>CM036658.1:73692256-74292256 GCA_020746105.1 Trogon surrucura
TATTCCTCCTAGGGCAGAGTTTGCCAATGAAGGTGAAGGGTGCTGGGTGGTGTCAGGAAGCAGCAGATTTTATCATGCCTGTTTTAGTTTGGATGTTACCTGGTAAGTAGCAGGATTTCTTCTGCCTGTCTTGCAGTAGAAATCATAATCTCTTGCCCAGGCATGTCCATGCAGAGCGCAGGAATATCAGTATCACTCTACCTAGGCAGGCTTATTTAGCTGAGTATTGCCTTCTTTTTTATGTTCTTCGGTGCCTCAAAACAGATTATGACCATGCTACTTGGAAGGCATGGCTACAGCTTGATCTAGTTTCTCTATTTTCTTACAGTCTCCGAACACTAATACCAATATTAATATTTTCAACTTCACAAAATTGATGACCTTGGAAAATATTAGCTGCATTTGACAGCTGAGAAAACAGAGGCACAGCAAGATCAAACAACTCAAGGTCACCCAGCAACTGTGGAAATGAAAACCAGATTCCTCCATATAGACCTCAACCGCAAGGCATTCCTCCCTCTCTTGTGGATGAGTTTTCAGATTTTCAGGATGTTGTCTGAGACCTTGTGCAACTGATTAATCTGTCTGGCTACTTCTGTCATACAGATATGTCCAATGCCACATGTTAGTCCAAAGTTTAAGCCAGATATACGGCAGCAGAATGATTTTGCTTCTGATCCCTATAAGGCTCTGATGGCTTCTTTCCCCCACCCTGCTGCAGTGTTTTAGGTCCTCACGAGATCAGGTACCTCAGTGGGGCAAGTCATGGGACTAGTGACTGCTGCTTTGTACTGGATGGCTTCTAGTGGTGTGGATTCTCTTAACCCTTTCCCAGCTGCACACAGGGAAGATAAATGTAAGTATAGTAAATCTTTAGCTATCCTGGAACAAAACTCCTTCCTGTGCCCTGTCTTGTTTGGTCTCCTGTATTTTGTACAACATGCCGTCTCAGAACTTAGTGTTCATGAAGAAAGAAAAAAAAAGTAGGAATATTTCCCATGCTCCAAGTTTGTCACAGAACTTCTAAGGGGAAATAGGCTTTTTTCAGTTATGCATTTAGTAAGATGGACTTACCTATTAAGATGCCTTCACAAGGAATCAAGTGACATTTTGGCAAAAATACTTTGCAGAGCTGGAGCCATGAGTGTTTATAAAGATATTGAGGAGCCTAAAATTCTTATGCCACACTCCTTGCAAATTCCTCGCACTATAAAAATGGCTATATTGAGAGAATGTTTACCTTTAAGAATAGACTAAGCATAAAGTGATGCTTTCCAGGTTCTGAGTACTTGCAGCTTGGACTCTTCCTGAGACAGAGATGAGTTGTAAGCATTTGGTAATCCTCAATAGTTTTGTACAGCACAGATTTATTTAATATTAATTTAATATTTTTATTTAATATTTCCTTGTAAAGTTTCTGTATCCATACTCTTATGGAGCAGGAAGCTCCAAAGTTTCACAGTGTACCGGCAGTGTTGAGATGTCCGGTACCGCATCTAATCCTGGTTCCCTAATAGACTCCTCAGAGACCAGAGTAACACCCAGCTTCATTCTGAATACCATTTCTGCGATTACACACTGCGATTACACACTTTACACAGGGAGAAGACCTATTGCCACTGGAATTACTAAGGAATTATAGTCGTGGTTCTGAATTAGAGTATTGCTTGCAACAACAGCAAGTTAGTATTAAATTTATACATTCCCACTCTTTAGTCAGAGTTGCCACTTCACATGGGGTTTTAGAGACAAAGCCAAACAATAACAACAGGTTTGTGGTATTCCTGGAGCTTCTGCAATGATCAAATAAACAATATCTATGCTAAGAGGATCCCATAGTTGATACCTTCAACTTGAATTCTTTTGGGTTTAAGTATCAATTCAGTATTTGTCAAACAGAAGGCGAATCTTTGTTTGAGAGGCTCCCATTTCAGGAATGTAAAGTCTGCTAGGTTCAGGCTTGCAGATAAGCGGGTTAGCTTCCATCTATTATATCCATTTACGTGGATACCCAGAAGATTGAAACTGGCAGATTTCTTGATGTTTTAAGGTAAGAATCTTTTTTTACCTCTTATTGTCACAGTAGTGATACCACTCATAGAAACATCTTGGCAAATGTGATTATAACTATGCTTTATTCATATGCACACTTATAATGAGAGGCTGATGGGTGCAAGCAACTGCCTTGCCTTTGAAGTTCATGAAGTCTATTGCACTGCACAAAGAATGTTAGAAATTATGCTATCCTGTCAGGCATTTAATTTTCTAAATGTTTGTTATAATGCAATGGTTTAAAAAGTATATGGGATAATGTTCCTGAAGATACTAAAATGGGTAGGATCTTTGAAAACCTTAGTGTCACATTGCTTCTTTTCCCATCGTCTTTTCTCCTGTTTTCACATCTACATGCTTTTTTTCTTCTGCCCTTACCTGAATATTTTTCCTTTCCTCATTTTTTTCTAATCTTTCTTTGTTTTACTTTCTTCCTTTGACACTGAAATGCTTATTGTATTTTACTTTTTTTGTCATTACTTTGAATGGTTTGAATCATTTGAGTCTTTGAATTAATTTCTTTAACACTGGGCCTTCTACTAATTTGCAGATCTGTTAAAAATCCTCACCACCATCACTACCATCCCAGAAAAAAACCTGAGAGAAGATCTGAGAATTAGAAAAGATGCAGGCCAAAGACAGCAATCCACCAGATGGTGGCTACGGATGGGTTGTGGTAGTGTCAGCCTTCGTGGTGATGGGCCTCACTGTTGCTGTCCTCAAGACTTTTGGTCTGTTCTTTGTCGAAATCCAGCAGCACTTTGATGAACTTGCAAGTACCACTTCCTGGATCACGTCACTAACTATTGCCATCTTTCATTTAGGAGGTAGGTGGAAGTGCTTCTCTAGAACTTTGTTTTCATGTCTTAACTACTCAAGAAATTTTGAAGTTTCCTTCAAAAAACCCACAAAACAGAAATATGTAAGGACAATACTTACCTCTTCTGTCGCTACAGAAAATTGGCATTTGCTTCCTCTCATAAAAATATACCCCTGCCTGAGACGTGGAATGGGTTAGTGAGGACTTTGTATATAGACAGGAATCTGATTGCCTTTAAGAACTTCATGTACCTAGACTCATGATTCAATTTTCCTTCAGGCTTTGAACCAAACTCATTAGAGATAATCTTAACAACTGCAGAGCGTGTTGGATCAAGCTTTTAAACCAGTTTGTGCAAGTTTACTGCTCTCACAGTCACAGTCACTTTTTCAAAGTACTGTAAGACATAAGGACTGTGACCCTGCCTAGCAGATAAACCATCCGCTACCAGAATGGTGGCTCTCGGTCCTGCTTTCCCCCATTTCTCCTTTCTATCTTCACCAACATCCCCCTTCCTTCCATGTATTGCCAGTTCTGGGTCTCCTTTTTCCCCCTTATAGTGATTCCAAATCATTAATCTAACAGAAAACTCACTGAGTTAGAAAGAAAAAAAGATTTGATTCACTCATAGAGACCATAAGGAAGGCAAGACCACACAAACAGAGAGTAAGGCAAGAGAGAGTGAACTATCCTAGTCAAAGGCAGTGAGCTGCGGGATCAGGTCAAATACCACAGCTCACCAAATGAAGGTAGGAAAAATATCAAACATACCACGTTTAACTCTTAACTTGGTTGTTTACAGAGTCCTTTGTGCCTTTGTAAACTGGGTCATCCTTCGTCATTACAGTCAGGATTCCAAACGTGCAGACATGAGCTGTACAGAATCTGTAAAGTCTGCTCTACATATTCCTATATAGATATATATACTTGCAAAAGCTAAGTATCCTTACGTAATAAATTCTATCATGATTTTGTTTGTGAATACGCTTCATTGTTTAGACACTATATAATTATATGCATCCTACTCATTTTACAGGTATCAGTATTATTGCTTGTAATTTTAGCACTTCCAAAGATCATGAGCAACTGATCTTTCTTTGCAAAATGTATTCAGAAGAAGAAATCAGAAGAAGAAAACAGTAATTCAAAGTAAAATGATAAAGCAAGTGATGAGTTGAAAAGATTTCATCAGTTCCATAATGGCTATCCTTGATGGTTGAAACAAGTTTAGAGCTTGTTTCATTCTGACAGAAACAGTTAATTGAAAGCTCAGTGAAAAACCTGATTTTCCACCTACTTCACAGACTAGAGGAATGGATAAATGAGAATCTCTCAATCTAGTTTACAAGTTAGACATAACACTGACCTATTGCAATACTATTTTGTCATTCAGATATAGGAACTTAACAAGAAAAAAAGCCAACATAGGTGGATAAAAGAACTTGAAGTCCTGTTTAATTTTTTTTTTATTTAATATGTATTTACATTATATAGGAATGTATCAAAGATAGAGCATATTGAATAATGATATCAAGTATAAAGCAGCAAAATTGTATTTGCCTGGCCAGGTGTGAGACTGGCCTACTTCAAAGAAGGCAGCTACAATTTTCAGCAGATATTACTTTTTATTCTTTGAAATCCCATGAAAATAATCCTCTTCAGTGAATACAGCTTGACGGCCTCTGTGTCATGATGTTTTGGGTCACTAGGAAATTTTCCTTATCTTGTCCTGCCTTTGCTTCATTTATAGGGACCAGAAGACTTTCTGCTGAAGATCATTTGAGACTCCAGTTCTTTGAGCACCTTTCCTGGCCTGTCTTAGGCTTTCTTAATATGTTCCTCTGGGAAACCTCCAGTGTCATTTGGCTCAGTATGAAGGATGATGAGCGAATTATTAATTTTTCCCATTTGGATCCTTTCAGCAGCAGCTCTCTGTCTTGTGTGGAAGGAGAGCATGTGTTGCACATGCAAGAGGCTGTTCAATTTACTGCAGCAAGGATTCTCCCCATCGCATACACAGGCCTTCTTTTGGTACTGATGTACATCTCCCATAACCTTTCTCTTTACACTTTTGTTATCATCCCTTTCCACTCTTTGTAAGTTTTCTGTGTATTGCCCTTTATCTTTTCAGACTATGGACCCTAGCTGTCTTCTTCATTTCCAGTTTTGTGGCTACCTTCTTTCTTTCTCCTGCTACTCCATATTCAATTTCTGCTCATTTCTTCTCCTTATTCTCTAGAAAAGAATCTGCTTTTTGGTAGTGTTTCTGCACCAACTGCAGGTCTTATATTATCTTTAAGCACTTCTTACCTCTTGTTATTCTGAATCTACTTTTTGCTTCTTTTGTTCTCCAACTGTACATGCTTTATCCTCATCTTTTTCATTACATTTTACAGACCGTGGCTGAATTCCACTATCATTTTTTATTGCTGTAATTGCTGATGAGACATTTGGGGTTTATATAACTTCTACCAGCTACCTGTGGCCAGATAATGTGTGTCCTGCAGATTTTGCCACCATTAATATCTCTCTGCCAGATTTATTTTACTTGTTCTACTTATAAAATTCTCTTCATTCTTTTCTTAATTAACACGAGTGAACATACAATTACCTGCCCCTACAAACTACTGTAAAACCTCTCTTGCTGTCTGCCTCTTCGTCATTGTCTCCCCACTTATTTCAGTTGTTAAGCATGGTTCTTGTTTATTGAGTTTCATTTTATATCTGAACTCCAGTTTCCAGAATCTTAATAAATCATAGAGAGGTGACTCCCAGTGTGCGCTGATGAAATCCACCAAGAACTGGTGCTGTCAGGTGTTCCTTGGGAACCCTCTAGTGGCCATGATTATTTAAAAAAAATCTGTACTTGGGTTATTGAAACTATCCCCACAGAACAGAGTGCTTTTGAGTGATAGGTATGGCCTTGATCTTAACTCTCTAACACTGATGGAAAAACAACCAGGCAGTATAACTGATCCTTAATTAAGAAAAATAACCCCAACACTTCAGATGCTTCCAGTTTTCTCCATAAAGTTTTGATGCCAGCCATATTAATAATGCACTCTCAGTAACACAATTTTTATAAAGCTAGAGATTCTATGGGTGGAGTTTCACTTTCTCTTAAAACACTAAACGAATTTCTGTAACGTCACTGTTACCTTACATGAAACTTAGTAGAACTGTTCCACAAGGAAGGCACTGAAATGCACTTTCCCTTTGAAAAAGTCCACATATTTTGAATATATTTTAAAATCTGTGCCCCAGGGACAGTCATTCCCATGTCAGCAAGGATCCAACTCTAAAACCCCAACTGATCCCCCATCCTGCAGAATTCAGGCTGTTTGAGACAAGCATGACAAGGGTATTTCTCCTCCAAATGCTTTATTTGATTTTTTGGTCCTGTCGATCAACTTAATGTTCCTAACATACTTATCTTTCTCCTATCTTGCTGCTGATTCAGCGCCTGTTGCCAGCTCACTATGTGTACGATACAGCCATCGGGCAGTTGTGATCACTGGAGGACTCCTGGCTTTTTCAGGAATGGCACTGGGATTTCTTGGATTCAACATGGTGTGGATGTATGCAACAACTGGCTTCCTACAGGGTATGACTTTATAGCTTTATGGCTTGCTTTCACCAGAAACTCAGAGCCCTTTTTTGAGAGTGCTCATGGTAGAAGTTTTAAAATCTAATTTCTATTTTGATTTTATGAGCAACTAAAACTAGCCACTCTCCTTAAAGGTCATTTCCCTCATGTCCCACTCTGGAAGTAATTTGTTCTAGAAACCTGCAATGGCACGGGTACTCTGAGGTCTGACTAGTTTCAACCACATGGCCAGGTCACTTCTCACTCGGTGGCAAACTTGTCAAACCAACTTATTTTTTTTCCCTCACACTGAAAACCTAATGAAGTATGCTTCATACTCCTGCTTTTTAGCTGGAACATACAACTAATTCTTACAAAACATATGCCACATATATACTACTACACATAGTACAGCTCAGCTCATGCTTCTACTAGGAAGAAAAATGTCTTTCTTTTACCTTTTCAAATGTAGGAGTGCTGACTGCTTTATTTTCCACCTTTACAAAATACCTCAATGGTGTCTAACTGGTGCTATTTATATTGGTGTTTTTCAGGACTTGGGATTTCCTTTTCGTGGACACCAGCCATCAGCATTGTTAGCCATTATTTCTCCAAGAAAAGAGCTTTGGCCAATGCTATTGCCAGTGCTGGTGAATGTGCCTTTGCATTCACGTTTGGGCCATTTTTCCAGTGGTTAATTAGTCAGTATGGATGGAAAGGTGCCCTCTTGATCATAGGTGGCATCCAACTCAATATTTGTGTCTGTGGAGCACTGATGCGACCCCCAGCAAGTGGTTGCCTCCTTGAGGCTAGCCATTGTGAAACTGAGACACCACCAGGCAACGGTGCATCTAGGATAGACAAGGAAGTTAAGACTCCCATCACACACAAAACCTTCAACTGGATGCTTGTGAGGCGACCGGAGTTTGTGGTTTATGCCATTTTTGGCATATTAGCTGCTATGAGCTTTTTTGTTCCCCCATTATTTTTGGTTCCACTTAGCTACAGCCTTGCAATAGATGAATCGTGGACTGCATCCCTCTTATCCATTTTGGCCGTGGTGGACTTTGCAGGCAGACTGCTCTGTGGCTGGTATGCCAATTTGCATGTTACCAAAACTGTTCATTTGCTGACAATGACAATTACACTGATCAGTACTTCCCTGATGCTGTTGCCACTGGCTAACAGTTACTTGTCCTTGGCAATATTCACTGGCTTCTATGGATTCTTCTTTGGTACAACAGTTGCCATTCATATTACAGTGCTAGCAGATGTTGTAGGCATGCCAGATTTCGACAGTGCTCTAGGGCTTTTCATGCTCATTCGAAGCGCTGGAGGTTTTGTAGGGCCTCCTCTTGCTGGTAAGTTAAGATGATTTTCTTCCCAATACAGTTTGCAAGAAAAAAAAGGGAATGGTAACACAAACTGACAAAATCCAAATCTGCCTCCAAATTTCCCCCTTTTTTATCTCAGGGGTATGTGGACCAAGAAGTATATATAGAAAAAAAGAATCAGTTTAGTTCTTCCCCAAAGTATCTTGCTCTCTCTCTTCTCTGTAGTTTTAAAGATACCTGTTCAAGATGAACACGGGGAAGAATGTCAGGGTTCACATCATGGTGTTCCTGCTTCCTGAATCTCACAGAAACCCCCTTGATGGACTCCCAATGCCTTGCTATGAAAGTTTACCTTTGAGACAAGCCGCAGACTGATACTTCCAGAGAAGAAACTGAAATTTGAGACTAGTGATGTTGCATAAATACTAGTGTTGCTGGGAGGGTCTCTACAGAAGGTCAAACAGCTTGAGACATTGGGCTGTGTGAACCTCAAGGAAATATTCAGAGTGATGCTTGCTGGTTTCCGGCAGCATTTGAGCTGACCAATACAATAAATGGGGGAGACAGCACATAAAAACAGTGGGAAGAGAGAGCAGACAATGAGACAGCACATGGATTTATGGGCTGGCAGCAAAACTAAATCACCTTGGAAAAACGCAAGACAAGCTGCAAGCTGCAGGGACTTTGCAAAGTGATATGGCAGAAAAATGACCAACATGACTTGTTAAATGTGGCTCTGCCCGCACTGCTCACACACTACAGTTACTTTTGTGGTATAGGTTGCAAATGGGTCACACTTAAGAGTAGAACATTTTAATTCACTTTTGAAAATATAGGAACCAGGAAGATTTATACAGAATTTGAGACAGAACAGTATCAAAAGTATGATGGGAAGATGTGAACAAAATACAAAGATAGCAAGACATTTATGTAGTGGCTGGTCACTAGTACTGCTTACCTGGGGATCAGTGTGACCCCTTTGTGTCTATACAGTAAGCTAGAAAGAAGGTATAGAAAAGGAGGGAACCGAAAGTGCTTCTTAAGCTCTCCTCTCCAACTTTAAGAGTAAAATCTAAAAGACTTGGATTCAGAGTTCCTTTGCCCAACAAGACTGATGTTAGATGTGGAACAAGGGCTAGGGAGTATGCTAAATGCAGACAAACTTGAAATAGGAGGCCAGTCAAGCAGCTTTCATCAGCCCACAAATGCACCTGCAATTGTAGTTGCAGAGCAGCCTATACTGCCACGTATACTGCTGCAGTACTACTGCTATATTACTCCTTTTCAGTAAGGTACGCCGTAGTATTAGGTATCCTGCTTGGCTTAAAGCTATACAAAACCCCAGATCCTTTTGTTAACTTCTGTGACCCCATAAAATGATGAACAGGAAAGCCCATAACACTGCAGGCAACATCTTTAACTGTGTCTCCCACAGAGGTTTCTCCTGTCCTTCTTCAACCTCTTTTGAGCTGTACAGGTGTGGTCTAAATTACTGTAACTGATGACGGCCACACCACAGAACATGGGGCTACTCAGACGTGAAGCTGCATGATCTGTCTTTTTTCTGCCTTTACCTTCATTGCGTGCGATGTTTTAGGTTGGAATGTGCTTCAGATGATATAGCATCCTAGTTTACTATCAATTTGCATAAGCAAATGAGTAAATGAGGTGTGAACTGTGTTTCAAATTTTAAAATGCTGTAGTGGGGTGATGTTCCATGGACTCAAGCAAGACAGGTATTCAGTTAGCATACTTCTTTTGGGAGAGGATACATTTACACTGCTAAGCTAATTCGTATCAGCCTGTTTTCTATTAATTGCATTGCCGTCTTTTGTTCCTCTCCAGGCCTGATTGTGGATGTGGCTGAAGATAACAGAGCTGGCTTCTACATGGCGGGAGCCACTCTCGTGCTGTCAGCTGGGGTTTTAGTCACTTTAGATCAACTCCAACAGAGAAAAGAAAGAGGAAGCCAGACTAATACTAAACTAAAAAAGTCGACATTACCCTACCCTCACCTCCATCTCCTGAAACTTCAAAACAGAAGATATCAAGAACATGGCATAGTGATGTGACTACTTTGGACACCTTACGGCATTTTAGGATATATGGAAGTGTTTTATTTTCTCCAAACTCAATATTAGTAGGATTTATAAAATTATAGGAGTTCTGGATAGAAGTGTTTGGAAACAAAGAAGCAAGTCATTAGTTTAGAAGCAAACCACACCAGCAACCATTATCATATTATTTTGATGTTGAAGTTTCATTTTGACTGTATGTCTTTAACACAGTCCCACAGGGCTGTAATAACCAAACTAGGGAAACCATAGTCTAAATGAACTTACAGTGAAGTGTGTATACAGCAAATAGAAACTCACCCCCGTAATAAAGATGACAGCCATCACTATCAAATAGGAAGATGTAGAGGAATTTCTTGTGGAGCAGGGGTGTGGTATTACTTTAAAGATGTGGACAACCCAGCTTAGGCCTAAACAAAGGCTCTGTCCTTGGAGCTGCCTTGGAACACGGGGACGAGGAGGTTTTATCTGTTTTGTGAGAGCTTTGCGAGATGCTTGGCTGGAGGTGCTGGCCGCGGGGGGAGAAGGGGGGGCGAGAGCCGCTTGCATAGTGGAATAGCACTACCCAATAAAACGCTGGCGCGTGTAAACCTGTATCTGACCAACTCTGTGAAGGGGCAGGCGCGGGGTCACTGCTGAACTGTATAGATTGAGCTGGCCGGGACAATAAAGAGAGAACGATCTGTAGCCATATTGGTGTGATGGTCGTTAACTTGGCCGGCTCTCCGAAGGGACCCCTCTTCATCTGGCGCCCGAACAGGGACCCTCTATGGACGCTTAAATGCGGAGTTGCTTAAATGTGGGAAGACTCCGAAGCATCGGACGTGAGCCGATTTGGGAGCCGGAGAGCTGGAGGCAGGAGAGTTCTGAGTGTGACCAAAAGGGCACCGGAGACCAGAGCTTGAGCAGCTGATCAAGCCCCTGCCAAGGTAAGACCACGATGGAAACGGACGCGGCAACTTGCCTCCTTAGTATACTCTCTAAGAGAGGAGGAAAAGTAAAGGAGCGAGACGTATTAGTCCCATGGGCTCGGAAGCGGGAGAAAATGAACGACCTGCCATTAATCTTTAGTTCCACGGAATGGTGTGAAGTAGGAGACTTTTTGTGGGACTGTACTCTAGAGGGAGGAAAAGAAGGAAAAGAAGCGAAAGAACTAGGAACAGTTTGGAAAACCGTAATACGCACTCTAGAAAGCATGCAAGCAGAAAAGAAAGTTGCTGTGGCAGCGATTGAAGCGTTGCGGGGAGGGCAGGAAAGGAAAAAGGCAAAGGAAGAAAGTCCCTGCTCTCGTCCTGACTGGGTCGAAGGAAAAAAAAAAAAAAAAAAAAAAAGGAGAAACCGCACTGCGTTGCAGAATTAAGACTTTTGTCCTTGAGCTCTTTTCTAAACAAGTGCATAACTCTTGCTTGCTAATTATGAAAAGAGACCCTGACCAGCCAGGTACAGCTCATGTTGAGAGCTTGTCCGTGAGAATGAAGATAAGACGCTTCTTGTACACCAGATGTGCATGGGAGTGAACGGGAGAGTGTGATCAAAACAGACCTGGGAAATTCTGCTTTCCCTGTGTGATAACAGCGTGATTGAATTAATACTTGAGCTAATAAGAAAAAAAAAAAAAGAAAAGAAAAAAAAGGGGAGGGGGGGAGAAGGAAGATCAGGATGAACCCCTGAAAGAGATCCTGAACAAACTCGCTGAATTATCAACTAGACAGCAAGAAATAGAAGAAACCCTTAAACCAGTTCAGCTCCCCCATTACCATCAGCTCCCTCACTCAAGCCTGATTTTCAAGCTTGAACCATAGAGGATCCTTTGCAACAGCGATGGAGCGGTGTCATCAGAGACGCTATAACAGAGGGAGATTGGGAAGCAGCCAGTTCGATTGCGTGTCCTGTTATTATTAATAACAGACAAGGGACCTGGGAACCGCATGATCCTGCATGATGTGGCTGTGCAGCATCCTGTCACTTCAACAGTGCAGCAGCAACACGACCGTGCACTGGGTCTGCCTGTTGAACCCCTCTGTTTCGCCCAGTGACGTGATGGGACCCTGAGGTACCGATTACCAACGATGACATGGATTGGACTGGCAGAAGATGCTCACGGCTGATGGCAGAGCAATTATGGGAAAATGTGACTGTTCTCAATGTTACCTGTTGTATTAATATGTATTCTCTTTGTGTGACTAACAATGAAGCTTATATTGGTTGTGTAGGACTGTCTAATCAAAGCCATATAATAGGTGTTAAGGTTTATGGTATTAACCAGCAAAGTGATCTTTCTTAGCTAAAAGCAAGGCGGGGAAGCCTAAAGTGTCAGAAAACACAAACATCTCACTGGATTACTGCTTGGCCTTGTGTGCTCGACAAGCAGCGCACCCACACTGAGATACCAGAGGCCTGGGATTGATGCAGGGGCATCCCTCACATTCCTGCCCTGCAAAGCTGTCTTGTGAGTCCTGGGAACTCAGGCAGAGCAGTAAGTAAAACATGACAACACAGTAGGATAAATACTACATATTTTTTAGCAAGGATATGATTTGGATAAACCTCAAAACATGGTTTTCTGTGTTAGAAATGTGTTTAATGCTGTTTGTTGTTGTGGGAAGTGTTTGTTCTGTTCTTTTTCATTATAGTTAACAATCTCACCTGAAGTGCTGCCCGAGAGGTCCGAAGAACTGAAAAATACATCTTATAATTTTGATGAGTGTGCGGACTTTGATGGGAGGTGTTTTATGGATCTTGAAGATCACTCAGAATCCATCCATAAGAAAGTTCAAAAATTGCAAGAGCATTCAAAACAGATCACTCAAGATGTGGGTTTGTTCGGTTTAGAGGGATTACTGAATTGGAGTGTTTTGACAGGATGGATTAAGAGTTTAGTTAAGACATTTTTGGTTATTGCAGTTTTAATTGCTATAGGCTTACTTATGTTTAGTTGTTTGATAAGTATAATCAAGAAAATTATAAGCAAGCTAGCGGATGAAGCCTGGGTTGTCCAAAAAGAAAAAGGGGGATATGTAGAGGAATTTCTTGTGGAGCAGGGGTGTGGTATTACTTTAAAGATGTGGACAACCCAGCTTAGGCCTAAACAAAGGCTCTGTCCTTGGAGCTGCCTTGGAACACGGGGACGAGGAGGTTTTATCTGTTTTGTGAGAGCTTTGCGAGATGCTTGGCTGGAGGTGCTGGCCCCGGGGGGAAAAGGGGGGGCGAGAGCCGCTTGCATAGTGGAATAGCACTACCCAATAAAACGCTGGCGCGTGTAAACCTGTATCTGACCAACTCTGTGAAGGGGCAGGCGCGGGGTCACTGCTGAACTGTATAGATTGAGCTGTCCGGGACAATAAAGAGAGAACGATCTGTAGCCATATTGGTGTGATGGTCGTTAACTTGGCCGGCTCTCCGAAGGGACCCCTCTTCAGGAAGAGACACCAGTTCACAAGAATACATGAGTATAGTTTTGTGTTAAAGGGTTTGCAGGTACTCTACAGAGCAGGGCTGGAATACGATAAATAAATAACCTTGATAAATGGGGAAAGTTACATGAACAATAGAATTCAGTAGGCAGAAATGCAGTTGTAAATATCGAAAATAAAAAGAAAAATACACACATGTAAGATGGAGAAGGATTGATGAGTAACAGAGAAAGACCTCAGACTGCAGTGGACTCTGCAGTAAGAATCCCAAATGAAGCCCTGTATTTAAAACAGTAAATGTCTTTCTGTGCTATGGTAAGATAGGCAAGATAACGATGGTTGCAAGGCTTCAAATTAAAGAGGTACAGAAGTGGAACAACAATGAGAAAGGTTAAGGAAACACAGCCTAAAGAAAAAGTGTAAGAAATTAAGTTTGTCTGATTTAGAAGACAGAAGGTTGTAGAGAGCATGACAGCAGCCTTCCAATCTTAATAAACTGAAAAAAAGAAGACACAATTAATTCCTTTCATTGTTAAGGTCATTAATAGTTGATATAATTTGCAGCAAGGTAGAGTTATGTAATGGAGACAAAACTGTAGCCTCTTAAGCATAGAAAAAAGACTATCGAGAGAGTATGAAAACATAGAGCCATCAGAGAACAGGTAAGATATGAGAGAGAATCAAAATATATTCAGTTCTTCTTCGCAATAGTGGGCTGGCCTAGACGACTTTGTCAGTTCTTTAGTCCTGCATTTCAACTATCATGAGGCTCTTTTGAGCAAATATTCAGTCTACGAGAATAAAAAGAGACTGTATCCAAATCACTTTGTGGTCATTTTGTTTTATCGGGGAGAAGACAAAATGTAAAAGAAGAGAGGAAAGGCTGGATCATGTTTAAAAAAACCCAGAAGAGTAGACCCAAAAAAACATATCACTTAAAAACTTTCAAACTATTACAAGTGTCATACCTGCCCTAGTTATGAACTTCAGAAATTTTTACCATTGAAATGCTTTATTTGTGTAGTCAAGTTTAACATTAATAACTGGTATAAAATAATTATTTCTTGTCTCATAAGGATATAAATTATTTCAAGAATTTAATATAACTTACAGGAAATTAGCTGAACCACTTGCAAATCAGCTATCTATGAGGGCTCGATTGCAGAACATATGTTGCAAGAAACACAACTGGGTGGGCAAAGTCTTGTAGCAAGGCCCTGAAATTTCTGGCAAAATATTTTTCAACTGTTTCAATTGAAAAAATTAGATTGGTCTAGAAAGTATTATTCTTCAGTCTTTTTCAGTGTTCCAATATTTAAAATAACTTTTCTTTTTATAAAATGAAATCAGGGGCAATTGTTGGAGCAGGGGATGAATGGAGAGATACTTAACACATGTGGTTTCCATCTCTGACTTTCTGTTAAATTTCTGTATTTCGTTTGCAAGCCCTGTCATCAATTTCCATATTTTGATATGTCCTGACATCTGGCATGGGCAGTAAAGAAGGCTAGTAGCATCCTGGGCTGTACGAACAGGGGCACAGACCGTAGATCAAGTGAGGTGGTTGTTCCCCTCTGCTCTGCAGTTGTGAATCCATTGTGCATACACATCCTCTGCAGTTGTGCATCCAGTACAGGGAAGGGGTTGATAAACTGGGCTGAGTTCAGCCCAAGGAACACCGAGAGGCTGCGGGAGTGAGGCTGGTTCAGCCAGGAGAAGGGATGGCTTTGAGAGCACCCAACAGCATCCCTGGCACCAGTGGGAGGGATGAGGACACACAGCCGGGCTCTCACAGCGGTGCATGGTAGGAGGGCGAGAGGCAGCAGCACAACCTGAAACAGGAGAGGCTCAAGCTGGAGCCAGGAGGACAGCCCCGCAGTGGAACTGGGGCCTGTGGAGGTTGCGCTGTCTCCATCCTCGGGAGGTTTCACGCCACGACTGGGTGAAGCCCTGAGCAGGCTGATCTGAGCCCATGGCTGAGCCCAGTCTGGGCAAGAGCTGGTGACTGGAGACCTCCCCAGGTCCCCACCAGCCTGAATAGGATCCTGTGACCCCATGAAAGAAGAAATGAAAAGTCATTCTTTTATTTTCTTTTTTTGCTAAATGCACTGAATAGTATCAGTCACCCGGACACCCTGTCAGCTGATGACTGTTTATCTGTTTAACAGCACAGAAGAATTACCAAGTGTTTGGATTCATTTTGGGGCTACTTTTACTTCAGTTGTAGCAGTAATATTCCAAGCTAAGTTCCACTGGACTATTACTGCAGGGATTACTTGTAAAGGGCTGTTTTGTTTCAGGTTGCTCATAATAGTCAGTGTTGCCTATATTCACTTTCTTCAAACAAAGAGTTTCTGAGATGGCCTCAGAGACCTAAATCAACAGCTCACCTGAAAGGAGTTTCTCACCCCAAACCAGTTAGTCTTTCACTGGTGGAAATAGGATTGTGAGCCTTTAGAAAGCACCATCAGTTCTCTCAAACTCAGCCCTTCTACAATTACATGCAAGAAAAGTTACAACTCTGCCTCAGCTTGATAGTGCCTGACTGCATGTGAAAGCCTTTCACCCTTGGGTGGTCGTCATGCTTCTCAGTGGAGAAGGTCCTGTAAATCTGAAAAATTTCCTGGGGTCAGAACCTCCAATCAGCCATGGATGAAGTAGTATCAAAGAAAACCACTGCCAGAAAGCTATCCAATCGCTTTTACTTTTGAAAAATAAGGTGCAGGAGCACAGGCACCCCTGCATTCATGGCACCCTCTTGGCACAGCTGCCGCAGGATAAAGACTACCATTCCTTCTTTGTAGTACATTGTTCAGAAAGGGAGCAGGAGATGGGTTTGACAACGGGGTTGGCAATCCTGTCCGTGATGCCAACTTCTGTCACATCAAAAGGGAGAGCAAATCGGTTTAGCAGAAACTAAACCCCCTCACATTCCAGCATGTCCCCAGGTATCAGAGGGGCTGGAGGCGGCTAGACTTAGGTTCTGATTGATGCCCAATTCAGCGATAGTGTTCCAGACTACTGAGGCGACATGCCAATGTGCCTTCGATGACTCCCACGGCCAGCCTTCACGACGGTGGCAGCATTCCCTCACAAACTCACATGGTCAACAGGGACTCACACAGCCATTTTGGAATTAAATCAAGTCTATTGAAGTAACAGATACACAAATTCATTTTGATTGCCGGTGATATCGACTGACTGCAAAGCACTTACAAAAGTATAGAAGATACAGCCTGGCTACAAATATGTTAAATTATAAAGCAATCCTATAAAGATTTCCTAAGTATCCCGGGGCAGCACTTGGCATAGCCAAGTGGTCGGACCTTACCCAAAGGTGACCCTATGGGGGCGAAGAAAGGCTCAGCCCATCAACCAATCTCAGAAGTCAGAAGTAGTTGGTGCTGATGTCTTCCCTGACTGTAGTGGTATCTTCCCTGAAGTTTCCCCTCTCCTGGGCCATTTTTATATTACTTGTTACCTTTCAGGTGGGGCTTAAGTGACTCTAGTCATGCATATCTTTACTGTGATCGATGTAAATTTTCCTCGCTTCACTTTTAAATGCATGGACTAGAAAAATTCAGTGCGCAAGCTCAGTGAGGGATGGTTGCACCTTGGAGGTGGGTAGCTTTTGGGATGGAGGTGTGTTTTGGTATTACAATGATATTATAATATGCATAGTTCACCCAAGGGATGGTATTTTGTCAAAAGATGACAGGTTCTTGGCCCAAGGTACCAAGTGTGCAGTTTACTGGCTCCTCGATATCTCCAGGTTCCTTGGTGTGCACAGCGTTTGACCACAGTGTCTCTGCTCCACTCCATGCTCCATGCTGTTTTCCCTCAAAGCCAGAACATCAAGCTCCCTTGATGTTACTGACCCTTAAGGTTGCCTAGAGAACCTTTGTGGGTAGAGCCACTTACATACCAGCTACTTACATACCAGCACACTGTCTTGGCAGTTACTTGATGTTCCTATGTGTGAACAATGCTATATAGTTAATTGGGACATTATAGGAGATTATCCCACATCACATGATATGGGACAAGCTGATTTCTAAAAGTTAGGTATAATGATTTGACAAAAATGGTTGCTTTATGGTTTAAACTAGAAACCAGACGGAAGCATCTGATTCCCACATAGAGGCAGCAGCAATGTGAGGTGTAATTTCTTTTCAAAAAAGCTCCAAGTTTAAGAAATTCCCAATTCCTCCCCTGACAATTCCTGGAACAATGGACCCACCTGAGAGGTGGGACCGTTCCAGTTAAATGCAGAGTGAAAATTTCTCCCATGCAAAGGGAGCCATGGAGCTGTCCCAATGTGTCATCCTGAGCCGTCAGGACAATGACTGAGATTTGCCGATTCCCAGGCAAGGATTAAGGTGAATTGACGCCAGAGATGCCAACATCACTTTTACTTCTCCACAACAAGCAGTCTTAGAGCTGACAACAATGGACCTTAGAGGCCCACTCAAGTGTTCCCATCAACACGCCTCACATCAGAGAAACACTTGCGTAAACAGGCCTGGCCATGGATAAGATTTTTATGTGTTAGGAAAAGAAAGACAGAAAGAAAAGGAGAGATTGAGGGAGAGAAAGAGAAATCACCACACTTGAATCTTGCAGCAACAACAGCAGTAATCCTCTGGTGGTGGGTGAGCATCCACCCGATTCCTGGGGCTGTCTCCTTTTATACAGTCAAGTCCTGGCCCCACTGGGCTGTTCACCCCTTGAGGGAAATTCACAAATTTCCCTTGAGGGAAAGTCTGTGGAGGCCTCTGTTTTGCAGCCCTAGGTTCCAGCCCTACATGGCCCCACCAGGGCATTGATGGGGCAGTTGGCCCAGAAAGGCACGGAGTCAGCACCACACAAAAAGGGGCAAGCGCCAGGCAGGAGCTATGCTCAATTCTGGCTCCAAAAAGGCCCAGGTTGCTTGAGCTATCCTACCAGTCTCTCATACCACCTCGTGGCTCAAAGAGTCAGTCTGATATCTTCTTCTCTGAGGTATTGTTCTAGCGTGGTGAATTTTTCAGAGAAGGAGAGAGAAATGGAGGAATGGAGATGCAACAGAAAACGAAGGGGCAAGAGGAGTGATGCTTTAGAAACCCTGGAAACATTTGAGAAGGTTCAGGTAGGAATTAGTATCCACTCCCACAAAAAGATGTTGGGATCGTTAGCTCACCCAAAGTGCATATATACCAATGCACGCAGCCTGGGCAGCAGATAAGAGGAGCTTGTAGCCATGATGCCACAGAAAAACTTTGACATAGTGGCTATCACAGAAACGTGGTGGGATGCCTCACATGACTGAAGTGCCACAACTGATGGCTACAAACTCTTCAGGAGGGATAGGCAAAGTAGGAGAGGTGGGGGGTGGCCCTTTGTATAAAGAATAGGTATGAATGTGCCGAACTGGAGTATAGTGATGACAGGGTTGAGTCTGTTTGGATTAGGATTAAGGGCAACGCCAACAAGGCTGATGTGGCTGTTGGAGTCTATTATAGGCCTCCCAGCCAGGATTATGAGGGTGATGAGATTTTCTATAAACAACTAGGTGAAATCTCTCAGTCGCTGGCACTTGTTCTTGTGGGGGACTTCAAATTCCCTGATGTCTGCTGGAACTACAACACCTGAGAGAGGGAACAGTCCTGGAGGTTCCTGGAATGTGTCAAGGGTAACTTCCTGACACAGCTGGTGAGTGAACCAGCCAGTGAAGGAGTCCTGCTGGACCTGCTCTTTACAAACGGGGAAGCTCTGGCAAGCGATGTGATGGTTGGAGGGTGTTTTGGGCACAGCGACCATGAACTGATAAAGTTTTCCATACTTAGAGATGCCAGGAAGGGGTGAAGCAAAGCTGCCGTTTTGGACTTTAGTAGGGCTCATTTTAACTTGTTTAGCTGTCTTACTGCCAGAGTTCCCTGACAATCAGTACTGAGGGATTTGGGAGTCTAGGAAGGCTGGATGCTCTTTAAGATAGAGGTCTTGAAGGTGCAGGAGCAGGTCATCCCCATTAGCCCTAAATCCAGCTGGAGGCATAGATGACCTGCCTGGCTTAACAGGGAGCTTTGGCTGGCACTCAGGGAGGAAAAGAGCCAGGAAGGCCAATGGCATCCTGGGGTGTATTAGAAGGGGAGTGGGCAGTAGGTCAAGAGAGTTTCTCCTTCCCCTCTACTCTGCCCTGGTGAGACCCCATCTGGAATATTGTGTCCAGTTCTGGGCCCCTCAGTTCAAGAAAGACAGGGAACTGCTGGAGAGAGTCCAGCACAGGGCAACTAGGATGATTAAGGGAGTGGAGCATCTCCCTTATGAGGAAAGGCTGAGGGACCTGGGGCTCTTTAGTTTGGAGAAGAGGAGACTGAGGGGTGACCTCTTTAATGTTTACAAATATATAAAGGGTGAGTGTCACGAGGATGGAGCCAGGCTCTTCTCGGTGACAACCAATGACAGGACAAGGGGTAATGGGCTGAAACTGGAACATAAGAAGTTCTGCTTAAACTCGAGGAGAAACTTCTTCTCAGTGAGGGTGACGGAACACTGGAACAGGCTGCCCAGGGAGGTTGTGGAGTCTCCTTCTCTGGAGACATTCAAGACCTGCCTGGACACGTTCCTATGTAGCGTTATCTAGGCGTTCCTGCTCTGGCAGGGGGATTGGACTTGATGATCTGTCGAGGTCCCTTCCAATCCCTAACATTCTGTGATTCTGTGATTCTGTGATTCTGTGAGGGTTTACGGCCTTTGGAAAAAAGGGCAGGCAACTCATGACAACTACAGAAATGTTGTGAGGCTATGCAGAAAAAAGTCAGAAGCTCCAAAGCCCAGCCTGAAGTTCATCTGGCCTCTATGGTTAAGGATAATACAAAAAGTTTCTATAAATATATTAATAACAAAAGAAAGGTCAATGAGAGCCTCCATCCCCTGTTAGATGCGGGTGGACGACTAGTGACATCAGATGAGGAAAAGGCTGAAGTGCTTAATGTCTTCATAGCCTCAGTCTTGATTAACAGGGACAGTTTTGTAGAGGGAATCCAACTCCCTAAGCCAGGAGACTGGGTCCGGGAGCAGAAAACCCCCACCCCAGTCCAGCAGGAAATAGTCAGTGACCTGCTGCAGCACTTAGATGTACACAAGTCTATGGGGCCAGATGGGATGCACCCAAGAGTGCTGAAGGAGCTGGCAGCAGTGCTCACCAAGCCACTCTCCATCATTATCAGCAGCCTGGGTGACTGGAGATGTCCCATCAGATTGGAAGTCAGATGATGTTACCTCCATATATAAGAAGGGACAGAAGGACGATCCAGGGAATTACAGGCCTGTCAGTTCAGTCCCCAGAAAGCTGACGGAGCAGATCATCCTGAGCTGTATTATGAGGCACAGGCAGGACAACCAGGTGATCAGGCCCAGTCAGCACAGGTTCATGAAGGGCAGGTCCTGTTTGACTAATCTGATCTCCTTCTATGACAGGGTGACCTGCTTATTGGATGAGGGAAAGGCTGTGGATGTTGTCTGCCTTGACTTTACAAAGGCATTTGACACAGCTTCCCACGGCATTCTCCTAGAAAAGGTGGCTGCCCATGGCCTGGATGGGCATATTCTTGCCTGAATTAGGAACTGGTTGGATGGCCAGGTCCAAAGAGTTGTGGTTAATGGAGTTAAATCCAGCTGGCAGCCAGTCACTGGTGGTGTCCCCCAGGGCTCAGTGCTGGGACCACTCCTGTTTAACATCTTTATCAATGACCTGGATGAGGGGATGAAGTGCACCCTTAGTAAGAGTGCAGATGACACAAAACTGGAAGTGTTGATCTGCTGGAAGGTAGAGAGGCTCTTCAGAGAGATTTGGACAGGCTGGACAACTGGGCCAAGGCCAATTGCACGAGATTCAGTAAGACCAAATGCCGGGTCCTGCACCTTGGCCACAACAACCCCCAGCAGTGCTACAGGTTTGGGGAGGAGTGGCTGGAGAGCTGCCAGGCAGAGATGGATGTGAGGGTGTTGATGGACAGCTGGCTGAACAGGAGCCAGCAGTGTGCCCAGGTGGCCAAGAAGGCCAAGGGCATCCTGGTTTGTATTAGGAGTGGTGTGGCCAGTAGGACCAGGGAAGTCACGGTGCCCCTGTACTCAGCACTGGTGAGGCCGCACCTCGAGTACTGGATGCAGTTCTGGGCTCCACAGTACAGGAAGGACATGGAGGTGCTGGAGAAGATACAGAGAAGGGCAACCAGAATGATGAGGGGACTAGAGGGTAAGTCTTATGAAGTGAGGCTTAGGGAACCGGGCCTGTTCAGCCTGGAGAAGAGGAGGCTGAGGGGAGACCTTATTGCTCTCCACAACTACCTGAAAGGCAACTGTAGTGAGACGGGTGTTGGCCTCTTCTCGCTACTGAATAGTGATAGGACAAGAGGGAACAGGTTTAAGTTGGTTCAGGAGAAGTTTAGACTGGACTTTAGGAAAAACTTCTTCACTGAAAGGGTGATGAAGCATTGGAATGGGTTGCTGAGGGAGGTGGTGGAGTCACCATCCCCGGATGTGTTTAAAAAACGGCTGGATGTGGCTCTTCAGGAGACGGTTTAGTGTTAGGGTGGTGTAGGGCTGTAGGTTGGACTTGAGAATCTTAAGGTCCTTATCAGCCTTTATGATTCTATGATTCTGTGATTCTATGAAATCAGTTGAGTAATCAGACAACAAACTAAGGCAATTCCAATCATTAAAACCCCACAAATCCTTCCTATTTGCTGTCTTTACAGCAGCAGAAGTCCCTGTGCACAGAGCAGTTCCGCACACGGCTCTCTCTGACATCATGAAGGCCTTCACGCCGTACGGATTGACAGATTGCTATGTGCTGAATTAAGGCATTCTTTCTGAATGTTGTGACTGACACTCTGAGTGTCCAATTTCTGAAGCACATCTTGCTTCCGAGAGCCCTAGTTCAGTTCTGCGCGTCAGTATTGTCACTGCCGATGCTGAGCGTTGATCAGACTCTCTCCTGATTACGTCCTCTCTCTTGATAAAGTTCATCCTTCTCATAATCTTTACCATCGAGTGCGCTCTCTCGTAAAGCGCGCAAGAACTTTGTTGGGAAGTCAACTTTTAACTGTCCCTGGGGCCGGGAAGCCGGAGCCGCTCCTCTATCCCCATCTAGCGGGGAAGGTGCCGGCGCGGCCGCCGGGGGACGCCGCGGGTGTCACCCTCGCCCGGCGGCACCGCGGCCCCGTCACTTCCCACCGACCGACACGTCTGGCGAGCGGGTCCCCGGCCGAGCGGGTCCCCTGCCGAACGCCCCCGCCGACGGGTTTCGCGCTGCTGGCTCTGTCTGCTGTGTCTCGGCGTCCCGAGGTCTATCAGCTCTCAGATAGTCTCGAGAGGCTGAGAGGCGTCACCTTTCTTAACCTTTCACCATTTCCGGCAGAAACAATCTTGTAATTCTTGTAATTAATTCTGCCCCTGTGCTCAGCACTGGTGAGGCCTCACCTCGAGCCCTGTGTGCAGGTCTGGGGCCCTCACTGCAAGGAAGATGGAGCGGGTCCAGAGAGCAACGAGGCTGGGGAAGGGACTGGAGGGAAAGTCCTGTGAGGAGAGAGGCTGAGGGAGCTGGGGCTGTTCAGCCTGGAGAAGAGGAGACTCAGGGGGGACCTTCTCACTCTCTACAACTGCCTGAAGGGAGGGTGCAGTCAGGTGGGGGTCGGGCTCTTCTCTCCGGCAACCAGTGAGAGGATGAGAGGGCACGGCCTGAAACTGCGTCAGGGAAGGTTTAGGCTGGATCTCAGGAAGCCCTTCCTCACGGAGAGGGTGCTCAGGCACTGGGATGCACTGCCCAGGGAAGTGGTGGAGTCACCGTCCCTGGAGGCGTTTAAGGAGAGGCTGGATGTGGCACTCAGTGCCATGGTCTGGCTGATGTGGTGGTGTTGGGTCATAGGCTGGACTTGATGGTCTCAGAGGTCTTGCCAGCCTCAAAAATTCTGTGATTCTGTCATTCTGTAACCTGGAGTATTTTCAAATACTGTAAATTCTGTGCTTGGGCGTGTCAAAATTAGGAACTGTTTCCTAACTCTTATCTGGAGTAAACATCCACTACAAATAATGGTTTCTTGTAAATTAGCAAGCAACAAAACTGGTGTGGTTGTTTTAGGGAAATGAAAATGACTGGACATAATTTGCTCAACTCCTGAAACAGGGACAAGAAGACACTAATGGAAAATCGTGTCTTTGGGGTAGAAATCTAAAGAATAGACAAAAAATTCAAACACTTTTTTTTTGTCAACTGTAAAGCAATAACTCTAACAAAGTGGCAAAGGAAAAAGTGGCTTCCAGCACAAATTTTATATCCAATAGGACTAAAATTTGAAATCTATGTTGATATGTTGAGGGACATTAGAGGGACATGGTAATTACCTGGAAAATTTTACTGGGGCTGGTGTATTTTACATGTACATGCTTCCAAACTAGATTTCAGCTATTAAGGGGTGTCTTTTCTTTCTTCACATGCCAATATAAAGTTCTTTTTTCTGACCTAGCTATGTGGTTCTATATGTAAACACATTTCTTGTAAATATTATCCTAACTGGAGAGAAGCTGACAGACACAATAAGGGGCATTCAGTTCAAAGCACTGAAAAAAAACGTTGATATGGACAACCTTAAATATCACCACAGGCAGCCAAGGTGCCTTCTACAACAAAAGGTTTGTGGCTGTTCTGAAAGATTGAACCCAGAGCAGAAATAAAATTTGCATTATCTCCTTGTTTATTTAAGAAATAATCCTTATTTATTTAAGAAAAACATGCTGTGGATTTAAAAAAAAACAACCCCAAAACCAACACAACACAAGAAACCCCACAAGAAAAAAACTAAACCCCAAAGAATCATAGCCATCTACAGGGCAAAAAGCAAAGAGGTCTACGGGTCCAACTGGAGAGGGTATCAGGACACCAGCAGAATCAACCACCACTTCAGAAGTTGCCAGTGCTCCTAACACTTCCTCATACGGAAAATGCATTTGACTGAAGAGAAACAAGTGACAAAATTCAGAGTGAATACAGTATCCTAGTTTACCCTTTTTTAAAGCACTTGCCCAAGTTCTCTAAGCAAAAGCAGACAATTCCATATGCATCATATTAAACAAAATCTTGCAATTTATTGTTGTTATTTTGCAAAAGGGTTTCCTTCTCTTTTTGGTTTTAAGGGTTGTGGTTGCAGTTGTACACCATGTGTGCTTTCTAAATTAGAAAACTAGGCCTAATGTTGAAATATAAACCAAATGTGCAAAGCACTCTTCGGACAAGAAGTTACACAGCTGTAACAAATTTAAATATTCTAATGCCTAGTTTGTTATAGGAAGTATGACACCAATATTCATTGATTGTCACACACCAGCAAAAATAACTCACCGTGCTTGGCCTTCAGCTGTCTAGGAGCTGCAGTTCAATCATCCATTCATATAACTTAGAAGACTTCTGGAAAACCTTCTACCACAACAGCACAGGGGACATGAACTTCTTGCAGAAGTTCTTCTGCCAGAACTCCTTTCAGATGTTCCCTGCTACCATCACATGCCTCACAACCTTAATAACTTGGAGTAAAAGTAACATTTTTTTCTACTGCATTTGTTTCAAGATATACATCTCCCTTTCTTCCTAAAAAAATGTAAATAGCTCTTACCATAAAGTTCAGTATCGTTCAGAATATTATTCTGTGGGAGTTAGAGAATAAAAGAGAATGGAAAGAAAAAGAGTGCTGCAAAGAAGTACCCTTGACCTTGAAAAGATGGGAAAGGAGGAAAATATTGAAAGCCATTAAGTTCAGGGAAAACTCAAAGAGATACAGTGCTGTGAAGGCAGGAGACAATGTGAGGAAGGGAAATGGGCTTTCCAGTATTGAAGCCAAGAGACTGAAGAGATAAGAACTGAGAAGAAGTGATTTTTTTTCCACACTTTTATTTCGGAGAACTGAAGCTTCTCGAGGGATTGAATCGCTACTTGAGAAGTCTGAATAGAGAAGTGGAAAAACTGCATATCAAAATCCCAAACTGAGAAATACAGGTTGGGACTCCAGTCTCGGTCACCTCCATGTCTCCCGTTACTACCCCAGAGAAAAAAGAAATTGTTTCTGAAAGCTGACTTGGCTCCTGGGAGAAGCAGCTGCTCTCGGCTGCGCTGAAGGCAATGCACCATCTCAGGGGCAGGGACATCGCTGGCCTGGGGGGTCACACAGTGTCTGGAAAGTTCTCCACTGGAAAACGTCAAAACCAAATAAAACATCAGTTTGCCCAGTCAATATTGAAGCATATTTCCACTGGTTTCTAAGAAGAAAACACACGGGATGACTCCACCTGATGGCATTTAAGTCCGCCTTGAGAGTTGCTAGTCGTTTCTCCCGTTTCACACTGTCTACATGAGACAGTTCTTACAACCCTGACCTGTCGGTGGAGTCTGAGTGTGGCAGAACCTGAGGGAGGACCCGAGTCTCTGTCAGAAACCTCCTGCAGGGCGAGGTTGCGGTTTGGCACAACAGGAGTTAACGGCGGAGCCGGCGCCAGGAGCCCCCGGACTGTTCCATTCCCGGGGAGGGGAGGCGCTACTGGCAGATCCTTCGTTATTCCTGTGTGTCTGACGGCAGATATCGAGAGAGGAGCCACATGCGGTCACTGTAAAGTACGAGGAGCATATCTGTGAGTTGAAAGAGGTGAACCTGAGGTGAAATCCCGAGGCACTTTTCTCCTTTCTCCTGCGTGGGCAAGTCCGACTCAACCTGGCTGGAGGGAGGGGGGAGGCGGCTCCCGGTAGCGTGTTTGGGGCCGGCCGGGCGGCTGAGGAGCTTTTGCATGCACTGTGACTTCTCCTTCCAGGCCGGGGTTGGGAAGATGTTTGGCCGGGTTCCCCTCAGGATCTGTACTGGTGTGCCCAGGCCCTAACTACGATGTAGTGGCCCCACACCACGCACCCCCAAGCCCCAGTCATGCTACAGTTGAGTGGTCACCTACGTGCTGGAACTGCTGTATCCCCAGCTGAGCACTTTGGAGGGCAAGCCACAGCAGCAGCAGTAGGAGCAGCATGATTTCAAGGAACAGGCACATTGCTCCCCGACGTGCAGTGATTGCTGGGCTTCCCAGTCACAGGACTTGAGTGCAGCCAGTGGTGTTGGGAGTCCTGTGACAGGGAAGCATGTGACTCTAGTGTCCACAGCACCGCATCCCCTGTTTATAGCCTGCAGGCAGGCACCACCCTTTGTGACATCACAGGGCAGGCAAAGCATCCCTTTGTGACATCATGGAGCAGGCAAAGTACCCCTTTCTGACATCACCGGGCAGGCAAAACATGCCTTTGTGACATCATGGGGCAGGCAAAGCACCCGTTTTGACACTTGCCAGCCCACCGTGCCCTTCCCCGGCTGGTATGGACAGATGCAAGGTGCTCGGAAGAGACTGGCCCGCCACCTTGGAAAGCGGGGGTGGCAGCTGATGGCAGCTCATGCTCCGCAGGACCAGGTACCCTGGGGAGACTTCGGAAGGAGGGAGAAGAAGAAGGAGAAGGCTGGGAAGGAAAGGGAAGGAGGGGAATCAGAATGGCAAGAGGGCTGCCCTCTTGAACCTTGATAAAATGTTCAACGCTTTCTCTCTCCCTGGTGCCGTGCTGCCACCCATCCATCCTGTGGCTGGGAGTGTGACACCTGAAGAGCCCTGTGGATGTGGAGCTCGAAGTCAAGCAAATGTGATGCTCATCTACAAGAAGGGTCAGAAGAAGGAACTGAGGAACTGCAGGCCTGTCAGCCTGACTGTGGAGGCGGAGAAGGCTATGGAGCAGATCAGCTTGAGTGCCCTTATGCGTCACGCACAGGACAACCAAGTGATCAGGCCGAGCCAGCATTGCCTTATGAAGGGCAGATCCTGCTTAACTAGCCTGATCTCCTTCTCTCCTTCTATGACAAGGTGACCTGCATGGTGGATGAGGGCAAGGCAGTGGATGTTGTCTGCCTGGACTTCAGTAAAGCCTTTGACACTGTTTCCCACAGCCTTTTCCCGAAAAAAAATGGCTGATCATGTCTTGTATGGGTGTACACATCCCTGGCCAAAAAACTGTCTGGATGGTCAGGCCCAAAGAGAGTTGGTGAGTGGAGTTCAATCCAGCCGGTGGCTGGTTGCAAGCAGTATTCCCCAGGGCTCGGTACTGGGGCCAGTTCTGATTAGGAACTTTATTGCTGATCTGGACAAGGGGATCGCGTGCACCCTCAGGAAGTTTGCAGAAGACACCAGGTTGTGTGGGAATGTTGATCTGCTGGAGGGTAGGAAGGACCTGGAGAGGTTGGATTCATCGGCCAAGGCCAGCTGCATGAGGTTCAACAAGGCCAAGTGCTATGTCCTGCACTTCAGTCACAACAACCCCCAGTAGCACTACAAGCTTGGGGAGAAGTGGCTGGAGAGCCGCCTTGGAGAAAAGGATCTGGAGGTGTTGGTCAACAGCCAGGTGAACATGAGCCAGCTCTGTGCCCAGGTGGCCAAGAAAGCCAACAGCATGCTGGCCGGGATCAAAAATGGTGTGTCCAGCAGGAGCAGGGAAGTGATTGTGCCCCTGTACTCGGTAGTGGTGAAGCCACAGCTTGAGTACCGTGTTCAGCTTTGGGCCCCTCTGTGTAAGAAAGACACTGAGATGCTGGAGTGGGTCCAGAGAAGGGCAAGGAAGCTGGCAAAGGCTCTAGAGAACAAGTCTTCCAAGGGATAGCTGAGGGAACTGGGGTTTTATAAGCCTGGAGAAAAGGAGCCTGAGGGCAGACCTTATCTCTCTCTGCAATTGCCCCAAAGGAGGTTGTAGCAAAGTGGGTGTTGGTCTCCCAAGTAACAAGTGACAGGAAAAGAGAAAATGGCCTCAAGTTGCGCCAGGGAAGGTTTAGATTGGATATCAGGAAAAATTTCCTCATGGAAAAAGTTGTAAGGGGTTGGAACAGGCTGCAGTGAGCTGAGCTGATAGGTCCTAATTTGCCAACATCGAACCTTAGAGGTAAACTAGTGCATCTGATCAGATCCCCGGCTATGTTTTTGTAGCTAGAACTGGTGGAAGCAGTTTCTAAAGCTCTACAAGTATTGCCTCAGATAATCCAATGATGTTTTGCAGCTGGATTTCTAAACCATGAGATTAAACTTTCATTGCCCTCTACTGAAGTGTCAGCTTGATAATGAGTAATGCACACAATGTGTTTATGTAAGATTATAAATGGGAGATATTTTAGATTACTTTAGCTACATCCCTTTGTCTGCAGTAAAACTGACTGCTCTTTAAAGTCCGTCAATGCTGTAAAGTGATTTCACCACTCTAGGAAACTGGTCCTGACGGAGATGACTCTGCTGTGTTCTGTACCAGCGGAACAAAGTGGTGCGGATTCCGACTCACAAGTGAGTTGTCTTCCAAAATGCCCCTTAATCCAACCCCTGGAAGCACAGCTCTTACTGGTTGTCTCTTCTGCTGTGTTAGCAAAGCTGATCAAACTCTGTCAGGCTGTTGCACAGTAAACATTCCTGGATCGCTGTCCAACAGTGTGTTGAACAACAGGAACTGTGTCAATACACGCTCGCAGCCTGCCCCGGTGGCCTGTGTTTACAACTTCCCTGTGAGTGAACTGACGAGTAGAGTTTAGCAGACCGCAGTGCCTCTCCAGGGGGTGGCAGCCCCTTTGAAAAATTTCTCCCTTTGCTGCTGTGCAAGAATGTTGCCTGTAAAGTGAAGGTAACTGGCAGAACTGTGCCCATCCCTTGCCACATAGTTTGCGGGTTACTAAGAGGGCTGTGCTCCTGACAAAACTGTTAAACCATGCTTTAGAAGGAAGCTTTTCTATTCTTGTGTGCGTCTGAACTAGAGACCAAAGTTGAGCTGTAATGGGTCATTTTTCTCAATTTCTCTGCTGTTCTATCTCATTGCTGTGCTTCTGTGGAAGCCTGGTATTGGAGCACTAAGACTTCTGTTGACCTGCTCCCAAGATGAGCAATGAAGCCTTTTCAGGGCAACAAATTTTGCTCTCAGTTGTACCAGCCTCCAGCAATAAAGCCAGTATGTTACATGGAGATAACTGCTCACCATTTTGTCATTTGGGAAAAACACCAGCTTGTTCTTCTCTATTTCTTGCACCAAGTACATGAACAGAATATGGAGGTTTTTTCGTCCTTTTCAACCTACAATCTCAAAGATTTTTTTTTTTGTTTTCTCCTGGAATAGTTGTCATTTACGTATTTTTTACTGCAGACAACCTTCTTTATTTTAAATACGTACATGATATCCAGCAATTTGACTACTTCCTATCCGTGTAAGTTCCATTTTGCCAGTGAAGAATCAGAAGCAAAGAAAACATGCTGTTGTCTTTTTTTAAAAGAGCACTATTGCTCCGCAGCAAAGTTAGCACAAGCCTGTTCTCTAATGCATAGTAGTACCTTTGAGGCCAATAATTAATTGCATTAGAATTGGATCAGGCAGCCTCCTGAATTGCTGTATCAGAAGTGTTAAAGAGTGTAAACTATTTTTAAGACTCTAAGAAGGTCTTGCAGACAGAAATGTTCTATTAGCGCAACACCGGTCAGGCCGATTACACTAAGCAGAGGCGCTGCTCTGGCGCCTGGAGCCTCCCCCTCCTTCTTCACTGACCTTGGTGTCTGCGGAGCTGTTCCTCTTACACATTCTCCTTCCTCTCCTTGGCTGCAATTGCTGTCACGCAGCAGTTTTTCCCCCTTCTATCATGTGTTATCCCAGAGATGCTACCACTGTTGCTGATGGGCTCAGCCTTGACCGGTGGCAGGTCCATGCTGGAGCCAGCTGGCATTGGCTCTGTGTCCACAGCCACACCTGTAGCCTCCCACTACCACAACCTTACCACGCAGGCTCAGTACAATAGCAAACATCCTGCATTTTGTTGAGTTGTCTGTCTAGGCATGTGAAATATACCTATTTCCTACAAAACTGAAATCCATTGTGTAAGAAAGCAAATGTAAACACAAGTATCCCAGTTACAATGTAAACAGACTGTATTTTTCAGCAAAATCTTTTTCAGGAAAGTCAGAAGATGCAGGTCCATTGCAATTGAAACTGTCAGAAATGCAGCAGATGCTATGAAACTTCCATAAAAGGCTTCTCTGGCGCAGGGTATAATCTTACGGGTGAAACACACAAGCAGAGTGAATTGTTGCCAAATTACAGTTCAGAGGACCCAAACGGTAAATCCCTACTACAGAAAATATTTGTTTACAGGGACACTTTATTACGTGTTGGCCAATGCCCTGTCAATTTCCTGGGCACTGCTCCTGACAAGCTTCACCAAACCGTATGCTTGCCTTTAAAATAATCAATTAAAAATGCCTGAGCAGGAGCTCACTTCAAGCGTCCTCAGATATGTGCAGGAAGAAGGATTTGGGAATGAGCATCTTGCCAAAAGCAAGACAGATCTGTCATTTCTCCTGACATTTCCAACAAGCTGCAAGTCTAACTGCCAGCATGTGCATTGCAGCAAAGAGCTGTTGAGACAGTACCACATGTTGGGCTGCGCTGAGGTTGTGGAATCTTCTCTGGAGACATTTGAAACCCGTCTGGCTGCAATCCTGTGTAACATGCCCTAGGCGATCCTGCTTTAGCAAGGAGGTTGAACTAGATGATCTCTAGAGGTTCCTTCCAGGTCCCACGATTCCATAATTCTGTGATCTAATTATCCTCTACAACTTCAAGGATAATCCTTCTGCTCCCAGGCACAGTGTACATACCTGCAGGTCTTCAGTACATGTCATCAGTTAGCACAGATATAAAGTTAATCCAGAATAACACTTTTTTATCAGCAGATGACAGCATGAGAAACCCAATGAAGGTCAAGAGCTCCAAAACTCACAAAGGCCTCCCTCTTTTCCCCTAACCCGCCAGAACGGGGGTCCCAGGGTGGGGAAATGGCCATCCTCAACCTCCAGCCCTTCCTCCAACCCCTTCTTCTGCTGTCCCTGAGGGACTGGGTCTGAGGCAGCCCGGCCACAGAGCGAAGGGGAGACTCTGCTCCAGCTCCCCAGGGTGGTGGGGGAAGGTGATACCTGCCACCCTGCCTGTGCCTTCCTCACCGCAGCCTCCTCACCTCTGCAGCAGGAAGCGCTGGCTGGAGCTCTCCTGCACCCACAACTGGAGAGCATTTTTCAGCAGCACCTCCTCAGGCTGAGGCCACATCAAGGAGGTTCCCTCCTTCTGTGTCATGGGCTCGAGCTCAGGGAGAGCCTTGTCCTGCACATGGCGGCTTCCCTGTCCCTGTCTGGGAGCAAGACCCTGACCTCCCTCCTGCCTGGCCACGCCAGGATCAAAGCTCCCCATGGCCCCCGCAGTGCCCTTACAGTGACCTCATAAAGCAGTCTGGATACTTTTTTTGTCCTCTCTGCTAATGAGAGAAGGCCTGTTTCCAATTCTGCCCAAACGCTACTCCATTTTCAGCCCAGAAGACAGACTTCGCCAGAGACTTTTTGTGGCTTCTATAGTTGCTTTCCTTTCAGCACTAAGCCTTAACACACCGCAGCAGGAAACCGGAACACAGGAAAAAAGGGGGAGAACCTGCCAGGCAAAGAAGGGAGCCAAGGCCATCACCTTTACTGACTACAGCACCTGGGTCGCAGCACTCGTGCGTAGCCCCTGTCTGGTCTCAGGCCATGCTGGCAGCACAGGAGCGGCCCCACCAGCTGCAGAGGCAGAAATGCGGTCAGCGTCACCTATTTATATTTCATGACAATCTTATATATTTATATTTCAAGACAATCTTCCCCATTGCTTCTATCACTCAACAGGATTCAGCGCTGATTGGAGTAGAGTAGGCATTTTGGTTGCTTCAAAAACAGCTTGACCTGTGGTCTCAGTGTTTTCATGATTTGTCTGAAAGAGCTTAGGCATTTGTCCTCAATGACTAGCTCTTCAGATTTCTTGCAGGTGGACTTTACCAGTTGTGCTGTGCTAGAGTAAATCAATCAGTCTATCCTGTTAAGGAGTAAGCAGCTTTCATACTTGCAGGAACTGTACTTGAGTATCTGGTTTTACTACTGTTGTTCTGCTGCTGTCTCCTCCTGATATAAAGAGCAGTTCTCTCATAGCCTAGTTTCAAAAAAAGCCCCAAACCAAGTCCTGGAACTATTCTGCCATATCTGCCAGGCAGCCAAGGATTTCCAAGGGCTGTGGGATGCCCTTGGAACTTGCTTTCGATGAGCACCCATCAGCACAGCGTAACTCTCAGCTCCCTGTGAAGTCATGATCACAGCACTCAGCTGCTCAGTTCACACATTACTGAGCCCCTTCTCTTGCTCTTTCCTGAGTCTCTTTGCTCCCTCCCAAAGAGCTCCAAATCTCTCACTGAGGCTTTACACGTGATAGCTCCCTAGCTGGTACATTTAGTGCTGACCAAAAACACCAACAAAGACTTTCCAAGCGTGGAAGCCTCATTGCCTTCTCCACTCCAGGTCACTGGTGCTGGGCTCTTCTCAGTTACGTCTTTTCCCACATCTGTGCTAGATTCACTCCTCATCTTGACACAAGTTGAACAGTCCTGCTTCCCAGGAACTTCTCTGCAGTTTGCCGTCCTGTGGGCTCCTTCCATTTGCACTCTTTCCAGCATAATTGACCTTCTTAGATTTTTAAGAGTAATGCTCTATTGATTGTGCATCATACTGACGTGATGAAAAGCCAAAAACAGGACTCAATAGTCTTGGTGACTATTAAGCAAGTATTCTTTACTGTGGTGCCAGACGCACCAGGGATGGCTCCTGCCCAATGTACATGCCGTAGAGAGTCAGACGCGTAGCTTATCTGGAGGTTATACACACATACTGATGATATTTCCGAGAAATGATTCACATACATTACACTCACTCCTGTATGCGCATTACAGTCCCTTGGTGGGCTTCAGAGATATCTGGTGGTCGTTTACCTCATCCTCCTCTTCATCACCATGTACTTTTGGTGAGCTATAGCCTGTACTCCCCTGTTCTTGCTGACAAGAAAGGTCCGCAGTCTGGAGGCACCTTGTGCCTGTTTATCTCAAGTAGCTTTGCATTCCGTTTTCGGAGAGAAGTCCTGCTTGGAGCATTGCAATGTGCGTGCATACCCGTCTCACAGTGCCGTTGTTACATAGTTCATTGCTGCTGTTAGAAGGCTTTTGGCTGCTAAATTTCCATTAGGCCCTTGCTTCAGTCTGGAGGCACTAGAACCAGACTATTACTGTCGTGTCAGAACTCAGAGGAGTATGTACAGGAAAAGACATCCAACTGCTTAGTTATACTAAAAATGCAAATCACAGACATCTAAAATGCTATGCCAAAATTTTGGCACTTTTTTTCTTGTTTGTTTCCCCCCGCTTATGCTTATTAACCACTCTCTCTAATATGCTAATAAGTTCTTTCCTCTAACATTTTTAGACAGTGCACTTAGAAAACTTACTGGAAAATGATCAGTTCTATATTTGAAAACAGGATTTGAATAATAAGCAATAAATAAAACATGGGGGTTTCGTTCATTAAGGAACCTGATGGGAAAAATGGCATATCATCATGTAATGAAAACCAAAGAGAATAAACCAAGAGAGCTTTGTTCAAGTGCTTTTAAAATTTTGAATCAGTGTCATTGCGCTCCTTTTTGTCTTTAAATGTAGGGGTGGAAAATTGTTGCACATGCTATTTTAAATATATTCTTCATTAATTTTTCTGCTTTGAGCCTCCTTACCTATTTTAGAAAATGATGCTTCTTACAGGCCTCTAATTGAGATACTTGTTAAAATCTGTCATTATATTTAAGATTTTCTGAAATATTTCAACTCTGCTGTGGATTATAGACGTTCAGCCCTCTCTTGCTTCTCTATTTGGGTAGCAGCAATAATCTCTGATGCTGCTCTTGTGCACTGATTCGCATAATCCAAAAGTCCCAGAATAAGCAATGTAATAGTTTATCCTTTGAATACTCCAGACTTACGACCATTTGAATTCACTGCTATCTAGAAATAATGTTCAAGGTACTGATTAGTACCCAAAAACCTAATAAGTTAGAGAATAATGTAAGTAATTTCCATGCCTTGTCAGAAAGTGTTTCAAAAAGCAAGTTATCAGATTTCTCATAACTGAGGTGGAAAAATTGAAATAGAAGGGAAAAAAAACCCAAAGTAAATTGACAGAAGAACTTGGTACTGCAATGTGTGAAGTGTTACAATGTCTACAGAATTTCAAGTCCCAAGTTAGGTGCCAAAGTTCTTTATATACCTAATCATAGCAACATAGTTTGAAAAGGCCTAGAAAAAGACATCAAATCCAACCTGAGACTCTTTGTAACCATGAATTTCTCTCTACCTCTCTTGGGTGCTTAGTTGCTTGTGTGCATACATCTAAGGCGCATCTCTGGTAACCTTGATCCAGACAGCTACGAAAGAGGTTTGTGAGAACATCTGTAGAGAGATAAGAAAGTTGAAAGTACAGACAGAAGGAGGTCTGTTGCCATGAGATTGTTGGTACCTGTCGTGGGTTGACCGTGGCCGGCCGCCAGGTACCCACACAGCCACTCTCTCACTCCCCCTTCACTGCTAAACAGGGGGAGAAAATATTTCCAAGGGTTCAGGGTTTGAGATAAGGACAGGGAGATGACTTTCATTTACCGTCCCGGGCAAAACAGACTCAATTTTAGGGAAATTAGGTACATTTATTAAAAGAACTAATCAGAGAGGAGTAGTGAGAAGTGAGAAAGAGCAAATAGATCTTAAACAGAACACCTTCCCCCCATCCCTCCCTTCTTCCCGGGCTTAACATCAATCCCGGTTTCTCCACCTCCTCCCCCCGAGCGGCGCAGGGGGACAGGGAATGGGGGTTACGGTCAGTTCATCCGACGTTGGTTTCACCGCTTCTTCACTCCGGGGGAGGACTCTTCACCCTTCCCCAGGGCCATTGTGGCGTCCCTCTCACGGGAGACAAGCTTCACGCTCTCTTCTCCACGTGAGTCGTCCCACGAAGGGCAATTCATCACAAACTGCCCAAGGGGAGACACCTCACGAGGGGCAGCCCACCCCTCGTGAGTCTGAGGCGCAGTCCTTCAGGGGAAACTGCTCCAGCGTGAGCCACCCGCAGCGTCCCAAAAGTCCCACCGGCCAACCTGCTGCAGCGTGGGCATTCCTCTCTTCCACAGGCTACAGGTTCCGGCAGCAACTTGCTCTGATGCGGGCTTCCCACGGGCTACAGTCCCCTTTCAGGCACCCACCCACACGGCGTGGAGTCCTCGGTGGACATCTACACGGTGATCCTCACAGTGGACATCTGCACCTCGCCCATGGGCTGCAGGGGGACAACCCACTTCACCATGGTCTTCACCACAGACCCGGGGGATTCCTTCTGCTCCGGCGCCTGGAGCTCATCCTCCCCTCCCCGCTTCTTCACTGACCTTGGTGTCTGCACAGACTCTCACTCCTCCATCTCTGTGCCAGCTGTTGTGGCGCAGTTCTTTTTCCCGTTCTTAAATATGTTTTCACAGAGGCGTTCCTCTGCTATCACCTTACCGATAGGCTCAGCCTTGGCCAGCGGTGGGTCCCTCTTTGTAGCCGGCTGGCATTGGCTCTATCAATCTTGGGGAGCTTCTAGCAGCTTCTTACAGAAGCCACCCTGCAGCTCCCCCCCCGCCGCCGAAATCCGGCCAGGCCAAACCAAAACAGTACCTCAATGATTTCAGAGGTAAAGTAACAGCATGAAAAGGTAAAATCCTAAAAGTGTAAAACCTTACAGGGAAAAATCACCTGGGGAAGCTTGGTCAAGCCAGCTAGTCTAGTTCGAGACTGAGAATCACGGTGTCCTTTTACCAATGATGATGGAGCTGGTTCAGAATGGTAACTTGGTAATGCTGAGAATCCTTTGCGGAGAGCCATGGAAAGTGACCCTTCCCCTTTTGACTCATGGCTGCCTGCCCAGCAAAGAATTACTGGGTAGCTTAACATGAGGCTGGCAAGTATACTAATGCTTAGTCTAACAGCTCATTAAACCCTAACTAGCTCTTCTGTGTGTTGGCCAGTAACTAACTGTTCTGTTTTGATTTATGTGTACTCTTCTTGCAGAGTCTTTGTGCCTGGCTAAAATTACCTGAACAAAATGCCCAGGCGTGATGGGTGCACTTAACTCCTTAACCAAACTAACTGGTAGTTGAGTATAGACTCCAAAGCAGGTAAAGGTCTAAGCTGTAACCAAGCCAAGAACTTCTCTAGTTCCAAACTGCTCTTTGAAAACCCGAAAGGAAAAAAGTGACACAGTGAGCATCAATGCATATGAACTTGGAACACTGGTCATGCGGTTAACACATCAATAGCAGGTGGCTTTTCCAAGGCTCGTTTGTCAAGGAACAAAGAAAATTGTGGGTACAAGGAGCCTCATGCATACTTTTCCCATGGCATGTAATTTGACTACAAGCCACCCACTTTATTCCCTAAGTATGACGGCCTAAGTGAGCTTTCTTTGTGCTCTCCCTGCTAAATAGCTGGCTGCAGGGCAATAAATCCTTGATCTGAGACACCTTCTGAGGTTGCACCTCAAGCCAGAGAGATGTCCTGTCAACGCAGATGTTTGGTAAGTGACCGATTCCACGCATAACCTGGTGTACTAGTGTAAGATCTTTGTACTGGTAACCGATTTTGGTATCGGTAATTTTGATTCCTTCTTGGTAAATTTGGATCATTGTTATATCTTGTTGTGGTTCAAGCTGACTGACCAGCAGGGAAAGACAAAGGAACCACACAGTGGCTCACTCAGTCGCTCCTCCCCTACTGGGAATGAGGGAGAGCCTAGAAGGAGCAGTAGGCAGAGCCTCATGGGGTTGGGATAAAAGCAATTTGGTTTAATAATGAAACATAAATTATAAAAATATCAGTGAAATAACAGTAATAACAATAGTGTTTAACTAGATAGATAACGCGAGTAGTATGCAACACAAATGTCTCACCACTCCAGAACCCAACCACGCAGCCCCAAGCTCTCGGAAAGAGAGGTGGAAAAGAGACCCCCACCCAACCAGCTCCCTCTGTATACCCCGAGCATGACACCTGATGGTATCGACTATCCCCTTGGCTAGTGGCTAGTTTGGTTCAGCTACCCTGGCTATGCCCAGCTCCCAGCCTCCAGTGGAAATTAACCCTATCCTAGCTGAACCCAGTACATATCTTTTGTGCAGTAAGTGAGTGAAGCTTGTCACCACATTTTAAGTTGCACTTTTACCAAATCATATTTCAATAAAACCACTTTTGATGATGCTTTTGGTGGTGGCTCTTTAAGTGGCCTAATTGCCCAGCTGTGATACCAAAAGCGTGCTATAACAGACCTTTCATTCGCAGGAGGACCTGTCTGGCAAGTCTTGAAAGCCCCCAAGAACGGCAATTTCAGTACCTTCTAGGTGACCTGTTGTACTGCTGCACTTCCTTCCCATGGGTAAAAATTTCCTAATATCCAGTCTGAGCAACCCAAACCACTATTTGTGACTGTTGCCTTATGTTATCTTGTGCTATCTGACACTACCAAGAAGAATTGCCTGTCTACTTTCTAACAGTCTTTCAGGTGTAGGTTGCCTTTAGGTAGTCCCTCAAAATCCTCTCTGGGAAAGTAACCAGGCTTCTAGTTCATATTCTCATGGCCACTGAAAATCTTGGCATCCCTCTGCTCATGTTTCTCAATATCTCTCTTGAACTGGAATCCCAAAACTGGACACAATATTACAGTCTCCTTCCTGCTAATTAAAGGCAGTATTATAGCCCTTCACCAGCACAGAGAGCTCTCTAATGTCTCCTCTTTGTTCCATACCATCACTTTAGGTGGATACCCAGGTGTGATAATTCCTCCCAAAGTATGAAAGCTTCTCCCGTAATGCCGTCCTTTCAGCTTCCCTGTATGTGTGCATCAGCTTGGGGTGGGCACACTTTAATTGCCAACCCAGTCCATCTCTCCTCACTTCATTGTAAGTCATCATCATTTCTAGTTTAAAGTTCTTGTTGGGATGGCCATCAGATGGCAAAGACTTCACTTAGGTTGCTCTCAACTCCTCCTGGCAGTCCTCAATATTCCGGAAGCATCTCTTCGTCATAAAGCTGACTCCTTACAGCTGAGAGCAGCTGTGCAAACACATATTGACCCACAGAATTCTCCACTCACTGAGCACACCTTTTCCCTGAGCTCCCTTGGGTCTAACCTGCAGACCCACATTGTGATACTCAGGATCTCTCCTCACAGTATCACTGGTGTCCACATGGAAGATCAGCACAGAACACTAGTTTCGGTGCCTGGAAGATCAGCGTAGAATATTTATCTTAGTGCCAGGCAAGCCATAGCTATCTCTTCACAATGCCCCAGACCCAAGCCCTGAGCAGCCAGAAGACCTCCCTAGAGAGTCGATTAGGTCAGCAAATAAGAGCCTCCTTCCTTCATAGCAGAGACCCTGCCACTAAAACTCACTTACTGCATATTTAGGCTCAGACGACTCTTCTGATGCTTTGTTAAATAGCTCCCAGGCCTTCATCTGCTTCCAGAACAGAGAACTTACTCTGTAGTTGCAGCTGTGCAGGCAGAGGAGACATCCTCCTGGTGCCAGAAGTCACAGGCTTCCAGCCTTCGCTATCGTGGGAGTCTCCGTTTCTCAATCCAGTGCACACAGACTCTGCCTGTCCCTGCTTCAGCAGTTAGGGATTCAAGTTTTGTATCTGTAGAAACTCAGAATTCTGGTGAATTGCACTAAACTAGGCCTCTCTCTAGCATCCTGCCTAGTCAGAGTCATCTGCAAACGAGCTCAGAGCACCCTTTTATCATGAATAGCTGATGGACCTTCTCAGGTGACGCTAGACCTTTTTAGAAGCCAAGGCCTCCTGAAGCTATCGTTTCCTGGCAGCAGTAGATACACTTAAGTTCCTGAAAGTTTCCAGGAGTTCTCTAGTGACCTAGAAGAAGTTTCCATAAGGTCTAGAAAATCTACAGACCGATTAAAAAAAAAATACATTTCTTCAGTTTTTTTAGTGTCAGCTGTACCAAAATTAGAATATTTACCACTTCAAACATCAAGTTTTTGTAGCCTCTTGGCTTCTAAAACTAATTTTTCTCCACTGGGATCTGTTTTCAACACTGTGCTTGTAATGTGTTATAATTTACTCCCGGTATTTGCAAAATCTACCATTGATGTAGGTATACATATAATTTTTACCCATACTGACTGACATGGTGCAGTAAACCCACCACTTACAAGTAATAAACAGGTGGTTTTCTGATTTCTTCATCCTACAGGAAGAAAGTAAGCCATTGGAACAATGCTATCTGCATTAACAGGACCATTTCAAAGGAAAACAAAATATCTGCAAGCAGAAGGTACAAAAGAGAATTCCATTTGTCAGGCACTAAATCAAAGACTTGAAACAAGAGAAAGGGGGTAGTTAAAAGTTCCTCATTAACCAATGCAGTAAAAAACTTTCCTTTATTTAATGTCATATAAAGTGAAAGCAGGAATACTATTCTGTATTTCAAGAGTTTCTGATTCCAGATGGCTAATGATTATGCGCATGAGTTTCTGGACAGTTTACTAGAGAAGTTGACTCTCTTATTAAAAGCCAGTAATTTGTGTAAAGAAGCCTGAAGTCCTTTCAACTGCAAATTTATATTTAGGGTAGTGTGAAAGAGGCCGTTGTTAGCACAAGATCAGAATGAACCGCACCCACATCCTGATTCCCAGAATTTTTTCTTAAAAACTTCTGCTGCCAGAAACTCCACTGCTAGGATCTAACTATCCCCAGCAGTAGAAAGGTCTCTTATATGTAAATAAAAAATACTTACTAGGCCTTTATACCCACCACTGTTTGCCTACAAACTAAGGCAAACTAAGAGAAAGTTACTTTTCTCGGTTTTGCAGTAGCCTTTGAAATACTGAAGGTTAATAACAGGACCATCTCAGCCCTCTCTAAGCCAAAGGAGCTCAATTCTTCCAGTGGTTTAAAGAGCACTGATTGCGATTGTTGCTATTTGCATCTCTCTTGAAGTCTATTTCTGAAAGAAGAAATGGGGAACACAGCACTCCCAACGGGAGCCTTATCAACACTATATTTACTTACCAATGGCACTTCTGTTCCTGCCCGTCTATGTATTTGCTCTTTCTGCAGAAGTAGAATGTTGTTTAAGATCCAAGTTCTGTAAGTCACAGACCATTTTATATTGCCAGCACTTCTTTTTTCAGCTTGTTAAATTGTTTCTGCTTAAGACTACAACCTCATACTTTCCCTGTTGAGACACCATTTCTCTAATTGAATCTTAATCTTGTTTTCTGATGTGCTTGTGATCTCTCGTAGCTTCATGTCATTTGGAACTCCTAGGCACCTTCTGTTTTATCAGGCAGATTGTCGACGGCTAACAGCCAGGATAGATCTTTCCAACTTCACTTAGGACATTGCGCCTTCTTAACAGTGAGGCACTGCTAACTGCTTCCTGGCTGCACAGTGGCAACTCCAGAAACCACAGTAAAGTAAACCATTGTTTTCCACAAACAATGTTCCTCAAGCAAGATTTAATTCCAAGCCAAGAACAATTTCTATTCAGAGTCAGTAGTTGCAGAAATAGTCTTTCAGAGCTAAGGGCAGTGAAGTGTTCTTGAGCTGAATGGCACTGGACTGAACAACTTCAGGTGTACTTTTTAGTGCAGCCAGAATGACGTTTTCAGCAGTATTCACAGAGTTCCTCTGGGAGTAATTTTGGTCATCCCACAGCAGCAGAGGAAATTCACTGAAATCGTATAGCTATGTTAATGTTGGAGCTAATATTCTTTGTTTCTCTGTAGGCACCTCAGCTTGAAGTCAAGCTAAGATTCCTTGCTGCCAGCCTGGACTGTCTCAGGAAACACAGAATGGACAAATGGAGTGATTATTTGCACTTGTGCATCCTGAGTCCTCTGCACAAATTAGCTTTGAGCTTTCTGTAGACCCTTCCACTGTGCCTGTGGTAGATGACTGTAAAGAGCAAGGCCTGAGCTTCTGTTGAATTGCAGTGTATTGTACACAAACTTGTGTGGTTCCAGCAACAGTCTTTCCTCCAGGGTTGTCTCTTTGATCAAGCAGGAACTGTGGTTCCTAACAAGAAATGGTGCAGTTTTTACATATGTGCAATCTGATATGATCTCAATCAATATGTAACAAGTGTAGGTTTGTTCAAAAATAAAAAGCACAGTAGCATAAATAAATTGAATAAAAGGTAATCAATTATTTATTATTTACTAACTAATGAGAAAGCAATGAAATGTAAGGAAATACCAATACTAGAATTGATATGTAAGTTTAAGTAACTTCTTTATGTATATACATGTTTATATAGTGCTTAATTATTTCAGTTCCGGTTGTATTCACAAGGTCTCTTACCCAAAGAACACTGAGATACATGTAGCTCACTTATTCTGTAGATCTTTCATATTTTAATTTTGCCTAGTTTTCAAGAGGAAAGGCTGCAGCTTAACTGGTCTGAAGTATTCAAACTCAGCTCAGAAGCTAAAAAAAAATATTCTCTGTAATCTTTTTGTTTATGATCCTTATCCCCGGTGTTACATAATCTAAATTTATGGTCATAATTTAATCTAATAACGATCTCCCATCTTTGTCCTACCTAACTTAGTTGGAAACTAAACATGCCAAAGATACCAAAATTATTTAGTGGTATTAGAAATGCAGTTGGGTTCAGCTTATCATGGCAAAAAATCCACCACTAACTAATGAGTATTTAAACCAGTTAGTCACTTACCTGCCTCTGAGGTTTTTTGGTGTCTAGAGACCAGGATCTTCCAAGTACCTTTAAAAATCCTAGTTTCTCCTCAGAGTAGATAAATTCTGATCTGCTCATGTCCCAGAACTATTCTTTCCCATTGGATTGCACAAGGCACAAGCAGGCTGCCTCTCCAACTCCCATGAGTGCCTGTGCCTTTCTGACCAATGACAGTCTGAATGGAGAACAAGGCTGTCTCCATTTCCACCATCCTTAAATCTGTGCCTTGAGTCATTCCTTGGGGTTGGTCCAAGCATGCGTTTTTACTTCTTTAAAATGAGGAGAGAATTTAATCCTTCACTTTCAAGTTGAGCTCTCTGGTCAGTAGGCTATTATACAAGGACTGATATGCCTTCATATTTTTGAAGAGAGTATTGTCAACATCTTCCTGTCAGGGGTAGATATTTGCAAGATATGGTAATCATATCCTAAGAAAATAACTTCCTGGGATTTCCCCCATCTGTTTTTTGACCCCGGAAGCATTTTATGCAGCCTGTATGCTCCTCATAACAATTCCGTGAGTGAAGTCTTGGGGAATTTGAATGAAGAGATGCCAAGTGTAGTCAGACTCTCAGGTTAATGGATAGCTAAATGGGATTGCAGAGCGGGAATCAGCTTCTGCCTAGGAGCTTCTTTAGGTGGCTGTGGCAGATGCATTCCCCTAGCCCAAGATGCCTCCTCTTCCTCCAAGGAAGATTTCAGACAAACTGCTAGAAGTTTCTAGCTAGTTTTGTTCTAGCCCACCAGCTTAGGAGTACACCCATGAAGTTGGATGGTAGCCAACGGGACACCAAGATGACTTTGACTGATCACAGCTCAGGTCCAACCAAGCTTTAAAACGGGGTCCTGCTGTGGGTGTGTTGGCATGAGTTTCTTCAGAACAGCAGGTCCTGGGCTCGGGGTGGAGCCTCCCCTTTTTTTGGGATGCCAGCAAGGGGAACTCCTTGAGGTGAGAGTCCTCATCTTTATATGGGTGAGTGTATATACAATCTGGATCATTATTCTAAGTTTAAGGGTTGAGTGTTGTGTAGTAATTTGCTCTTATTGACTGATATCAGAACTTATAAAGTTGTGGGAGCTTTCATTTCTTAAAGGATTCATAGAATCATAGAATCATAGAATCATAGAATGTTAGGGATTGGAAGGGACCTCAAAAGATCATCAAGTCCAATCCCCCTGCCAGAGCAGGAACACCTGGATTATGCTACACAGGAATGTGTCCAGGCAGGTCTTGAATGTCCCCAGAGAAGGAGACTCCACAACCTCTCTGGGCAGCCTGTTCCAGTGTTCCGTCACCCTCACTGAGAAGAAGTTTCTTCTCGAGTTTAAGCGGAACCTCTTATGTTCCAGTTTCAGCCCATTGCCCCTTGTCCTATCATTGGTTGTCACCAAGAAGAGACTGGCTCCATCCTCGTGACACTCACCCTTCATATATTTGTAAACATTAATGAGGTCACCCCTCAGTCTCCTCTTCTCCAAACTAAAGAGCCCCAGCTCCCTCAGTCTTTTCTCATAAGGGAGATACTCCACTCCCTTAATCATCCTAGTTGCCCTGTGCTGGACTCTCTCCAGCAGTTCCCTGTCTTTCTTGAACTGAGGGGCCCAGAACTGGACACAATATTCCAGATGGGGTCTCACCAGGGCAGAGTAGAGGGGAAGGAGAACCTCTCTCGACCTACTAACCACCCCCCTTCTAATACACCCCAGGATGCCATTGCCCTTCCCGGCCACAAGGGCACAGTGCTGGCTCATGGTCATCCTGCTGTCCACCAAGACTCCCAGGTCCCTTTCCCCTACACTACTCTCTAATAAGTCATTCCCCAACTTATACCAGAACCTGGGGTTGTTCCTACCCAGATGCAAGACTCTACATTTACTCTTGTTATATTTCATTAAATTTTTCCCCGCCCAACCCTCCAGCCTGTCCAGATCTCGCTGAATGGCAGCACAGCCTTCTGGTGTGTCAGTCACTCCTCCCAGCTTGGTGTCATCAGCAAACTTGCTGATAGTACTCTCTAGTCCCTCATCCAAGTCATCGATGAATATATTGAATAATACTGGTCCCAGTACTGACCCCTGAGGCACTCCACTGGATAAAGGCCTCCAACCAGACTCTGCCCCATTGATCATGACTCTTTGGCTTCTTCCCCTTAGCCAGTTCACAGTCCACCTCACTACCCGAGAGTCTAAACCACACTTCCTCAGTTTAGCAGCAAGGATGCTGTGGGAGACTGTGTCAAATGCTTTACTGAAGTCAAGGTAGACCACATCCACCGCTCGGCCATCATCTATCCACCTTGTTATATCCTCGTAAAAGGCTATGAGGTTAGTCAAGCACGACTTCCCCTTGGTGAAGCCATGTTGACTGTCTCTAATGACCCTCTTATCCCTGATATGCCTTGAGATGGCACCAAGGATAAGTCGTTCCATCACTTTCCCAGGGATGGAGGTGAGGCTGACCGGTCTATAGTTACCCGGGTCCTCCTTCTTGCCCTTTTTGAAGACTGGAGTGACATTTGCTTCCCTCCAGTCCTCAGGCACCTCTCCCATCTCCCAAGACTTGGCAAAGATGATGGAGAGTGGTCTAGCAATGACATCAGCCAGCTCCCTCAGCACCCGTGGATGCATCCCGTCTGGACCCATGGATTTATGGATGTCCAGATTGCTTAATTGGTCCCTAACGCAGTCCTCATCGACTAAAGCAAACTCCTCCGCTGCCCTGACTTCCTCTGGGGCCTCAGGGGAACGGGGCTCCTCAGGACAGCCTCTGGCAGAGTAGACAGAGGCAAAGAAGGCATTCAGTAACTCTGCCTTCTCTGTATCTTCTGTCACCAAGGCACCCACCTCATTCATCAGTGGGCCTACATTGCCTCTGGTGTTAGTTTTATCTGTCACGTATTTGAAAAAGCTCTTCCTGTTGTCCTTGACCCCTCTCGCCAGGTTCAATTCTAGGGAGGCCTTTGCTTTCCTAGTTGCCTCCCTACATCCTTGGACAACAGCCTTATATTCTTCCCAAGTGGCCAGCCCTGCCTTCCAAGATCTGTAAATTCTCCTCTTGCACTTGAGCTTACCCAGCAGATTCAGTTCAATTACGCTTGTGAATTAACTGAGAATGGGAGCACTTCTCACATTTCTTGGCACAGCAAGCAGGTTATCAATGGAAGCAGGGTTATGGTGGCACTCAGGAAGCCCCAGGTGTGGAAAGGGTTAAGGAGAACTCATGGGGCCAACCACGTGCTTATGAGCAAGCAGTTTGCACTCAGGAGCTGGAAAAGGAGATTCTCTGTGCAGAGTTAGAAACACCTAATTTAAGATCAGAACTGAATCGAGAAAGGGAGCGGATACATCTGTTGGAACAGAGAACTGAGTTAGTGCTGGCACAAGCAAAAAGATCCCCTGATGTGGTCCAAATGCACAAATACTGAGTACCAATCTGGAGACTTGAGATGGAAACATTTGGGGAGATAGTGGTGAAAGCAACTCAGCGGGGTAAGTGAAACTGGAGGAAAGAAACGTGCGGACCCTGATTAAGACGGAGAGGTCCTCTGGGCCGCTGGGTGGAAACCCATGGACCGGAGTCCACACCACCCCCTGGTCGGGACCCCAGCTTGGTGAGCTGCAGACAAAATTCTCCCACAGACCAGGCAAATTAGAGGGAATATCTGTGGTGTGTGCCTTCAAGTGACAGGGATGGCATATTTTTAAATGATGCCAAAGGCTGATTTCTGGGGTCTGGGAGTGTTTCTGACTGATGGACCAGCTGGTGACCAGTCAGTAATGTCCCGCATGCCGTATTGGGCTGGGGGGGTTAACCCCAAAGAGGGAAATCTGTTATTATTAAAGTAAAGGGGTTATCCCAGTTAAGTGAAGGAATTTGAAAAGCAATATGTGCAGGCGATGTGTGAACAGGCCCAACAAGCCATCCCAATGGCCGCACCAGTGGAACCCCATCACCTTAAGCCCTGATCAGAGGACTCCTTAAAAATCCATGTGAATTCCCCAAGACAAAGAATTCAGAGCACAACAGATGGGAACAAGCAGAGTTCCCATGGCCTGCACCATGTACTCAGCTGGGTGGAGCTGTTACACGATCTCGAGGGCCGGTTTAGCTCACTCGGTTGAGCGTGGTACTGAAACGCCAAGGCTCACAGATTCGATTCCGGTTCGGTCCTCATGTGTTGCATGATCTAGTTGAGAGGCGTCCCTGCCCATGACAGGGAGGTTGGATTAAAATGATCTCTAAGGTCCCTTTCAGACTAGGCCATTCTATGATTCTATGATCTTGTTACATGTGGGGGTGAGATGGGCTGGGTTGCCGCCAGCCCCGTGCCTGAGCGTTGAGCTCCGGAGCGCCTGGGATGTCCACAGGCTCCATGCCTGGAGAAAGGTCCTAGCCGTGGGGGTGCCCCGAGGCCTGCTGCACGGGCAGGCTGCTGGCCACATTTGGAAGTTGGTGGAATTGCTGGAACGGAATAGGAGGAGTCAGGAAGCCCCAAGGGCAACAGCTCCCCCTTCGAGAGCGCAGTTAACACCTTTGTACCTCCTCGGGAGGAGCGGGTGCATTTAAACTAAGCGCCGCGGGTTATGTATCGGAGCGGAGCGCCCGGTCAAGCCTGGTGAATTCTTACCAATGGTCTGCTGATAAAGAGGCTTACATACACATCCCTGTGGGCCCACAGCGAGTTGGTTTGCAATTTTTAATTGATACAGAAGCCCAGATTAGAGTTTTAAATGAGCAACAGGCAAAGGAGTTGGGAATCAAACCATTTCAAAAAACTATCAGTATAGTGGGTGTGACAGGGGCAGCAGAAAAATGCCCTCTAGCCCAAACTCAATTTTAGCTGCCTGGAGAAAAAAAAGAATGATTGCAGTGGAAGTGGTCCTTAGTCCTTTTAAAGGGAATATTTTAGGTTTTGATATGCCAGCAGGCAGGCGCTGGTGTTTTCTTGGTGGCAGGGTATGGAGTTTTGGAAGCAGGGAGAGGGAAGCCAGGAAAGTAAGAGCTTTGGAAAACTGCCCCAGCACGGATAAAGGTTTTGCAAACAGCCGCCCTAAACTCACTTGTGTTTGCCCATACTCCCTGCCTAGTGCGGGCAAAAAAAGTATCACTGAATTGCTTGGTGACCTTGAGAGGAGACAGAGTGTAAGCTGCACCCACTCTCCCTACAATTCACCAGTCTGGCCAGTGCGCAAACCTAATGGACGATGGCACTTGGCCATTGATTACAGGAAATTAAATAGCATTGCTTTGCCATTAACTGCTGCTGTTCCAAGCATAGCTTCCATAGTGATTGCAACACAAGCTGCTGCCCACTCCTGGATGGCTACGGTTGATGTGAAAGACATGTTTTCCATGGTCCCTCTAAGGGGTGAGGACAAACTTCAGTTTGCCTTTGTGTGGGAGAGGAACACAGTACACTTTCAGTCAACTCCCACAAGGCTACATTCACCCACAATGCCTTAGCCAGACTCTTGGTACTGTAGAGGTGCCAACAGGACTCTGTATTTATCAATACATAGATGACATCATAATTGGTAGAGACCACAAAGAATACTTTGGAAATCCAAAAATTCAGGCATTCTGTCCAGCGGAACCACTCATGGGTGATAATCCTGAACTAAGATTTCGCAATGACCCTGAACTGGACAGTAAATCAAATCAGTTACCATCACAAATATCTGTGGGCCAACCAGTCATGGTGAAGTTGCCCTCTATAGGCATTGTGCCCACAACTCTGGTGAAACCCAGAGGTTTATACACATGGGAGGCCATGGATAGAAATGGAAAACACCATCTTATTAGTGTCCGTGGATAATCCGGGACTTCTGACTTGAAAGCCCAGCCTCAAGGGGCTGAGGTCCACCTTTGTGTTCTGTTTCAGGACAGTGAAGACAGACCCCTCTGATCACCAAGGGATAAAGACGGATGTGAAGTGCTAGCTAGTCAGCAGATAAACGTGTTGCCTATGTGCTGAATGTATCTTTGGACCCAATTTACCAACATGGAGGAAATGTCAAAAGACTAAGTGGCAATTGTTCCAGCAGTGGGAACTGCTTGACTGGAGGGATTTTAATATGTTTGGGTTTTCTGGGTCAGGGTAGCCAAAAAAACAAGTTATATTAAGATAATATGGACTTTACTCAGTGTTTGAAGAATGTATTTTGCATATTGCTAATTTTGTTAAGTGCCGGGATACGTTTAGTGCTACATTTTATAGCACTTTGAAATGGCTCATGTTCTGTTGTAACCCAAAACTTAACTGGGGAATGAGTATTAATCCTCACCAAGACTGCACCCTCGTTTAAGCTTGAAGGCAAGAGGTGCTTGTGCCACTGTTTCAAGGAAAGTCAAATCATGACGGTGATCACGGGGTGGGTTGTGGCAGGTACGTTCCCCCTAGTCTGGGAATGACCACACCTCAGATCCGACAGAGCTTTAAAATGGGGTCTTGTCGGAGGCGTGTTGGAGCAAGTCCCTTCGGAGCAGCAGGTCCTGGGTTTGGGGCACAGCCTTCCCCTTGGTCTGGGATGCCGGCCAGGGGAACTCCTCAAGGTTGAGAGCCCTCATCTTTATATGGGTGTGAGTATATACAAACCAGATCATTATTCTAAGTTTTAGAGTTGGGTGTAGCATAGTAACTGCTCTTCTTGACCGATATCAGAACTTGTAAATTTGGGGGAGCTTTCATTTCTTAATAAATTCAGTTTAATTACACTTGTGGATTAACTGAAAATGGGAGCAGTCCTCACAGTGACTGCGTCTTTTACTGGCTCATTCCAAAGAGAATAAGCTCAAAAGCATCCACCCTCTGAGTCCCAAACCGGACACACGGTATTCAAATTAGGTTTTCTTAGGAGAAACTCTCTGCTACCATCTTGTGGTAAGCTAGAGGAAAAGACATCAAGAGCAAACTTTCTCCTGGTAGTCATAGGTTAAAATTCGTTCCATATCGGACTAATAAAATATTGAGAGTGTGATCATAGAACCACAGAACGGTTTGGGTTCGAAGAGGCCTTAAAGATCACCTAGTTCCAGCCTCACTGTCATAGGACCCACTAGACCAGATTGGTCAAAGTCCCATCCAGCCTGACCTTGAACACTTCTAGGGATGAGGTGTCCACAACTTCCCTGGGCTACCTGTTTGAATGCCTCACCAGCCTCACAGTAAAGAAATTCTTTCCTACATCTAATTTAAATCTCTCCCCTTTCAGTTTAAAGCCATTACCCCTCATTTTATAATTACATTCCTTGATAAACAATGTCTCCCCTTTTCTCCTGTAGCCCCATCTAAACACTAAAAGGCTGCTACAAGGTGTCCCCCAGAGCCTTCTCTTCCCCAGGCAGAACTATCCCAACTCTCTCAGCCTGTCCTCACAGAAGAGGTGCTCCAGCCCTCTGATCATCTTCATGGCTTCCTCTGGACCTGCTCAAACAGGTCTATATCTTATGCTGAGAACTCCAGAGCTGAACACATGTGGTCTGAGTCAACTGCCCGAGCTGCCAACAAAGAACGACATGACCACTTGTTTCCTCCTCCCCACCATTCCCACAGGGATGAGGAGGGAGAAAAATCAACTAAAAAGGTTCAAGAATTCAGAATAAGACAGGGAGAGTTTATTCACCACTTACGATCATGGGCTAAAAGCTGAGTAAACTTCGGAAGAAAACATAAATTTTATTTACCACCAGTTATCCGCTAGATCAGAGTAGGATAGTGAGAGGAATACAAAATAAACACGACCCATTTCCTCCCCTTCACTCCTCCCATTATTCCTGGCTACCTCCTCTCCATCATCAGTGCAAGGGGAGGCAGTGGGTGGAGAATGCGGTTCCTCTGGCTGTTATTCATTGTCCATGGCAGTCCTTCCTTCTTGGGGAAGAGGACTCCTCACAGTCTTCCCCTGACACCACATGCTGTCCATATCATGCGAGGCAATCCTCTTTCTCCATATGAATTTGTCCTACTTGAGGTCATGTGTTGCTTCAGGCATGTCTTCCAACCCTGTGCAGTCTCTCTCCCCTCTGGCATGGCGTCCTCCGTGTACCACCACATCCTGGACATTCTTGCTGCCGTTGACCCCATCAGTTCACAGGCAGTCATCTCCCTGCCTTCTCACTCACCACAGAACTCTGGGGAAATGCTCTGCTTCAGTGCCTTTCTTCCCTTCCTTCCTCACTGACTGAGTCCCTTTGCTTTCCTCTTATCTGCCCCTCCTCCAAACAGAAAAACTCCCCAACACACAAAGACAGGCAGACAGAGAATATGAGACAAAAAGGAAGTGGTCCAGTAGGTTCCCCTCTTAAATATATTGATCTCAGAGGCACTTGGCCAGATGCGGGTCTGACTTTTACCTGGGTCTAGGGAGACTCTTGAAGTTTCACAAGAGTCACCCTCAACAGCCATCCTGCTGCTATCAAAAACCCTGACAGACTTAAACCCATGACAAGACAGCACTGCAGGTTGAGTCCGAGAGCAGAGTAGAGGAGCAGAATCAACTCCCTTGACCAACTGTTCATGCTTCTTTTGATGCACCCCAGGATACCCATGGCTTTTTAGTCTGCAAGCACACATTGCCAGGTCATGATGAGCTTCTTGTCAACCAGCACCCCCAAGTCCCTCTCTGAAGGGCTGCTCTCAATCCATTCTCCACCAAGCCTGTATCTGTGTTTGGGATTGCCCTGACTTTGTGCAGGAGGACTTTGCACTTGGCCTTGTTGAAATTCATGATGTTTTCACGGGCCCACCTCTCAAGCCTGTCCAGGTCCCTCTGGATGACATCTGCTCCCTCCAGCGTGTTGACTGCACCATACAGCTTGGTGTCATCGGCAAACTTGCTGAGGGTACGCTCGACCCCACTGTCCATGTTGCTGACAAAGATGTTAAACATGACCAGTTGGGCATATCCACAAGGAGGAGAAGAAGATTCCCTGTGGACTCTTGCTGTGCTATGGACCTTCACTTTCATGCAAGAACAGATGTGAAGTCCTCTGCCTTGTATCTGATGGAGAAATCATGGGTATTTCCCACCGAAGCCAGTAACAGTAAAGGAGCCCTAGTTGATACCTGTTACTATTAAGCACAGATGAAACTGGGGTAACCAGAGGAGAACTAGACAAGGCATTGGAGGAAGAGGGCAGTAATGGAATAGAATGAGGTCCCTTTTTGCCTAACATCTCTAGAGCAAAATTCAAAGATGTAAGACTGAACTCTCGGGGCCAAATCAGTGTACGGACAGTAATGCTTTCAGATGCATGGTACTAGCCTAAAGCCGTTCCTGAACTCTAAGTCACAAGAAGCCACTGATAGGACATGATGGAGTGTGTGACAGACATGCTTTTCTGCCAGATAATTGCAACAAATGAGACTGAGGCAAAGAACTGTTTCCCACAAGAATGGGTGTTGGCTTGCTACAAAAAAAAAAAATAGTTGTTTTCAGAAGTGTTCAACTTGTGCAAATTAATGCTGTGCTATTCTAACATGTAAGAGAATTATCTGGTTCACAGATAGTCTTCTCTTTTCAAAGCTGAACAATCCCAGCTCTCTCAGCCTATCCTCATAGCAGAGGTGCTCCAGTCCTGAATCATCTTTGTGGCCCTCCTCTGAACTTATTCCAACAGATCTATGTCCCTCTTACAGTGGGGACACCAGAACTGGTTGCAGTATTCTAGATGGGGTCTCACGAGAGCAAAGAGGGAGAATCATCTCTCTTGATCTGCTGGCCACACTCTTCTGAATGTATTCCAGGACAGGGTTGACCTTCTGGGCTGCCTGAGGGCACTGCCGGCTCATGTTGAGCTTCTTGTCTATCAACACCCCCAAGTCCTTCTCTTCAGGGCTACTCTCAACCCACTCTGTGCCCAGTTTGTATTTGTGCCTAGGATTGGCCCTACCCAGGTGAAGGACCTTCCACTTAGACTTGTTGAAGCTCATGCAGTTTGCACTGTCCCATTTCTCAAGCCTATCAAGGTCCCTCTGGATGGCATCCCTTCCCTCAAGTGTGTCCACATCACCACTCACTTTGGTGTCATTGGCAAACTTGCTGAGGGTGCACTCAATGCCATTGTCCACGTTGCTGATAAAGATGTTGAAAAATAAGTGCTGCCAACCAATGGTTTTTCTGCTGATGCACAGTGTGTTTGCACTGGACTGTAGGCCACACAGAAGGTTGGGCTTGTGTCACTTAGCAGTATGATTTTTTTTCTCTGCTGAGATAGATAGACTGGCTTGCAGAACAAATCTTTTTCTGCAAGGGTAGCTTTTCTGATTTAGTATAAAACTTTCCAAAACAAGAAACACAAACTAGAATAATATCACCCTCTGTCTTGACCTGCTTATACCTGATAGAGGTAAGAGTCAAGGAGATTCGTTTCGATCGCAAAGGTGAAATTAAGACACAAACGGTGTCAGATGTCACAAAAGCAAAACCCTTTATTGACTAACAACCACTGGAGAGTGATAGGAAAGGAAGATAAGGAAAAGGAAAAGCAAAGCAGTAAAAGATTTAGAATAGCAAGAAGTATAGCTACCATCGCAGATCCAGCGACGTCTCGCAGGTCTGCCTGTTTCGATTTGGTGAAGGAGACCTCCAAAGAACAGCTGTTCACCGTGGCATTTTATAGTGCTCCAAGAGCTGCTTTCTCTATCCTCCGCCTGTTTGGCGCATGCGTATGAGGGTTGTCAGGAGTGATCTTCACCCCCTCCAGCATCGCCTCTGTCAGCGGGGCATGCATAGGTGTCTGGAGGGCCCATTTTTTGCAGATGTGGGATGACTTGACAACTTGTACACCTTTGAGCTTGCACACCATTGGGCTTTTGTGCTTGCAGGACAACTGCTTTATCCACGATTACATCTTTGAGCTTACACATCTTTGGGCTTACAAAACAGCCACTGTATCAGCTGTTGAGCCAGGCCCAGAAGTTGCTTTGTTAGGACTTCAAGTCCCATAGCTTATCTGGGCAGGGCCCTGAAGTTGTTGTTTAGGACTTATCAATAGTCAAGTCGAGCCCTGTGGCTTATCTGGGCTGGGCTCTGGAGTTGTTGTTTAGGACTATCAGTGGTCCAAGCTTGCAAACAGCAGCCTTGAAGTTTCTTCGCAGGGAATTTCAGCAAGGTTTAACACAGCCTCTTCTTCCCGGGGAATTTCAGCAAGGTTGAGACAAACATTTTAACACAGTCTCTTACGCCCTCATACTAGAATGTTTTAGCTAAAGAAATATTTCGGTATATTTCAGTATTTAGTCAGTATTTCCATATTTAAAAACTCGTCTCGATTGATATACTTTGCCATTACAGGGAAAAATGTCCTCCAGGCAAGGCTAGGTGGCGCAGTAGGTTAATGCATTGAAGTTTTCAGACGTTTTAAAGTCTGCAAATTCCTGTAAATTTCCACAGCCTCATATGCTTATTGACACATCGATGCATTGATTACTGTGGGACAACCTCACTGCTTTTTGTGGCTTTTCTGCTTCATGATTTTGCATACTCATCCAAGTCAAAGTCCACACAGAAAAGCTTCCAAGGTACTTTCTGGACAAAAAAAACATAAATACTTTTCCCATATTTTGCACATTGGCTTCCAAGCAGAAGTGTAGCTGAGGGTAAGCCACATTTGGCTGATTCTAATTTGGGAAAATTAGAGTTTATTTCATTCTTGCTGCCCTCTTGAATACCACAGGGGTGTGTTTATAGATGTTTTGTGTACTAATAAGCCACTGTCTCCAAATATATTCCAAACATCAGAGAAATGCTCAAGGTCAGCTTTTTCCTTCATGGAAAAGGAAGAATTTCTGAAAATACGTTATTAGTGTGTCCTCAATACTTCTCCCTTCTACCACAAAAAAAAAAAAAAAAAAAAGAAAGATGAGTCTAGTTGTGAAAAAGTGATGTTTTGCTTGGAAAATCTCAGAAGACCTACCTGGAGAGTTTTGTGAAACTTCTTAGTAAGTGTTACATGGAATAATTTTTTTGTTGCCTAATTAGGTGTAGCAGACTGCTAGTTTCTCAGATAGAGAATATTGTTTACATAAAAAGCTCAAGAGTCCGTCTCATGTATTGTTATTTGCAGAAGATAACTAGGTGATGATTAATGAGTTATTTATATTCTTTAGAAGAGGTCAGAAGAGAAGTTATCAATATTTGAGCAGCAGTATGTGGCATTTTAAATAATCCCAGTTATCAAAAAGGCTGAGGGAAACAGTCAGATGGTTAATGTACTGAGCATTTAGCATCTGCTCCTGTGAGGTGTTAAGTGCTGTTCCAAGACACTGAGTGCACTCAAATTACATTAAAATAATGAGGGAACTCATTTCCTTCCAGGAGATTCTCAGCCATTGGCAGTATAAGGCTATTAGCATTCAGGCAGTAATGGATAGTAGAAAAAATCCATTTCCTTCTTTCTTTCTTTCTTTTTTTTTTTTTGGTAGATTTCTACTCCTGAAATTTCTACTCCTGAAAGTTACCAATGGCCTGTAAACACCAACCTGAGAGATAGGTGCCTGTAAGCAAAAAGTCCACATCTCAAATTGATGTGGACTACTCCTTTGTGTGCAGACACATTGGTGTTAGCTCTCTGCTGCCAGGCTGTCCCCTGAGCTAGAAATGCAATTGCTTAACAAGCTAATTCTGTGCAAATCCCAAGAATCACAGTACACAGCTCGTATCAGCATTTGCAGCTCATATTTGTAACTTGTTCCAGGATAATCTACTTCTCCCATTGTGGGGTTAAGGAAGGAGCTGGTTTATATCCACTTCGGTAGTGTTCTGTTAGCTTTCCTACTCCCAAAGTTGCCAGAGCCGTGCCAGCTTTTTGTGATATTTTCAGCCACTACTGAACAGTTTCTGGCAGGTTTAGACCAGAATGAAAGTAACAGTGCTATTCTGCAGGAGAGTAATAGTGACTGAAAGGAACTGGGTAGATACAGATGTGTGAACCAAAGCAATACTGCTTTATAACAGGGAATACCTCTCACTTAGGCATTTTTTTTGAGCCAGTTTTATAAGCCAGTTTCCACACAGTTTGTACAGCCTAATCATAACAGATACATGCAGAAAGCTCAATGAGGAAATATTCTGAAGTTTGAGTGGTAAGGCACCTTGATGAAAAAGCCAGCAACAGTTATTTTAAATTATTGAGGAAACTTTTCTGGAACCTCAGTCTTCTCTGTGCCATGTCCTGCAGAAATAATGGACAGAATAAATGTAAACTCCAAAGAGATGTGGAGATTTAAAGTAAAAGATGAATGATGATTAAAAGCAGAAGGTGAAGCACAAAGAAACAGTATTTGTTATGTGATAAGTAGTGGTAGCAGTATTATATGACGATCTAGCCATGGTTGAAAATTTAACAGCCTTATGATACGGAGCTTCCAGGTGCCCTGTGGAAGTGAACACACTACATGGACAGCTCAAGCTGTTCAAGCATGGCTTCATTTCTAGGTCTTTGTTGTGTCACCAGGGCTGGGTTGGAACAGGCTACTGAGTACTCTCAGCTCCTTTCTATGAGAGGAAGTAAAGCCAGCAAGGGTTTCTGAAGTTGGCGCTATGAGACAATGTTAGGATCCAACTTAGCCCCAAACCACAGACAGAACTGCGGGTCTCCTGGGGACCCACTGTCATCTTTGTAGAACTATGCTCTTTATCCACTAAGCTCTCTGAGGGATATGGTGAGAATCTTGCGGTTCCTAGCCCTCTAGTTTAAGGGTCAGCAAGGTTGTCTGTGCTTGGGTTAGCTCGTAAAAGGCCTTGAAAGAAAATAGATTTGCTATCACAAAGAACGAAAGTCAGTGGTGTGGTACAGAAAGAAAGGCAACCAGTTAAAATAAGAGGCAAAGGCAAAATGCTGGCAATAGTATACTGGATAGATATGAGCAGGTCAAGCTGGGTAAGACTGGAGAAGAAAATTTCATAGTGGCTGACATGGGAGGCAGCAGTCTTCAGAAGAGTTTAAGCTACCCAATATGGAGAGAAGAGGCTAAGCTGTAGGAATATTATGTGGAAAAGATGCTATAAATGTAGGCCTAACCTGCAGGTAGACACATGGGAGAATGCAGACCATGATAATTCCTAGGTTATTGACGTGAGAGACTATGTCAGGAAAGTGTGGTGGATTTCTGAGAAGGTAAAGAGTGCCATCAGATTTACGGGAAAATGGTTTATGGTTGGAAAAATCTGAGTAGTATGGTGCATTAAATATCAGTCAAAATAACTGGATAAATTATTAGTATATCTGAGTTTATTCTGTCAAATGGGTCACATGGTGAGCTTGGTTTTACTGATTGGGTAGTGAGCCTTGACTCACTCTCTAGCTCTGCTAGGAACTGTTCTTCATGTTGTATGGTACATGGTATCATCAAGATTATGCCAAGGAACTTGTGATTACTGGAGGTTTGCTACTGTAGGTTGTGTCTTGAAACTTATCTGTTAAACCCATTGACATCACTGAAACACTAAGTCTTATCTGCTGGTGACACAATTGTGTGGAGGATGCTTTTCTTTCACTTCTCCGCATCTTTCTCCTCTTTGCTTGCTACTGCACAAGATTTTCTGATCAGCTGGGGCAATCATTTGTGTATTGCTACAGATCCACTGCTTCACAATGTCTTCTGCCACTTCTGCCTCCTGCCCCAGACAGTGATTGACCTTCCCATTACCAGCTCATAACTTTATATGTCTAATATTTGTTCTTTTTCCTAGCAGACATAGAGAAAAAATCAGGAAGTACTCTCAAATTAATGTAAATTCCTTTTTACACTATTGTATGTAGCTTTTGTATTAAAAATACATTTCTTTTGCTTACTCATGCTTGTGAGGCATTATCCTAGAAGATCTTCTTTATTTGATCAGTCTGCATAAAGGAAAGTATCCTCAGCAAATCTGTGTTAGCTACTGTTTCTGACCATAATGCCACTTCATCCGCTTTCTCGCAATTCTATTCACTCAGAAACTTTCCTGAAGGATGCATAAACTCTACATAAGAGTATATGAATGAGAATTTGATGATATCAGTTTTTCTGTTTTGGTTCCCATGAATGTTATCTTGTAGCTTTACCCAATATCGTATGAAGGCATAGAAAAGAAATGGTAAGAGACAAGTTGTTTCTTTTTTGTGCAGTAGATGTTGTTAATCCTTTGAGTGTCTAGTGGATGCTTAGATGTACTTTGGAGAGTTGTGGTTGTATTGGATTTGGCTCATTTTGACTCATAAGAAAGGATTGAAGGATTATGATAACTCTGTTGTGGTTGCCCATAGCTGCACGTTTTCCTTGTGGTAATGTGCAGTAATAAAATGCCTTGAAAGTTACTATTTGCCCAATGGTGGGTGTTTCATCATACAGCAGCAAAAATTGAGTGTAGTTGTGTGAATGTTGGGCAAGGAGGAAACCATGGATGAGAGACAGAAGAAAATCAAAATGTTTTAAGATGACTAAGAAACAGTAAGAACAATACCTGGGGTATTTGAACTAACAGTTGCAAGGAGATCCATAACATCCAGAAAAAAAAAGATATGGTGCTTAGGTACATGGTTTAGAGGTGGACCTCACATTGCTAGCTTAATGTTTAGACTTGGTGATCTTAAAGGTCTTTTCCAATCAAAATGATTCTATGATTCTGTGATTCTTTCACCAGTCCTGGAAAACTGATGACTGACAATTTTCCTTTGAAAAGCCCTCAACCAGTTTTGATTCCTATTGACTGCTGCTTTTAGAAATCTAGGAAGTGGCTGGTTCTTATTCTTGGTAAGTAGGTACTTCATCAGTGCTTTTGGCTCATCATTCTCTTCCAGTTTCTGAATTTTCCCTATGCTTCCAAACTTTACTAGAAAAAAGTATCAGCAGGAAGAATTTCTCCTCAACCAGTCTTCTAGAAAGATTAAACACAGATGACGAACTATTACACTGAGAGGGTTTCTTCTGTTTCAAATACAATTGCATATTTGTCCCTTTTTAATTCTTATTTTTATTCTTCAGTTATTTCTTGCCATAAACCAGACTTTTAGCAAAATAGTTCATCTTTCTTGATTAGAGGAGCATGTTGGGCTTTTTTACTGCACAGTAAATATCTCCTGGAAACTTTATAATTTGCATTCTTATTATTTAGTCTTCTGTTTTTCTTCTAATGATAACTTCTGTAAGTTTGGTAAGATAGGACTTGTGATGTATGGCTTTATGTATGTCTATAGTTATAAAACTCATCTTGACAGGCAAATATTTGTTGTATTGGAACATAAGCTGGTCTGATGAAGGCCTCTAGTCTTAGCTTCTAATTCAGTGATTAATCTTCTCCAAACAAAAAAACCACAAACCTAAGATAATGATGAAAGCAGTTCGGTGTAGGCTTTGAAAATTCTAATAACACTTTCTCTGCATTTGCAGAAGACATCCAGCACACATTTTCTAACACAGCATATGTGCCTAATCATTAAAGCAGTTTCTTACTAAGCTGAATGTTTACAAAATGTCTCATTATAATTTTTCTGGAGGAGCATTCCTCATGGTCCTTCACTTGTACCTTCTATAGGATTATATTAGTGATTAGTTATATCAGATGTATAGGTGCATTCCTTGGTTTGGGAAGTTTCAGTGATTCCAGAGTGATTGATCTCTTTTGCACAGGCCTTTTCCATTGGCCCTGCCATTTATAGGATGGTTTCACATTTCAGTCATATAAATTAACAATGGAGACTGGACTGCCCCCCCCTCATCCAGGAGAATTTCCAGTCAGCTTTCTCTGAGAGCTGAAAATCCAAACTGATACAAAGAACATCTTGGTCGCACCTCCCAAATAAGATATTAATTTGAACTTTAATAACCTCCACAAATCAGCACTGCAAGCATTTAATAATTGCGGCTTAGAATGGGAAGTCTTGCACCAGTTTATTTACTAGAGTAGGACTGAAAGACGATAACAGGTCACCTCTGAATCTTCTGGGACATTAAGAATGGTAAGGCCTGCCAGAATGATCAAATTTTTCATTTGCAGTAAAACTCCCTGCACAAATGTCAAGTAAGTCTCATCTTTATCTGTGTGTGCATGTGTGAGTAGGAGAGAGAAAAATTAACCTAAAGATGCTACAGGATATGACTGTCTGCTTCTAAAATGAAAACATTAAGAGAGAAGAGCAGTGCTGACAGAAGTTGTGGATCTTGCATGACATTTGTGTACTCAGCCGACTCATCATAAGTTGTCAAGGCTCAGGAGGATTTCTGTGCATTTGATCAAGCTTCTGGAGACTTCTGACAATTGTGTCCAGGTATTTATCTCAGTCCAGTAGGGACAGTGCAATCTTTTTACGTGAGAAAAATAAAACTCAGTGCAGTCACACAAGAAGCAAGAACAGGCAGGAACAGATTCCCTTGCCCTCTGTGGTAAGATTTCCTCAGTAACTCTCATTCATGCTTTGCACTTTGACAGAAGCTTTTGACTATGTAGCTCAACATCTACCCAAATCTAGAATTTCAGCTTTATGAGAAAATGCATTTGTACACATGAAATCACAGTTTCATATTTAGGGCAGCAAAACTCTTCCAGCAGTAGGCAGAAGCCTCCACAATTTTTCCTGATGAGGTCCAGTCACAGGCAGACAGGAAAGGTGGAAGCAGAAGGCTAATATGCAGACATGAAAGGCGTATCTGCTCTCTATCATTAGAGCAAGAAGAAATCATAGAGTCATAGAACGTTAGAGGTTGGAGGGGACTTCGAAAGATCATCTAGTCCAAGCCCCCTGCCAGAGCAGGATCTCCTAGGGCAGCCACACAGGAATGCATCCAGGAGGGTTTTGAAAGTCTCTGGAGAAGGAGACTCCACAACCTCTCTGGACAGCCTATTCCAGTGCTCCATCACCCTCACAGTAAAGGAATTTCTCCTCATGTTGAGGTGGAACTTTCTATGTTCTAACTTAAACCCATTATTACTTGTTCTATTACCGGGCAGCACTGAGAAGAAATTGTCTCCTTCCACTTGACACCCACCCCTCAGATATTTGTATACACTTCTAAGGTCCCCTCTCAGCCGTCTCCTTTCAAGACTAAGCAGCCCCAGTTCTCTCAGTCTCTCTTTATAGGAGAGATGTTCAAGTCTCTTAATCATCCTCGGAGCTCTCCGTTGGACTCTCTCCAGTAGGTCCCTGTCTCTCTTGAACTGGGGAGCCCAAAACTGGACACAGCATTCCAGATATGGTCTCACCAGGGAAGAGTAGAGGGGGAGGAGAACTTCCCTAGACTTGCTGGACACACTTTTCTTAATGCACCCCAGGACCCCATGGGCCCTCTTGGCCACAAGGGCACATTGCTGTCCCATGGACAACTTACTGTCCTGTCCACTAGGACTCCAAGGTCTTTCTCCATGGGGTTGCTTTCCAGCAGGACATCCTCTAATCTGTACTGGTGCCTGGTGTTATTCCTCCCCAGATGCCTTATTGATGTCCTTATTGAACTTCATGAGGTTCCCCTTGGCCCAGCTCTCAAGCCTGCCCAGGTCTTGCTGGATGGCAGCACAGCCTCCCTGTGTGTCAACCACTCCTCCTAGTTTTGTATCATCAGCGAACTTGCTGAGGGTGCACTCTGTCCCCTCACCCAGGTCGTTGATGAAGGTATTGAACAAAATTGGACCCAGCATTGATCCCTGGGGAACACCACTGGCCACAGGCCTCCAACTTGACTCTGTGCTGCTGATAACAACCCTCTGAACTCTGTTGCTGAGCCAGTTCACAATCCACCTCACAATCCAATCACCTATCCCCCAATTATTGAGTTTACCTACAAGGATGTTATGGGGGACAGTATCGAAAGCCTTACTGGAGACAAGGTACATGACATCCACTGTTCTCCCTTCATCATCCCATTTGGTCAAGTCTTCATAGAAGGATATCAGATTAGTCAGGCAAGATTTCCCCTTGGTAAACCCATGCTGGGTATTGTTCACTGCCTGGCTATGTTATGAACATGAAGGCTCAGTTATGTTGTTCTCAGCATGAGAAATGTCTTTTTTGCCTGATAAATAGCCTCCAGCCTCTGATTCTTAGGAATTTACAAATGAATTTTCTATTAAGAGAAACCTAGTACACTGGAGCAACCAGAAGACAGAAGTGTCACACTTCAGCCATTTGGGGTTTTTTTCAGTCAAATTCACAGGAAAAGAGATCAAATTACTTAGTACAGGTTGCAAAGAAAGTTATTGATTGATCTGATGTCCTCACTGCATTTTTCTGGGCCTTTTCTCTGACACAAAATCAAATTCTCTCTCTCTCATAGTAAAACAAGTTTATTTGTAAAGGAGTGTGATTGTTAAGTTCTGAAGTGTTTAAATCTTTTGCAGTATTAGAAAAAAACAATAGTGACTTTTATACCAGAAAGTAATTTGTTTTGGCAACAGACCACAAATGCACATTCCAGCAGCTTAACTATATGCAAGGATAAACCCATTAATGGAACTACTTTGCTGTAGTCTTTCCAATTTCCTCTTGATATAATGAACACCATTCAGTTAGTGTTGTAGATTTATTCAGACTGTGTCATAATGCTTTTTTTTTTTCCCCAAATTGTTAGGTGAAGGAGGCAGCCTTCCTTACCCATTGGTGTAACTGTGAAAAGAAATGTGGGAACACCTTTAAATGGCCAGAAACTCTCTATGGAGCAGAAAAATCTTTCCTGTTGTCCAAAGCTAGCCATCATGTTTGAGAGGTCCTGGCAGTCTGGTGAGGTTCCCGCAGATTGGAAAAGGGGGAACATAGTCCCCATCTTTAAAATGGAACCAAAGACAACCCGGGGAACTACAGACCAGTCAGCCTTACCTCTGTGCCAGGCAAAATCATGGAACAGATTCTCCTGGTAGCTGTACTAAGGCACATAAAAGATAATCAAGTGGTTGGTGACAGCCAGCATGGCTTCACCAGGGGCAAGTCGTGCATGACTAATTTAGTGGCCTTCTACGATAAAACTACAGTGCTGGTTGACACGGGAAAAGCAATGGATGTCATTTTCCTGGACTTGTGAAGGCATTTGACACTGTCCCACATGACATCCTTGTCTCTAAAATGGAGAGACATGGATTTGACAGATGGACCACTCGGTGGATAAAGAACTGGCTGGATGGTCGCACTCAAAGAGTTGTGGTCAATGGCTCGATGTCCACATGGAGACCAGTGACAAGCGGTGTTCCTCAGGGGTCTGTTCTGGGTCCAGTGCTGTTCAACATCTTTGTCAGTGACATGGACGACGCCATTGAGTGCACCCTCAGCAAGTTTGCCGACGACACCAAGCTGTGTGGTGCCGTGGACTCACTTGAGGGAAGAGATGCCATCCAGACGGACCTTGACAGGCTTGAGAAATGGGCCAGTGCAAACTGCATGAGCCTCAACAAGTCAAAATGCAAGGTCCTTCACCTGGGTTGGGCCAGTCCTAGGCACAAACACAAACTGGGCACAGAGTGGGTTGAGAGTAGCCCTGAAGAGAAGGATTTGGGGGTGAGGATAGACAAGAATCTCAACATGAGCCGGCAGGGCGCTCATGCAGCCCAGAAGACCAACCGCATCCTGGGATGTATCAAGAGCAGGTCAGCAGGTCAGCAGGTCAAGAGAGGTGATTCTCCCCCTTTGCTCTGCTCTTGTGAGACCCCACCTCGAATACTGCATCCAGTTCTGGTGTCCCCACCATAAGAGGGACAAAGAACTGTTGGAGCGTGTTCAGAGGAGGCCACAAAGATGATCCGGGGGTTGAAGCACCTCTGGTACGAGGACAGGCTGCGGGAGCTGGGATTGTTCAGTCTTGAAGAGAGAAGACTTCGGGGGTACCTAATAGCTGCCTTCCAATACCTGAAGGGATCCTACAGGGTGGGGAGGGACTTTTTACAAGAGTGTCCACTGATAGGACAAGGGGAAATGGGTTTAAGTTGAAGGAGAATAGATGTAAATTAGATCTTAGGAAGAAATTCTTCAGTATGAGGGTGGCAAGACTTTGGAATAAATTACCCAGAGATGTTGTGGCTGCCCCCTCCCTGAAGGTGTTCAAGGCCAGGTTGGACAGAGCCTTGAGGAGCCTGATCTAGTTGAGAGGCATCCCTGCTCATGACAGGGAGGTTGGATTAGATGATCTCTAAGGTCCCTTCCAACCTAGGCCGTTCTATGATTCTATGATTCCATGATATGACTGGGAGAAACATGACTGAAATAAATTAGATTCTTGAGTTTCTTAGATTTTTGAAAACTATTTTGTAACACTTAGAATGTCTAAATAATTTAATGAAAATAAAGTTTATACAAAGATCCTGGCAAAATAGGTTTTCACAGTCACTCTGATAGTGTTCTTGTATCTCTCAGTTTGGACTGATTTCAGGGAACCAGCACTGTCTTGAAGCGTAACACGCCAGGCTTTAGAAAAGGAAAAATGAAATGCAGAGGCATCAGCATAGATCCTAATACTTCCTAATCCTGTCTGCTGCTTTTTTGTGATAGAGTTTTTGGCAGAAGTCTGGATTGAAGGAAAAGAAATATGAGAAAATTGGCTCAAAGAAAAGCCAAACTGTGGCTTAACTGAAATTGCAGTTGACAGAAAGTGAGACATATGCTTTCAATTCTAATAAGAAAGCATAGAGAGGTGAGGAGGCCTGAAAAATGTATTACAAGAATGGAAAGCGGGAGGGCACTCAGTGGTAGGGAAGATAAGAGAAAATAGCTTCAAAAAGGAGCCATTCAAGTCTAAAGGGGCTAAGAATGCTTGTAATTACGAAAGAAAAAAATAAATTTAGAAGTTGTCTGACCCAAACCCTGAGCATGGTTCTTTGCATCTGAAGGCAGCAGGAAAGGTGCCTGGAGTAGCCAAGTGTCTATAAATAAATACTTACAACAAAATCTTCTTTATAGAGTAGCCTCTTGTTTTTACATCCTAAGCACATCCATTTCCCCTTTTCTTCACACAGAGCTTTATTCTTTCTAGTATGTTTTTTCTTTTGCTGCTGAAGCAAAGCACAGATACTAGTCTCAAAAAGGAGTAATAGCTACCTAACAGGTTTGGTTTGGTTTTTTTTTTAATACTGAATCTGAATTTAATAGCATTTGTTCCTTGGACCATCATCCAGGCAAGTATAGGTATTTGATAAATGTTGCTTCTGTCAACATTCAGAAAGAGGGACAATGGCTTGGTTGAAATCCAGCTGTCATTAGAAAAATCTTTCTATAAAGAGCTTTGTGGGATTTTCTTTTCATTTCATCTGCCCTTCTTTGTGACTTCAAGCATACCAGTATTTCTAAAAGCCAAGCTGTATTCCTTCTAGGTCAGTCATGATCTCCAGGGACGGAAGTCAAAAAGGAAAGCTTTAGATGTCAACCTTATCATTGATATACGAGGCAGAACAGAATTCAGTGTTATTTTCTATAGCTGTGTTGGTTATGCATTGCTGACAACTAAATGTAATTTTCAGCAGTAAAGTAAGCTAACATGATAGTTATGGGTGATTTCTGATCCTCTGAAAAGCTTTCCCAAACTAGTGAACAATAGCCACAGCACAGCTCAAGACACTCATCTGAAAACTGAGAAAGAGGTATGGAGACTGGTATTTCAAACTAGTCAGCCTTTAGATTCTGAAGAAGTGATGACACATAAGGAGGTAACAGCTTTTGAAGTGATGAGAAACAGTTTGCTTTCACATAAGAGAAAAGAAGGAAACCGGTAGAAAAAATGGATGGGATGGTCAGAATCCTGGTTGGATCTAATCAGAGCTAAAACACTGACTTGTATTGGTGGCAGATATCTCTGCAGGTAGTTAAAAAGTGATTACCTGGGGAGAGATGGTAAAAACGCCAGGGAAGAAGAGGCTTCTCTGTAGGATGTGAAGTTTCTCCAGGACCTGGGACAAATCTGCTTGTGATGTGCACATACAGCAAGGAGCTGGGGTAGAACAGGAGGTTCTCTAAGTGCCTTTTCTGCCTGACATTGGCTCTGAGTTGTTATCTAGTCAGAAATTAGGAGATACATCACTTTTATAGGGCTTTGGCTGAGTGCCAGTAGAGATGCCACGCTTCAGATCTTCAGAAGTTCAACCTGCACGCAGTGAAGCAATGCTACTTAAAATGCGCAGTCCTACTGATATTCTCTGAAGATAGTACATTTTAAATTGAAGAGTATTGAAAGGGGTGTGATAGGCAAAGGGGAACAAGGAAACATGGTCTGGAACACCTTAGTTATGATACCAAAGCTAGGCTGCAAGTGATACTGAGTGGAGTTCTGCTTTTGCAGGCAGCAAGATGCTGCATCATTTTGCTTGGCCTCTGAAAGCAAAAAAAGTCTTGTCCACAAAGACAAGAATTCTTTTTAATTGTGTCAAATTTATCTGGTGTTGAAAATGATGATCCCTTTCTTGGTCTTTTGTCAGAGGCTGTGGCTGCCCTACTTGGGAACAGAGGGTACCATCATCAGTCTCAAAGTCGTGAATGAGAGCAGACAGATAGAGCCTTTCGGGCACAGTCAGACAGTGGTTCGTGCTTTAGAGAGGGTCTTAGCAAGAGAATAATACTTCAGTTTAAGCTTTCAGTGTAAAATTACACTATTGTTCTATTTCAGGATTGATTGAACATTTGAGGATAAGTATTACACATTACCCTGAAAAAAAAAAAATACCCTAAAACTCCAATCTGATAAATATCGGGGAGCTTAACTAGATTTTCCAAAGAAGACCAGAGAGAAAAGTTTAAGATGGATATGGTTGTGGGACCTGTCAAAATCGCTCATCTGTTTTTGAGCTAATCGTGACTGGTTTTGAAGGGAGTGATTCAATTCAGGAATACAGTTTATTTCGTCAGCTGGTTGGAGAAGGTGGAATTCAGGCTTTTAATATAGGATTGAATGTTTTCTTGAAATCCTTGGACCTCATTTACAGATTTGATGAGCTTTGAAGATACTTACACTTCAGTTACCTCCAACTTTATCCAATCCATATCCGTTGATGCCAATCTGAAATACAGAAACTCTCCCATATAAGTAGGGGATATTAATGGCATCAGTGAGGATGCTACAGTACCACAAAAAACATTTTGTCCCATTGTCAGTGAGACATTTTACAGATTGGGCTGCTATTCAACACACACGTGGGATTTCTGGGGGCTTTCAGCAGCTCCACAAGTTCTGTGGAAATATATATGTGAATTACTTCTCAAATCTGTTTTTTCCTGCACATAACTGCAAAGAATGGTGTACCAGCCTGGATATATCAACTACTGAAATTACATTGAGAAGCCGTATCTGGAGACTTTGCCAAAACAAACCTTGAGGTCTATATTTCATTTTGTTCTAGAGCTGAACTGAGTCTTTCTTTTTGGGCTGGTGGCTTAGAAATACTCTCTGTCTTCCCACATAATGTTTCTAGGGATGGAGTCCTTGCTTGTGATATTCTACCAGAAAGTAAACCACATATTCAAGGTCATGACTACCATCTGAGGTCACCATGCAGCTTACTTCTCAAAACTCTGAAGAGCTCAGCTTGTAACTTTTGAGTTCCTGGGCTAAGCACCATTCTGAGTCTGTATTTTCCAGGCCTGCTATGTTATGGCTAAGCAGCACAATTAAGGGAAGAAAAGGCACAGAATATTCTGTTTCTGAAAGACTGCTAAGCACTTCTAGGAGTTTTAGGAGACTTTTAAGAATCTGTTTTTCACTGCCATGACTAACAGTAATGCTACTGTTGACATAGTGAAATAACAGTGCCTTAATCTCTCTCTAAATGCTTGATGCAAGAAGGGGCCTTTTAATTTGCCAAATGATAGTTTCAGAATGCAAAGTTTAGGGATAACTACCACTTCCAACTTTCAAACACCTAAAGCATAATTAGACAAGTCTTAAGTACTTGTGAGCACTTCGTTCCAGGATGACTACCCTGATCACACGTTAGAGCACAACTTATGCAAGCCTCTACATACTGCCTTTGAAAAGTGACAGAGGTTGGCAGAAGCATCAAATAATGATACTTATCTCCTGGAGCACTTTTTGGCTGTAGATAATCAGAGACTCTCCAAGTATTGTTGCAGCATATTAAACTACAGCTGATATGTGCAGGCACCCCCTCCTTTTCCTTTTTCTTACTGCTCTGGCACTAACATTAACTGACTCACCCCAGAAAACCAGTCACAACAAGGAATCGAAGCTCCTTATTTGTGCTGGGAGATAGCTTTGTTTAAAAGGAGTGCTTTTTTTTTTTTGTTTTAGAAAACTTTGGAGCTCATGGTGCCTCTCTCCAGTGTACAGAAACTGTTTTGTCTTCTGTTGGGTTATACTTTCCATCCTAATGCAGGATAAGAGGGAAACCACAGACTATCTAGTATGAGTGATGTTAGCCTGCGTACAAATTCAGGGAAGAGGTATAATCAGGACCATGTCCTCCCATTGCATGTAGGAACCTGCACAGCTTTTACCCCTATAGGCTTCTCTTCATGACAGAAAATGCCTAGGAGCCGTTGAAGGTTTCTGACAACTTCTGCAGAAAGGTAGTATTTCATAGTTTCTCCAAGGCATATCAGAGCCCTCCATCAGCTACTAATACAGGTTTCACTTCCTTGTCACCATGTTTTCTGTAAGCCATATTTCTTGCTTCTTTTCCACTCAGCAGGTAAAGGTAAGGGGTTTGATTCTTAGACACTTACACACTTTTTTTCAGACTCTGCAGAGTAAGAGAGTAGGCAAATTACACGGTGAAGCTTTAGAAAGCTTCAGAAAGCTTTATAAGTTTCAGAGAGTGAACATTTCTTCAAAACTGCTTTGATTCCAGAGTATATTCCTCTCTCTCAAAGTGCAAATCATCGAGTGTTTTCCCAAACATGCAGACCTTTACACAGTAAAGACAGGACAAGCTTTACCTGTGAGACATCTAGAGCTTTTCAATACCCTTACCTTTCTCTGGAAAGCTCAGATGTATTGGTTATTGCTCTTCTAATAGAAGTTCAGAACTGCCTGTAGAACAGGGGTTATTTTCTGCCGTACAGAAACCTTACAATAAGTATGTTAAGTATGTTTAATATTGTGCAGCCACTGCATGGAAACATCTTTATTTGCCTCTAGGATACCTTGAGTTTTATCAAAGTTTGTTCTGCACCTGGACTAAAAGAAAACTAAGTCTGAGGGTTCAAGTAACATCACCTTTGGAAGCACATTTTTTTTAAAAAAAACTGCTTAAAAATTCCAAGACAAAACAAGTGAAAGTCTTGAGTAATGACTGTTGCAAGAGAGAAGAGATCCTGTGGGAAGGTCTCCTGGGAAAGACTTGTTCCAGCCACTGAAAGCAAACACTGTTTTAATGTATAATAATATGTTTTCCTTCCTTTGGTCTGGCTTCCCTCTAGAAAATGTTGCAGTGCAGCTGAGTGGTTAGGAAAGAAGCTCACTGTCTCAGAGGAATTTTACTTGGCTTTATATTGCACATTGTATTTGCACTGGACCACTGAACTGCACAAGTAAGATCTCACCTGTGCAACAGAGATGAAGATATCTTCTATCCACCTACTTTTCCAATGATCTCAGAGTCTTCCACCACTGGTTAGGAGAAGTTTTCCCATTTTCTGAATGCCTAAGACAGCTTAAAACACATGAATTAGAAGGTGGTGTTTGAAACAACATTAAGCCCCTACATGACTTGGGCCTGATTCTACTCTAAGGAAATATTTGTTCTGGTACAGCAGCCAGAGGGCTAAACCAATGTCCACCACAAATCCATCACTTTCATTATCATGCAGCACTACTTATGCCTCATCCTTATAATCATGTATTTCTCTTTTCCCTCTTCAACCCCTTCGAACTCATTGCTTGCATGACTAAAACTACCTAACACCGATAGCAGTGATCAACTCTGATCTGTATTCCATAATGTCGGTGTGCTAATACGGAAAAGGACAAGGATTGCAGGAAAAGCTGTCGAACTTGACAAACCACAACAGTGAGGTTAAACTCTACGCATAGAGAGATGGGATGTCAAGGAGAAAATATATAGGAAAAGATCCTTTGATCAGTTTTTCCATCTGACTGCTGGTGGGCGCTTTTACACAAAGAGTATATGAATCCAGGTGCATTGGAGGTCAAGATGTACTTGGCTCATGTCAAGCCTGCAAAACACTTCAGCTGTAACTCTGAGTGCTATTAGATGCTTACACAAAGTACCATGGGAAGTCCCTGTGGAGGTGTGTGCCTTCACTGTGCTATGTGCTGCTCAGATGTATTGAGAAGAAGATCAAGAAGTTTATGATTAGATGCAACAGATAATTAAAACAAACTGACAGGTTGGAAATGAGAAATCAGCAGCACATGAGCATGGTTTTAACCTAATGACCAGTTGCCTCCACTGATCTACCTAGCTAGGTATATCTTAGTTGCATAATTTCATGGAATATTGTCCTTGAATAATTAGTATTGCAGTAAAGTTACAGATTGAGAGGTCTGAAACATGACCTGTTAGGAAAAATGGAAGGAAAGGTGGTTGTTTAGTCTGTAGAGGAAAATGGGGAGGCATGGTACAGCTTCAGATCTGCCCAAAAGAGGAAAGGACTAAAATGTTGCAGAGAGGGGAGGAAGTAGTGGGTATGAATTGCAACAGTGGAGACACATGTTAGAAGCCTCACGTAAAGTTTAGTTAGGCTGTCTCTGGATTAAGTTGCTTAGGATATTGTTGAATCCCCATCAATGAAACAAAAAATGAATTAGACAGGTATTACTGAGTGACACAGGTATTACAGATGGGCAGCGAGATGACCTAAACGACCCCATGTTTTCTTCCGGCAGTTGTTTCAGTAATTTTTGTTCTTTTGTTCTGTGTCTGTGTACTTAAAATACACAGAAGGCTGTGTATTTTAGAAGCTATTTGTAAAGGATCTCTCCTAATCTTTATAACTGCTTGATCTGAGAGAGTTGCACTGAACATTCTGCACAGAGACGCAGGTTTCATTCCCCTCTCAACCTTTTTTCCAACATCCCATTTTTGAGGGGAATATGGGCAGCTCGTTGCAATTTTAGTAGTCATGTGATAAAAGAGGTTTATTTTGTTTCCTTCCTTTGTTTGCAGTCTCTTGAGTTTGTTTTGCTAACTTGCATTGTCACTAGTTTTAAAGCAGAGATGCTAGAGTCAGGAGAAACTTTGTAAGACATTGATAGCTGTCCATCATACCATATCACTGCATTTTTTAGGTGTTTTTCTGATTCTCAGGACTATATGAGATAAACAAATGTGCCATTACTATAGTCAGCACTTGTCTAAGTCCAATCAAGAGCAGCTAGTCCAAGTGTGTAGAGGTTAACAGGCAGCAATGTGACCAGGGAGCCAAGGAGCTGTCTAATTCTGTAGTAAAATAACACACCAAGTGTACAGAACTGACATTTTACTTATCACTGCTTGTTAGTGTTTTAGTAGAGAGAAATTTTCTGCAGTCTTTTGCTGCTCCAGTGCTGAGCTGGTCTTCCGAGTGGCACTGTCTCTTAACTTCCCTTCCAACCCTATGATACATGTTTATGAAATTTTTTTAATAAATGGTGTGAATTTTTTCTTAAGAGAAAGGCACTCTGCCAGTTCTGATTAGGGGAAAAGCTTGAAAGCATGCAACAGGAGGATGCTTGCTTGCTTTACTTCTGCAGAAATTTAGGCAGCAATAATCAAAGGGTGCAAATACAATGCACAGTCAGAGATACTGGGCTGGGTCCCAAAAAAACGTGTTTGCGTGACACTGCATTGTGTTCAGACTTAGTTCAGGTGTTCCTAAACCTTCCTATTAGTTTGTGATTAGGTCAAATCTGGACAGATTTTTATGCAAGTAATGTAAGGTCTTATATTCTCAGATTGTCCCATTACCAAATTGCAAGATATAGTTAAAATCCTGAAGGTTTTGAAATGATGTATTAAATGCAAAACAATCCATTTTCTCCTTATTTTACTCTTAGGAATGGAGGTGGTGTTTTGCTAAAACTAGGAACAAACCAGAACAGTGTAACAACACTCCCTTGAATGGTTAATGTTTGCCGAAAGAAAAGGAAGGTATGTAACAGCACAATTGAAACAACTTAATATTGCCTGATGCTTTGCATATGGTCAGTATCATTTAAGATCTTTATTTCATAGAGAGAAACAATCATGAACCAACTGATTTCTGGTTCTTAGAGAAGCTGGTAACTTTTAACTTGAAGTTCATATCTTGCTCCATTGAAAACTAAACTTTGAACGTGGTATGACCTTTGCATTTCTTATAACAGCCAGGTAACATGCAGTTATTAATAATGAAGTATTTGGAAATGTTGTTCTAGTCCTGGGCTGACAAGTGGCATGCACTGTGTTATCAGTTGGCTGTCTCCTGCATACCTTCTTAGGGAAGTAAACAGCTGGCACAATTGGAGACCTCTCGTAAAGATAATCTGAGGACAAGAGCAGGGGAGCTGGAGGTGTTGGAAGTAGACAGACCTGGTATCTGGCAAATACCTGCCTATGCCATATGTGGTTCTAAATTTTTGGTTTTATTCCTCCCTAAGCATTAGATGAAAAGCTAAATGAAAAGCTTAAGTGTGATTTCTTGCACCCTTTTTGCATCTGATAATTCTAAAACCTAAAGGAATTCCTATGGCAATGAGACTCAGAGAGGGGAGACAAGGAGAGAAAGTAAACTAAAGGAACAGTGACATTTGCTGTTAGACTCACAGAATGCAGAAGAATTGGAGCATGGTAGATGCCTTCAGTGCATGGCTGCCTTCTGAAAAGCACAGAAGACCAGGGGAGTGAGTCACCAAAATGTTTTTAAAAATCTAGCCCCAGTTTCTTCCATTTTTGGTGTACTCTACAGGACTGAGGCTATCCGGTCCCATCAAGGACACAGATAGCTTTCTTCTCCTAATTACAGAAGTACACATGGGGTTTATGTAATAGATTCTCACGAAACTGACCTTAACACTATGGCTTCTCTCCTATTGCACACACCAAATGCATCTGGTTGGCCATATTTATGCTCCCTTAATAAATGGCATCTGCACATGTGGCCCTGTGTGGAATAGTGATAATTCTACAGTGCTGCAGCCAGGACAAGAAGGGAGAATTTTTTTCTGTGCCTCGTAGCATTGCCTTTGAAATAAAAGAGCCCCGTCAGAATCACAGAATCACAGAATTGTTGAGGCTGGAAAAGACCTCTGAGACCATCAAGTCCAGCATATGAGCCAACACCACCACATCGGCCAGACCAGGGCACTGAGTGCCACATCCAGCCTCTCCTTAAACACCTCCAGGGACGGTGACTCCACCACCTCCCTGGGCAGTGCACCCCAGTGCCTGAGCACCATTCGGACACTCCAGAGCACACTTCAGAGCTGCAGCCAGTCCCTGCCCCACGGTGTCACATGCTGACCCCTGTTTTTAAAGGAAATACTCCCTATCATGTGTCCTAGCATGCCTCCATCTGTCAATAACAAAGAGAATGTCACCTGCAAGATCTGTAAATATCCAATGGTGAACAGCTTATCTTCTCAAACAGAGTCCTTCCTTGCTTGCTTTGGTTTAAGAGTCCTTGAGCCTGTATTGGCAAAATTGTCATAAATAATTACTTAATATAAATTACTTTAGTATATAATAAAATATATATAAATATAAATATAAATATAAATATAAATATAAATATAAATATAAATAGTATAAATATAAATAATAGAAATATAAATAGTATAAGTATAAATAACATAAATATAAATAAAGTAATATGTCAACTAGGGTGGACCTCATGTCTTTTTCTTTTAAGTGAAAATTTTTCTACATATCACAGGTGGAAAAAATGTAGATTAGTTCTGCATAAAAATAAATGCATGCATGAATAAATGCTGAAAGATGATTTTATGCATACTTTTCTGCTGTACCCCAGTACCAAGTAAATATCATAGGATTTCACCTGCATGGGTGTATGCAAGTGAAAAATTATGGCAGGTAATTTGTTTGATGTACTTTGCCTTTGGGCAGGGATTGTCTTTAAAAAGATTATGATTTTCTAAATGTGAGTCATCTTTTGTAGGGAAAACAGCTAGAAATAATAAGATTATAACAGAGAATTTAAGATTACAGCTTTCACATATTTAAAATTCTTTTTCTTCCCAAGAAGCCAATGTTTATAAACCCAGGAAATTCTCAGCCTGTGCCGAATAATAAGACTATACTTAAATTTGTTATCGATTAGGTGAAACTGGGAGCCAAGGTTTCCCAAGACAGAGCACCTCTTCAGTATTCAGCTACCCAAAACCAACATGATATGCAAGATGAATATATTTTCCCCTTCCTCCTCCTCACTTGAAGGTCAATTCATTATTCTGATGTCTTAATAAGAGCTGTCATGCTGACAAGCCTGTTAAGCAGACAAGACCTCTGACCCAGCATCCTGTCTCTGACAGGGACCAGTAACAGATGCCTAGCAGGAGCTGGAACAACGTGACCTCCTGCCTGTTACACTGTCCTCGCTGTTGGTCTCTGGCAGCTTAATGACTTCCTGAGCCTGTGGTTGCATCTGGACAGTGCCTAGCAGCCACTGACAGACTCAGTGTAATAGTCTACAATCCTTTCTTGAGGTTGCAAGGGTTGCAGTTTACTGTGTCTTCTCTGTGCATTCTCTTGGGAGAAGCAGATCAAGTAACAGAGAGGACGTCTGCCTCGAAGAGCACACGGATGTGTTTACCAGGAGCAGGACAGAAAGGTGGGGAAACAGCACTTTCCACAGTATGGGGTGAAGCAGGCAGAAGAGAGAGGCACTAAGATGTATTTCTCTTTCTGAATGAGACAGGCTTAGAAAGGAGCTCTAACTCTGCGCTGCTTCTTAGTTGTTGGCACATTCTCGTACAGTTTTGGCCTGTGCCAGCTAGCGTCCTCTAAAATACTGCCTGAGCGTGGTTCGGGCGACGGCATGTGCCAGGCTGTTCCCAACAGGCATTCATGTGCTGAAGCCATACCCCTGAACACAGCCTTTTTTTTCTATTCTTAGACATCTTAAATTGAAAGAAAAAACATGCAAGAAATGTTTTAGAGCCACATAATCACCCCATGGAACCAAAAGGAGACCCAGAGCCAGATATGTACAGTGTGGACACTGCCATTTGGCCCAGGGCATGGGAACAGTCCCTGCACTTGTGTCACTGAACAGAATGAATGGTTCCAGAGAGACTGGGAAGTTAATGAGGAAAGCAGGAAGCACACCCCCAGCCAGACTTCAGAGGTGGTAAGAAGTGTGCTTTATTTATGAACCTGACAAGCTGTGTGGAACTGGTTACATGCCAGTAACCCACTAAACTAAGAATCCACTAAAGTACGAATAAGCCTGATTCCAACAGCAAGATAAGTAGGAGGCTTATAAACCTTCTTAATATCTATTCTGTCTCAATATGACCATCTCTACTTAAAAAAAAATATTTATTCTTTCATCTCAAAAATATTAAGGTTTAGTCAATATCAAACTAGTGAAGCCTTCACAGAGATGTCCTGAAGTCTCCATTAGTTCCATACTCTGACACATTCATAAAACACTGACTTGAGTTGTACCTTTCAGCTGTCCTGAACAGAACGTTTGCCTCATTCCACAGAAAAAAAAAAAAATCAGTAAAATTTTACAAACACCCCTCTGAGTAAGTTGTCATTTATGCTACTTCATTTTAGTCATCATTAAACTTACGTAGCATGGTGTAGGGAAAACAGAAAAAGGAATAGGGCCTGTGCCATACAACCTTGGTAATGCATCCTAGAAAGGATGATGGACAAGAGTTATAAGTAACTCTTTAAGTACAGGTACAGTGGCTATAAATGGGCTCACATAAATTTCTCCTCAAAAGGGCATTGGTCTCCCAAATTATTTCTCATAATAATTGTGATTCAGCCAAGTTGTGCCAAGCACCATTTACATACAACTCAGTCTGACATATTCAATTTAACTACGACTCTTCCAGACTGTTAGTGCTAGCTACATACAGTTAGAATTATGTTCGTTCTTTCAGTTTCTCGATTTCAGAAATCTGAATGTGTTTTTTTCTGGAAATAGAGGAGTTATCTCTCCAGCAGACATAAATTTCTGTAAGAATATCATCTTCTGCCGTTGAATTCACATATTTTGCTTCATAATTGATTTCATAAAAGTTTATTTCTCAGGTCTTTAAAAATAAGCATTCAGATCAGAAAGAAAACATACGAAACATAAAAGCATTTGAAAGAGGAAACATTTGCTGAAAGCACTACATATTGAGTATAACAAATACTGACACTTTCTTGTTCAGCTTCTCAGTGGCCACTTCATTCCTGCAACTTGTTCAGCCAGTGGCCACTTCATTCCTGCAACGGATAGAAGAAGTCAGTCAGGATAAACACAAATACAGAACCTGAGAAAAACAAGAAATCTTGATGGTGCTAAATATATTCACCCCATAAATCACTTTAGATGCCTCTTTCTCTGAATCCACAACCCTGTCAGTGCTTTCCAACACTTCATCAATTTGTTGTGGAGCATGAATTGGAATGCTGACTTGAGAGGGTTCCTTCTTTCCATTGGCATCCTCTGGTGCCAGTAAATCCCTTGCCTGCTAGATTGTCACAGTGGAGAAGTCAACATATTGAACTTAGCTAGACAAACTGGGACCTCATTTGAAGTGTTCAGCTGAGTTTTAATTCCACATGAGGCATCTTCATAAAGAGGACATTAATAAAATTCATGAGTATGATGAGAAAAGGCAAAACCAATCCCTTCAGTAAAAAATGAAAGGGACAAATGTAGCAGTATTTTCTTCTTGACTCATTTCCTGGTTAGGAATGGTTAACAAGATGCAAATTATTTTTATCTGCTGCAAATGACATTTACGAACATGCAGGATGAAGTTGACTGACTAGTAAAATATGCTCCAAGAAAAAATATTTCATATATTCAGAGCCCATAATATGGTGAATTCACTGTTTTCACTCTCTTCCTCAGTGCAGCTTCGGAAGTATAATCCACCCTTCACTGGGTACATTAGTAATTTGATGCATAGCAACTTTATACCATGACACTAATTAAACTTAATGAAAGTTCTACAGCTGAATTCCCAGATGCCCTCAGCCGAAAATGTACTTCTAATGGTGTTTGTACTTGCTTTTCTCTAAGAGGATTGCTCCTTTTATGTCATTAAGTATTGCAGCACAATTTGCATGTTTTGCAGTCACTGTGTCCATGTGTTCTAATGATGTTCTTTCCCTCCTCATTTAAATTTCTCTGCATGATCTGATGAATAGTCAGAAAGTGGTGACATGCTGCATTGAACTCCACTGCCACCTCCACCTGCCAAACTGGATCCTGACTTTGTTCACGTGTGGGACATTCTATTAATTTACTTGCTCCTTTACTTCTTCTGCTCATGTTTTGCATCTTGCTTTTCTCTAAGTGCTTTCTTTTCCCTCTTTTCTACTACTATCTTGATTTTCTTCTCAACTGTGTAATCAACAGAGAGCATTTTCTCATTATATATTAATGATCTGCATGTTCCCAAAGCTTTTATCAGATCTTTTTACCTGAAAAAAAGCATGTGGGAAAACAGTATCACGTGCCTTCAAAACAGAGCTGTTACTTTTTACTTTATCAGTGACATATTCCCTGTTCATTTAATCTTTTACATAAGATTATATGCTATTTTGGACAAATTCTGACGTCATGTAGGTATCATTTATGTACAGGAGAACTTCAGGAAATTTATGTGTTTATACAACACAGACACTGAGATTGGAGTTTAGACCAATGCATTGAATAGAAATGTGCAAGTATTTATGAAAAAGACCACTAATTTTGGTTTGATCTTACACGCACTCATTCTAGTAGAGGAAGGAACCCTAAAATCTGTTTATGGGAGCACCAAGATCAGGCCACTCTACAAGGCCGCTCTACTCACCAAGAGCAATCACAACACAGATTGTACTCTCACCAGATCACAGGTCCATCACAGCTAAACAGGCTGGGGAGGATAAGGCTGCTGATTCCATCAACAGCCCCACACCCAGGGACGTGGTGAATGAGGTCCAGGGTCCATCCAGGGAGTCCGGTCATGAGCAGCAGGATATGGGACCTGAGACAGTACTGTAAACCAGGCTACAGCATAGGTCCAAAAGCCCTCTAGGCGCTAGGGCTGAAGGTAGGTATGCTGAAAACATAGCTGAGGAAGGGAGTGAAAAGCTCAGGTCTGGAGCTCCTGGGCCTTGGGCAAAGGGTGGAGGTCCCAGGGAAGGCTGGTCAGAGCAATTGAGAACTATTGTACACTCAAGGTTCTTAGAGTGTGGTCTTGGATGAGTTTCTTAATGCCAGGTTTTTCAGCTGTTTCATCTAATTCCTACCTACTTCAAACTTAGAATTGACTGAGCTGTCTAAATGTCTTTAGAAATGTGGATGTAAGTGCAAATGATATTTAGCTGTTGACACCTAAGAAGCTTTCAAGCTCATTCCTGAGATCAGTAAGGCCATTTATTTAGTTGGCAAATGCTTGTATTGCATTTTACCTTTAATCCCTCTGTCTCTTAGCTTTGTTGTCTTTAAGATGGCATTCTCATGAGGATTAATTATTTCACATCTGTATTGCAGGCAAAGAGCAAAAATTTCTACAAACTGCAAACTGTTATGCTGAGAGTCATTTTCCATGCTAGTTCTAACATTAGAATAGATATTCACAGCATATAGGCTGAATGAATGACAGAGGAGATCCAGTAGAACCCGTTCAGACTTCTCCCTCTCCACTGCCTGTGCTTTGATCGATTTGCTGTGCACTAACAAGCATGTGGAAAATCAAAATCAGAGAAGTTTCCTTATAGTGCTTTAGTAGGTGAGACAGAAGAAGCTGATTGTGGGGCTGAAGTATCTCCCCTGTGAGGACAGCCTGGCTGGATTTTTTCAGCCTGGAGAAGAGAAGGCTCTGGGGAGACCTTATATAGTGGCCTTCCAGTGCCTGAAAGGGCTATAGGAAAGATAGGGAGGGACTCTTTATCAGGGATTGTAGTCACAGGATGAGGGGTAATGGCTTCCAGCTGAAAGAGAATAGATTTAAATTAGATATTACGAAGAAATTCTTTTCTGTGAGGGTGGTGAGACACTAGAACATGCTGCCCAGAGAGGTGGTAGAAGTCCACTCCCTGGAAGTGTTCAAGGTCAGGTTGGACGAGGCTACTCTAAGTGATCCTCCTTTGGCAGAGGGGTTGGGCTAGATGATCTTTCAAAGATTCCTTCCAGCCCCTAACGTTCTGTGTGATTCTGTGATTGATCAGCCCGGTCTAGTGGGAAGTGTACCTGCCCGTGGCATCAGGGTTGGAACTAGATGGTCTTTAAAGTCTCTTCCAACTCAAACCATTCTATGAATAGCAAGGAAGCATGAACCTCAGATGTGTGAAGCTTGCCAGATCTGTAGTTCTTTTGTAACAAATAGCCTGAACCACCATGGTGTCTCATGAACCATCCAAGAGAGCCAGAACAGAGCACATAAGAGCACAGGTATGAGAAGAGACTGAGTTCAGATTAAATCTACTTTGTAATGGATATGGACTGGTCATCAATAACCAGGGGACAGAACATATTGCACTATTGATCTTGCAGATTCCAAAAGCTATCATCCCCTTTCACTTGAGAATTGCAGCTGAGACATTTCATAGGGCATTGAGGACATCTGTGGAGAAGGGGAGGGGTCCACTTTGAATGTGAAAAGTGTAGGGAATACAGGTCAACCTCTAGTGCATTTCTTGATGTCTCTAGTGAATATTATGTAGCTATCTGCCATTTTCAAGGCTCATATTTTTAACAGTTCAGCTATGTGGCTGTATAGCTGAGTTACTAATTTTGTAGTAGTGCTATCTTTGGAAGGTGAGCCATTGCTAGCTGATTGCTACAGCAATGTGTTGAGCCAAATTTACCTCGACGTGACCGATTTGCTCAGGGCAGACACACAGGTCTGTTTAAGGGATTTCCAGGCAGCAATTCACATCCTTCGAATGCTGAATACTGTCTATTTCAGGTCTTTGTATGCAGGCTTGACTCAACACTGCATTACTCCACATTTATGCTGGTAGAACTCCTTTGGACAAGTTGGTATGAAACTGGAAGAATACAATGATAAAATTGCTTTCCTATTGTAATTTTCAGGACATTAAGACTACTTTCCTAGGTAAGGATGAGCACACATATCCTGTTCCAAACTGCTGCCTTAGCATGTATTTCACTTGTTGTTTTGGATCTTTGAAGCTTTTAAGTATTTGCTGTAGGTTTCTGAGCACCCCTATTGGGTTACTGTGATTTGTTTTTTTCCCACAGAAAGCTGGCATTAAGTTGTCCTTTTCCCAGCAATAATAATCTCATTTGCTATAAATTATTTTACTAGTAGTACCTTGGAGACACCCTAATGCTTTGACATAATAAAATAACCATTTATTTCCAAATGTTTTAAAGCTTGTTTTCAATGGGTTTTTTTCTATTTTTTTTTAAGTGGAAATCATTGACTTTGATGGGCAAAAATGGCTGTTGTGAAACAAATCACTTATACAAGTGCATGTATAACTTCAGGTGAAGGCAAGAAACAAGGAAACACCTATTTCTTAAACATATAAAAGAAAATATGAGCTTTACATAGACAAATAAAATGAGAAGTACACGAAACAAGTGAACTATGCACTGGAATGAGTTTACCACTGACATTTACATTAAAGTTTACAGCTTTCTACATGAAAGAGATGTCTGATAATAAGGCAGGTTTTCGAAATTGAGCTTGCACCAGCTTGACTTTGATTTTTAGGCAAGTCCAGCTAGAAGGAGGAAACTTTAAACCCACATTTAGAGGGTAGGTGAGGTAATGGCACAGGCTAAGAATTTGAATAATTCTCCTTACATGATCAAAGCAATAGAGCAGTCAAATAAGGCTGTTCATCATACACTGACAAGAAGATGCACAACATAAAGGAAAACACTTTTATTAATATTTATGGAATATGTTCCAGATCATAGAATCATAGAATCATCACAGAATCATCATAGAATCATCACAGAATCATAGAATCATCGAATGTGTTGGTCTGGAAGGGACCTTTAAAGGTGATCTACTCCAACCCCTCTGCAGTGAGCAGGGACATCTTTAACTAGATCAGGTTGCTCAGAGCCACATCAAGTCCAACCTTGAATGTCTCCAGGGATGGAGCCTCCACCACCTCTCTGGGCAACCTGTTCCAGTGTTTCACCATCCTCATTGTAAAGAACTTTCTGATACCTAGTCTAAACCTATCCTGCTCTAGTTTAAAGCCATCCGGTCACTACACACCCTTGTAAACAGATGTGGAATTATTCTGTGACCCTCTAAAGAGCCCCAGCGTAGGTTCTGGAGACCTAAGTCAGCAAGTCTAGTCCAGCCCCATGGCTTCCACTGAGAGGCTGGACCTGCGCTGACAGCTTGTGTGAGGGTGAGATTTCCGGGGTGTGCCTTTAAATAAGCCATCATCTCAAGCTAAGTAAATGACAGCCAGGAGGTTGAAAGGATTTTGCACTGTCACATTAACACTTCTTAAATCCAGATCAAATGTTGCTCCTCCAGAAGGGCCCTGTGACTGGTGGCTGTATGACAGGAAGCAACATGCTGAGCTAATGGACCAGGCAGCAGGGCGGCTGTGGGACCTTGTATGGAAAGGGTGGATTGTGTAGTGTGGAGAGGCTGAGTGGGGTGTGGGCCACAGGTGGTAGTGCCACAAATCTTATTTCTGACTATGTATTTTGGTTTGTTGTAGCTGCCTTCAGTTCAAGGCTTAGATTCAATACCTAGGAGACAGCATGGTAAATGTGTGTATGCACACACAGATGTGAGTTTGTGTTTGAAAGGTTATTGGTCCTGTCCAGCAAATGTATTTTCTTCCTGCCTGACAGGAATGAAAAGCTACCACAGACACAGATCAGTGGATTTGATGCTCTGGGTGAACAGGTCGTTTTTCGGTTGTTCCTCATTCAAGGATGTTGTCCCACTGGTGGCAGTCAGACCTCTTTCTATGAAAAGTGAGAGCAAAATTGAAGCCAGAGTTACAAATCTATGTTTACCATGTGGGTCATGGCACACATTAAAAATCAGTATTTAATCGTGCTATAAAAACATCTGAACTGTCAGTAATGCTTAAAGGATACTTAAAAAGAAAAGTCAAGATTTTCCAGATTGTATTGATTTTGCTCTTGTCAGACTAACTCTTCCATGAATTTGACACTTACTTCCTATGAAGGTTTGACGACTTGTTTTTATGAAACTAATTGTCTATATTTGCATTTATCATTTTTCTCACGCATCACTACCATCATCCTTTGATCTGACTATTTTTTAACAATTGTGTGTGTATTTAGAGTGATGCGTTATACTTGTAAAGCTAAATGCATCATATGAGTTACGCAATTACTGATACAGTTTGTCTTCCTACATGCTAATAGCAGCTGTGGCTTTTTCAGGTTAACTGAAAATGCATACAAAAGTAATCAGGAACAGTTTTAACAGTGGGACTGTAGGATTTTCATCTGTCTCTGGATCAGTTTCACAAATTCTCAGTGTGGACGACTAACGTTCAACAACTTACCAGGCACATGAAATAGCAGTGGAAATGCTCTTCTCTAGGAACGCGCAGTACACAAAAATATAATCTCTTCTATTGATACTGCAGATGCCTATTTTATAAAAGATGACTTTTTATTTTATTAAGTACTGTCAAAATAGGGAGCAAATCTTTACATTCAATATATGCACTGAACAGAGGCTACAATTAAGAGGCAGGGCCACATTGATTTTTCCGGTAAGAATTCTATTTTTTTTTTTTTATTCTTAGCTTTCTGAGAGCTAAGTTATTAGCTATCAGTAGAGGTTGCAGGATGTTTGAACTCTGCTTTTTAGTGGCAAGAAAGTGAGATTAATGGGAGTTCTAGGGTGTCTCTGCTGACAAGAATCCCATTTCCTTTTTTTGCTTTTAAAGGAAAGAGCTACATTTCTCGTAATTTGCAGAAGAGCCATCAGCTAGATATAAAGAAAATATATATTCAGCCTCCCTTTTGAGATATGGCATCCTGGTTGTCACACTTACTGGCAAACAAGCATGCAAAAGCACTGCATTGCTGTGTTTGTTGAGCTGTTAAGTGCAGACCTTAGTATACTGGGATTTCATTCCACATACCCCCAGTCAATTATCACACATCTTGACCTTGCGTTCTCTTCCTGCCCTTCTGACTTGCATGTTTTTCCTCTGTCTGCTGCAGACAGTTTCACAGAAATCTGTGCCAAAACAGGGTCAATGCCTGTGTACTTGGTCAAATAGCTGTTCCCCAGCGAAGCTTGGTTTTTGCAAGCTGTGGGCTGTGGGGACTGAAGCACTGCACAAACCACTCTCATTCTCCACTGGTTTGGGTGCACAGAGCTGTATCACAGCCTTGTATTTAACCTGAAAGCTTGTCTGGCACCTTTTGATTGATTGTGCAATCAGTAATTCCCTCATTTTCTTTTCCTAATCCCCACATACCCGCACTGATAAGAGGCTGCACAAAGCCTTTTAGCCTACGTGGTTTCTGTAATGTAGTGTTTAAGTCCTAGGCTTCTATACTTCACAGAATCATAGAAGGTCTCAAGTCCTGAGGGACCTATAAGGATCATCAAGTCCAACTCCCTGGACCTCACAGGAACACCTAAAACTAAATCACATCACTAAGAGTATCATCCACACACTTTGTTGTGATCTGCAGAGAAGTTCCCAAGAGTTAGTACATTAGCCATTCTTGGACTGCTATACCTAGGTTGTCCAAGAACGGCTTGCAATATATTACTTAGACTCTTCAGCTGTAGTTTTTGTCTATTCCTGATCAGGAAATACCGAGTATATTCCATTGGTTTTGACTGTGGAGAGCAAAGGAGCCAACTGAGGAGAAGAATACTGAAACTTAAGACTGTAAAGATTTTCTCCCCCTCTTGCTAGAGCCAGAGGGCATTTCAGTAACAATATATCTGTCTCTTTTTGGGGAATAATTCAAAGCTTTTTGGATAATAATGTTTGCAAGCTTTCAACCTGACAATTTTTTTAAAATGAAAAAGCATATTGAAAAGATATTACTCAGTTTTTGGTTGATTGGTTGATTGGTTGGTTTTGATCAGAAAATTATGTTCTGCTCTGTTCTAGTGGAAGGCAGAGTACAGCACACTGTGTATACTCTAGGCACTTCTACAGAAAGACAAGATTCCTGCCCTCTGAATAAATGCACTGTGATTACTGTCCCCTCATACCTGTACCTCATCTGTTTCTATCTGCATAGCTGTCTCCAGTGACAAACACTCTGTCAGAGTTTGCTGCTGTATTTAAAGCTAGAGGCAGCTGAAGGGAAGCAGACCTACTCTACTATCCTCCTGATGTACATGAGAAAAAGTAAGTAGGAAGATCTCTCTGCAGGTTTTTTGACATCTGCTAAGATAGAAAAAGAGAAGCAAGTGGTAGCAAAGCTGTTACTGTGAGGCTAGGCAACAGCAACTGTCTGCCAGGCAGTGCTTTTGAGGTCTATCAAAGTATCACAACTTTAGCCCAAGCATGGCTGGGTAACCGTAAGTGTCAGGAAAACATGTCTTTTCAACTTTTAGCCACTCTAGGATTGGGAAGAAGGAAACATTGAATCTGTGAATAATGGCATAGATGGAAAAAGAAGGGATCTGATGCTGAAGACATTTTTATAGGAACTGAAAATGTGGAGTGGAAAGCAAGAATATATTTGTTAGGAATCCGATAAAGCCTTTATCAGGCTAATCAAGGCTTATCGGTCCACTCATGGCCCTGACAGACCTCTAGGAATATTTTGGGGGTAGTAATGGTGAGTGCTACTGAGGAGAAAGGAGCTATGTGAAACTGTTGCACCAGGGAAGACAAAGAATGAGTTGGGAAGAAGGAAACTGATGTGTTTGGGAAGTGCGGTGGAAGGTAGGCAGTAGGAGGACAAGGGAGGATCTGGGCGGAAGACCCAACCTCATGCTGAGAGCTTCCGATCTTCAGTTGCTCAATGGCTTGTTGCAAAAAGAGCATCAATGAAATACTAAATGAAACACCACTATAAAGTATGCTTATTCAACACTGGGTTTATTTGCCTGACTTTGATCTGAAAAAGTTATTCCTCCTCTGTGCCAGGAGATGCTACAGAAATAAAGAATGACTAGTAGGATGATCAAGAGATCCAAAGTAAACAGTTTCTCATTTTGTTTCATTGAAAGCTCAATACACAAGGTGAAAAACAAAGCCATGTTCAACCAGGGTTCCCAATTTCCATACATGTTTTCTGCAGTCACTATCTGCACTAATTTTAGCTCTGCAAAACAATGGGAGGAAAAAATGTACATGACACAGTATTGTACATGAGGCAGTGAGAAGGATATTGCAGCCTCCCCAGCTTCTGAGTCACAAATGGGATGTTCGAATTTGCCATTCTTTGGAATTCCCATTCTTATTCTAGTACAGCTTCCCTGACACTGCCTGAGCCTGCAATTTTACTCACTTCTACAGTAGTGTTATTGCTACCATCTAATAATTCCCTGTAGCTTAACATATCTATGTGACTTGCTTAACAACTGTTTTGATACATTGTCCTAAAGCATCCCTTACTGCAGTCACCTTTACATAGAGTAAAATGCTCTCAAACTATCCCAACTTCTGGATGATTTTAACTTTTCTGTTATAACAGAAGAGGTATAACCCAGGCTCTTCATGACTTATTTATAGTAATTACAGTGGTGCACTTCTTTCCTTGGGGAAAAGACATGTACATTGACAAAACAGTGTACATTTTGACGTTACTGCCTTTGCCAGTTCCTGGAATTTAATAACTTTACTGATTTCTAGGCTGGTATGATAATGGATTTAGACCTTGAGTCAACCTCAATGAAAGGGAGCTAAGATAACTCCAACTACTTTGCTTCTGTGTGGGTAAAGCACGCACAGACAGCTACAGTTATCCTGCAGAACCTTGTTCTGTCTATCTAGGGACACCTCTGGGGTGTCTGCCAGCACAGTTGTCAGAGAGGTGTGTGATATTTTTTCCCCACACTCTCAACCAGCATGTCTCTGCCAGTAATACTTCCAAGTTTAGACTGGCTGTAGTGTGAAGGCAACTGTATGATTAAGGCTTGTTTCTGTATTAGAAGAGGACAATGTTATACCATTGTAAGTAGCTTTATCATCACACTTATGTTAGGAGCTATATCAGCATAAGCAGTTTGGCAAAAGAGAGAATTAGGACGTTTATCTATCACACACCCTACTGCTGCTGAAAGGGCCCAGTTACAATCAGGTCTGAACCTCTGAGGAAAAACTGCAGGAATTGCTGGCTGGTTTATGTATCACTGGAGAGATCCACAGTGTCATGCAGTTGCAGTGGTGGTTTTGAAAAAAAAGTATGGGATGCAAATGCTAAAAAATCCAACAGTTACTGCAGCAACACTACATGTTCCTGGTGGTGGCATCACCCTTGTTTGCATGGTTTGCTGGGCTGGCCAAGGTTTTTTAGTCTTGATATTGCGTGCAGTTCTGAATGAGATATGATTCTGTGACCTCTTCAAAGGTTTTAAGCTGCAGATAGTCTACACCTAGATTTTATGTATTTTATTTTCAGTAAGATTATTCAAGAAAATAAAAGGTTTGCTTCACAAAACACTGGGGTATACGAAGCATGACAGGATGAAGAGACATGCATTGACCTAACACATTTAATAGCTTGCTAATGAAACTATGGCTCTGCCATGTCCAGCTGTATAATCATAATATCTTTTCATGTTACGTCCCTTATGTTATGTTGAGGGACACATCAGTATAAGAGTGGCAAGACTCTGGAATAGATTGCCCAGAGGGGTTGTGGATTCCCCCTCCCTGGAGGTGTTCAAGGTCGGGTTGGATGAGGTCTTCAGCAACCTGGTCTAGTTAAGGGCATCCCTGCCCATGACAGGGAGGTTGGATTAGGTCATCTCTAAGGTCCCTTCCAACCTAAGACATTCTATGATTCTGTGATTCTATGTTTGTGCTTTTTTAAACAGACTGAGGGGTTGCAATATATTTTTCTAGACATTTTATATAGTGTGCTGTGGAATGGGAGCCATTTTCTCCATTTTCTGGGGAATTTCAGAAGCATAATTTCAGAATTGTTTCCAACAAACAGAGCTGAGAGAAACAGAAACAGAGTTGAGAGAAACCTACCAATATCTTCTAGGGACCAGAATTGTCCAAGATTTGTCCTTTACCTGAAAATCTCAGGCCCTTGAGCTTGGAGAGTTTTTTGGCAAGGACATGATTTTGTAGTTAGGCTGGTTTCAGTGAAATGTAGAGAGGCTGAAGGAGGCAATGTATCTCTGTGTGCCAGTGCTCACATGAGAGGGTGTATAGGAAGAAGGCACTGCCCTCAGAGCAAGATTTCTAAGCCTCTCATAGTACCTAACTTATAGACTCTAGAGGTGATGTTTCTGCTTCTCCCTGAAACACCCCATTGGTGCTTGTCTGTACACAGAATGTGGCAATGCTTTTCTCCCTTTTAATAGCATCCTGAGGAGTCAGTCATTCCTCTGCAACATGCCAGTGCAGATTCCTGGGAAAATGTTAAAAGATCGACACTTGTCTCTCTCAAGCAGTAGTAAACTGTTTTGGATGGGCAAAGGCTGCCATTTATCTGAACTGACAATTCTTCTGTCATAGCCCAGGAAGAAGCTAAACACAACCCTAACCTAAAACTGGAAAGCCTGAGGAGAGCATTTGCTTCTATTGTCTGGCTGACTGTAGGAGAGCACTCTGGCTCCCACCTCAGCACCGCACTCCAAGCTGTGAGGTGGCCAGGTATATTCTTGTTTTGCTCACAGAACTAACACATGGCAGCTAAATCAGGAGACTTAAAGCAAAGTGAGAAGTCGAAGTGGGTTCGCTAGTGTTCCTGTTGGTCACTTAGCTGTTTTTTTAGTAAGAAAAATATGACAGTCTCATTCTCTTTCTTAGGTGGACCAAAACCCAACTATGAAGGCTCTAGGATTTTTTCTTAGAACATAAACAGACTAGGCAAGTTGTGTCTGGATGGCCCTTTACATGAATTCAAGAAAAAACTTCTGCTCTGTCTCACATAAGCCAGTGTCAGAGAGAGGCAGAGATGCTCCAGCTCTTCCTAGGCTTTGGTAGATGTATGCAGGAGCAGGACACTCTGTATTTCTGGTACTGTCCTTGTCACTCATGTTGGTCTCAGCTCAAGCACGTGCTGATAGTCCATTATTAAGAAGAGGCAGTTAAAAAAATGCTGAAAGCAATCTTCCATGTCTCCATTTTCCTCCTCCAGGGCTCTGCACACAAGGCTTTTATTTTTTTTGGTAGGAGCAGAGTTCTAGAAGCTATGTTGTTCCAGCCCTTTGAACCTCAATGTTCTGTACGTCCCTTGAAACACTCTGTTCTTCCTTACACACAGTTTCCAACCTGTTTCCATCAGCACATTTGGTGCAGCAATCTGCTTCCTGAGTCTCAGTAAATATGACCTATCTGAACTTTTAGGATGAGTATATACTTAGTCTCAAGTACTCCGTCAGCTTTTCTACCCTGAACCCATTTCTCAGGGGATGAAGTCCAAAAAGCAGAAGCTAGTTTCTGTAAACGTTTGGAATTGGTCCGAGGAATTTGGTAAAATTTGGGGGATTTGAATATAAAGGGTACAGTGTGTTTTCTTCTTTGATTTTTCTGCTTTGATTTTTCTGCCTCTGCATTCATCTATAATTTGTGGAATCACAGTTAAGTCATGTTATGCCACTGACATTTTTGTATGGTGTAATCATTCCTGGTTGCTGTCTCTGCCCTTTGCTAGCTGGTTTCTGTCTGCAGGACAGCTCTCTGGAGAGACCACAATTAAAAAAATAAAAATAAATAAAAGGTAGTACCATCAAGCCACTTGATTCTCATCTCTGACCTGTTTGAATAAAAGAGGTCTCACATGGAAAATGAAACCAACTGAAATGATGAAATTAGTTAGTATGCCACCTGGTCATCTTTCTTACGGCTTTCTTCCAAAGCGACAGAAACTTGCTCTCATCAGCAAGTCTTAAGAAGCATTGGTTGCTGGAAGGGAAGCAGTCCACATTCTAGCAAGGCATGTGCCTCACCATGAAGGGAAATAAAGGCATGATTCACATAAAAACTGTCCTGTTCCTGCGTTGTACCGTATGAACCTCTCTTGACCTCCTGGCAGGCTGTAACGTGTGTGCTTGTTCTATCTAGTTATTCTCTGTCTGCCTGGGTGGACAGGTTGTGAAAGAGGCCTGTCGACGCATAGAGACAGTGCATCCTGCCAATTCTGTCCTGTGCTGGCCTCAGACAATGCAACAAGGAGACTGTTCTCTGAACACACTACTCCTCCTGGGGTGAATGAAAGGCGGTGTTGTGGCCTGGCACTGGAAATGTCGACTGAGGCTAGCTGGCTGGGCAATGTTGGGAAGCTTCCTCCACTCTGCTCAAACGCCCACAAGTCTCCGCTGTGTTGCACTCCCTATCCAGCAACTGCATGTTCAGAGCTAGGAAATCATTAGACAATACTGTCCCAGAGCCAGAAGTGTTTGTTACTTTGGAGGCATTGCTTAGAACATACAAGCAGTAGGGTTTTTACAAAGGCATGCACTTCTCTTTCACTGGCAGATTGTCTCAGGTAGCATTTAACTCCAGAAGGATCTTAATCATTACTATGGCACGTCTGGCTCTGAGAGGACAAAACAAAGTCTTTGAGGTCTTTTTAATTCAGATTCTACAAAAGAGTGAACTAGTATGAGGTCTTTTCAAATGCAGTTTTAAACAAACACATTTTGGCCAGTCAATCTGGTGAAACTATCTTCAGCCAAATACCTTCTAGGTTCTTCCTGAGGGTAACCACCTCTTCAGTCTCAGCAGATTTAACCCCATAAATCATTAGCTGGTGCATTTGTGAGACAGGACTGTGAACCAATGATGAGACAGGATTCATTGTCAGGTTACTGTCAGTGGCACTGGCTATACTTACATTAAAACAGAAAGAGGGAGCCAAAGGTGCTGGAGTTTACTATCACAGAGTATTTCTCACCAGCTTTCTGTGTGGGATTCATATAATTTTAGTTCTTCCTATCCTCCTTCCAGTGCTATGATTGTGGTCCATAAAGCGAATGACAAAATTTTCTTTTAAAAACATTCATTTGCAAGCATGCATATCGATTCCCACAAGCAAAGAAAAAATCATAATGGAAGAAACTGAAATAATAAATGAACATGAAAAGTTTAGGATAGTTTTCATGTGTTTATAAGTCAGAATCATTACACCAGTTCTTCCCTCATACCTCTGGATCATTTGTTTAATGAAAAAAGCTAAGATGTCTCTTTATGAGATTATTTCAGGATTTATTTTTAATATGAATGCTCTATATTCTTTAAATTTAGCTTTTGGACATTTTTAGCCACTTGGAGTTCTTCTTGTAAGTTGTAATATCTTGCATCCCTGCTCAACTCTGTCCTCTGTACAAAAGGGCAACATGAATAAGAAGTCTTTCAAAGAATGTGTTATGTAAATTAACCCCATGAAACCTCAATCTTTTGTGCATGCTAGTGCCTATTATCACCACAAATTCTAGGGTTATGCAAAAAAATTTACTGGGCTTTACATTTGAAAATCTGATCTTTATTATCTCTGTCGATTAGTTGCCATTGGTAGAAACTATGAGATATAATCGGTCTACATAAATTTTTTTGATTAATAGAATTCAGGTCTGGATGGGACCATGGTAATTACTTAATCTGATACTTTGCAGAATGCTGACTGATATATGGAGCTATCAAAGACCAGGGAAAATTGATTTACGAATTAAAGAAGGAGGATAAACATTCTTCCTAGCAGTTGAGCTATATCTTATTTTTTCAGAAAACACATCAATGTAACTACTTCAATGCTGAAATTTGTCTTGCATCATTTCAGCTTTAGTCTGCTGTGTTTGTCAGTTCCCTCTTCAGTCAATACAGAATTAGGCATTGCAGGTGGACATTTCTAGGAATGATGGGCTCTCTCACCTCCCAGAGCCATCTGTCTCTCCCCATTGACTATAGAGGAGATCTAGACAATTAGTCGAGGACAGATTTTCATAAGCCATAATAGTAAAATAAATACTACTCCAAATGCTAGAGTGGAGATATGCCATCAGCTTTCTAATGACTACAGCTTACACATCGCAGCTTTTCTCTAGATATAACTTTCCACCACAAATACTTGCCTGGACCCTTGGTAGATTAAATTACCAGTTAAGTAAGTGAGTTCTCTTCCTCATGGTATATAGACTCATAGAATCATATCAGCTGGAAGAGATGTAGAAGATCATTGAGTCCAGCCTTTGTCCCAGCCCTATCGACCTACTAAACAATTCCCTCCAACGCAACATCCACCCGTCTCTTAAGCACTTCCAGGCACGGTGACTCAAACCCCTCCCTGGGCAGCCTTTTCCACTGGCTGACAACCCTTTCAGTATAGAAATTCTTCCTAATATCTAACCTGAACCTCCCCTGGCACAATTTAAATCCATTTCCTCTCATCCTGTCACTCTCCATTAGGCAGAAGAGACCAACTCCTGCCTCTCTACAACCTCCGTTCAGGTAGTTGTAGAGAGCGATGAGGTCTCCCCTCAATCTCCTCTTCTCTAGGCTAAACAGCCCTAGATCCCTCAGCCTTTACTCTTACGTCTTGTGTTCTAAGCCCTTTACCAGCTTGGTAGCCTGCCTCTGTACCCTCTCCAGCACCTCCATATCTCTCTGGTGGTGAGGGTCTCAAAACTGGACTCAGTACTTGAGGTGAGGCCTCACCAAAGCCGAGTACTGGGGCATGATCACCTCCCTGCTCCTGCTGACAACACCATTCCTGACACAGGCCAGGATGCCCTTGTCCCCCTGGGCACACTGCTGGCTCATGTTCAGCCAGCCATCTGTTAACACCCCCAGGTCCCTCTCTGCCTCGCAGCTCTCCAGCCACTCCTCCCCAAGCCTGTAGCGCTGCTGGGGGTTGTTGTGGCCAAGTGCAGGGCCCAGCATTTGGCCTTATTGAATTTCATTGAGTTGGCCTTGGCCCAGTGATCCAGCCTGTCCAGATCCCTCCGGAGAGCCTCCGTACCCTCCAGCAGATCGATGCTTCCACCCAGTCTGGTGTCATCTGCAGACTTACTGAGGGTGCACTCCATCCCCTCGTCCAAATCATTGATAAAGATGTTAAACAGGAGTGGCCCCAGCACTGAGCTCTGGGGGACATCACTCGTGACCAGTCGCCAACTGGATTTAACTCTGTTGACCACAACTCTCTGCACTCAGCCATCCAACCAGTTTTTCACCCAGCAAAGCGTGTGCCCATCCAAGCCAAGAGCGGTCAGTTTCTCTAGGAGAATGCTGTGGGCAACAGTGTCAAATGCCTTACTAAAGTCAAAGCAGACAAAGTCCACAGCCTTTCCTTCAGTGAGACAGTGGGTCATCCTAGAAGACAGTGACATCACAGAATTTATATTCTCTTTTACAAATTAGTAGATCAATTTCTTTTTAATCTCCAATAATAAGCTAGATTTTCCAGGCTATGGATCATCTCTCCTGAAATACAAAGAATCAGAAAAGACCCTTAGAAGTTCTTTTGTCCCTCCACTTTTCCTAGTGTAAGATAATCTCCTTCCTCAAAACAGAACATTTGACATTCCTAACAGGTATTTGAATAACCTGTTCTTAAAAGCCTCTAAATGTGAAGATTTCACCTTTAATTCTGTAATCAAGACATGCTAGATCTTTACACTATTTCTCAGAAGAAAATTTTTCTTAAGAATCAGGCTTCATCACTACGGCTGCAATTTACGGTCTGTTTTTACTGCATTTGTCTTTCATGCTCTTGATATGCAACAGTAGTGGTTTACTCAACAGCATATACAGGAAAAACTTCACTTTTCCCCCCACCCCTTGTTTCATAGTGATGCAAAGAAGCATGAGTGTTTGATCTCTTTTTTGATGTTTTTTAACCTCTGTATGATGTATATCTGTTACCTGACAATCTGTCTCTGTCTGTCTATGCATAACTAACCCAATCCCTTGTTAATTTCATGCTGATGACGAACTGGGGTATATACAAAGGTGAAACTATTCTCCTAACTTTCTGATACTAAGCATAGAAAAAGCATGACTAACAGTTTTTAGTAAGAAGGAGCATGGTCGGAATGTAATCACCAGATTATGTACAGAAAGAAAAGGTATGGCTGTGGCAAAAGCGTTGTACTGGTGTGTTCAAGTCTCATTTCTCCAAATTAGAAAAGAATGTTGCACCGTAGCAACGGAGAGGCTATTGTTCTTTCCAGATAGAGTCTGCTGAGACAGGAAGGTGAGGAGATGGGTAGGTAAATTTTAAGTTGCTTGCAAAGCACTGCCAGAACAAGCTTTCTGGGTCATTTCCTAACAAGGAATTGGGGATATCATTTTACTTAAGGGACATACTAACAACAGAATGCTGCTAAACTAATGATTCCATATCACACAAAGTCCCTCAAGCTTAGAGAGTTGAAACAATCCAGTGAAAAAGATGGTCCTACGCAGCAGCAAATTTCTTGACTATAGCCAGCTATGGTGCACTTACACTTTTTAGCTTACCTTTATGCAGCTGTGTGTGGTGTAAATGGAAATCAATACTTTCTTATTGGTATTTGGGTCAGTATCTTTTCCACTGAGCCACTTCTCAGTGGTTTAGCAGCTGGAAGTGCACAAGGAAGAATAACTCCTCAAGTCCAGAATTTATCTTGTGAAAAAAAATCTGCTTATAGTTATAAATCTCCAAGTTCTCCCATTCCTTTGACCTTCAGCCTACATGCATTCAGGCACAGCACAGAGTCTTTTAGCTAGATACCCTGTGTGTGTTATCACACAAACATATGACATAATGAAAGATGGTGCTTGGTATATTTGGAAGCATCTTGGAGTGTACCTGTATGTCAAATATACGATCTTTGCAACAATTCCAAAGTAGGAGTCTGCATTCTTGATGCTCAGTTTAAATCTGAATGAGAACCTGAAGTGAGAATTCAGTCTGTAAATATTGCTGTGAAGTCACGTTGTTTAATTATTTGTAGTCATGCTGGAAAGCACTTAGAACAAAGGATTACAAAGCTGTACACACAGAGAACCTGCTCTCAAATTCTTTGGACTGTAGATAAAACCATCTTTTACTGCACGTTTTTTTCATTCTGAGTCCTCATTTTCTTCTGTCCATGCTGCAGTGTTACTTTTGGTGCTTCTGTCATAAAGAGAATTATATCAGAATCGTGGCCAAATGCCTTCACAAAACCCTTTTTAGAGCATGTGGTGAAGCCAGAGCATGCAACCATTGTGACAAGTTGTAATATCGCTGTTTCTGAAAGAAGAACTTCCTTGCATGGTCCATGGCTGATAAGGATGTTACATCAGATTAGCTTAATGCACTGCAAGCAGTGGTATGGTCTACGAACAGTGTTATAAGGGCATGGAAAAAAAAATATTTTCTTTTGCTGCTGAAAATGAATTGTCTTCCAATAATGTCAGTGTGAGACTGAATGAAGGCTAAGCAGAAGGCAGAGAGAGCAGCAGTGAGTAAAGTAGCAGTACAAAAATAGTTAAAGAAGAACTAGATCACACTTATATTAAAATTACATTATAATTTGATTATATATATTTATATATATTTTATATATATATTACATTATAATTTGATTATATATATATTTTATATATATATATTTGACTTACAATATACAGATTTTAAATATTGCACATACTGTATAGAAAATGTCATACTAGAAGATGATGGATTTAGGAGGAATTGTCTCATCATACATGCAGCTTCAGGAGTAACAGACTGAATTACTCAGTTAATCTTCAAGACTGCGGCTATTGAGACTAGATCTTGTCCGTCCCTTGCGTGTACACATAGGCCTTAATCACCTTAACCACCTGGAATTGTTTCAGGAACACCAGTCTCTAAGTCAGCCACAGCCCAGCCTATCAGTGGATTCCATTGATTCTGATTTGCAGACTGACTTGCTTGCTTATTCTCAGATTTGCGTCGTCACTGTGGACCTGCTCCAAGATCACTGAGCTTTGTCTCACCTTGGGTTGCCCTCATCAAATCTGATACTAGTCCTGACCTGGGGATTTACTTCCTGGTTTGACCTCAGATCTGCCATATCACCATGAACTCACTTGATAATCTGGACCCTTTGCTGAATTTGTCTACCATCTCTAAGTCCGTCCTGCTCAACTTGCTCAAGCAATGCGGGCATTTGGTCTCTAGTTGATGAGGGCCCTACTCTCCCATCCCTTTATTGTGCTCAGCCACTGGCTCCCCTTCTCTTAGGGAGCAGCCAGTGCTCATGGTACCCTGGAAAAATCTATCCAAAGTACTGTTACCACTGTTGCTTATCCAAATGACTCTGATCAGGTTACAGGAAAGCTCAGAATATCAGTGTACTCTTCAAAGATCCTCTAAAAGGATGTGATTACAGTCTCTTTTCTACATAAAGAACTGTGCAGAGTTTATTGTGGAATATTTTAATGCTTGGTAAAGCATCAAAATCTTAGAATCATAGAACTGTTTGAGTTGAAAGGGACCATAAATATCATCATGCTCCAAACTCTCTGCCATGGGCAGCGACACCTCCCACTAGACCAGGTTGCTTGAAGCCTCATCCAGCTTGGCCTTCAACATTTCCAGGAAGTGGACTTCTACCACTTCTCTGTGCAGCATGTCCTAGTGGTTCACCACCCTCATAGAAAATAATTTCTTCCTAATAGCTAATCTAAATCTACCCTCTTCTAATTTGAAACTATTGCCCCTTGTCCTATCACCGCACTCCACGATAAAGAATCCTTCCACTTCTTTCCTGTAGGCTCCCTTTAAGCTCTGGAAGGCCACTATTAGCTCCCCCTGCAGCTTTCTATTCTCCAGACTGAAAAAGCCCAGCTCTCTCAGCCTCTCCTTGTAGCTCCAGCTACATCTTCATGACCCTCCTCTGGACCTGATCCAACAGGTCCATGTCTTTTTTATGCTGGGGACCAGAGCCAAACACAGTACCACAGGTGGGGTCTCACCAGAGCAGAGCAGAGGGGAAGACTCACTTTCCTTGACCTACTGGCCATGCTTCTTTTGATGCAGCTCAGGATGTTATTTACTTTCTGGGCTGTGAGTGCACATTGCTGGCTCGTGCCCAGTTTTTCATCCACCAGTACTACTGAGACCTTCTCTGCAGGGCAGCTCTCAATCCATTCGTTCTCCAGCAGGTTTTTGTGCTTGAGATTGCCCTGAAGCACAGTTCAGGTTTTTCACAGGCCTACCTCTCAAGCCTGTCCAGGTCCCTTTGGATGATTATCCCTTCCCTCCAGTGTGCTGACTGCACCGCACAACTTTATGTTGTCTGAGGGTGCACTCAATCCCACTGTCCATGTGACTGACAAAGACATTAAGCAGCACCAGTCCCAACACCCATCCCTGAGGAATGCCATTCATCACTGGTCTTCACCCAGATGTTGAGCTGTTGACTGCAACTTTTTGAGTGGGACCATCCAGCCAATTTCTTATCCAGCAAGTGGTCCATCTGTAAGATCCATGTCTCTACAACTTGGAGACAAGGTTACTGTGTGGGACAGTGTCAGTACTCCAATACACAACACTACTGTATTCTTATTAGTTTATACGGACCTAATACCAGCGTATCCTAACTGTTAGGCTGAGTACCTTGCCAAGAGATATGAAAACAGCAAGCCTGGTTTTACATAGACTTGATATATCAGCTTAATGGAACTAGCTTAGGTATCAAGGTATGTTGTGTTATGAAAACTTGGCATCCCAAGTCTTCCACATTACTGACGGTGTACATGTCAGATCAGTATTTTAAGGGGAGGACTTGCTTGCTGACATGTATGTTCTTTGCTAACAGATCTTACGTGGAGAGTTGTACATGAATGAGAACTTCCTGCAGTGAAGAGTAACCTGCACAGATCCTCAAGAAGTGTGGATTCTGAGTGAATGATATTATTCACTACTAATAAGGGAATGAAAGTTTCATTAATTTCTTCCAAAACTGTAACTTTAGAGATAATTTTGCCTCTGTTCAGGTTAAAAGTCAGATCTATTACAGGGAAATTTTTTCCAAAACCTCCTGTAAAAAGGAATGTTAAATAGTTGATCAGAGGGCTGAACAAAATAAAATCCAGTTTAGCATTGTTTTAAGAAATGAATGAAAGAATGAGGGCTTCCTTAAGTTTTATTAGGTCTCAAACTCCCTGACTGCAGGCCGTTTGTAGTGTTCTGTTTTTCAAAAATAAAATTAATTGCATTACAATCTATGTCATTCCTCTGCAGTCTGTACTTCAAGTTTCATCGAGCTATACAATAAGACTCAGGAAGGACGCAAATAATTACATCTAATTTTTATATATATACATCCTCTGCCCATATTTGGCATTATTAAGGAAGTAACTGGTATCTGGATACCAAAATATATTGAGAAGCTGGGGCTTGGTTGTATATTTTACACAGATGAATAGCCTTATCTTTTTTATTTTTTTTCCAAATACGTAACTGTGTGTGTCTGTATATAAAGTAGTGCAGCCTCACTCTTACAGTCAGACTCCTACAGCTGTAGTCTTTCCATCTGTGACACCAAGAACTACACTGGTAGGATGGCACAAGTTGCTCAAGGAAAAGGGGGAGATTAAATTAATGTCTGTCTACTGGCAAGTGGTTGAGCAAATTACTGTCTGTACTTGAAAAAGAAATTATGATACAGAAATATGACAACACAGCTAATCTCTTTAAACAGGAGAACAAAATCTTGTTTGTGCCCTGAATAGTGTCTGACTATACCAGGAATACTCAGGTTTGACTCTGAAAGCTGTGGCTTCAGAGAGCACAAAGCGATCACAAAATAAATAAAGAAATGAAAATACACATATTCCCACATGAGCAAGCAGAACCGAACAAAACAGAAAAGAAATAAACAGTGAATTTAGTTTATTTACTTGGTTGTGAATGAAAATCAGCGTCACTGCAAAGAACAACACGGGCCCTGGATTGTTTTTCAAATAGGTGAGGTAGTCTTTTGGTTAGAAATAGAAAAGAAGTGGTGGTTTGAGACAATCATAGAATCATAGAACGGCTAGGCTGGAAGGGACCTTAGAGATCATTTTAATCCAACCTCCATGTCATGGGCAGGGACGCCTCTCAACTAGATCAGGCAACACATGGGGACGGAACAGGGATCGAACCCAGGACCCTTGGCGTTTCAGTACCACGCTCAACCAAGTGAGCTAAACCAGCCCTCAATGTGTCTCAAGAAATAAGCCAGACTTTCAGAGTGCTTGTACCTCACTCAAGGTTTACATAAGCTTGAAGTCTTAATTAAGCCCTTATTTTATGGGCATTACTGGAGACTTCTATATTTAAGTATTTGGGTCTAGAAATTAACCAAAGTCATTTAGGTCAAGACTAGCGACGCGGACTTCAACAAACTTGAGGTCATGTCTTTAATTTAGCTGCAATGTGTGTATACACAGTAAAATCATAATACATACATGATGCATGTATTTCTGTAGAATAAAGCTATGTATTACATATAGCTTTTACCCGTCTGCTAAGCATTCGTAAAGAGGGTTAAGTATGCCATGTCTCTTTTTTTTTTCTTTTTTTTTTTTTCCTCTAAGGCTACCTGTTTCATATATGAATAGTCACATTTTTGCAAGTTAACTATTACATAGTGAGTTATTAACTTTAAACACCCTTCCTTCTTGAAAGCTGTGTGGCAGAGACATTTTAGGTTGGGGCAACTCCTCTTACGTAAGAGAGTCTTTCTGCCAAGTTATTACCTCAGAAGGTCTTTATGTTGTAGGTCAATGTTTGTACAGAGATTTCTCCTCACACAACAAAGGGCTGTTGGAGAACTCAGATGCCTGGAATATGGAAAAAAAGCAGGAAGAAGGCAGTCTTGTGCTTGATAACACCAAAGAAAAACCTCTCCAAAAAGAATAGAGAAAAGGAAACCAAATGCTGAATTATAATCCTGTCTCCTGTGGAGTCCTTCTCACTCCTACTGCTTCCAGCAAAAGCTGAGATCTCTTGACACCTTGCAGAAGCTCAGGAACACTTGGCTGGCTCTCAAGGGTGAGTCTAAACTTGTCTATGAGTTCACTAGAAAAGCACTGGCGTGTTTTTCTTTTTCCACCTGATTTTTCTTTTCAGTTTGCCTAGAGAGACTCTGGTCGGTGCAGTTTCTGCTTCTCAGAAATTCCACAAAACCAGCTTGGTTTGCAAATTAAGGTGCCAAGTTAATCATCTGTCCTGAAGGTCTTGTGCTCCCTTGGGTGCCTGAGGTTTTTATGTCCTTACTAAAAAGAATAGAGAAAATTACATAAATACACACAACTTTTTTTTTTTTTTTTCACTGTTTTGTTGGTCTGCGGACAGCATGTACTAGCTAACAAGTTTCGCCCTGTGCTATTGTTATCCTAAATTGATAGTCTTTGGTCAGACAATTAGATCAGGCAATTAGAAGGCTCTGCTGTTAAGCTCTCTTTTAACATGTGTTTAGATTATGGGCGGCCTAAAAAGACTACTGTGGGTGTCTTGCTAGTTCCATGCAATCGGGCTCAGACCTACTCAGTCAAATTCACTTTTTTTCCCCCAGACAGAAAGAAATATTAGGGTAGCTAAGAGAGAAAAGTGAGGGGTTTCTCACTAGGCTGTAGTCAGGCTATTAAGGAGTGGTATCTATGAATGAACTTAGGGAAGGCTGAGAATTCTTACAGAAAAAAAACTGCTTTGGCCCTAAAAAAGAGGTGTGAGCAAAAAACCTTTCAGACATTGGCTTGCTTCCCACTCCCACTGGAGTAAGAGAGAATGCCTGTAATTGATTTCAAAGGGAGAGAACCATGCCAGCATTTGCACAGAAATGCTATTTTTCATATACTTCACTATGCAGGACCAAAGTTCTGGCCCTTCTGTAGCTTATGTAATGGAGTAACCTCCAAGGAAAGGGAAAATTGGCTGCTATATAGTTGTGGAAACATTCATTAATCACTGGATCAGCACTCTAAACATTTCCTGTTTATATTCAGAGTGACACTTTTTAAAATTATATTGCCAGCTCCAATTTGGCATCAATGTCTTATTTTGTAAAAACAAGCTGTTATCAAATTTAACAGAAATAGAATGGTTTCCATGAAGAAAAAGATTCTGCATGGCCTTTGGTTCAGATTTTGTTTCAGAAAACAAACTTCTTCAAAAGTTCTGATCCAGTCACCTCAGAACGAAAAACTGAAGGAAATCCGTTTGGAAAAAAAAAAAAAGTTTGGAGCTGTCCTGTATTGTCTACACAAGAAAAACAAAAATGAATTATCATAGAGATTTCCAGTTGACTGGCTCAGCTTGTGGTAAATGAGCCTGTGATGGATGTGTTTCTAAAGAGAAACTGCAGTTGTACTGCTAACACACCCAGAAACATCCGTTCTGATTCTCGCTTTTTGTCACTCGTGCTCTTTCAGAATTTCAATGGTCAACAGTTTTCTCTCTTCTCCTCCCTTCCTCAGACCTAAACCTACTTCTTTTCTCTCATCACAACCCAAACACTGCACAGATTTTAGGATATCTGGGACCACTGCATGAGCATATAGACAGATTTTGCAGGGAGAGGGACGGAAGGAATTGGGGGAAAGAAAACAGCAGCTGATAGACAAAACATTTAATATTCCATTTCTATCACTTGTCTTCAGCATGGCAAGGCCAGGCTTCTCAGGCTAAATGTATACTAGGGAATTCCTGTACTAGGAAACAAAAAAAGCATTTTTTGGCACTGAGTTTAACTGGCACAGAATAGCTGTGTTCATGCTGTCAAACTCTTTTGCCATCTAGAACAGGTTGGCTGTATCCTGACTACTAGCTGGGACTGATTCCTGGAAGTATGCCTGTGAATTGTTTGGGAGAGCCCTACTGGGCCTCGGCCAAGCCTAAGTCCCACCATTAAACTGCTTCAACAATTGAATGGTGAAGGCAGTTGATTGTCAATGTGCACGCAAGTTTCCTGGCCCTATGTAGATTACTAGTATAAACATAACATAATTGCCCCCTGGACTGTAACCATTACGGACACTACACCAGAAGAATAAGAGCAATAAAAGTTTAAATCATATAATATTCTGTGTTCCAGGACCTCTGTGTGGTTATTGGAAAGTTTCACCTTGACACTCTGGTATGTCTCCTCCTCCCCCTACACCTATCATTGAATCATAGAATCATAGACTCATAGAATAGTTTCAGCTCGAAGAGACCTTGAAGATCATCGAGTCCAGCCTTTGTCCCAGCCCTATCAACCTACTAAACTATGTCCCCCAATGCAACATGTACCTGTCTCTTAAACACCTCCAGGGACAGTGATTCAAACCCCTTCCTGGGCAGCCTGTTCCAATGCCTGACAACCCCATCAATATAGAAATTCTTCCTAATACCTAATCTGAACCTCCCCTGGCACAATTTAAATCCATTTCCTCTCATCCTGTCACTCTCCATTAGGCAGAAGAGACCAACTCCTGCCTCTCTACAACCTCCGTTCAGGTAGTTGTAGAGAGCGATGAGGTCTCCCCTCAATCTCCTCTTCTCTAGGCTAAACAACCCTAGATCCCTCAGCCTTTACTCTTATGTCTTGTGTTCTAAGCCCTTTACCAGCTTGGTAGCCTGCCTCTGTACCCTCTCCAGCACCTCCATATCTCTCTGGTGGTGAGGGTCTCAAAACTGGACTCAGTACTTGAGGTGAGGCCTCACCAAAGCCGAGTACTGGGGCATGATCACCTCCCTGCTCCTGCTGACAACACCATTCCTGACACAGGCCAGGATGCCCTTGTCCCCCTGGGCACACTGCTGGCTCATGTTCAGCCAGCCATCTGTTAACACCCCCAGGTCCCTCTCTGCCTCGCAGCTCTCCAGCCACTCCTCCCCAAGCCTGTAGCGCTGCTGGGGGTTGTTGTGGCCAAGTGCAGGGCCCAGCATTTGGCCTTATTGAATTTCATTGAGTTGGCCTTGGCCCAGTGATCCAGCCTGTCCAGATCCCTCCGGAGAGCCTCCGTACCCTCCAGCAGATCGATGCTTCCACCCAGTCTGGTGTCATCTGCAAACTTACTGAGGGTGCACTCCATCCCCTCGTCCAAATCATTGATAAAGATGTTAAACAGGAGTGGCCCCAGCACTGAGCTCTGGGGGACATCACTCGTGACCAGTCGCCAACTGGATTTAACTCTGTTGACCACAACTCTCTAGACTCGACCATCCAACCAGTTTTTCACCCAGAGAAGCGTATGTCCATCCAAGCCAAGAGCAGTTAATTTCTCTAGGAGAATGCCGTGGGCAACAGTGTTGAATGCCTTACTAAAGTCAAGTCCCTTATCTAGCCAGGGAAGGACCTATATGGTAGGATATTGGGAGATGGGGTGGTGTGTAGGGGTGATTAGTGTCAAGATCTGTATTCCCTAGCACACACATGGCTTATAAAGAAAGTGAGAAAGACCATTTTTAGAGAAGATAGTAAAGCAATGCATCCAAACTCCAAAATTTTCCCTAGCCTGTGTGTTTGAGCCATCACATCAATGCATGAAAACACCGTTCCCAAATGCCAAAGCCTTATATCTCTCACCCCTGGGAAAACAGTTGAGTGAGTAACTCACCTAAGAGTTAAAATATAGTAAAGACCAGAACACTGTATCTGTTCCTACCTCTTATCTGCTCTGCTGTTTCAGCACATGAAAGAAGCAGGCTTTAATGTCATATAAACTGCTGATGGAAGTGTGGGTCTCGTATTTTTGTGTGAAGCAACTGTGATTCTCAGAATTTGGTTTGCAAGGCAAAAGGTTTTTAGCAGTCTCAGCAGAAAATTATTCTTTAGGCTTCAGTGCCTCGGCATTTCTAAATCAAATCAGAATAATTTCAAGAAGGTTGTAGTTTAACCCAAACAAATTCAGTTCAGTGTAAGAGAAACTGTTTAAAATTCAGTAGCTTGTATCAAAAGAGACTGCTTAATAACTTAATCTAGTAATCATCTGCTAAGTGGTTTTTTTTTAATTTGGGTCCCAGGGTATGGCCAGGAGAGGAACTGTGGACCTTTGGCTTTCTGTTCAAGCTGTCCTGACATACATTGCCCACAACAAAGCATTCATCCTTTGCCTCTACAACACTGCCTTGTTCCATGGCAGGACCAGGAATGTAGGAATGTGGCTCCCAGCCAAGCTGGTGGGGAGAGAATTCCCTCGACCTGGAGAATTCCATCTCTGTCCACGTCTGCATCTTTTGTTCAGCACTTCATGCCGTTTGCAGTGGGTGTTTCTCCATGCTGCCCACAGATGCTGTTGTCCCTCCTGCATCTGTTGTTCTCACACTCCCAGCCTGGGTGGCCGTGCTAGGTTTGTGAATTGCGGGCTAGCCAGGATGTGGCTACTGAAAGGGGAAACATGGGGAAGGCCAGAGCTCGGCTATATGTGCATGATATCAACTCAGTCAATGCTCACAGGCTGAGAATAGCACAGTGTTTGAACTAAGGGAAGCTCTTTGTTTGCCTTTCCTTGCACTAGTGACTGGGTTACTTCAGCCTAATAGAAGGCTCTTTATTTTATGCTCTGTGAACCTGACCCATCACAAATCAATTACAAGCCTATAGGTTCTTCCCTCCTGCTCCTCCCAGGAAGGGCAGCTGAAAATAATTTCTGATGAGTAACCTTGATAGTTCCCAGGGGACTGTATTCAGTGATCTCAAAGCTTTTCCTTCTGCTTCAAACTTTCACTAAAAGAGAGAAATGAGTTTCAGGTGAAGTACTGGTCATAAAACAAGCATTTTATACTTTATTGTCACCAGAGGGGCAAATCCTGACTGCCTCTCAGTCTCTGGGAAGCACCATCAGCCACGGGTCCCCTCAAGAGGTGAAGTCTTCTGCTGAACATGTTATGACTGCAAAGCGGCAGGGCTCAAGGCTCTTGCTTGACACACAGATGGAGTTTTACTTCACAGTTCTCCCTGTATCTGAATGTACCAATTCCTGGGAGGTTAAAGGTTAAAAAAGTGAGTGGTTTATTCTGTTGTAAAGACAGGAACTATTGTGGATTTATCCTGTGGCTCTGGGTCCAGATGTTAGTTGACTGGGGCCCACCTCTCATTCTAAATTCAGTGGTAGCCTACAGAGGAATGAAATTAATCAGCAAGGATTTAAATTACATCTTTTCCCAAAGCCTGTTTATATTCTTTGCTTTAATCATACTTTCATTGGGCCAGCAAATAATAACATTGAAATACCGTTGTGCCAGATAAGCCACTTCAAAAACAGGAAGAAATAGAAATTACAAACAGTGAGCTGGCAGAGATGACCACTAGAGATTGACCAAACGGTGCCACAGCGTCTGCAGACATTGCAGGGAGACAACAGGAGACAACCCAAGGGGATAGAAATTGGTTCTGCAGGTAGGGTATTTGTTCAGGGGGTGGAAGATCACAGCCTCTGAGATTTGTATTTGACACACCTTATTTAAGGCCATGTTTTAAAAAGTATTTAAGTATCTAAAGAGTCAGTTTGGTGGAATTTCAAATGGGAGCAGGGGATGTAGGTCCTTCTGAGATCTTATTGGTCACTATTCCGCTGCTTTAAATACTGCAAGAGTCTTGCTTTTTGAGACTGGTTTCTCTAAAGCATTTGGCTTCACTGAAGGATGAAACAAACTTGATGGATGCCCAAGATTGTGTAAGCACCGAGTAGCCTCCATTCCCATTCACACTGGTGGGGGTATGGAGGTCCTGTCCGTTGCCTCAGTGTTCTCATGGCCTGCTACTTAAAGGCTCAAAGTTCAGCTTTGACCTACATGAGATTGCTCCAACAAATGGTGGTTTGTTGCCAGCTTTTTAATTTCCTTTCCACCTTGCAAGAGGGTTGTGATACATAATTGAGTTTGCAAATTGCTCTGGCAAGAAAGCACTCTGACAAGCAATATGTTGTGTGCTGCAGAGTTTGGTTTTCATCCAAAGAGACAGAAAAGCAGCAGGAAGGAGGCCAGAATTTTATTTAATCTTCTGTATTTCTGAATTCATGTTGAATGCAGCTCCATCGGCCCAGAAATCTCTGTATGTTGGACAAATCACAAGCATGCTTAGTTACTGGTTTTGAAACTGTATTGGAAATTTTCTCATGCCATTGCCTCTTGCAGGTCCAGCACATTTAGTGTTTGCAAGCTGACAGAAGACAAACAGCGAAGTTCAGGCTGAATAATGCAGACTGAAGAGATGCCTCTAGGTATCAAGACTGACTAAGTCCTAGTACTTCACCACTTTAGATATATGTGACTGCAATGAATGGATTAATTCACAAGGTATAGGAAAGAATATTTAGTTCACTGTAGTGTGTAGAGTGGAGGAGATACAAATGTTTGTGCAAGAAGAATACAAAGCAAACACAGTGTCCGCAGCAAACAACCTCTGACTCACTACATGGTTATTAGCTAACTTCTTTAACTTCAACTTTCCTCTTAGTTAAAGGGAGAACATTAGCAGTTTGGAAGATGGGCCTAAACTGCCTGTGGAGCATGGACATCCAAGGGCTGGCTGCTTTTTATGGTAATACAAACACTCGGTGCTGCTTTGATTTTGTACTTAGGCAGTCCCAACTTTTAAGCGCAAGGAGAGAGCTGCTGTTAGCAGTTGAATCTTCTATTTGCTAGCTGGTGAGATGATGGAGGGCTTGGACAAGGGAAGAAAATCTGATTTGTTGCCTTCCTCAGCTTTGAGGAGCCCATATGATTTGTAGCACATATGGTCACTTTGTAAAGAGAAATCTTCTTTGGCAGAAGAATCAGAGGGGAATGGGCTTATACATGGGGGCTACATATGTCATCTTTGAACTAAATTGTATATGTGTGTGTATACACATGTGCATGTGTAAGCATATGCACACACATAAAAGCAACAGTGTGACAATGTCTTTGCAATGAAAAGCAGGGAGGAATTCACAGCTATCTACCATACAGATGTCCACAGCTGAGCTAGTCATTCCACACTTACTTACAGTCAGTGGTGAGAAACAGGCACTTAGCAGAGCACAATTCAGCTTATCATCTGAAATTAACCACATTTTTAAAAGGCTGTTTCTCTCCATTATCTGTAAAGGACCATAGGGCAACATCTCCAGCTGCAGAAATCCATGTCGCAGAGGTGTCGCATGAAGTGAGATAAATCCCAACTGTCCTGTCTGGGCTCTCCAGAGTATTCCACACAGTTACCATCTTACATGTTGATTATAATGATTTTTGTGTGACTTGAATGTTCATTTGCCAAAAGCCAATAAGTAAACCTCATCTGTTTCCAACTGTGAATTTTAACAAATTTCTCCACCCAACCACCACACTGTTCATTGCAGTGGATAGTGCTTTCTCAAGACTGAAGCCTTCAAAGAGATCTTCAGGTTTTTGAGGGGTTTTTTTAATTGTTTGTTTATTGATCTAGATTATAACATTACCACACAGACAGTAACGTTAGCACAATAAAGAGAGCTCTGCGCCATGCCAAGACAAAGCGGGGTAAGGGATAGGAATCTCTTAAGCCAATATTCCTGCTAAAATTTGTGTTAGAAGAGAAAGTGTGAGGGACTGGTATGGCACCCAGTTCTGTTTAGTGATTTTTACTTTCCAGTTTAGTGTCTTCTAAAAGGCTGCATATTCTGCAGTCAGCAGCATGTTTTTGCAGACAGTGTGTGCTACGGGCAGTGATAACACCTGATGTTTACAGTTACTGCCTGGGACTGGGATGCAGAAAGGCTCTTGCTGATACTTATTCCTGTAGTGACCAAGGCCACTGCTGGCTCTAGTGTGTCACACTGGGGGTGCCGAGTAGTGAGAGGGGGCACAAGGAAGTAAAAGGTTGCACCTCTGGGGGGTAATAGACAGCACAGGTGACCAACGAGAGTATTCCATCCCATATACGTCATATTTAGTATAAATTGAGTGATCACGGAAGTTTTGGCCCTTTTTCTGCAATGGCCGGTGTCCAGAGAGGACTCCATCTGACCTCCTGATTTTGATCCAGATCCTGAGTTCCCGAATCCAGCTCCCTGTATCCGGCTCCAGCCCCAGCTGAGCCTGGGGCTTCCCCAGTGCCTCCTGCTCTGCAGCATCAGTGGGGATTGCTATCGGGGGAGGGAGTCGGGTTTGATATCGGCTATTATCTATAGTTGTATATAGTTCTTTACTTCTATCATTTCACCATTATTTCTATTATTTCATTAAAGCTGTTCTAGTTTTTCTTCTCTAACCCGTAAGTCTCTCTGCCTCATTCCCTTTTCTCTTCCTGTTTTTGGGGGGGAAGAGGGGGTTAGAGAGCGTCTGTCTGCGTTAGTGGCCGGCCCAGCCCCAACCCGCGACAAAGATGAATAAGTTTACTTCACCAGTAAAATAATCAGATTAGATGTCTGTCTCCTGCATACGGGCTTGGCTAGAGTGTTAGAGGGCATTCTGAAAGAGGAGCTGAATAAACTCTGTAATGAAAATGTTCACATTTCAGTAACATCTACCTTGACCACAGATTTGCATGACATAAGTTGTAAAGAAGTTCCTCCTCATGTTTACATGGCACTTCCTGTGTTAAAATTTGTGCTCGTCACCTCTTGTTCTGTCACTGGGCACCACCGAAAAGACCGGGCCCAGCCTTGTGGGATCCATTTTTTAAGCATTTATAAGCACTGATAAGATACCCCCTCAGTCTTCTCTTCTCCATACTAAAAAGCCCCAAGTCTCTCAGCCTTTCCTTGTTAAAGAAGTGTTCTAGTCCCCCAATCATCTTTGTAGCCCTCTTCTGTACCCTCTCCAGCAATTCCCTGTCCTTGAACTGGGGAACCCAGAACTGGACACAGTAATCCAGATGTGGCCTCACCAAGGCAGAGTACAGAGGGAGGATAATCTCCCTTGACCAGCTGGAACCCCAGGATGCCATCGGCCTTCTTGGCCACGAGGGCACATTGCTGGTTCTTGGTCATCGTATTGTCAGCCAGGACTCCTAAGACTTTTTGCAAGGAGCTTTTTTCCAGCAGGTCAACCCCTAACCTGTACTGATACATCGCTGATGATTCAGACTGAAATTGCTCTTCAGAGGTGCCTCTCTCTACTGACTATAGAAGGATCCTAGAATAACTAAACACCAAATGTAAAATATGTTAAATAGATGAATGTAGGTGCTATTTCTGTTAACTTCTCATCAGTCACGCATGGCATTCATAAGGCCAACAGTAAGTCCAGATTCAATCTGCCTTTTGTGTGTCAAGGGAAGAGTATTTTTTCCCTAGTTACTCAAGCACAGGTTTATCAGTCAGCAGCATGCTGCTGTGTTTGCTGATAATTTCAAAATCTCTTTCCTGAGAGTGCTGACATAGGGGTACGTGGTGTAAATCTTCAGGCTGTACTAACTAGAGAGAACAGTACTTACCAACAGTTCATTAACTCCACTTGAATTAGGTACTTATGCAGCGGATGTTTACTGGCTGTCTTGGCTGGAGTTGTAATGGCAAATGGTTGCTAGGAGGCAGGAACAGATTAATCCTAAACAGAACGGAAGAAGGAAGAATCAGCTTTTTGAAAGGGAAAAATATTTTGCCCCTTTAAAAGAGAAGTGTGGCATGCAAGTACCCTGTGCTCTGAGAAAAGGCCCGTGACATCCAGTTAACAAGAGCAAACTTGGTCCAGGTGTTATGGAAAATTTGAAAGTGTTATTTGAAAGTGTTAATCAAAACTGCCAGTGTTGTACTTCCATGCCTCTAATTTTGATGGTGCAGTAACAAAAATAAAGATAATGCTGCCCTGGCTAACGTTGCAAAGAACAAACAGAGATTCTGTCACCTCTACTAGATTGACTTCTGAAACAATATTACGTTAGTAGAACTTAAGGTATTAAACGTAGAAACACATCCTTCCCTTTTGATAAATCTTATAATCAGTTTCAATCAAAAGGTTAAGGTATCCTACTTGGAAATATACACTATGTATTCTCTGTTATTCTTGGGGATTTTTTAAGGGACCTTTAGAATGAAGAAATAGGTGAACTTTCTGCAAAACAGTCTTTTCAAAGCAAGAATATTTTCAGAGGTAATCTTGTGAGGCTTTTTGTGGGGGCAGTTGCTTCTTGGTTAGTGTTTTTTTAAGGGTTTCTGCAGTACTGGGGAGTAGACCGCTCCATGAGGGACTGGAAGGCACTTTAACACTCTATGCCACTTTTGAGGTGAATTAGGAGGGAATTCTAGAAATCAAACCTCTTTCAGCATGTTTGCGGTGGAAAATAGGACTTTACTGACCCCATAGACTGGTCTTTGATATTGCTGAAAATAAAAAAGCCTTGTGCAATAATTGGTAGAACCTATATGTTGCTACTGGAGAGTTCAGAAATGAACCACTAGGTTGATTAAGGGATTAGGTCCCTTAAGAAGAAGAACCACTAGGCTGACTGAGAAGAGAAGGCTCCAGGAGAAAATTCAGCAATGTGTATAAATATCTGAAGGAAGGCTGCAAAGAAGATGGAACCATGCTCTTACCAGAAGTGCTCAGTGACAGTGACGTTGCCCAGAGGCAATGGGTACCAACTGAAACACAGAAGGTTCCACCTGAACATCAGGAAACAATTTACTGTCTTACTGTGAAGGTGACTTAGCACAGGAACAGGTTCCCCAGAGAGATGGTAGAGTCTGCAACCTTAGAGACTTTAACAGTTAACTGGACATGGTCCTGGGCACCTGTTGACCTGCTTGAGCAGAGGGCTTAGACTATATGACCTCTACAGGTATCTTCCAACCTCAATCATTCTGAGATTCTGTATTTGTGGAGAGCATCAATGGATTTGTGGTTGTCAAATCTCAGGGGAAGTAAGCTGCCCTTGCACATATAAGAGGATGATAGTGGGGAAGAGGTCACTTCCAGCTTATCTTTGGATGTTACTGTCCCCACAAATTGTTGGGGAATTAACACAAATGGTAGCACTAACATCTGCAAGACCTTGAGTCTGTGGACCAAGGCGAGCCACATGTCTTTCAGGCAAGAAGAATAGCTGAGAAAAACTGTTTCATTGTTCCCAGTACTTGTTTGCACACCCATGAATCAGTTTGCTTTGGCTTCTTTCCAACTCTGGAACCCAGCTGCCAGCAACCTGGTTTAGATTCAGCTGGTCTTTTGTTTACTTTTTGTTTTAAATGTCATAGACCCAGAAGGTTAAAAAAGCAAAGGGGAAAACAAGTCTAATAACAAAGATGAATAAGACTTAAGTGTATTTTCTTTCCTATGTGGGATCTTCAAAACCAAGTGTGTTTGGTAAACATCTAGCCATTATCCTACTACTATATCATGCCTGAGAGAAATCCTATGCATGTAGGTTGCTCCACTTTCTCGAAAGAGGCAACCTGTGAATCCAGGACACATAGCACTAAGGAGTCCTGATGGCTTTTGCAAGTGACCTGACATACTTTCCATAGCCTTTCCCTTGCAAATTGATCAGATAAATAATAAGCCATAATTCTGCCTGTTTCATAGAAAAAAAATAGTTTTCCATAAAACTTTGTCATGGGTTAGGGCTGGGCCAGCCACTAACACGGACAGACGCTCTCTAACACCCTCTTCCCCCCCCCCAGCCAAACAGGAAGAGAAAAGGGAATGAGGCAGAGAGACTTACGTGTTAGAGGAGAAAACAAACTAGAACAGCTTTAATGAAAGTTACAGAAATAATGGTAAAAAGATAAAAGTAAAGAACTATATACAACTATAGATAGTAGCCCGATATCAAACCCGACTCCCTCCCCCGATAGAAATCACCACTGGTGCTGCAGAGCAGGAGGCACTGGGGAAACCCCAGGCTCAGCGGCGGCAGGAGCTGGATACAGGGAGCTGGATTCGGGAACTCAGGATCCGGATCAAAATCAGGAGGTCAGATGGAGTCCTCTCTGGACACCGGCCATTGCAGAAAAGAAGGGCGAAAAGGGCGAACAAAAGGGCAAAAAGGCCGAAAAGAGACCGAAACTCTCGTGGTCACTCAATTTATACTAGATATGACGTATATGGGATGGAATACTCTCGTTGGTCACCTGTGCTGTCTATTACCCCCCGGAGGTGCCACCTTGTACTTCCTTGTGCCCCCCTCTTACTACCCAGCACCCCCAGCGTGGCACACAGGAGCCAGCAGTGGCCTTGGTCACTATAGGAATAAGTATAAGCAAGAGCCTTTCTACATACCAGTCCCAGGCAGTGACTGTAAACATCAGGTGTTATCACTGCCAGTAGCACACACTGTCTGCAAAAACATGCTGCTGACTTCAGAACGTGCAGCCTTTTAGAAGACACTAAACTGAAAAGAAAAAATCACTAAACAGGACTGGGTTTTTAGCTAAACCCAGGACAAACTTTAAAACAAGTTGACATTCTCTTTGTTTAGACTCAACAGGAGAACAGAGATCCTCTGAAAATAACCTAAGGCTAAATAGTTTTTGGGGCCCTGGTATGGGGATGTAACAGTTTTCTTACTGAGCAGAAACAGAACAAATGTGGTAGAAGATGTCGGGTGTATATGGATGAAAGAGTTCTGCAACTATTGAACTCAAATTGTCCTGGCACAACTCAACTCTTCTTTCACAGTCAGATGTTCTCAGAAGTTAGAGTTTTCGTGCTCCTCAGTCATAGCTACATCCTTTGCTACAGCAGCATCTTTTCAGCATAATACACACGACACATCTGAAGTTGTATTCAAAGACCTATCCAAGCAGTTGTGGTACAATTTTGTAATATGGAAAGTGTGTTTGAAGAACGGGCAGAAAATGAAAACGTCACATGGTCCAAAGTACTCTGTTTTCAAACCTAATCTTGTTTGTGTGTATATTTATATATCTCGTGACAGATTCGGTCTCTGTATGAACTGAGAAGTTACTATGATTTGTGTAAATACTTCCTGTTGGTATTTTAAAGAATACAGAGGCAGGCTTAAAATAGTGTACCAGCCCAAGAAATTCTTTAAATAGCACAGGAAATATGATGAACTCTGAGTTCACCAGTGACAACACAGGAAAAGGAAAGCCAGAGATCAGATAAGACTCTGGTAGCAGGAATAATGCTGGGATAATTTATTACTCCAGAGGTTATAATGTGCTTGATTCTGATACAGATGGATGCTCACTAACAAAGAGAAGATTCTACCATGATGGGTTACCGTGGCCTAATTATGAATTTACATCTGTAGTAACAGATAGAAACCATATTTACCTTGTTTTTCATGGCCTACTGCATATATACCTTTAATAGTATGCTTCCAGAGAAAAAAGCAGAAAGTGAATAGCAATTTGTAGAAGAGGGACAACATGGCATATGGCCTGAACAGACTGAAAAAAAAAAAAAGTTGGTAAAAAGGTAATTCTGAATACGTTTTTAAGACATTTCCCTTTTAAACTCTGAACTTTGAGCCCCCATGACTTTCATATGCTGAACAGAAAAGCTCTTGCTATCAGCATATTTAACTGCAGTTTTAATTACAGACCTACAACTTTAACAGTATTGCACATTACGGGGAGGGAAATCCTTATTCTTATTACTGATACATTGCTGTTATTAACAATTACCACAGAATCCAGCTTCCTCCCCTTTGTCAGTTGATTTATGTGGGTGTTGCCTCACAGAATTAGTTGATAATCTCATTATAGCTAATCCTGTTTGGTCCTTCTACAAAACAATCTTGTCATGACTGGCAGAGCTGCCTTTTCTTTCTATTTTTCTTATCCCCTGGTTATTTCAGAGATATCCTCTAGAAAACATAGACTTTCAGAGTGAATGCTTATCCTGTTTACTGGCCATAAATCCAGACTCATCGAATTCAGCACACTGCCTTATCCCTTTCAAAAAATAATTTCTTTGAGCCAAAATGCATACAACAGGATGCAAATGTTGCCTGAAGCTCCTTCATATTCAGTTCATATAATTGCACTATTCTGAAACAACTAAATCTTCTTAAATGACATTTTGGATTTACATTATCTTGTATGCTTTTAAAAAGTGGTCTCTTCACGGGCAAGGTTTCTTTATGGGCCACAAAGGAAAGAAGAATCAAAGCTGCAATTGCCTACATATATTTTTGGTACTTGGATACTAGGATGCTTAATAAGGTAGATTCACTTAATCCAGGATATTTTGAAAGCATAACTAATCACAAGTATGGTTTTGGTGGCTAGCAGCTCTTAATGAGGTTACTAAAAGCATGTAAAGGTAGTTGAGGTGAATTCAAGCACTAGAAGCATGCACGCAGTAAACATTACTTTGAAGAGCAGTGGTAAATCAAGGTGAGAACCATTACTGCCTCTACCTATTTACCTTGTTAAATGGTAATTGTATTCAACAATAGCATTCCTTAACTTAATGAGGATTTGCACAGATATGCTTCATATCTTTTGTTTTCCTTATTTAGCACATTTGAAAAGCACCAAGGAAAATGAAGACTTTGTGTTTGTTTATATGACCCATACTGTGAATTAACCCATTTCCTGAGTTTACTTTAATCTCATAATCCTATTCTGAAGTGATGACTTTCAAAAGTACTTTAGTACATCCTATTTAGCACAATAGGGTTTGGATGTAAACGTGGCTCAGAAATTTCATAATGGCTTCTTTTATACAGTTCTAAAAGCTATAATATAGTTAGTTATACTCTAATTCTTCATCGTCAGTTGTCACAGAATTTCTACACCAAACGGGCCAAGAACTGTAGGGGAAAGCAATGTGTGATTTTGATTCAGCCTGGAAAAAGCTGATAAGCTTTTGGGGCTCATACTTTTACTTAAAAAATCTTACCTTCAAACTTCTGGACCATGAGGTACATAATACCATTTACAGCCTTAACAGTACATATGTCTTAGTTATATTGTACATGAGAAAACAATTTCAGCATAGTTACATATGCCATAGTTCTATTATCTTCCAGCACCTCAAGATTGTCTGCCCAGAACTGCCACACAAGGCAATAAGCATTGTTCATTCCCTATGATTATTTTGCATTTTGCAACACCTTGAGGCTTTGATCAGGACCCACTAAACAGATAACCCCCACCAGGAAAATCTTCAGTCTTAACAGGAAACATAATCCAATTGCAGAATGCCACAAAGAGTCTCAGCAACTAAATTTATGAGGACAATCAAATGCCTATATATTAGGGTCCACAGTTCAGCACCATGTTATGAATATGAACTCCTACAGCAGTCTCTTGACATGTAGCTGTCTAGTTGCTTAAAAACTCTGTGTTGGATTTCTACCTTTAATGTTTCAGAAGCTTCTACCATTAGGGTCTCTGCATTGGGATTTACTCAGGAAGTCAGACAGGAAGAGGAGGTCTCTGTAAATGGAAGACTTTGTTTACATCCTTACTCCAAATTATTTAAAGAAGAAAGAATTTAAATATAGTCCTGTCATCCCCCAGCTGACCACTCTAGTCACTGCCCTCCAAAGCAGAGATTTTAAAGTAGTAGATATTTTAGATGGTTCATGTTTTTCTGCGTCTCATGAAAAGTTGAAATACCTGCCTGGAGCGGGAACGGGAATCCCAGTGATCATGTCCTAAACATCCAGAGAGAGAAGCAGTTCTCTTGTTTCTTGCCCAAACACTATTTCAATAATTTGTACAGAGAAGGATAACTTCTACAGGAGAAATGGAAGAAAAATGCCCAATTTGACACAGGAAACATCTGCTCTCAAATTTGAACCAGGGGAGATCCCAAGTCACAGTCTGGGTACTTTAATTAACAGGCTAATAAGTTATTCATGAAGACCATTCTTCATGAGAACAGCTGATCTGGACACAAATGGATCTAACTGAGATGCTGACGAGCAGAAATAGGAGGTACCTGTACACAGACTCCCCACCATGTGATAGGAAACACGTCCCAATAAATGGTACATGTTTGGAGGTGAGGGAGGTTGTGACCAACCCGGTAAATGCACATTCTCTTATTGTTTCCTCTTGGGCTGCTCTAAGCAGCTCCAGTCCTCCTGGCTCTGTGTGTTAACTTCTGGACCTCCAGTTCTTCAGTCTGTCTCAGAAAAAAGGTGTTGGGTGTTCAACCAAAGCCTGTTAATCCTGTCTAAGTGAAGAAGGAGTTACACGTTCTCAATGGCAAGTGCTGTAGTATTCAACATCAGTGATGTTCTTCAAGATTTACAGCTGTGGGAGTATGTAAAACTGAGCCCAGACCTAATTGTTGTGCTAGTGTCTTACACTTCACAAGGTCTCTTTTTCTCTACCCGTCTATTGCCCTATGGAAATGATTTTTAAACTAAAGGAGCCAGATTTGCTATCAAGCATATCCTGTGGTTGTATTACTGTGTAATAATTTACAGTAACAATCCATTAGAACTGCACCCATTAAAATGTCATAGGAAGCATCACAAGCATTTACCCATTTGAGGATTTCCATCGGCTTCACTGGTTTCTCTCCTTTAAAATCCAGGAGCTTTTGTAGTGCAGAATGTTAGCAGAGCATATTCCCTGGGTACTCCAACAATGGTGGTATGTGAAGTAAAGGCTTTTTCAGACGGCTGCTCTTCCTTCTCTTGTCCCTCTTGCTAATGCCAGCCTCTTTACCTCATCTCTATTTAGTTTTACCTGTGGGAGTCTTGCAAAATCTGCACAGTTAGGGGACAGAGCCAAGGAAACACTTGAATCCTCTCCGGTTCAAGCCTAGGAGACAAATACATAAGAAATACTCCCCATGTGCAACTTTGGCGTATAACTTGGTTCAGACTACTGAGTGCTATGTAGGAGGACACTGTAGAGTCTTCTGTATTGGACAGGACCATTATCAGTTTTGAGATAATGACTCAGCAGAGCGTTTCAGAATAGAGCTATGTTTTAATTCTATTCTCAAGTCCATCTGTGTTCAATAAAGAAACTAAATATCCACAAGAATTAAAATTTGCTTATATAATTTGCTGAATCAATTCTTTACAGGCATCTTGCTTTTTCTTCACAGTGCTCTACTTCCCACCTCATTGTAGCCTTGATACTGGCATCTCAACAGCAGGAAATTATGGCTGTGCCCTAGTATTACAAACAATGGAATCTGAGATAAAAACTTTCTGAGGAGAAATTCTCAGTCACAATTTCCTTTTAATAGTTCAATCAGACCTGCAGTGGCAATACAACGATGCAGATATGCATAGTTAGACATAGATATATAGACAGATATCCAGAGAAAGGGCGTTCATGTTGTTTTTACTTAAATGGAGATAGGGATTTTTTGCTTTACAGGAATTCCCACAGACTTCTAGACGCGACGTTGATGAGAGCATGCTGTCTCTTGCCTAAACAATTTCAATTGATTTTATTAAGAAAAAGGAATCTTGGAATAACATCTGCTGTAAAAGACAATACATCTCTTTTTTATTCTAACATAATAAGCGCTGACAGAAAAGAGCATAGAATTACATCTTCTGTTAAACGTCTCAATGTCTCTAACAGCTGTATTCAGTGCTGTAATTTTCAAACGACTGCAAGGATGTAGGTGCTCCAGTACTGTATGAGTCAGGACTCTTGTTTGTTAGGTGCCTTTGAAGCCTAGACTTACTGTTTGGTATAAGAAGTACTCTTTGCTGCAAAGTAATCCTTACCAGACATACAACAAACATATTCACCCAGGCTAGGAATACTCCAAACTATAGTGCAGCAAATACGACAGTCATGTGATTTTATTACAGCAGCAAGGGTACTGGAAGAAGGTCAAGTAGGAGATGGTCATGAAGAAAGATTATTATGAAGGAAGGCTGAGATACTTGGGGCTTTTTAGTCTGGAGAAGAGAAGACTGAACGGGGATCTTATCAATGCTTATAAATACTTACAGGATGGGTGCCAGAAGGCTGGGGCGAGTCTTTTCAGTGGGGCCCAGTGACAGAACAAGAGGTGACGAGCACAAATTTTAACATAGGAAGTTCCATCTAAACATGAGGAGGAACTTCTTTACTTTGAGTGTGGCAGAGCACAGGTATAGGCTGCCCAGGGAGGTGGTGGAGTCTCCATCTCTGGAGACTTTCAAAACCCACCTGGTCAACATCTTGTGCAACCTGCTCTAAGCGAACCTCCTCTGTCAGGGGGGCTTGGACTACATGATCTCCAGAGGTTCCATCCAATCCCTAACATTCTGTGATTCTGTGATTATGTCTCTATATCTCTGCTGATATAGTGTCAACCCACTGAAATGATATTCTCAACTTTTACACCCTTGGAAGGCAGAAACCAAACAAACTGGCTATATTTCAAGCTAGCGGAACATCCAGTATATTAGAAATAAATAAATGTGCTCCCAGCAAAGAAATACCTATCAACATAAAAGATTATTTCTGTGCTGATTATGATAATAGTCTTCAAGAATCTTGCAAAGTGTGGCACCAAAATAGTGGTGGATAGCATCAATACAAAAGTAGAAAAGAAATATGTAGAAGGCAGTGAGAGAAATCTAGTATTTCTTATGTAAGAATTAACAATGATATGAGATAAATTGATTTCATCACAGTTAATGATACAGTTGAACAGCACAGGAATTTTCTTAATAAAAATGTTCTCAAGCATATTTAGTTATCTGCATAGATGGTTCCTAGTGATCAGATTGCATATTTTGTCTCAAAATGCAAGCCAAAGATTGGACACATAAAAATTGAGGATGCAGTGATAACACAAAATTTGTATAAAAATTGAGTAGACAAGTTACAGATATAACACCACATTCTGGAGGTATCTGAAAGACAGGCTGGAACAGGTAGCCATTAAACACAGACTTCAGAAGATGTTATGACAGACTGGACCAAAGAAGATAATTCTAAGTATAAGGAACATGGGGGATCATTCAACATAAATGGAGACAGGCATGCAACAGTGAAAATACAATCTCCAATCTCTTGCTAAGTGTGATAAGGCCAAAAAAAGACATAAAGGACTGTGCAGGGTTTGCATGAAGTCGTGGATCAAATGGAGCAAGAGGAAAATGCATGTAATGTTGGAGTATTTGATGAGAGCTATGACATATGCTGACAAGAAGATCAATTGTGAGTGTGATGAAGAAGAGAATGCAAGAATGCAGTCATGGACAGAGGGAGGGAGGAAGTTCTGCAGTGACTTTCTTAGTATAGACAAGTTGCAGATAGTTGAGCTGGTTTTAGAATATAAATTTATATGAGATTTAAGAAGCAATCTGAACTCTCAGCAACAACAAAGAACGAAATTATGGGAATTTTAGAACTGAATTACTGAAACCAGATTCATGATGGAAAGGACTTTGCAGGATGGTGGGATAAGATAGCGGAAAGACTATGTGAGCTGACTTTAGTGGACTGAAAATAGTGTTTCTCCAGCATTTTTAGAGAAATGTTTAAACAGACAGTGATAAGTATCACAAAACTTACTGCTCATTACAGTTTATAAATTCATATGTGTGACATTTTATATACCCATTCTTTATACAGAAGAGATAACAGCTGAATAACAATATGGTTTCTGGAAAATAAGAGTGGGAGTAGACAGAAAGATAGTTTCCTTCATGCCTTCTTAAGGTGTCCTGGGAGTCCTGGCAAAATTATAAAATTTTTTTGGAAGGACTGAAATTAGACTATCTTCAGCAGACCTTCTGATGTTACTAATATTTTGGTGCCTACAAAAGAAAGAATAGATGATACTAAGGATAACTGGAGTCTTCAGGGATGTAGAAAGAAAAATGGGACTTCAGACATAGATAAAACCAAATATTTGCTTTAGTCTGACAAGAGGATTTTAGGCAAACTTCTCTAGAAGCTGATAACTGCAGATAGCAAAACTCTGGTAGCTGAAGTACGTCAAAGCACTGGCAATCAGAATATCAGTGAGAACACTGATATTGATGCCAATCTGAGGAGGTAAATGGAGTAGGAATGTGTGTTGCTTTATTTTGAAATCAGGAGACCAGAGTTTAGGATATACCAGACCATTTTAATATATTTTGCTTTATGTAGAAGTGATGCTTGGTCACTTACTAAAAAGAAACTATAACTTTGGAAATAAACTACTACCCAAGGATGTGTGGTTAAGATTTCATTAGGAATGATGGGGGGGAGGGGGGATGTCAATAAAGAATATGAATAGTGATTTAATCCCCAGAGATTCGGTGGACAAAGTGTATGGTTAGAATGATACAAGGCAAACCAAGAAGGATCTGTGGAAAGCCCTTACACTGCTGCTTGAGGCTGGTCAATCAAGATGAAGGAGAGTGGAAACAGTAAGTTGAAATGATGTTCTTAATATGTGTGAGCAGTTATGGAAAAAAAAAAAAAAAGGAAAAAAAGCCTTATCAAGAGTTTGGGGTAAACTGAGGAGAGTCACTATCTCTAAAACTATGAGGGAGGAAGGGAAGCAAGTAGATGGGAATAAAATGCACCGCCAGCAGAGACTTGCGCTTTGCAGGTGTGGGCACAGGGAACAAGAGACAGCCGTGCAACAGGCAAGTACATTGCTGTTGTGGTCTGCCAAATGGTGAGCAAACCGAACTGTGAGCCACATCACCACGTACATTGTTCTTGAGTTTATTCATCCAGATCTCAAAATAAACAAATGATGAGCCTCATAGTCTACTTCATCTCGAACAAAAATTTCAACATACTCCCTGAGTCCAAAAGGATGCGGGGAATGTCCAGCTGTTGCCAGAGACTCTGAGGTGAAAGTGAGCTGGGCTGTAGGTGCTTGTAATGCACACTGTGCTGTTGAGATGGCTACACAATATTGAAAATAATAACAAAAACTGACACGTATCTTACTGCTCATTTGTAACATGCTGCAAAAGCTGTGTGAGGAGCTAATCTGCCCAAATTATCAAGCAGGTTGTGGATTTCAAGAAAGATTTAATTACCATTATGAAAGAAAAATCAGTCCCACTTTTTTTTTTTTTTTTTTTGTGGAGACTCTATCTATCTTTTTGCCTAAGTATTTAAAATTCACCTATCACTGCCCTGAAATACACAGTAGTGAATAATAATGCTTCTGGTTCTTGCATTTAAAACATTATCCCTGGAGCCAAATGGTATCTCTGTAGCAATTTGAAGTATAACAGAAACATTTACATCGTACTTTTCCTAATAAAAGCCCACATTCCTGAAATCAGGAGGAATAGTTATTTTGGTTGTTTTGAGGGTTTTTCTCCCTGAAGAGTATGCTTAATTTTTGGATGGTTTTTCTTCAGGATGCTTCCCAATGTATCTAAAGCAGGCCTGTGTTAACCGTCCTTTCCCAGTTCAGCACAGCCAAACCACCAGTGATTTCCACACTCTATTTGGTATGATTTCATGGAATCATGATAAAAGTGTTACCTTTGGGCTTGGAAATCCAGAGTAGGATATTTCCCTCTTGTAAGTGATTTTATAACAGAATTATTTTTAGCTAGCAGTTTTCTTTTACATTCTACCTACAGTTGAAAACAGAAATAGAAGACATACTAGTGCCTTCTGGGAAGAGTTGGTGACACAGAGAGGAGAGATTTTTTTTACAAATACCTTCCAGATTTCAAGACAGAGTGCATCAAATGTGACCATAGAAGCTGAACCAAATTTGAAACTAAATCTATATTTTGCGACTACAAAAACAGCTCAGGGTGAGTCACTGGGTAGGCAAAAGTAACCACAAAGTTTGTGCACAGTCTATACAGTGAGATTGACATGGTTTCCAAAACCTTTAATTTCTGTTGGTTTAGGAGAACTAAACACATCCTTTAAATAAAATGCTGTGTTTTTCCAAAGTTTATCTTTGCAAAAATGAAAAAGTTACTGAAGACATTAACTCTTCAGTGCTATAAGCACAACAAATGTGGGAAGGATACGTACTGCTGAAAAGCTTGCACACAGGTCATCGTGGAAACGGGTATCGGAGCTATGGCCTGGCCTGCAAAGTGTTAGTTGAAGAACACAGTTGCTTTTATAGTTGAGCTCCACTTCTGGACATATTTTAAGATACAATATGATGGAGGAGATATGATTTTATTAATTTCACAAAAATTAGGTGCCTAGTTTTTGCCAGACAACCCTCAAGCTGTAGCATGGCCACAGACTTCTTATCTAGACTATTACCCTCAATGACACACTTTTCTCACCTACTGAGAGCACACCATGCCTACTTTACAGGTACTTATCAAAATTAATGAAATAATGAAGAAAAATTTCTTTCCTCAGAGTCCAAGAAGCTTATCCAAAGCTCACTTGATTCAAATGCAGCTTTTCCATGTGGAGGATTTGAGCAAAGCCTTTAGTACTAACACAAACTCCTGAAAAGAACCGTTGCTTTTCTTAAAGATATGTTCTGTTATTATCGATCTAATGTTGCCTTCTGTGGAAGCAGATTGGTGAGCCATTTTAAGTATAAAATATGTTCTGAGCTGCTCTACATGAAATTAAGAAAACAAAGATCTATCATAGTAGTTTTCTAAAAAGAACAGATTACATTTAAGCAGGTTTTTCTTTACATGTGATCATATGAACAGAAGTTTGTGATGATGACAACAATGAAAATTAATTAACCATGTCACCAAATGTGTGGTGCCCCTGAAACATCAGTGGAAATTCTCATCATATTCTCACCTATTTGACTGATCTGTGGGTGCACTATCCCCTCTCCTCACAAAGGGAATGAAAGCCTTTCACAGATATTACTTAATTACTTCACAGTGGAAAACCTGTGTAAACTTTTCTCAACAACTCACCAAGACAGTATAAACTGGAACTTATGTTTCAACATTTTTTACTGGGATCACTCTGAGTATATATAGTATTTTCAATGCCACAGGTACCTAAAAGTATAAATGCATCTCTCTCTTCTGTAGACTGAAAAAGAAATGGTTATATAAAGCATCCTACACATTTGGATTGAGGAAACTGCATGCACAAGGCATGGAATTCCTTAAGTAAGGGGCAAGAGATGACTTTTCCACTCCCTCTGTGAACATCAAGTCACTCTGTAGAAAGACTTCAAGGCTTAGCAAGCAGGAAAAAGAAATCAGGAGCCTGAACACAGTAATTGAGGCACTTTCATGGACTGATAGAAATCTGGGTTCTGGTCCTGCTTATGTGGGTGATTTATGTGAAAAAGTAACTGGGTTCAGTGCATACACAGTCCTTGGAGCAGGGGTTAGAATTCAGATCTCCCCTTCTCTTGACAAGTAACAAACACATCTAAAATATCGTTCTCATCATCTTCTCCTGTTTTAGTAGGAATTTGGACAAATTTTGTTTTGGCTTTCTTAAGGCATCTTTTGCAACGAGAACACTGAGCTAATGCAGTTCCTTGCACTCAGAGCTCAGAGAATCAGTTATGAAAGCCAAATGCTCAAGGGCGAGGCAATGTGTGACTTAGAAGTGCCTAAGAAGGAAGCAGATATTTAAAGTTAGGCTTTCCAAAAACTTATTCAAAGCCTCTTCTACCCTCAGATCTGTTTACCTCAGTAGGCAGGGAATATATTTCACAGCATCTGTAACAGAGTAATTTCCTGCAAACTAATATTCAAAATTGTAGACTTACACTCCTGTAATGTTACTACACGTATGGCCATCTTGCTTATAAAGTACTGCGTATTAAAGATAAGACTGACAGAAAATGATACAGATACTATTTAGAGCACAGAAGGAAATATGCTGAAATAGGTCATTATTTGGCTATTATCTATGTAATGCAGGGGCCAAAAATGTTGAAAACAAATTATTTCTCCCTGTGTATATTGAGGAAGAAGAGGTTACCCAAGGTTTTCTATGCATTTGGCTCAAGGATGCTGCAAAATGAAAACATGTGATTTTTAAGGGAAATCCTATGTGACTCTTCTACAGCAGCTAACCAAGTAAACAAGAAATGAGCTGGAACTTTCTGTACAAGGACTTTTACTGGAATCATTCGGAAGTTTTCGAATATACTCAGGCTTCCTTGGGAGGTTCCCTCCATGTTAGATCTGTTGCTGCATGCATCATCTCTCAAATAAGTCAACTTCGAACAGCTTAAGATTTTGGATTGCAAAAATAAAGTTTTTCACCCTTCAGGGGCATGTCAACATAGTGATTTCTGTGTGATCTGACAGCCTTTTACAAAATGTGCTCTACACTCTTGTCTATTTTTTAAAGGAAAGAAAATAGTATAAACATCATTTAATAAACATTTGACCACAACAATCTTGCTGTTGATGTTCACGTGTATTAGAAGTATCTTTATAAGGACACAGTTAATCTTTTTTTTGCATATCTCCACATGTGGCTTTTCAGACATTCAAGCTAGCATCTGCTTGATGTCATTAAACATAAAATGATTCAAAACTTCCTATCTTATTCTAAGCCTTCATCTATGAAAACCATCAGTGTAATTCTTTATTCCAATGAAAAGCATATGGGCATCACTGGATGCTGAAAGCTCAAGTCTGCGATGATCAGATTATGTGTCTCAGGAGAAGTCAATGTTCGAGTTCTTAAAAGTTCACTGACAGAAGACGTAAGGAACATGATTATTGCTGGAAAGGTTTTAACTGACCAAAGCACCTCAGATCATTCTTACACATGATTTTTAGCTCTCAGTTTGTACTGACATTTCCAGAACTACATGCAGATTTGCAGTGTTTCTTTAACAGAATATGGAAAGTATTTTTTATTATTATTTAAAAATACTTTTCTCTTATTCTAATATGAAAGTGGTCATATTCAGAAGTTGGTGACAGGGGCATTTGGGCATATTTGCCCCTCTTTTGGTCCCTATCTGTTTCTTTTTACTTGGTTTTCTTGTGCAAGCATTTCCACATAATTTCAGAGGGAGGATCTAAACTCGGGACTATTAGTTTGTGCTTGCAGAAACAAATGTGTGTGGTAGGTGCTCATCACCTTTAAAATGAATCTCCTTGTATTTACAGTGACTATGCTTGTTGTTCTATGCTCAGTGACAAAATCACAGCAATATTTCAGAAACCACTGGGTTTGCAAAGCCTTGTCCATCATCCTTCACCTTTCTGCCTTAACTACTATAGACTTCTGCTTTCCACTGTTTTCAGTATAGAAATTGCCTGTGAAATTATTTCTCATTACTGACATTTCTAAATTGAGTGAAGAATAATTAAAAACAAAAAAACAAAACCCACATCCCAAATCTCTTCACACCTGCAAACGTACACAAGATTTTTTTTGTAGATGAAGGACAGATACTCTGTATTTAAGTTTTAAGGTTGGTTGCCTGCTGTTTGGGCTGTAGTAGTAACCATTCAGTATCAAAAGTGAAACATCACTTTGGAGACCGAACAAAGGTTCAGCATTCATTAGTTTTACTTTGTACACAGGATGTTTCCAAAATGCATGTGTCCTACCATTTCGGGTGGTTTGGTATGAGCCTTCCAAGCAATATTGCCTCTCTTGCCTCCTGTTTCCTTTGAGCCATTAACAAATAAAAGCCATAAAAAACCAAAGACATGTTGCAGGTGATTCCCATTCAGAGAAGCCAGTGACAGTTTGAGACTTTTTGTTATGTATTCTAGCTTACTTGCAAAGAACTCTGTAAGCATGTATCCTTGGGTACACCTATACCTCTAAGTCCTGGAATGACTTCTACTGCTTGTCATTCCCTGTTTCTTTCAGCTGGTACTAGCAGAATACCTCACCTAACTTTCTCAGCTGCCTGTAGTACTTCTTCAGTAACATCTGGTATTTGCATGCTACTTTCTCTTCCTGATAATTTCTTTGTCTGATGGCAATACGGACCTTCATATCTATAGTCCAGAAGATTCCTCCTAACAAACTTTCGGAGTAGGAAAAACATATCTTAGTTGAAACTACTTTCTGCTGGGTCTTTTTTTTTGTCTTTTTTTTTTTCTCCACAAAATAACATTACGCTTGCACTTTCCAGGGACAATATTTCGGTTTATTTTTGCTGTTATGGAGTGGGGAGAAACTGGATAAATGTCTTAAAGATACTGAAACACCCCAAGATTATTCAGATGCCCAAAGTTGTTTGTCTTTTGCCTCTAAAAAAGATAAATTTCATTCATAAATCCTTCCTCAACAAAAATCAAAATGCATTGGTCTTGAAACTTGTAAATATTATCCAGTGTTGCATAATTTCAAAAGTAAAATTGCAGAATCACAGGATCATAGAATGGTTTGGGTTGGAAATCCCAAATTACGTGTTAATTACATTTGTTTGCAAGAGTAAGCATTAACACACATCTTTTAAGCATCATTAATTGCCTTTTAGGAATGAGATTATGGGGGAAGAATGAGTCATGGTGGTAAAGTATCAATCTTCCTAATGATAATGTCACCAAAGTCATCCTCTCTGCTCCATTCATTGTTCTCAGGAAAAGCTTTGTGAGGGCATAGGCCATATGATAAAGAGTTCAATTCTTTTCTCACTAAAGCTGACAGCAAAGATTTGCATAGACTTGATCTGCTCCTGCAGATATCAAAGACAAGGGATCCATACTCACTTTGCCTAGCCAGGTTTGATATTTAACATTCATGCTAATAATGATGGAGCTGGTTTACGTCCCTTAATAAAATTTAACAGTTGCATAGCTTTATCTTTCCAAACTGCCTGAAGCTGCAAATGGCTAGCTAAACACAAAGATAACCTTTCCTTTCTAATCTTTAGAGTCCCATGCTTCCCATTTGTTGCCAGTACAGAGATTTCCTGTGCAAGTTATTTCTCTGTACAGAGCTGCAATTAGAGGATAAAATTTAAGGCATCTCTGGGAGGCTATTTAGTGGGTTCATTCTGCAGCTTGTGGTTTATCTCAAAAGGTAGGAGTAGCATCACGTTTGGTCAGTGACTGCTGCAGGATGAAATGAGAGCTAGCTCTCTGGAAATTTCTAAGACACTTGGGGCCACAGAGGGTAGTCCTCTGTAATAAACTGCAGGAGTAACCATTTAACCAGCCTCAGAATAATGAAAGCAAAGAGCAACAGGAGGGGGAATAAAGGATAAGAAGAGGAAGAAAACCAAAATGAGAGAGAGGGATAAGAGCATTTGCAGAGCTCTAGCAATATATTTTTTGGTGCTTGAGGCAGCACTGTCCCCCAAACTTTTTCTTAAACTGGAATGATTGTTTTTAGGTCTGTCTGAGAGTGTGCTGAGTAGTTGCCGTTGGAAGCAGACCTCATTCTTGTTCTTCCTCCTACTAGCTGTGGGAACACATCCCACAGGTGAACTGGTACAAATTCTCCCCGAAGCCTTTCGTGCACTCCCTTTTTCTCGAGCCAGTGCCAGCTACACTAACAGGACAGACTTCGCATCTGTGTGCAATAAAAACAGTCAGCCTGCAGCCCCTCTGGCAACCACTTCTTGCAAAAAAATTAAAAAGGCAAGTTTTTTTTGCAACCACTGTCATGTGTGGGACATATAACTTTGTCTCCTAATTCTGGAGTCTCACTTTGGAGTTGTGAGTATGGAAGCAGTGAGATGCCTGCTTTGGTATTGCTACTTAGGACAGTGCTGCTCTGTACTCCCAGCTCAAAACAGTATAACCAGACCTTGCTTCCTGAGAGTCACCTTTTCTCAGTGCTGCTGAGCTTTGGCTGGCACACACCAATGGCTACCATAGCTCCTGCCTCCTCCAGATGTGGAGGGTTCGTGGGAAGTTTTTACCATTTGGACCCTAAAGAAAAAATGTGTTACTGGCATAGCTTACGTAAAACTGCAGAAGGAGTGGAAACTTCAGCAAGTCTGTCTGTTGGGGCACTCTTGTGCGGGTTTCCCTGTGGGAGGAATCAGGCCATTCTGGAATAGCTCAACCCAAAGGCTTGTGTTCCTCTGAAGTCCGGGAAAGTGGTAGGATTGCACAAGATAGGTCAAGGTTGCTGTCTGTAATAAGGGACGGGGTGAATCATAGTGTGACTGTCACGGGTAAATACAAATTTCTTCCCAACTTCCTCAGCAAGCCTGACTGTGCTGTGTGAAAAATATAGGGCTTCTGCACCTGAATACACAAAAAATGCATGCCCTGGAGCAGGGACCAGAAATCTGCACCTCCCCCTCCCTACACAGGCACTACTGTTTGCACAATCACCTTGACTTCTGCTCCAGCTTTTCCTGCCTCTACAGCTTCACTTTTGTTTTTTAAAGAATGTCCATGCTTCAAAAGCAGAGTGGACAGTGCCCTCTAGCCTAATGAGGTGGCCAGAGCACCCTGTGGACATGGTAAAGATCTTCTGCAGCACCCTTGCCCATTGAACCCAAGCTCCTCTACTTCCCAAACAAGCCTTTAACGACATCTGTAGTTTGAGGTGATGTTTTCACTGACGTATGATGGCATCTGTTGTGTCTTCCACGTGACTTCAGAGAGAGAAAATTCCCTGGTGTCTAAATCCAAGAGAAGATTCTCTAGCCACAGATGTCAGCTGGGGAGGTCCGGGAAGTGTGAATAGGTAGCACAAACTGTAACACAGAAGATTGATGCTAGTGCCGTCATCTCCAAAGCTAGGAGAGGCTCCATTGAAATGTGACTGCATAGAGTGTGTATTTTCTACATCTTATAGGTCAAGATTTTCAGAGAGTCCTCCTTGGCATCAGTTTTGCTCATTAAAGGCATGAGAAGGAAGACTAAGTCCTAAGGCCAATGGTCTAGAACAAGGCATGGTGGAATTGCTGCCTGTTGGTTCATATCCAAAGATACTAGACAATAAAACTTCAGCTTACATAGCTGTGCAGGAAAGTAAAACCTGTAAAAGAAATGAGACAATATGAATTTCCTTTCAGTGAGAATAAGTGTCCTGTGCTCAGCAGGTTGCTTCCCATAAGCCTTTACTCATGTTCACTAAATGCCTGTATGGATTAACAGTTGGACTCAGTGATCTTGAAAGCCTTGTCCAACCTAAACAACTCTATGATCCTACAATTTGTAATCATATATTTTAGGTTCAGCAAAGAGTGTGTCTGGGCTTTGCTTTTTTGAGTTCTCAATTTTCCTTTAAATGAAGGATAACTAGTAGCCTAACCAAAATGTGAGGAACATTAAAATGCTGAGTGCTGCAGCGCCCATAACCTATTCATGTACAGCTCCAGGATGCATTCCACAGCAGTATCATGCATAAAACAGAGGTACAGGCTGAAGAGTCATTCAGCACTTGGAGCTTGCAACGTTCAGCATGCCAGAACTAAACACCTGAGGCTTCGCTGAGATACTTCTAAAACTGGAATTAAGAGCCTAATAAAGTATTCTCACATGTATGCTCTCCTCAAAGCCTAGTACTCATCCCAGGAAAGACAGTTTCTGCGTTTCAGTGGATACCCGAATGACTTTTGTTATAGAGGTTTGTGGGGGATCAGCACTGTTCTTGTGTGGAGATGTGGGCTCACAAAGAGCAGAATCCAGATATCTTTGCAATTATGGCACAGCTCTGCTCCTTCAACTGTCACTGTGCTGCTTCAGACAATGGACAGAAGGCAAGTTCCCTGTTTTCCTCAGGTTTCTATTGTCAGTGGGTATTGCAAGTGTGCTTGGTCCCTGGCCATGCCTGAAATACTCCAGTCTAGAGACTGAGGCACATTGCTGAGGGCTGAACTCACCACTTGACCCATTCTAAGGACAGCCTAGAGCCCAGGACTACAGTTTAACACACGGCAGGAGTGCTCCTTCAACCTCTGCCCTTGGCTGTTTACTCCTGTTTATTCCTACCTCCTACCAGCCTTTCAGTGGCTTGATGTTTGTGCTCAGTGTAATTCACAGCAGAGGAACTATTCAGTTAAAAGTTCACCTCGAGGGGAGGTTAATTTAAATAATAAAAAAAGGAATTTTTTTCCTTGATGTGTCTTACTGTGTGGATGTGTGCAAAGATTTATGCTAATACAGTGCAGCAGAGGATCACAGAAGGAGAGACACAATGGATGCTCAAATTCATACTGCTGGCAGAAAAAGTACCTGCCAAACCCTAATCTAAGCCAATACATGCGTTAACTCAGATGTGCCTCAGGCACTCGCCGTATCTGTCTCAAGCATGTGCTTTGCAGCCTCCCTGGTGAGCTGTGCTTCAGAGCAGGGAACAATGAACAGAGCCGAGCATGAATGTGAATCAGTTTAGCTCAGCGCTGTCAAATGGGGATCTACAACAGAGGGATGGTTGTTCTTTGCATCTCAGGTGACCCAAGTGGGGAAGGAAGTTGCCAAGGCAGCCGGCTTCAAAAAGATGGAAAATAAGACAGAGCATGCTCAGCTGCAGAATTTTCAGCATGTATGTATGTTTTTGGTGTCTCCAGTGCTGTCCACACACGTTCTAAGAAGTGTTTTGCAGAAAATGGGTTTCTGCCTGAAGAAGCTTACTCTTACGGCCTCGATGCTACAACAAATATTCCCTGGATGAGCATTTCCTTTGGCTTTACTAAGGATGTACAAAGGCAGATTGCAACTGCTGTGAATCTGCAAACCAGTGAAAGCAAAGGTGTTTCTTATACCAGAAGGGAGGATGCGAGGATGTACGCAGATATGTAATTAAGTGGGTACTAGATTAGGATTGTACGTCATCGGTAGATGTTTTTGTATGAAGATAAAAATATAACAGAGAACAAAATTAGGTCCACCTTGATGGAAACTCCTGAAATGGATACAGAATTTGCCACGATTTTTAACCTAATGCAAACAACTGCCTGCTTTTATGAAACACCTTTCAAACAAACTTTCAAATATGCTGGGATTATCTTCTTTACTAAAGTTAGAATTTCTGCTTATGTACAAATACAGACCTTTTATTAGCCTGCAAGGGAGCTGTGGTTAACCAGGGTGTGAGACACACCAAACAATAATATTTCTAAAGCCAGGCCCAGAAAGGATAGAGTTTCTCATAATAAATGGATTTTGCCATTGTGTCCTCCAAGGCCACACCTTAAGGTATCTTATTTGCGCATTATTTAATACTATAATATCCCAAGCTCTGATGCACCATATTAAGCAGTATTGAAACCCACCTCTGAAAAATGACACAGGAAGACTAACAGAAGGAAAGGCATGAACCATGTAAATGTAGAACTTTATATGCTCCTGAAAAACACTTGTTACATATCTGCACCTCATCTCTAGCTGTGCTGTCTTTGTCTTACTATTTTTATGCTGATGCACAGAAATTTGATTCCAAGTAGTGAGTGGGCTTACAGCTCAGTCCAAGGATAGTATGGGAGAAAGCATATTTCTTTCTCTGGATATGGTTCAGTGGGGGGAGAGGGTGTTGCTGCTTGGAAACTTTGGCAGGGAGAATTTTGAAAATTCTAGCCACTTATTCAGGATTCGCTGAAGCTGGCAGCTTAGCTGAGTTATATGTATTCTGGTTGAATGGCTCCTGTTGATGTAGAGATCAGCTCTGGAATGCATGTAAAGTTCGTAACAGCTTAGTGCTCTTCAAATTCATCCGACATTCATCAGACATGCTCAGGCACAGACTGAGCATCAATTTACCAGGCCTTGTAATACAGAGGACATTTCTTGGTGGGATCTCACAGGAATAGAAAAAGCATGTCAATATCCAGCTGATAAATTGGAGACCAGAAAGGTATGACTGACATGGGTACTGCATTGGAAACAGAGCCAACACCACAGTGACAAGAATTGCTAAATAAGGAGAAAGCAATAAGGAGCCAAAAGCTGCACAGCATATAGGAGTATGTTTGAAAGTGAAACACTGATGTTGTGGAGCCAATGAAGCACCTTGCAATATTGTGTATGTGAATGTCTGAGATGTTCTCAGTATCTTTTATTTGCAGATTTCCATGCTTCTCTGGCTATTACAAATCTAAATTAACTTCTGACTCTCATAAATTCACTTTCATGATGTAATTAGGACCTTCCACTACTGTGCAAAGTAAGCCTCTTCAATTTCATATCCATAAATCAGGCTTAGTTCTAGGACTGGTTCCACCAACCCTTCCACAGTTAGTAAGATGGTTACCATTTGTTAGTGTTACTTCAGAAATTTATATTTAGCTTCATTTCTTTCCAAGAACTATGCTGTATCTTATTTCATTGACCTAAAGACTGACCTCTTATGCTACTGTATGAGTCTCAGCAGTCGCACACATCCAACATGATGATTACGCATGTGCTGAACTTTACACAGACAGTGTAATCCACTGCAGGATGGCACAAATGGTTAGACTGGGAGGCAGGCATGCAACTGTTAATCACTCTGCAGCATGTAGGTTGTTTTGGCAGTGAAACTACAGCAGCAGTTCCCTTCTCAGACCTTAGTTCACTGCTGTCACTGTAGACATTTGTAACTGAAGTATTAAGACTCATGTGAATGAAGCACAAATGGAAATGTTTGCATGTGGAAACATCAAAAGATGCAGTAAAGCAAGAGTGGAAAGAATGAGTATTAGTGGACATGGTGGACGTGAGTGACATCAGTCAAATCAAGGAACGGTGAGGAGCATGTTGCTACATCAAGACCACAATACAGGACCAGAAATTCATTCCCCTCACTCCAATAAAGCCATAGCATAGGCAACTCCTCAGCCCCAAAATCATGATCTGATAACATGGGCTCAGATAACATCTTTCTAAGGGGGAGACAGACAGTGGCCATAAAGATGGCAAAATAAGGGAATAAGACTATGGGCAGAAACTTCTCAAAAGTTTCCTGGAGGATAAAGCAAGCAAGGGTCTGAGGTGAAATCACTGCATAACAACTGCTTGACTCAGGAATATATAAAAGAGCTGTTCAACAAATTGTTTGTTGTTGCCAGTCAAGACAGACTGAACATACTTAGTGAGGGCTCAACAGTTTGTGGCTCTTGTCTTCTGTCATCTGTACAAATGACCCTGGTGATACCACATGGACACAAAGATCTCAACACTTGGTAATGTGTGGCAGTGTCCATGTGCTAGAATCTCTGTACTGCATGGGAGCAGCTTTACCTACACTGCTGACTATAAGGGTCTCATTACTGGCAATGAATCCAGTTTTTCCACATCATGTATTTTTCATGCATCTGAGGTAGAATTATTGCCAATGAAAGGAACACAAGTCCCTTCAATTTAATTGTTTTGGGCAGTGTTTTTCTTTCAATTTCTTTTTAAACTCATGACACTATCTATGTTAGGGCAGGTCAGTAGATCGAAGTCTTTCATTGCTTCTCCCTGCAAACACAAAAACCACAATAGACCGTATGGTTTTCCTCCAGACAGGAGAGACCAGGGAGTTTTCTGAAGCCCTTTAACAGTATATTGCCAACATGCCATTTGGTTTACAGGCATAGGTCCCTAACGATGAAGAAAATTCTCTGAATAATATTAGTTACAAAGAGTTTATTTCTCTGGGGTCAGTGTACTCATTTCCAAGGATAGCTCTGTGCCAGCTTGACAACACAGGGATGCTTCCACTGAGACCTCATGGGAAGGAGCCGTTGCTTTGTGAGTGCATCAAAACACATGCACTACCCACAGTACTCGAGGTTATTCTTGGCATGAACAGAGGCTACTCTTGCTCTTATCACAGCCAGTGTGAGTTTTGTTACTGGCTTTCCTGAATATGTTCAGTCAGGCCCAAACTTGCTTTGTTGGTTGCATTATATAATTACTTATTTTTTTTAAGGAAAACCAGAATAAATAGTATATAAAAAGAATAACTGGCAGACCTTTTCTGGCCATATTACATATTTACAATCTCTGATGTTTGTAAATTCTGTAGAAATACTACCACTACTCTCACTTCTGGTTAAACTCTCTGGTTTGCAAAATGTGCACACAACTTCTCAGCACAGGAAGTTCTTTAATATTCTTTATTGGCTGGAGGAAAGTGGGTGCCAAATACAACTGTGAAATGGGAAACAATGCACAACGGAAAAGTTCCAGAACATCAACACATCCGTTCCTTTTCTCTGCCATAAATAACCAACACACCCTTAAATACGGGACTAAATGGCTCCAGGAAACTCTCATTAATGAAAACGTCCTAGCCGGGCATCTCACTTTCATTTGGAATTTCCATGCTCCAAGATTTTTCAGACAGCAGATATGTTGTTCTCTAAGTAACACTAAGCACTGAGATAAACTAAGATAAACTAAAACTAGACTACTATCGAGGGAGACTTAAACCTTTCTCTCTCACTGCCCAAAATATTAATGTTGAAAGGCACAGCCCTGCTGCTGTTAAAATCAATGACAAAATCCTACAGTGAGTCTATAAAGACACAGTGTGCATTTGAGCATCTGTCCTTCAGTATTCTGGAAACCAGAGATAAGGCAGGAAACAAAATAAATGGCCTGCATGTATGTAGTACATGCAGATAAGATTAACAAAAAAATGTAGCAGCTATAATATTTTACAGGGGTGGTCTTATGACGAGACAAGATGCATAGATAGCATATTTTCTGCAGATCAGTAGTAGGGCAATCAGACCAGTCATTTGTCTAGGGGACATTTATATTAATATTAGCATTTTTCACTGCATAAAAAGATATGACTTATACCAAGCACCTAGAGCTTTATCAACTTTGAACCTGTAGTATACACATCTGTCTTAAATAGCATCAGATCTACAAAGTTTCCTAAATTCCAACTGAGTTATTAAAAATCGAGTCATTAATACAACATCAAAACCTTAAAATAACTTCAGGACCTACCCCTACCTCTGATTTCTCCTGGCACCCTCTAATTTCACAATCACATTTTTCCATTTAAAAAGCCCCACAGACTCACACTTCTTTCTCCAGTTCCCGTCTGGAATGTCTGTGAATTATAGGGAAGTTGCCTTGCTAACTAAAAAGAGTAAATGGTAAAAATTTCTGTTGTTTGATTTCAGCATACAGAAGATAAGGCAGATCTTCCACAATTACTCATGGTGCATGAAGCACCATGTACATAGTGTAGAGCTTCCTGACAACTGAGATGCCTGTGAGCCTTTACTAAAGGTGAAATAACATGACCTGCAGAAAAGAAAGGTGGTACAACTCCAATTAGCGCTTTCACTACCTTTGAAAGAAAGTCCTTGTGTTGCTTTTGTGGGTGGAAACCTGCCTTTGTGGGTCTGTCGTCCATGGCACAGGCAAAAGCTGCATCCTTCTGAGTCTTGGATGCAGGTGCTAGGGAGGGCACCAGGCTACTGCTAATGAGGTCTGGAAACAGAAAAAGGCAGAGGCAGTCCTACTTTGGATGGGTCATAGACAATGAAATGGTCACCTTCTCCCCAAGTCTTCTGGTGCTATGGATATTCCCATTTTCATTGTGATTTGGCTGCTGCTGCATTGTAAGGGGGCAGGAGGGCTTATGGGCTAGAATGGGAACAGTGACCTAACTGCAGAAATGGTCTTAGGCAGCTGATATTCCAAACTTCTTGGTGCCTGGCGTGAAGTATAGACCACAGAATTAGCCGGCCAGCAGTCCTTCACAGTGGTGGGTTGACCCTAGCCAGTGGCTAAGCACCACACAGCCCCCCATCCCTCACTCCCCTCCTTCCTGGGACTGTGAAGAGCTGACTGATGTGTTGGAAAGGTAACTGCTAAAACCTACTAGATAGTAGGCCCCTAAAAGAACTCTCCTAAAGTCTGTCCATCCTTGGAGTTATGAATGTTTCAATGTGCATCAGGAGAAGACATCCTCTTCTGCTTGGGATTCACACCCCAGGGCTTCTCTTCAAATGCTGTTTAAAAAAACCCCCTACTTTCCTGAGAATAGTATGTGTATGAGACTCATTTCTTCCTCTTGAGAACGTGACACAGGTCAACAGAGAGACAAGTGTCTCAGGATACAAGACCTTAAGTCAAGCGTGCTCTTGAGCCATAAGAGACCTGAATTCATGTTCACATGCATGACCTAACCACAGGGTTCATATGTCTCTTGCTGGCCTACTGAAGCTTCAATTATCTTTGCACAAGTAAAGACACTGTGAAGGGGAAGAAATGACAAAAGGTTTATTCTCTGAGCAAGGAATGTGGAGGATGGCAGAAGACTCAGACTTTGTGGACCTGAAGTCATCTACTTAGCCAAGATGGGTCACAAGTCTGTCCCAGGACCACCATACAAGTATTTGTGGTTTTTTATCACCCAGGTTCTAAGAAAAAACAATGTACAGCGACTTGGAAAACCTCTGTAGCAAAATATAGGTGGAAAACCACAATGAAAACCGAGTAGTTACTTTTTCTCCCTGTTTTGCTGTGGTCATCTGGGGACAAAGAGAGGAGCCACAGGCTTTCCAGCTCTTCTGATTTTATGGGCATCGTGGTATATATTTTTTTAATTGCTTGACTCTTGAGACTGTGGGATTGTGAGGACTTCAAGTTTAATTTAAAAGAGAGACTGCCACGTAGCTGTTGTGGCTTCAAAGAAATGTGGGAGGTCAAGTCCCAGACCTCAAAAACTAGAGGCAAGTACAAAGATAAAACAAATCAAGAATCTCCTGGGTTTGGCAGGCCAGGCCCACCACTTCAAACCCTGGATGGCTGGCAGCACTGGAGATACTCGAGATACTTTTCTAGGAAGGATATTTGACCGCGTCACTGAGAGAACCTGAAATGATGGGCTCAGGTCTGCGACTTCACCTACGCCTGCAGCACACTCCGAACATCCCACCGCGGGCCCAGCGAAACCGCCGGCCCCCGACGTGCCCCGAACGACTTCACTCCCGGCTCCACCGCCGCCAGAACAACTCAAGGCGAACCTCAGCCTGAAACCCCGCACACCTTCTGCCTGGCAGAGCCAGGACTACTGGCGGCTCGCCTCCGGGGCCCGGGCCGTGCCGAGCCGTGCCGGGCGGCGGCTGTGGCCCGGGGGCAGGGCCGGGGGTTGGCGGCGGCGCCGGGCGGTGCGCGGCGAAGGCTCCTCCCGCAGGCAGCTCGCCAGCCCCTCTCCTCCATCCCTCCCTCCCTCCTTCCTTCCCTCCCTCGCTCATTCCCTCCCTCCCGCCGCGGCTCCATCCCTCCTTCCTGTCGGCGCTGCGCACTGCTGCCCGCCGGAGCTGGGCCGCCCGGGACACCCCCTCCCCGCTCCCCGGCATGAGGCTGCCGCAGGGCACGGCGAGGCGGCGGCGGGTGAGTGCCGGGCCCGGCTGCTCCCAGCGGCGTGGGGGGGCGTGGGGGGTTTCCGCTCGCACCTGGGAGGGGATCAGCCCGGGGGGCGCGATGGTAGATGCCCCTTCCATCCCTCCATCCCTCCCTCCGCCCGCCCTGGGGGAGGTGCCGGCGAGGAGGGGCGACGCGGGGGGCTCGCAGCCCACGCAGGACCCGGCGGGGCCGCGGGGAGTTTCCAAGCGCCCTCCCCCCGCCTCTTTCCCCCGCCCCCCTGCTCTGCTGCTGGCGCTGCGGGTCAGGGATCGGAGCGGGGTGGGGGGGCAGGTGGCGGCGGGGGTCTGGTGCGGGCGCAAACCGCGGCAGCCTCCCCCGGGGTTACGGCGGAGACACCGCCGGCTCCTCTCCGCTGGAGCTGCGGCTTAAATAGGGGCTGTGTTTTGTCAACAGCTCATTCTGCTGGCCGGCAGGTTGGTTGGTTCAAGGACCGAGCGGCGGGTAAATAATATTTATGCCTTTCTTATGCTTTTATTTATTTATTTTTTAAATAAGTATCGACCTTCCAAAAAAAAAAAAAACCCAAACAAACCCAAACCCCACCAAACCCAACCAAAAAAAACCCAGAACAAAAACTAAAAATAGCCCCAACAAACGGGGAGCTTGGGAGGGGAATCAGCCCCTTCTGCGGCTGGGGAGCATCCAGACATGCTGCGCGCCTCGCCACACACTGCACAGGGACACCGGTGCGGTGGCACCTTGCTGTGTCTGTTCTGAGTGATCGAATTTCTAATGTTTTCGGAGACTGCATTTAAAAAAAAAAAAAAAAATATCTCTCAAAGCCTCTGAGGTAGTTCTGGAAGGAACGTCATTGCCTTGTTAAAATTCAACGTGTGTAAGTACGTTTGAAATGGGCATCTTGTGCCGGCGTGCTGTGCGTTGCTTTGGTAGGAATTGGTGATATATCTGGTTTATTTTTTTAATTGTAATCTGTGGTGGGTGCCTGGGAACTTTGCTATAAATGGGAGTAAAGCTCTGGCTAGATGTTATAATCATTCAGTGCTGGGGAAACTTAGGCCATGAGCTGTTGTATAGAAATTGTCGCTTTGATTCTCTTCCACAGACTTTCACACTTAGAATTTCCATCTGAAGATTTGTCAAATATTCATACTCCATAGTCAAGCTGGTCATGTCCTGTCAAATTCAGGGAAGCATGGGCATTGGGTAGCTTTCTGCTGTATTTGAAACCCAGCTTGTTACCTAACTAAGGCAAATGTGATTTGCCTTTGACATCTCACCTGGAAGTCCATTCTGCCTTTTTCCTTACTGTAATAGAATTCTTTAAATTCTTTTAAAACCCTTAGTTCAACTCCACAGCATGAATCCAGACTGTTAATCAGACTTAGCAGGTTTAGTAGCTGTGGGGAAGATTAAAGTCCATGTCATGCTATGTTCTCTCAAATCAGCATGTGGCAATGCCAGCTGAGACAGTGTGTTGTTAAATGTAGGTCCATCAGTGCACATGTGCTTTATATATAAGGCTTTGCACATCTTGTAGGGAAGAATGCATGAATGCCTTGATCTGCAAAAAGTCTGTGCTTGTGCTTCTCAACCATTCTATGCTGTGTGGTTTTGCTGATAAAGATAAGCTCTGATTTCTGTACATTTTTTGGCAATAGAAGTAAGCATGCGCATAGAAGCCCCCTGGATTTGGCCCCGATGTGAATCAAGATCAAAACAAAAATTATGTTTGGAGAGGAAGGATTAGGTTTGGAAGCAAATGCAGGGAGTGGATCCCCAGAACAAGTAGTGCTGTATCTGCAGTTGGTTGGTATTGCTTGGCATGGGTTGTCTGTCATTAGCTGAATAGGAGTCTGCAGGTTATTTCTGAGAGGTCTGCTGAGGCTGCTAAGAAAAGAAAAGATAGTCTACTGCCATTAGGCTGCAGGGCTATATATCTAAAGTGGAAATTGTTGCAGAAGTTTAAAAACCACCAACCTGGAGCTGGTTTGAAGTATAGCTTTTAGGCAATCAGTAGATCCCCTGATTTTGTTTGATTTTGCTTTCTGTTTGCTTAGACTTTGCGTCCTTTCATCTTATCACTGTTTCAACTATTCAAACTTCTATCAGCATTATTATGTGATAACAGTTTCCATTGTGTACACTCCAAATGTATCGCTTTAGTCACTTAGAGCAACCAGCAGCAAGCACTATCTGTGAGTTAGATTGCGCAAAACCCCTTTACAGGTGTGCTGAGGAAAGGGAAAGACTTAACCTTTAGGTGAGGGCATTCTCGCAGACTTGCCGAAGGCAAGTCAGGAATACGTAGGCACAGCCATGTGGGTGGAGATGCTCTCCAAGAAAGAAATGTATTTTCACAGGTGGCAAAGCTGCTGCTGCTACTTTAGCAGGGAGTTAATGGAGCTTTAATTTTCAAGTACTTGATGAGTTACAATCTATGTCTATAAAGTCACATCTGTTTCAATGTCATGCTGCTCGGGGCTTTAGTAAATGTTAAAAAAATTTCCAAATTTATTAATATACATAGGTAATGCTAGAACAGAATCTGCAAATCTACTAGAAACAGCTCACCTAGAGCATGGATATTATGTTGTTTAATCTAGTGGGTGACTGAGACCAAGTTTTGTGCCTTGTGGGAAGATGTATTTAAACTCTGTTAGTAATAATTCCACCCGAAAGATGAAGCGGTACCTTGACAATAGCACAACTGGCACTCTTAGACAATCTAGATGTTTATAAATATTGACTCTACGTTGCAGAGTGCAGTGCATCACAAGGCTGATGCAAATGGGTTAAGTTTCTCTGCAAATAGGTGAGGTGACCAGGTAAATGAGGTTCTTCTCCATTTATGGTATATGCTAGTGCTCAGAAGAATGCAGTTCCTATTGTGTTGATACATTTGTTGGGTGAAAGCAAAAATTATCTGATATAGTTTTAAATGCTAGTTTATATTATCTTGTAATGAGCTTATCTGAGCTATTGAATGGTAGCTTTTGGATAGCAGAAGGGAAAACAAAAAAAACCACAGAGAACTTCTTGGATTTTTGTTCCATTTTCAGTAGTATGTATTGATCAGGACAGAGAAACACTATGCTCTTAGATTCAGGCTAGTGTTGAAATACAAAGATAATTCAAATGAAGGAATGTTAGCAGAAGAAAAGTACTGATGTGGGAGATTTAAAGATATTTGCATAGATGGAAGGATTGAGAGCTCATACAATGTACTGGTGGCTCTTTGAGAGGCCACAGTGTTGCTCTGAGTTACTGATTCCCATGCGGGGAGACACAGAGAAAAGGTATGACAGTTTTACGCCTGTTAGCATAACTAGCTAGAATTAGTTGAAATTATTCATACTTTCTTGCATTGCTCCCCCTGAGATTTAGTTATGACTCCTTTTTGACTGTTAGACATATAATTTCTGTCTAAAAATAAGAAAAATTAATTACTTTTAGATAAGGCTTGAGAGGTGGTTGTGCTCTGTGCCCCAAAGCTGGTTGATATATTTCATTCCATAAACAGTTTGATGTAAAAGATATAAATAATCCTTGGGAGCAGGACCTAGAGCCCGTGGTCTCTCGCTTGCAGTGAGTGTCTTCTCACAAGGACATGGAGTCCAGCTCTGAGTCAGTACTTACTTAAGCTGCAGAGAAAAATGCCATCTACACAAAGGCTAGAGACGTCTCCATCCTGACTTATCTGTTACTTTGAGTCATCTCCAGGTGATTGAGTAGTCTCTGGGGTGGTCGGAGGTGTTACCTTTATCTCACCAAGTGCTGCAGTGCTTGGGCAACCTTAGAAAATGGAGCACCGCTACTGCTTTCTTTTTCAGACTGTTTTTAAACAAAAGCAATGGCTTCTGCTTTTTCTGGAGAACCTGATTCTGTGGTTCCACACACGTTTTATCAGTAGACACAGACAAGGAATAATTGCTTTGTGAGTACTGAGTGTCTGAGCATCAGGCAAGTGTTACGGCCCTGTCAAAGATGAGATTCTGCATCTTGCATGATGATGCCTGCAAAATTTGCCCTCACCTCTCTCTCTCGTTTTTTCTTTTTTTTTAAATTTCTTTTTCCTCCCAACTAATACTTAACTGCAGCTAAAGGGGATTTTAGAACATGTTTCTTTTAGATTTACATATCAAAAGTTCGTTTTTCACAGGTGCTTAGATGTCTTCAGGGATCATCTTCCAGAATCTTTTGGATCTCTTCCAGAGTCATTAGCATGGCAATGATGGAGGCCATATAAATTCCTAGATGGCCAGAGCTGTTTTCTTGCCTGCCTATGGGGAGGTAGAAAGGCGTCTAGGATACCGATCACTAGTAAACGCAGAGATTCCCGTGTTCTCTCCCTTGTGCTACTTTCTGACATAAAACCTAGCAGAGGATAATTAGAATGAATGGTATCTGCAAACTCTGCTCCGACACTGAGAAAAATATCCAGGGACTGTTTTTCATAAGCACCATCAGTATTTTGCTGATCATTGCTGTCCTCCCTCTCCTGGAAAATTTGCTGTCCCTCAGTTTGCAGCCTGTGGGAGCCCTCCTGCTCTGTGTCTGTGAGGTCCCTGCACTTCTGCAAGCACCAGCAACTCTCAGCAGGGGCTTTTGCCAGTTCGCTGCTGTCTGCCTTTCCCTGCTGCTGTCTCTTGCAGCCACTCCTAGTAGCAGGTTACACTGCAGGCTGAAAGCGCTTAAACTAAAAATAACTCCTAACCCATCGGTATGAATGTTGGTCAGGGTGTAAGGTTCTGAAGGGCACATGTCTCCCCTCCTTTCCATGCACGGTCTGGAGTTGGCACTGGAGCGAGGTCAAAGACTGTTGCTACAACAGAAGCAGCTTTCCCTTATCCCACAGGCAGAGAACTGCTGAGTTGTCAGCTGTTGAGTCCAAATTATGCCTTTTACCTCAGGGAGCACAAGTTATAAAAGCACGTGTCATGGAAACAAGGACAGCACTGTAGCAATTCCCTACTTCTGCCTTGCTTCCTACTGTGCCAAAAATCAGACCCACAGCACAGCCCGCAGCAGAGGATGGGCAGCCCATGTTGCCAGCTTGGTGTGAGGGGAGCACTGAGGAGCAGGGTGGCTTTCCTCTCCCTTGGGTCATATGTAGGCAGAGAGCGGAGTCTCCTTTTTCACCTGTAAACTCAGCAATTTAGGGGCAGCTTCCTGCAAAACTAAAAAGCGCAGCCTTGGCCTCCTGAAATTTCCGAAACCTTGAGTAGATAAAGTATCACTTTTTTTGAGTTGCATTTATGCTGCAGCATTTTCCTTGCCAGCCAGGTAGCTTCACTGATATAGTAACATTGGTTAGAGAATTACTGGGGGTTTTTGACAGTAGTTTTTATGTTTGTTTGGTTGTGTATTTTGTTTGGTTGATTGTATTTTTTAAAAAATGCTTCTACATTGATAAGCAACATTATACCAGTGTTCTCTGCCAGTATAGTTTACTGCATTTTGATCATAAATCAGAAGGAATTGCTTTTGAAATATACATCTCTTCCTAAAACAGAGGTATATGTTTGTGTTTGGTGTGTATCTGTAGCTGCACTGGTAATAGCTTTGTAATATTGACCGAACTTTGATAACTCCATATCGAAGTAGCCTTGTAGTATGTAGTACACAACCATGACATTTAAATAAATGTATTTGTACAATTTCTTAGTGTAATAAATACTGTCTGAAAAGTATGCTGGAATGCTTCTTATGCTTGCATAATTTTGTAATTATTGCACAAGTTGCTTAAAGGTATAATAAAAGTACAAGTAACGGGTGTGGTTGAAGGTGATTTACACTGTCAGTCTGGCTCAGAAGTGGTCCATGTTTCATTTATGGGCCTCAGCCATCCATCTAAACTAGTTTTGCCCCCTGAATTAATCAATCACTTCCCTCCGAGACAAAGCTCAGGCTTTGTTGACTGCATAGCATGGTTAGACATTCGTTCTGGATGGTGTGGATATGACCTGTGGCAAGCTTGGCTAACATGGTAAGCAGAGCAAGCCAGGTCTATCCCAGCTGTCTTCAAATGCCTCCCATTTTGTACACTTGGACACGCCACACATCTCAGCCTAAAGCTTTAAAAAGCTATTGTATCTTAATTTCAAGCACGTTGAAGATAGAAACACTGAAAAAGCTGTTATGGAGCCAGAGGGTGGCCTGGGCGACTTGCTGCAAAGGGGTCTGTTGCAGACTTGGACAAGTTGGTTCCAGACAGCATGAAGTCGAGCCCGTCTGTAGCAGTTAGGGTGGGGGTGAAGATAACTCCACACTGCAGCCCACCAGAGTGGTTTGAACGTCTCTGATATTCATGCTTTCTCTACTTTTACCGAGAGCCCAGAGGAGAGGGAGATTGGAATAAGTGGGAGATGAGGCATGGTTCTGCTCATTCTGGGGCTGTCTGGTGGTATCTGCCTTAGCCGGACAGCCCTTCTCCCTTCCAAACAGGGCTTAACGTGGTCACTCAGAAGCTCTTGTGCCAAGACAGCAATGCTACTCGTCATGTGATGTAATCCCATTTGTACAGCTGACCATGGATTTGCCATTCTTGAACTGGGTGATCTAATGGCCTCTGTTAATTATAAAATCAGTGAGGACAGAACTTCAAAATATCTTTCTCAAATAATTGGTCTTAAGATTACTGCAGGGCAAAAATGCTGCTTAAATCAAATTAACTTCAGAAGAAAATTATGGTGGTCAGTATTATAGGTGGAGTTTCTGCAGACTCTGAAGCCCAAAGGTGAATGTAACTTAAAAGTATTCCAACTACAACTAATTTTCACAATATTTTATATTTTGGATGAAGTTCAGCACTTGCGGCAAAGAGATGTTTGACCTCTGAGGTTTTACAGTTATTCTGGAGCTAAAACCAAGGAGATAAGCTTTTAATGTTTAATCCTAGGCAGAGGGAGAGCGAGAGAGAGAGAGAGGAGGAGAGAAAAAACGAAAACAAAAATGTGATTTATTTATGTTGTAGACTTCAGTGTTGTAAGAAGTTATGTGCAAGAAGCACTGAATTAGTCTGTGTGGGTGGTGGACATAAACGTCAAACTCTTTTTCTTCTGGTAGGAGGATTTCTGCTGGTTGTGAGGATAATAATATCTGTTCCCTAGAGCCTACCTGTTCCTCTTCCTTTTCCTGTCCTTCCCCCCTGCTCCACGCTCTCCCAAAGGTCATGGCTATGAGAAGTCTTTAGTGTACAGGTCTGCAGGCACGTAACTCATAATTCAACTGCTAGAGCAGCATTGTCATAATTCCCAATATAGAACAGCCTTCTTCTTCAAGTTAAATGTGATTGGCCTGTTTATTTTCAAAATGCTAGGAAATTTTTGAAAGAAGATATGTTTTTGACCAGATATTGTCTCTTGTTTCAGATGACAGGATCAGTCTGGATATAAATCCAGCAAACTGTCTTATGGCCTTTATTTTAAATCTTACCTCAAAATCTGTAGTTTGTCCCCTGTAATTTTTCTTCCTTCATTATTAAAACGCCTATTTATGTGAGATCTGTGCAAGATTTATGCTAATCTAGTCTGACGATGGTGTAATGTGAACCGAAGGCTTTCATCTGGGAAGACTTGTACTGAGTCCATATTTAGATTTAATTTTTTTAGGAACACATCCAATCTTATTTTTTTTTTTTTTACAGTGAATGCATCCCATTCTTGAAGACCTTTGCTAATTGCTTAGCTTTACTTTCCACGATGTGCATTTTTCATTGCATATTTTCACTATATGGCATTGACTCTCATATCCCATATGTGTCGTGGGTTACGTTTAAATATTTTTTTCTGTCTAGGTAATTGAGAACTATGATCAAATAACCTCATTGAACTAAATAGTTGTGTTGGTTTAGGCTTTGCAGCAACAAGTGATCTCTCAGACCCAAACTGCTCTTAGTAATTATTTGATGCTGTGGTTAAATCAACTTTGTACTGGATTAAACCATTTCCATTGCTGATGAATGGCTAGTTTTTCTCTTGTGCTGTTGGATCTAGTGCTTTTGTAAGGTAGCATCATCCATACAGAATAACTTATAAATACTTATTTTCAGTGACTTTAATGTATTTATTTGCTTGAGCTATGATAACTGGTACTTTGAAACCTGATTTTTTTCCAGTTGCTTCCCCTGTTTCAACTAATGAGTAGTGCAGCTGGTGTTAATATGCAAAGAATGTATCCTTGAAAATGTTAGATTCTTGTCTATTATCCTTTTGCCCTGCTGTATGCATGCTTGCTAATCACTAGGTAATTCTGGGATGGAGTTTGGGCGATGATTACTACAGACAGAAATGGGAGCAAGCACTCAGTGTGACAATAGCTGCCCGAAAAATTAGGTCACTAACAGACTTTTACCAAAATAGTGTTAATTCTCCTCTCTACACACTTAAACACAGAAGGTATGTTTATAATTCCACATCTTTTCTGAGTGATCCTTTAGCGAGCATTCTTCCCAGTGGAGTATATACGAATCTTTTAACTTCAGGTACCTAGTGTGACTACCCAATTCAGCATTTGGCTCTCCCATTCTGAAGATTGAGAACTGAGCCTGTCGCTGCCTCCTGCCAACAGTGCAAATGTAAGTTTATGGATACCTTCATTCAGGACCAATATGTGAATATGTGTGATTACTGAGGTTCATTATCTTGCATAAATCAGCAGTTAGTCACGAGCAGCACTCCATGGCTTTGAAATACCTTCTCATCAGAGATTACAGGTGATCTCTGATACCACTTAGCTGCTTGTTTCATGGGACTTGAGAATTAAGATGCTGCAATTTAAACCCAGATACTTGAATAACTAGTCAATTTAAGAAGAATTTGACAAGTATTGATAATAATCACCTCCAGTTAATCTCTCCTTTTGAAGTAATGTGCATTAATTTTTACCATTTATAATGACAGTTGATTGCTTTGTTGGCTTTTTTTTTTAAATTTTCTTATTTGGAAAAGAAAGATACTTGCCACTTTAATTTTTAATATGTGTATATACCTCTGATCTCAATTTTAGTCTCTTAAAAGCTTCCTATATATGTTATTCTCAAATCAAATGCCTTTGTCCCTGAGGCATACGTATTGTCGTCTATATTTGTTTTTTAAATATGATCCTTATGCAGATCCAGTGTGTAGCTCTTTAATATGGAAAATTGCACAAGTGGAAAAAGCAGAGTACACTCAGAAGAAGTTTGAAGTGGTGTTATTTTTAAATGCTGTTTTGGTGCTAATGGCTTGCTTTATGATGAGACTGGCACAAGCTTTTTTAGAGGTGGATTTCACAAAAGGAAGAAAAAGTCGAACACTGGTGTTTCATATTGTGAAAAGTAGATTAAAGGTTTTGCAGGTAACTGAATTTAGACAGATAAGCTTATAAGAATAAGTTGGCCTTTCGAGTCATGCACTATATATCTGGATGGACCTGATTAGGGCCCAAAGAGCAAAAATTTTATGAAGGAGTAAAATACTGGAATAGAAACTAAAAAATAAACTGAAGCAGAAGCATCATTCATGTAACTACACCAAAAGGTTGGTTGTCCAATTAACTTTCCTTCTTTGCAGTTACAGCTTTCCCCTCGCCCCCGCCTTCTCCCCTCTGTGTCCGGGCACCTCAGTCTGCAGTCACCAGAGAGACCATTGAGAATTGTCGCACGTCTCTCATTCCCACAGTTGGACTTGCTCAGCACTTTGGAAACAATAGCTGCTTCATCGCTGAGTTGTGAAACAAAAAAGTTAAACATAATCATCAACAATGCATGAAAAATGTGATGAACAGCCTTCCACAGGAAAAGATTTTTCCATGCCAGTGTGTAGGTGTACAGGATTTATTCATGACAGAAGTTAATAAGTAAGAAATCCTTCTTCTTTTGTACAGCATCTGCCAGCTCAATAATGAGAGAAGTAAACCATGAGATTTACTAATAATAGCAGGAAGAACCTGTTAAACATAGATAGCAAAGTTGAAATTACTTGTGTGTGTAAAATCCAATGTTATTCTTCCCTCTCCAGAGCCCTTTTTTACAATCACCCTTGAGAATAGAAAGCAAAAAATAACCCCAAAAAGCAGACCTAAAGGAGAAGAATCTTGCTTTCAAGGGAGGGTTGAGATGCAAGTTACGGATTATGAGGGGATTGTCATGTGAAAATGATGCAAAGATGTGAGATCAAGTGCAGTTGTGGCTTTGAAAAATTCTAACTGGTATTCTTATTCTACGTGTGAGTCAGTTCAGGTGAGACTTGTGGAACTGACTCACTCTTATCTCCTATTTGTAGCAGTCTCAATTTTCTACAAGCTGCTTTCAGTTTTAAATGAGGTGCGGCATCACTAGGCTGGTAGACACTGCTGCCTCAACACTTGCTGGTGGGTTATAGACAGGGACTCCATTCACTGAAAAGCATTGCTTTACCTTACAGCAATAAAAGTGACACATATGGGTCTTAACCATCTTGTGTATCATTTTAAAATGCTCAGCTCTTCATTGCTTTGTTCCTTTTGCTGAGCATCATTTTAATGGTGCAGAGTTCGCTCAAGCGTTTTATCCCCCTGCAGAGTACTTTATAGCAGTATTTTCCATCCTGAGGCCCTCTGTGAAGTAACTAAAGAGCTGCTAGTTTATTTACATCATGCAAAATCTAGAACAGATAAATCCAACCACCAGACAAGATGTGCACTTCTCACTTGGAGTATTCTGAATAGACTTAGATATTTTTTTAGCATCTTTTTCACTTTTGTGAACTGAGAGATTTCTGTCTGTTTGAATTGGATTTGAAGTCATTTAGCAGAAACTGAAAAAGAAATTTGAACTTTTTTATGTGTTTTGTTTTAAAACAACACTCTGCCAAAACTGTCTATATTATCTGAAATGGAAAACCAGCTGTTAATTCAATTGTGAAACTACTACATCGTGTGACTTGGGCATTGCAGTAAATAATTTATTTCAATTAGGGCAATACAGTTAAGGAAGTGCTGCATGTTTGTAGTGTCAGGGATAACATGGAGGAGTATGCTAAAACTGAGCTGAGACTGTATTTTGGAGATGTCAAAGTCTCTTAGAGGAGTAGGAAAGATAACTATAACATGAAGAACCAGTTTGTGTTGAGGCTCTGGGTTGCTAGCTGTGCTACTATGAGAACTGATCCACAAGTGGACTGTAAGTTTTATTAAGTCCCCTTCTTGTGAGAGAAGCAGAACAGACAAGAAGGAGTACTGTTATCTTCAGGCAGTTGGATTAAGTGTGCCTGCATGTCTTTTGAGTCCATGGCTCCAGTGACAGCAAGAGAATGAGAGGGTATCAGTACCATGAGCAGGTGTGCATGTGGGAGAGGGTGAGAGTCTTGGTTTCCAGTAGCTATGTCTGTCTATGTATGTGCACAAGTACAAGATTTTAGCCTGGCAATGGTCTCTCTTGTGTCTATGAAACTCAGTTATGAAGTAGACCTGCTCTGATGAATTTCAGCTCTACAAGTCAGTGCTCATGTTTCTGAGTACTTAATTCCTACACTTTGCCACCTTAAAACGAGGTTATGCATGTATTTGCATAAATGAAAAGCTGGAGGGGAATAAGGTGCAACTAAAATGGCATGTTCTGAAAAACGTAGCACCAACTGCTCTGTAATGACACATGAGCATACTTGTTCTGATAATGGCATACTGTATTGTAGACATTCCTTCTTTGGAGAGGCTGGAAGAGGAATGGCAGCTCTTGAGGGCAAACGGGAGTGGAGCAGGGAGGAAAGTATTTGTTCGTCCTGGTGGAAGGGTAGCCTACACGTGAAGACATATCACAACGTGTTACTGTGTGACACGTCTAGTAGTTACAAAGAGTGGAAATACAGCAGGGCGTGAGAGCTTTTAAAGTCTTAAGAAAGATTAATACAATGAGAATTTATCAGAAAATATAGATCTATAGTTTCAGGAATTGCCTGTTCCCTTGATTACTGAAAAATCAATTTATTTCTCGTAAGTGACTCTCATTCCTTACATTCACTTTTAAAGGATATTGCATAATTATGGCTTATTATTCTCAATGTATTATTTAATGTGAAAGCCACATTTCAATATTTGATCTATTTATATGCTGTTTGTACACACAAAGACAGACTTTGGATTCGGTTCGTTGTACCTTAAAAATAATTCAAATGCCACAGGTTTCATTGTAAACAATGAAGGATTCCAACCCTCAGGTCATTGCCGGTTGTTTAAGAAAAACACACTTGGAATAGCTTCAGTAATTATCATTGTTCTCTTATAAAACTAAATAGGCTTTTCCTGTGATGGAAAGAAGATTAAAGGTCATATAGTTCAAAATAAGTTTTTGGATGTTGTCAGATTAAGGAAAATAAACTCTTTCATTAATAAGGTCAACTTCTTTAAGGACGTACGAGCTGAAGAGAACTGGCAGGGATAAAATTATGTAGATAACACGACTTCTCTGAGAAACAGCAATTTTTTTTCTGCAGCGCCTCTGTAAAGTCTGAGGGCTGTGATCTGGTCCTCACATTGAATAAAGTGCAATCGACAATGTTGGCAAACGATGTTTTCCTCCGAAGATAATTCTGTCTTGAGAATGCAGAGACTAACTACCCCCCAAAAATGAAATGTGCTTTGGAATATCTGATTTGTCCTTTATTTTGTTTATGTATCAGTAAAATGCAGCAAGCACTGGTGAAGTGGGAAACTTTCTCTGTGTATTTTCGTTTGATTCTAGGTTCATGTACTACAAAAGATGTGGGTACATTGTACAGGCAACATTTGTTTCTATGCTTTGTACCTGTATGAAGTATTGAAAAGGCAAAGTGGGTAGCCATAGCATTCATGATAAGAAGTGGTTTTTATGTATGCAAAGTAATCAGACTTGTGGGCCTTTGCTCAGTGTACTTGCTCCATGTTGCATTGCAAAGTGCAAGAATTCAAGGAAGTGTGTTATCCACAAGATCACCAAATTCAAGCGTATCAGGAAGTGTGTGTGGCTCTGTCAGATTTACGCAAATACGTAGGCTGAATCATTCACCTTACTGCAGTATTAATTTGCCAGTTGTAGTAGGTGCTGAAAATGTTTTTGAACGAGTTAAAATGCAAGTGTGTAAATGACTTGGAGCTGTTTCCTTCTCCTGCCAAGCACAATAGCCTAGAAGATCAAAATTTCTCTTTTAGCTGGTAGTGTCCCTTAACCTTCACCCCTTTGCTCTGTTCTTTGTTCAGATAATTAGGTGTTTTCCATCTGTACCTCTCTGGGACAAGAATCTATGCTTGACAATTTGAGCTGACTTCCTAAGGAAGTCGGGCTTATCTGATAATGCTTTGTCTGTCCCCTTACCCCTACAATAAATAACCTTTGAGCACGCTGCCCAAGTTCAGTTCACTCAGAATGAGGAGGTGAAGTCTCAGCATACTATGTGCTTACAAGCTTGATGAAACTGCAGCTGAATGAAGAGACCCAACTAAGGAAATAGCTGCAGAGTGAAGTAAACCTTTACCGGACCGCAGTCCAGGCCTCTTTAGCGTGTCTTCTCAGATGTCTATTAAGGCTTAGGGAGTAATCTATAATAACATTTTCCTAATATGTAACAACAACAAATCATAAACAGGCTTGCAGATATCCCAAAACATGTTTAGTCTGTTTTTGGTAGTGTTAGGATTCTCTGCGTTTCTCAGAAGGGTTTGTTTTCTGTTGTTACCATCTGGAGAGCAGTGCTGTGTCCCCAGTAGTGATGGATGTGCTTGTATTTAACCATGTGCATGATGGCTAATTGATACGGGCAAGGACTTCAAACCCAGGAGATAGACATCAAATTTTCTTTTGGAAGTGTCATTGGTATTCTGTAAATCTCATGCTAGGAAAATCAAACGTGGCATCTGGCATGGGGACCACTCTTGCATGGTGGCAGTACGTGGCAAATGACTCCAGTAGGACTTAGAGTTTTTAAAGTACCATGCGGTTTAATTCAAAACAGTCATAGTTGAATGAGAAGAAAAGGCAAAGTGTGCAAAATGTATATTGAGCTTGAAAAACCAAAAAAGGTCATCTAGTAAGTTCAGTTTTATAAGCTAAAAATAAATCATCAGTTCCTACAGTGTCTCTTTGCTTTGTTCTGCCCTTTTAATCCACTGCTTTGCCTGACTGCTCTGCCTCTTCAGTATCACTGTGCTGCTTTTTTCTCTCCAGTCTGGCTGTTGCAGCAGGGATATTCTTCACGATTGTCTCTATAAGCCACCTGGCTTGTTCTTGCTTGATGGTTTTCTTTTGATTGACATTAGTAACCTGAAGGAGTCTTCCATTGTACTTTCTAAACTCTTCTCAAAAGAGTATCCATTGCTATGATTTAAACTATTTGACAGCTGTTTCTCTATATTTTCCATTTCCTTCTAAAGGCAAGTCCTAAGGCTCTCAGTTTCTGTGTGTGTATGTGTGTTATGCTGCCCAATGTGTAATAAATGCTTCCATAAAATCACCCTTGAATTGTGGTGCATGTTTATGGATTTCTTAAGCAAATGACTTTGAACCTTGCTGGACCCTGTCCTGTACGTACTCTTCATGCATCACCCTCCACAAGTCTGGAAACCAGTACAAAGAGTTTTCTCCCACCAGCTCTCCCAGTCTACAGCTTGCTTATATGCATTTCCATAGTGTTTAACAGTCCTGGAATTGGAAGAAAGGAAGAACTGGAAATACTGGAAAGCAGGTGCAGCTGCATGTTGGCTTTAGACTCTGAGCCAGGTGAACTACTTACTACAGCTAGGGTGCCCTTTTACTTGTGTTGGTAAAATTTCTTCCCAAAATACTTGCCTTTGTAGATCGTGCTGGTCAGGCCAAGAGCTTTGAAAATGAATTGTTGAAGTGTTGAGCCTTGTGTTGGGCTGGTGTGTTGCACCATGACGTCTCACTTCACCTTGCAGAGAGCAGAAGCAGGCTGAGGTGGCATATGACTGTGGTGGCATCTTGGAGGTGATGGTGTTGTTTAGCTGCTAGAGAAGGCAGCGAGAAGGGAGTTTTTCTCTTTGTGCTTGACAGAAAAAAATGAAGCAAAACAAAGTTTGTCTCAAAGGACTGAAAATTTGTCCACTCCTGCACATTTACTGTATAATATCTTAATGCTCTGCCTTTGTTTCCTTTTCCTCCACTGCAGATTAGGAGAATGCATTTGGTGCATATAGGCAACCCGAATTATTTTATCAGCTTTTGGAAAAAGAAATAGCAGATTCTTAAATTAATTCCTTAGAACTGAGGAAAGCCAGATTCCCAAATGGGATTCAGCCTTCATTTATAAACGTGTTTTAGTGATTCATGTCCTATGAATCTTTTATAACATGGATTAGTGCCATGTTATAAAACAGAGAGGGAAAGCCTGCATTTAGATTACTAAAGAGATATTTTTTTTTCAAATTTTGGATTTTTTTAAGGAGATGGAAGAATGTACTCTACGGAAAAACAGCCAAACGCCCTCAAATAAATCTTCTTAATTTTACTTTCATTATTTTTATTACTCAGCTAGCCTTAAAGTCAAAGACTGAAGGCTGTGGGATCAGCAAAGCTATTCTAAGGAAAGCCAGTTCATCTTCTGTTTCTGTGCTCATTGTCTTTACTGTCAGCTGTATTGGCAATTTACTTGGTTTCCCAGAAATGTGTACTTCTGGCATGGTGTTTCAGATAGGGGAATTTTTTCGGAAGCTTTCTGTTGGCAATTGTATGATGTGTAATTTGATATATGCATTTTTATCTGGATATAGGAGTGTTTTCTTTTGCTTTGAAGGTTAAATTAGTGTGTTTGGGCAAAGACAAGTAAAATGATCTTTCGCTACCTGCTATGGAGAATAATTTTTCTTCTGGCAGTAAGGTTTTGATCTAGGCACCAGCATTTCTGCTGGGCTGTATTTGGGATGATGGCTATTCAGTACTGCCAGAAATGCAGTGTGCCATCGTTCACTTCGATTTTTTGTGATGTGCTATATAATAATTTTCCTTGAGAGCTTTTAATGTTCCATTTGATGGTAAATTATTAAGAAGATATGTTTAACTGTGAAAAAAAAAACCAAATAAATTGTAAGTTGGGAAAGTTTATTGACAGTTTTTTTTCTGTTATGTTTAATATGTACATTTTTACTGGTTCATCTAGTATTCTTCACTAACAGTTTGTCTAAGCCTCTTGTATAAGTTGACTTTTTAACCATTTCTTTTTCTGCTTGTCAAGGGCAAAAATACCCAGAAGAAGTGTGTCCAGTCATCCTCAATTCACAGATTTTTTTTAAAATCAAATCTGGAAGGTTGTGACTGGCAGATCAGACTGCAGACAGAAAGCAGCCCAGAAAGATTTTTAATTTTTTTTATCTGTTTTGTTTGTTTTCAAACTGGTTTCCAAGCACTTGACAATGAAATACATTCAGAGACCAGAAAACTCAAAAGTAGAACAGATACTTAGAGAACTGATCTGTTACAACTGACTAAGAAAATACTTTTTTTGTTTTTGTCAGCTGTGCTTTAGAAAAGATACGCAGAACCAGTTAAGCCAAGAAGTATATAATACAAAGCACAGTCAGTAGGAGAGATACCGGTTGTCTTCTGTTTTTCCCTTTGAGAGGTTAAGTCTAAAGAAGCTGGTAGTGTTTCAACATACCACTGTCAAACAGCTGGTGCTGCCCTTGTTTTCTCAGCTTGTTAAAGAACTGTTAGCATTCATTACAACTGAGAGGTTTTGAAGGAAAGCTGCCCACAGATGTTTTCTGAGGTGCACATTAGTCACTCAGAGTGCTTTCACTTTCTTATCTCTCTGATCACCAGTAGGTGTACTGTATGTATCCAAACGTCTTTAAAAGTCATCCAAAAGCCCCCAGCTGGTGTAGCCATGCTTTGAATAAGGACCGCAATCCATTGGCTTCAGTGATGAAGAATTTGAATCTGATTGTTCCTTTGTTAGCTTATCTGCTAGAGTCCAGCACAGGGCAACTAGGATGATTGAGGGAGTGGAGCATCTCCCTTATGAGGAAAGGCTGAGGGGGCTGGGGCTCTTTAGTTTGGAGGAGACTGAGGGCTGACCTCATTAATGTTTACAAATATATAAAGGGTGAGTGTCACGAGGATGGAGCCAGGCTCTTCTCGGTGACAACCAATGACAGGACAAGGGGTAATGGGCTGAAACTGGAACATAAGAGGTTCCGCTTAAACTCGAGAAGAAACTTCTTCTCAGTGAGGGTGACGGAACACTGGAACAGGCTGCCCAGAGAGGTTGTGGAGTCTCCTTCTCTGGAGACATTCAAGACCCACCTGGACACGTTCCTATGTAGCATAATCTAGGTGTTCCTGCTCTGGCAGGGGGATTGGACTTGATGATCTTTCGAGGTCCCTTCCAATCCCTGACATTCTGTGATTCTGTGTGATTCTGTGATCTGCATATAAAGCAATTTAAAATTAGTTCCTTCTGACCACACGCATAAGGGTAGCTACTCTGCACAACATAAAGCCCTGAGCAGAAGTTAGGACATCTCTGTGCAGTTGTGGAATCCTGCTTTTAGTAGCTGCTCTTAAATATTGCCTGCCAGTTATTATACTGAAGCCTGCCATGCCATTGCTGTTGGCATGGCTTGAATTTACATGTGAATACTTTTCGGATACAGACACAATGTTGTTCCTTAGCATAGATTTACAGGAGACTTTTTCCTTGTTTTAAAATTTCAGAAGTGAAAGTCTTTTTCAGGCAAGACCTTTAAGACGATTTTTCTGTGCAAATATACACATACTAAGTCATGAGGTTTGCAGTCCAGTTGAGGATGAGATTGTAGACTGAAGTACTAGACAAACAGCTACGTGGCAGCTTTATACAGTAATGGCCGGGCTGGGCCACACACTGAAACTGAATCAACAAGGTCTGAATGTTGGGAGAAAGCAAATACGGCATGGGCTGTGTAAACACATACTGTGCATAGGTTTGCTTTAGAAAAATTCCTTCATTGTGCTTGATAATGCTCAGGCTTTGGGAAGCAGAAATATTCCAAAGCTGAAGATAGCACATTTGGTCCTCAGAGAAATACTTGCTTCCTGAATGATCAGATATCTAGAAACTAAGACTGGGAAATGGTAGAAAAAATTGGAGTTTTTAAGGGAGGAGCTAGTAGAGGCTCGGTATCAGTCATCTTCTCTGTAGGAGGTTCATGCAAGGCAGAGGCTAAACTGTTCTTTCTCTGCTGGAGATAGGAAAAAGTAGTGTGCTTAAAATTGAGCAAGAGATAGTTGTGTAGCACCTTAGCAGCACTAATGATAGAGCCAGCGAGGTATCATGAATAGATTGCCCAAGGATATGAGATTGTTATGGGATTTGCTATTGCTCATGTTTTTGAAGATGGACATACAACTGTCAAAAAAAGTTTAGTTGCAATTGCTCTTTCTGGTGGGGAGAATGGGATGAACTCCTTTATACCATTTTTTAAAAGTAAAGTCTTACTGTTTAAAGGTATCTACACTTAGTAGCAACCGCTCCTGATGCACTTCAGCCAGCTCTGGTCAAGGTTTTATCTTCCTTTGACAACGCTGAGTGTCTTGTCCTAAATAAACATCTCTTGACTCTTACACTGTTCTCTGCATCTTAGGAGTACATCTGCCTAGAGGATGTCATGCTTTTCACATATCTCCGGGGTAAGGAAAAATCTCCGTAACTTGTTTGAGTTGGTCTTGAACTCATGGAAAACAGCTTTCATCCAAAGAAGGTGAACTTCCGATTTTTAAATTACTTCAATTATTTTTTAACTTTATAATTAAAACAAGCCTATAAATGGAGATCTTTTCTCCTGACTAATGGCAGTTAATTGTATGACATGAGGCTTTGAATTGCCAACTTTTCAGAGAACTATGAAATGTGTATGAGTAGACAAGAACCAGGGAGTCTACGCTTCTTATGAAAGATTGTGGTTTACAAGACACTCACACTCTGCGTGAAAGTACATACATTCCCTTTGGAGCCTGACTCTGAAACTGAAATTAAAACTCTGCATGAGTTAGGAAAATTTGGATGACTCAAATTTCTTGTAATTCACTGCTATGATGTTACTCTTAAAAGTTCTGCAGTAGAGGAACTACGCAGTAAGCTATGTATTGAAAGAGTGCAGAAAATCAGATTTTCTTGAAGCACACACATGTATTTGCTTGAACCTGCCTCATAAACGTGACATGACCAAACAGGTTTTGAACAGTATCTTGTACAGATAATGTATTTATAAAGTGAGAGGCTTGGGATTTAGCTTCACGGCACAGATTTTTTTCCTTCAGGTGGCATCAGTGCTTTCTCTTTTTTAAAAAAAAAATTTCCTTGTATTCTGCTAGCTAATGGGTGACTGTCACATGCATTGGGTATAAAACTTGAAATTTTGATTTTGGGCTTTTTTGCAAATAAGAAATCACCTTTGAAGAAGTGCTCACAAATAGATTAAATTTGTATGTACAGGACAAATAGAAATAAGTGTAACTTCCAGGTCTGTTTGAATGGCCTTCATGTGTTTTGATGAAGTTAGAGAGTTGTGAGCAGAATTCAAACCAAGGTGAGGGCCGGTTTAGCTCAGTGGGTTGAGCGTGGTGCTTGAAACACCAAAGGTCGCGGGTTCGATTCCTGTTCGGTTCTCACGTGTTGCCTGACCTAGTCGAGAGGTGGCGTCCCTGCCCATGACAGGGAGGTTGGATTAAAATGGTCTCTAAGGTCCCTTCCAGCCCAGGCCATTCTATGATTCTATGATCCTGTGTTTTCATTACTAACGTGAACAAACACAAAATTAAGACCCTGAAAGCCACCAAAATGCGGTGGGCTTTGGGCCTGTATTATTATTATTTATGTACTGGCAGGTTCATGATACAATTATATTATTATGTTTTATCTGTTGAAAAGTTTTTGGTTTATCTTCACCCAAACATGCATTTGTTATTAAATTTTTGGATATTTTACATTTTAGGCATATAAAAAAAGAAGTGGGTGTGTCTGGAGGTAGTGTGGCTTACATTAGGATGTTTTTAGTGAGGTCTTAAGGTGGATTGAGAACATGGGGAAAATGAAATGTTAAGTGTTAAGGGTGTTTCTTCCCTCTAGTTGTAATATGGGCCTTCACCATTGCATCTCTCAGCTCCTGCGCTGTCTGGGCCTTTCTCTTAGTATAGTAAACAAAGACCAAGAGAAATAAGAGAAGTGGCCCCTTGTGAACAGCTCTGGATTATCTGACATAGTGCTAATATATTTCTTGTCAAATACTGCAAATTGATGAGGGACAGAAGAGGGTTTGGGACATTCAGCTGTCTCCTGAGGGAAAATTCCTTAAAAAAAATAATTAAAACCGTATAGTTGTGTTGCAGGGATGCGGAAGCATACTTTTCGTGGTGCAGAGGACTTCAGAGAACAGAGGTTTCTCTTCAGGTTGTAGAGACAAAGTCTGTTACTCTGACAATGTGTACATCTAGTTCTTAAAGAGATTTCTAAGGTCAGGAGCCTTTCCACTTCAGAATTTTAAAAGAAGTAGCCTGGGTAAAATGAGTGTTTTACAAAACTACTCTGTAGGAGGAGCTGGTTCAGCTATGTTCTTAATGTGAAAATGACCCAGCTCTTGCTGTTGGTCACTGGGAGAAGGCTCCTTGCTATGTGAGGGTTATGGTCTCTGTGAGGATGGTCACGTACTCCGAGCTTTTGGGTGACAGGGACACAATACACCAAGGGTTGACTGGTTTTTAGGATAAGCTTTTCTGCAGGGTTTTTCTTTTTTGAGAACAAAAACTGATGGTTCCCCAAATGTGTTCCCCGGATCTGACTAAATATTTGAGCCTCGCTTTGGAAAAAGTGCCACCCTATTAACCTTCAAAGAACACATTAAATGTAATATTATAGATTTTTTTTTTCACCTAAAGTCAGTATTTGCAGCAACAAGTATCTTTTGTTAAAGAAATGGCTCTCTTTTTTTCCTGTTTGATTCCACACCCCCCCCCCCCCCCCGAAACATTATTACTTAACAATGGGTTGAACCAGTGAACCTGGGTGATCAGATCTGGTTCTGCAAGTGTCTTGGGCATCTCATAGCTTTGAGTAGCAGCATTATAAAAAATGAGAAGGAAGGAGAGGAAAGACAAATGCGTTCTCCTGCCCCCTTAAAACTGTGTCTGAAGCAGGGTAAATTTCCATTCAAGGTATACAAGACCCTTTGTGAATGTCCTTCCATGTCCATTCTGTTCTGGCCTCAAATAGTCCTGATGAAGACCTGTGAATGCTTGAGTTTTACATGTCTGTGATTCTTGAGGTTATGGCTGAAATGTCTCACTGAAAACGTATGCATCAGGGAGTGGCTGGGATAGCACAAAAGTTTGCTTGCCAGGCAGCGAAGAAAAATGAGTTGCTACGCCTGGGAGCAGCACTGAAGAAGAAAAGTAGGTGGAAAAAAAAAGTGGCATTTGTGGAGTACCAGCTCTGGAATTTCAAAGTTGTTTTGTTTTTGTTTTTAATTTTAGAACTGACCAGCTCGTTGGAAGATGATGTTTATTCGTGCTTGAAACTGCTATACTGAAAAAAAACACAGTAGAAAAATGTGGAAGAATTCAAGCCTTCGTTGCCTTTTAGCACTAGCTTTTTTATGTTTAAGAAGCTTAATATATGGCCAAGAGATAGGTGAGTTTATTGCAATGTAATTCATGAATTACCTTTTATTTTTGTGCCTTCTGTACCAACACTATTTATTTACATTGCTTTCCTACCATATGTATATTCAAAAACTGTCATGCCTGTGGTCCCATGTTGTCCTAAGGCTGAAAGTACTACCAGGCCTGGTCTTTGCTTTCCAGCACCCAGTGGCATCTTGTAAACCAGTGCAAAATTGGGTATTAAATTCTCCTTAATGCAGCTGGGATGGTCTGCGTATGCTGTTGCTGTAAATATCTGCATTGACACCTTCTTGCTGTATGCCAGCTGCCTGCAACAATTTCACACATTATCATTAATTGCCCCTCTGTCATTAATTGCCCTCAGTGTGGGACAACAGAGTAGAGCAAAAAACTCATTAAGTTTGTTATCAAAGCTTGCGGTTTTGCCATTGGCCCAAAGCCTGCTTATTAGGCTAGGCTAGGAATGGATGTTGTGGAAAGAGACAGCTGCCTGTGTTGTTGTACACAAGTATAAACCCAGAATTTAGGTGCTTCTAGAAATCTGGCAGTGTGTACCTGTTTGTAATCAGGCACACAAATCATTCAAGTGTTTTAAAATACTGGCTAGACATGGTCTCAATAAAAAATGTAAGAAGAATGGCTGTAGATGTGAACAATACCAGTTGTTTTACAGTTAGTAATTTTTGATCTACAGTTTGTGACTGTATTTCTTACATGATTTCAGGTTCTCCGTGGCACCCTCAGAATTTGAAATGTGTAACGCACAATTTTCATAGAATGATCTGTACTTGGGCTTTCTCTCCTAATAGAAGACATGGGCAAACTGACTTTTGCTACACTACTGAGTAAGTCCCCCGTATACCTGGTTACAAACTACTGAACTGTGATGAAAGTGCAGTTATTCCTCTATCACTGCCCATGGAATATGTGATGCTTTTGTTTCCCAGCATTTCCCCATCAGTCTTCCTTGGGTGGTGCTGCCTCCAAGCACTGTTAATTCAGGCAGTGGCAAGGTTTCTAGCAAAGTCTTGTTTCATGCTGGTAGTTCTCCTGCCAAAATCTCCTGCTTGCTCTCTTCAAAGAAATAGAAGATGCTCTCATTTGCTCAGACTTCTCTGTTTGTCTGCCTAGCCCTTGCTCAGAGTTGCCATGAGGGATGTCTTCATACCAGGTTCAATCCAAAAGGAAATGATAGTTGGAAGAATTGAATCCTGAGGTTATGGGCCAAAGCGGTAGAATATATGACATAAGTGTTGAGATTCATATGTGGAAAAACATGAAAAATCTCCTGGTGGCTCTTACAACCTTTATAAATTTTAAGCTGTCTGGAGAGCATTGTATTAGAGGAAATGTAAAAATTATTCAACAGCAATAGTAGATTTTCTGAAGTGAATGCAAGTTTAAGACTTTGAGAAACGTTAAAAACACTTGAATCTTCAGTGCGTTTTTCACTAATGAGAACTACACGTGCAATTCCCCGTGCTGTGGGTCTGCCAAACACTCATCATGTGCTAGGGATGAGTTTAAATCCTTTTTGCATCTTGATCCTGCCCCAAATCCAGATATTTGTACTGTCTTTTTTCCTGTAAATTCTGCAGGCAGCTCAGACTTGTCCTTGGGGTCCCAGGGCTTGGCTGCACTTCTTCCACCTACGTGTTTGATTTTCTGTGTTTAGTTATTCCTCCTGCATTGCCAACTATAATATCTGTACAAAAAAAAAAAAAAAAGTACATATATGTGACATTGCGGCCAGAGTTCAGGAGTGTAGAGTTCATGAGGTGCTACCCTCTAAACAAGAACAGTCGTGTAACAGGCTTGGGTTCTTGAAGCAAAGAGGCTGAGGGCGGAGCTTAGTGCAGACCTCCCTGAGGGAAAGAGATTTTGTTTTCCAGTTGCCTAATAATATCTCAGTACAGAAGAGGAGTCTTTCTGAGCACTCAAGTCTCAGCTGGATTTCACTAGCCCAGAGTCTTGCATGAATCTTGAAAGTTCAACCCAAGTTTTTGACTCCAGCCAATGGGAGTTCCAGGGTCCTGTTCCAGTTCATAAGTGAGAAATGATCCCTCAGCAGGAAGTCTGCCATTGTTCTCTCTGCTTTCCTTCCTCCTGTCGTTACCCCAAGAGGAAGGCCTGGATTTTTCCACTTCTTCACCTTTCTACTTGTGTATCAGTGGTAATGAGCAAAGGGGCTTGACCTGTTCATTATCATTTCCTGTATGTATCTACAACCTCCAGACAAAGGCCAGATCACATTGTGCTGAGCACTGCACAAACTTGATGCACAGACTGCCTTTGCATCTGCGATGTTAGCAATTCTCTCTCCTGCCCTCTGCTCGTTCCCTGCAAGCTGAGCAACAGAAGGGAGCTAAAACATTTGTTCTAAGGTGGGAACACATATGGGTAAACCTGCTCTTTGCACCCATATGTCATCACTTGGAGAAGAAGTGGAAGGAGAGGGAGTCAGCAAACATACAGGGAGAGGGAGGTGCTGTTGCGTTTTGGGTTTGGTTTGTTTTGCTTATTTTTAAATATTGGTTCATAGTGACTATAGATTTCAGGAAACCATCTTTTGTTTAAAAAATCGGTTCTTCTAAGCGTTCTCTTAACAGCTGGGTGGCTGTGTTATACAAACAGTGCACAAGCCTATCGCTATGATAAAAGTAACTTGGAAGATGTTAATCTGATACTAACTGCAGCCGATGCAAGTCTTACTCTGTCACAAACTTGATATGGAGCGCTCTGTTACATTACAGAGAATTTGTGTTTTATTAATGTCCTTGCAATAGGACTTAACTTGACTTAGCTTCCTATCAGCTGAAATACCTGCTTAATCCTCTCTGTCTTTTCAGTGACCTCCCTTCTCCACTGTGTTTTAAAACTAAGGAGAAAAGGGTCGAGATTCCAGTCCCAGAGAGCTCCAGCACGGAGACAATAATCACGATCAGCCTTTCTGGAACTGCTTTTGCTACCAAAGAATTTAAAATTCACAAGAAAGACATCTGTAAGTATCAGGTTGTGGACATCAGGTATGTGTGGACATAAGGCTTTTATGCAGTGATTAGCAGTGCTCCAGAACTGTGTATGCTTGCCGTTTTCTTTGGCAGCGTTCCTGTATGCAAAATGTTGTTGTGCTGAGTCCCTATGAATCTACCACACATAACAGGATGTTTCTTCTCCCCCTTCAGGGGAAAGAAAACTACTCTTATCCACAGATCATTGCACAGAAATCAAGGGCAGAATGTGAGGAGGAAAATGAAGTACAACACTCTTTACATCCCCCTAATCGGTGGTTGCCTTTTTTTTTTTTTTTCCCCCAAACTGTAAATCAGGAGTGGTTTGTAAACAAGTTCCTAACCTACATACAGAGGTGCCTGCATGAAGCATGAAGTGCATTTGGTCAAATTTGGCTTGGGAAAGGCAGAACAAGTTTCCTAGTCTCTGTTCTCTCATTTTAAATGTTGATAGCTACAAAATAAAGTAGTTTATTGCTGCAACTTCACAATATTTTAAGGGAAATTATATCATCCGTCACTTATGACAGGATCTTATGTATGCCTGATTTACCCATTCTGCTCAAATGCATATGAAGCTGAGCAAATGCATTTATGCTTGGAAGGCAGGCTTCATCGTATTGGAGTCACAGAAAAATCAGACTTTTACCCAATTCCTTGCTCCCAAAGGAGGAAGCTGTAAGCTGAGGATGACATTGATAACATCTGCCATGTTTGCTTATTATTTAGTCTTTGGTTTTGGTTTGCCTGCTTATATTCCTTTAGTGTGGTCAAATTCTGAAGTCAGTAGCATTTCTTATCCACGGCTCAGTTTTTCTCTTCAGTTGAGAGCAGCTCAGTTCTGCTTTTAACAAAACACAACTAAAAAATACGTGAGCAAGACACTGGGTTTTCCAGCGTTTTGCTGACTCTAGCAAGGATGGGTCTCTCAGGTTCATCACAGATTATCCTGGATAGTGTGTTGACTGTGTTGAATACTTTGAAGACTCTCAGAACCTTGACCAGGACCAAAGTTGGATAAATCACACATTTTAAAACCAGAATTTATCCTTCACCAGGCCCAGTGAACTGCCATAACCCTTGTACTACAGTAGTCCTTGCCTGCTTCCCAGCCTCTTGCTTCGCAACCACCACCCATTTATAGAAGAGATGCTTCTGTTTAATCTCCCTTTTCTGTGCCCATCAGTATGTTATGCTTTAGTATTTCTTCTAGTGTAAAATTGTATTCCCCATGATCTTCTCCAGAGCCTTATGTGAGCTTCTTCCACCCTGTTCTTCTGCTCTTCTTTCTCCGTACCCTCACTTTTGCTGCAAGTACCCTCTTCAAGGCTGATTTCCAAAACACAATTTCTTCATTTGATATGTTCTCTATCATCCTCCCTCAATGTGTTCTCATGTATACTTCAAAGACTGTTGCCATGTTTCCTTTATCTCTGTGGCATTGAATGAATGTTGTGAAAGATAAGATGTCTTCCTTACCGTGCATTACAAAGAGTCATATTCATGATCAGTTACTCACACATCTGCATGCTGAGATGTTAAAAAAAAAGCTACCTGGTGACTCACCGGCACCTGTGCTTTCCTGGGAACTTTCATGCTCAAGTAATGACAGAGCCCATCTTGTTCTAATTACAGAGGTTGAGTTACATGTTTGTATGGCTAGTAGCCAGTTTGGAGCAGAGAGATGTGGCTGTTAAACACCTGTAGGGCTGGCATTGCTGACTGATGACTCAAATATGGCTTTTTCCCCCCCCCCCCCTCTTTTTCAAGCGTTCGTTCCTCTCACTCCGCGCATTCTTAGTTTAACACCTGACTTTTCAACTTCCACATTAAATCTGAAGTGGAGTGATAATGGATCCATCTTCCCATACGGACTGGATGCCTTCTGGCAGATTCAGATACTCCGTAAAGAAACAATGGAGAAAGTCACACAAGTAAGTCCTTTTCTTCCTTTATCAAAAGGTATATGTACAATTTTTGCCCTTGATAGTATTCTGGGAGGTCAATTGAAGAAAGCTGAGAGTATTGAAGACTGTAGAGCTTTGAAGAACCTGAGTGTAATCGTACTTCTGGTAGATAAATTCTGCTTGAGTTTCAAAGTTACGAGGACACTGGCTACTATACTATCAGTACTTATTCACAGTTACGGCATTTTTTATTTTTTTTTAATCTAGTACAGGTGGGGTTTTTTATATTAGAACTTGCTTATTGATTTGGCAGATATTGTACACATTATCTCTGCTTTACTTCTCTAACAGTGTCTCAAGTCTTGGTGGTCTTTAGTGTTCAGTTTACTCTGTTTTTGCAACGACAGTTATTCCAGGACAATTTGTAACTCTGTTCTATAATTTTTAGAAATAGAGAAAAGATAAAATGTGCAGCCTGAGACTAATGTTAGAAGAGTTTCATTCTGGAAAAGTTCCCTGTCTAGGAGAGGCCTGGGATACTGGGCAATGCTGTATATACTTTTTTTAATGCTTGGCAAGCTTCCTACTCTCACATGTCTGCCCTCTGGTATTTCTGGCTGGCAGTCTACCTGGTTGGTGGGCTGCTTAGCATCTTAGGCTTTCATCCAAATAAATTCACAACAGAACTGAAATTTAGGTGGGACACTCCAACCATCTGTCAGGATTTTATGATTTACTTCACTTAACTCGCCATTCTGTTGACACCTGGGAGATTGTGTGTCGTTACTAACAGGTGTTCATAAACTCTCTCTTGGTTGTTTTATTTTTTTTGGAAAACTTTGTAGGTAATTTACTATTCAAAACTGACACAAGAAGACGTCATTCTTTCTTGGAACTGGACATCGGATATGCCTTTGGAGTGTACATCGCACTATGTGAAGATTCGCTCCTATATCAATGCAACACATTTTGTTGGCCCCAAGGACTGGAGTGACTGGAGCGCAATAGAAGAGGTCCCTGGTATGTTAGTTCCCTTGCCATCACATGAACTTTGATTGCTTTATAAAAAGTAGTCCAAGATGAGAGGAAGAGCGTTAGGCAGTGATGGAGTGCTGCTTTTGGGTGTGTTTTCTTTAGAGAAATGCTATAATTAGTTGATGAAACGGAGTAAACATTGATTTGTATGCATTGGAGTGCTCATCAGTCACATTTTAGCTGATAAGCACCATGTTTGCAGCAAATTGTTCATGTGGGATTTCTTTTTGTTTGTTTGTTTTCTGTTCTTCCTTCTCTGCTAGGAAAAGATACTGAGCCCAATGGGAGTGGGATGTTTCCTGAGGACTCCGTGGTGGTAGTAGGTTCAGATGTGACGTTTTGCTGCATCCATGAGGAAGGACAAGAGATACAACAGATGAAATATGGGCGAGAAATATACCCAATGACACGTCTGAGTAGTCGGAGCAGTGCCATCCGAGTGCTGAATGCCAGTGCTTCAAATGCCAGTGGGACAAATGTAGTGTGCAGACTGTCCGAATATGAGATGCATGGAACTGTCTTGTTTGTAGGATGTACGTATCATTATACTTATGAACCTTAGAAAGATCAAAGTAATTTTGAGACCCTTAGGGTTCCGCTAGGAAACAAATACTGTTGTGGCTTCTTTCTTCCTGGCCTTTGGTTTCTGAGGATGCAGTGGGATTTTAATTGTTTGATTTCGCTATGGAGACTCCAGCCCATGGAGAAGACACCAAGGCTGGGCAGAAGGAACCTGTTTTCTCTTAGAACTTGGCCAGTGGTTCTCTCCTTGATCTCTTTTTCTAAGGCACTTCTTCATGGTCTGGAATATTTGTAGTTTGTTGCCATTTGAAAATTCATCCCCAGTCTCCACCACCTCAGGTTTACATCTGTTCTACTTTGGTCCATGACAAGGCAACAGTAACATCAAGGACTGTAAGGGAAAACATAAATTTACTAATCACTCAAATGAAGACAATAAAACAGTTAGACCCGACACAACAGGTGCTCATCTGGGGCAGTAGCTCCCTGGCAGTTTATTACAACAAAGGAACTCAGCTAAGAGTTCCTCTTTCCTGGAAAATCTTGTAGTATTTTCTTTGAGGATATTGAGTCACTGTGTGCCTCGTCTGTGTAACCATGCCAGCCTCAGAAATGTCTTTCAGATAGAGATATCTCTTCAAAAAAACTACTGAAAGTACTTGATTCTTTCCCATAACTGGTTGCTTTAGAGCTTTGTTTGTTTTCCCCACAGCGATTTTGAGAGCTATCATCTTCCAGTAGCTGCCCATTAGAATCCTGCACCCCACTGCAAATGCCTGCCTTTGAATTTAGGGTCCTTGGGATTGAGGGAAAGGAGAGGAGAGACTGGGCTCGTTTTGAGAGGGTGTTCCCAATTCCAGCCTGTGCCTCCTGTCATTGACTTCGTCTGTTAAGTGTGTGATAGCAAGTGCAAAACAGAATCCAGCCTTTTATGTCTTCTCAGTGAGATGCCATTTTTACATTATTTATGCAGTATTTGCTTTTGTGGGAGAATCTTCCAAGTGAATAAATCAGTGGTTCATGAATGAAGGCTGTGATAATCGCGTAAATCTGTGCCATATAGTGGCTTTTGAAGAGCTGGGATCTTGAGATGTCGCTGTTGGGAGCACTGCCATCTTCTCCAGGGATGCACTCAACACTGCTCTATGGCAGCAGTGAACAAGCTTTAAAAGAAAAAGATGGTCACTTGCAAAGCAATGGTGAAGAGGACAAACCATTAAGGACTTGCTTTAACTTTCAAATTCAGTGTGGAATTCATGCTAAAGAGAACATGTCCTTGACACGACTTGCTTGGAGAATTCAAAGCAGTGGTGGGACTGGCACATAAGAAAATGTGATGCACAACTGACAGCATTCCTACATTGCTCGGCAACTAAACCGATGCTCAGAATTTTTGGAAAAGTCTGGCAGAGTTTGAGTGAAACACTTCCAGGTCAGAGCCTGAAGCTTGTGAACATATTTGCATGTGATTTACCAGATTACCCACCCACTTAGAAGCCTGGAGTCAAGTGTTAGTCAGATGGGGCTGATAATAATTATCCATCTATTTTATTGAGATTTTTAAAAAAACACATTATTTGTATGTTTGGAGCATAACTATTACCCTTTGTGAGGCGTGCAATCTGGACCCAGCAAAAACCAATGGTGATGCTTTCAGGAAGCTAACAGACCAGCACTCACACTAGAACAGCAAAACACTGGCTAACAGTTTTTATTTCCTTTCATCCTACAGATGCCCCTGATATTCCCCAAAACCTCAGCTGTGAAACGTCCAACTTCGTGACAATAAAATGCACCTGGAAACCAGGCAGACCCAGTGGACTATACGGAAAACGAGAAACAAAGTACAGTTTATTTGAAAGGTAAGCCAATTCAGCACTAAAAGGAGTGAAGGGGTAGAACTGAAATATATCGATTGCTGCCTGTGACTGCTGCACCATGCATACTTGGACGAGATAGTCTCCTTTGGTTAGAGCCTAAAATACTTTTCAAGAGTTTGTGGAAGTTGAAACTAAACTAAACCTTTAGCTTTACAAAATTCCGTTGGGAGTTAAGAATAACTTTCCCAAATACTTATGCCATTATGAATTCATGAGGAAGTAAAGGGTTTAGTGTGTTAGACTGCTGCAAACAAGTGGATAAGACCAATATAAAAATACAGGGAAGTAGTAAGAGTCATTCAGTAATTTAAAAAATGTTTTTATATACAACCTGTGTCAGGTCATCTGTTCATGATCTGGCATATTATTATTTAGTGAGCTTCTGCTATGCAAGATGACTCTCTGAGAAGCAATTGAAAGGCAGGCCATGGAGCATGTCCCAAATGCTGCTATGGAAAATAAGCCTACATCTGTTCTCCTCCCAGCATTATTAACTAGACAGTGTAGAGCAGAGAAATTGTATGTTACTTGGAAAACATTGAAAGGGACAAATAGCACTGACATCATCCACAGAAGGAAGTGAAGACTGGTTTGTCTTATACCATAGCCCACGTAAAGCCTTGAAAGTGAAGAATCACTGCTATGGAATCACACTTGCAAGGGATTCTGTGGTGGTTACGAGAGTTGTGAGGAATGGAGTTAAGTCCAGTGAGCAGCTGATCGCAAGTGGTGTTTCTCAGGGCTTGGTTTTGGGATTGGAACAGACTACCTGGGGAAGTGGTGGTGTCACCATCCCTGTAGACGTGGCACTTTGGGACATGGTTTAGTGGTCATGATGTTGTTGGGTTGACAGTTGGGCTTGATAATCTTAGAGGTCTTTTCGAACCTTAATTATTCTATGATTAGAAGTTAGTGAGGAGTTAACAAAATTCCTGTGACAAGGAGGCTCCCCTGTAATGCCAAAGGAGCAGTCAGGGAAAGGAGCCAGGAGAGGCCTGAGTCACACAAACTGATGGGAAGTGAAGTGTCATGATGGCTTTGAAGTAAGTCAGAGGCAATGAGGATTGAGTTATGGTCACAGATGTTGTCCAGGATGCTAGTGCTTAAAAAGTCATGGGGTCGGGTACAAAGAGGTAGACGAACCAGAGCAGGTATTCAAAGGAAGGGAGCTCCAGTCACTGGCTGCCCATATTCAGTTCATAAACAAGGATGTAGTTCAGAGTTGTTTCACTCAGCCCAAAGGTGTGAAGAGATTAATGTGTTGCATTTCAGGGTAAATATTCTCATCTTTGTTGTCAGCCCACACTGAGTGACTGAAATAGAGAATATGGTGTGGAGAGAGCTAAGAGCTCAGCTAGAATACAATAAGAACGCCTGAAGGAAGAAGTAAAGCTTCTGCTGCCAAATGAGAAATTGTAATTAAACCAGCTTTTATATACATACAGACCTACAGATATACACTTTAGATTTTGCCCCTAAATACGTAGTTCTGGTCTTAGGCGTTACCAGACTGCCTCTTCTGCTTTTGATTTTAAGAACATCTGAGACTAGCGGACGTATCCCAGGTAACAAACTTTAATTTAGATTTGGCAGGGCTGACAGAAAGACGGTAATGTGTGTCCCATCTCCCTAGTTCAGAAAGCAATTAAGAACATTCTTTAAATGCAAATTTATGCTGATCTGAACAAAGATACTTTTAACCAGAATCTTAGTTGTGACTTGTGAGGTGGTTTTACAGGACCTACCTGTTTTCCAGGTTTTTGAGAAGTGAGAGGATGGAAATATTAAGCTAGTGGAAGAGGAGAGTTTCACGTGAGAACAGGGCAAGTCTTGACTGATGCCACTTTAACCTGCGTTGTGGTGTTAGATATGCCTCCGCAACCAAATCATTCTGTAAGCCATGTGTCAGTGAACCCATTGTTCTTTACCGTGTTTTCAGTGTGGATTTCTGACCTTTGCTAGAAATTACCTCATTCAAAAAATTAAGTTGTTCCCCACTTTTTACATTGTAGAATGTCCGGTAAAAATGTTTCATGTAAAGTTGATGAAACAAACCGAGAACGTGTTTGCAACTTTTCTGTAAATCCTGACCAAACAACCTACGATTTCATACTGCGTGCCTCCAATCCTATCGGACAAGCAGAGTCATCGCTTGTAATTGATTTAACTCAACGAGGTAAGACTTAAGAATTGGAAGGGAAAAAAATCCATTTACTGCATGCTAACCATTTGTTTGTTTTGTGTTTGAAGAACTCTGACATGGTATACCTATTATTTTGCTTTATTGTCACCAGTATTTTACTGTGTTCAGTAGTTTGAACTTAAAGAGAAAGTAGCTTAGTTCATGTCCTGAGGTGATGATTAGGTTTACAGGGGAGATGCCAGTTCTTGACAGCAATGCTAGCAGATTGGATGCATTACTGTGTAGATAAACACTGCTTGCAATCTAAAAATCAGCCAGCTACTGTTTATGTATTACCTTGCAGTCTATTGGAAATGAATAATTAAAATTTAGGTGTAACTTTGTGAACTGTAAGTGACCCTGTATTTCAATATCTGCTTAGAGAGCAAAAGATTAAACAATTTTGCAACAGCAGGATTTGGAGCATTAAAAAAGTAGCACTGAAAGGTAAAAGTAATAGCAGGAATAATACCTGATACTGGTCATAACCACAATGATGTGCTGTTATGATTTGTAGAAAGAAATAACTTCTTTCATTAGACCTTCAGTTTAAACAGTGAAAGGGAGAAGACGACCACCTCTCCAGTGCTTTCTAGTGCTGTCTTCCCCATACCTTTCCAGCTGAGGATTCAGGAGTTCCTAATATTACTAGCATTCTGCTGTTATTTCTGAAAACCTGAATTTAAATATGAGGATGGTACAGATTTGTTTTGTCCGTGTCGCAATTCAATTAACCTGAGATTAGAATTGCTGGAGTAAGTTGTCAGGTCTTAGAAAAGCATAATTTGTTTCTGTTAAAGCTGTGCTTGATTTGTACTCACTTGATACGACTGCTGTTTCCTATTTCCTTCCTTTCTTTGCCTCACTGTCCATTTAATTCCCAACATAGAGAACATATTTCCTTAAGGGTAACTGGACCACTTCCAACAGTAGAGATTTTCTTCTCTGATAGCTATGAATAGTAGTTCTGAATATTATTGAAAAATTCTGTGAAGGGAGTTTTGGGGAGGAAGAGGTACTTTAAGAGTCCTATCGTGTCCTAGTCTACAGATGTTAAGTTCTAACTTAAAAAGTTCCCAGAAGGTGAATGAAATTGAGGGACTTTCATTTGTCACGGTGGTCCTCTGACATAGCTTGTGGTTTATTTTTTTGGTAAAAGGGGATGAGAAATACTCTTCAGTGTCTCCAGCTCCTTATCACACATGACAGTGTGCTCAGCCTTAAGTAAATCTGTTTCCATGTTTGATAGCTGAGAAGATGATCAGGATGAGACTCCTTGTGGGTGCCTTCCCAGCACCAGCTGTCCTAGTTGCTGATTGAATCACTTATTTATCGCTCTGATTTGCTTTGATTTTTCAGAACTAAAATGAATGCTTTTTCTTTGAAACTGAGAGGGTTTTTTTTCTTTATTTTTCAAGTTCATCCAAAAGCTCCAGAAAAGTTAACTTTTTCTGGGACCAACTCTACAAGTGTCCTTCTGCATTGGTTCATAAATGGCAGCTTTGCTGAGATCAGGCTGCTGTGTCAAATTGAAATGAGCAGTGGTCACTCTGAGCAAAAAACGGTAAGTGTTGCTTTTAATGAATTGGGGCCAGAGGGGGCTCTCAAATGTTGCTTTTTTTCGCTGAAGTAGTCGTATTTCAAATTAATTTCTCTCAGAGAGGTTTATTCTGATCATAGAATCATAGAATCACAGGATGTTAGGGATGAAGGGACCTCAAAAGATCATCTACTCCAGCCCCCCTGCCAGAGCAGGATCACCCAGAGCAGGTCACACAGGAAAGCATCCAGGTGGATTTTGGAAGTCTCCAGAGAAGGAGACTCCACAACCTCCCTGGGCAGCCTGTGCCAGGGCTCTGTCACCCCCACAGTATAGAAATTTCTCCGTGCATTGAGGTGGAACTTCCTATGTTCTAACTTAAACCCATTATTTCTTTTTCTATCGCTGAGTACCACTGATCATCTCATTAAATGATTAGTGTCATAATGACTAGAAGTTCATTTGCTAAAATCAGAGAAAGTTCTGCTTATGTCTGTAGTTGCCCGCTTTGTGGGTATTTTTTATTATTTTGGTGGGTTTTAAACAATTTAAAGGAAAGTCAAATTACCCATTATATTATTTGGTACTTGGAGACCTTTTTCATAATGGGCCTTGTGCGTTGTCTTTCCTGGTACAAACTATGAACACATGCTTGTTCCAGGATTGCTACCCTGCAGACTTCCATGGTGTTTGTTTCAGATTGCCTCTGTAGTTGAGTTTTTTTAGGTTTTTTTCCCCTCAGAGAGCAGTTCATTTGCTTGTTGTCAGCAACTGGCGTGCTTGTGGTTCCAACAGAGAGCTGCTAAACCTGCTTGTGTGTCAGTGATACAGAGAGAGGATAGGGAAGGATTTTCCCACTGGGCGTATCAGTAGGTAATCCCAGTAGAAGACCTCTGTGGCTGGAGAGAAGGTGGCATTTTTGGGTGGGGTTCAGATTTTCCAGCATTCAGTCTTCCAGCTGCTGCTCCACTAGTGCTCTACATGACTGACTGGAGACATGTATTTACGCTACTAGCTGTCAGAAGAGCTTAGGGTACTGAATTAGACACCAGCATTGGATACTGAGTGTAGGTGGTGGGAATATATCTTTGCCTTCCATGCTACCTAACTCACTGTGAGGTGATCTGTGTCACTGGGGAAACCTAATGGCAGAACTGCACGTCCAGATGGCCTGAGATTTTCCCCCAAATTCTTTGTTTGTGCGTTCAAATGGAATATCTCTGACCAGCTTGGGTAGGCACATACTGAATTGTCAGCTCTTGGTGCACAGAGACTGAATTTGTAATTTGAGCACATTAACCTCAGAGGCTGCTTTGTACAAAGCTTGTTTGATTTTTGGCAGTTTTCTGTTACCTACTGCATTTAGTTGCCTGTTGAGCACAGCTGTTGGGCACAGCCTTGAATAAAGTCACTCAAACCATAGAACTGATGCAGCTAAGACTGAAACTAATCATTAATATACGTTGTCTCTAAAATAGTAAGGTAGTAGTTCTTGCACATGCCATAAGAATATTTTAAAAGTACTTTGAAAGTACTTATCAGTTCTTACAGATGAGCTGTGTTGCATTTTGGTGTCTAGTCTGAGATACCATCACCCACAGATCTCTGTGTCTGTGTGGAGCATTTCTCAAATCCCAGCAGTTACTGCTTCTGGAGCAGTCAGCAGTGGAAACAAGCACCCAAGTGTCACCTACCCCCATCTCAGTTAGCTTAAACTGCTAAAACATGTAGATTTGCACAGTTTTGTCTAGGCAGAGTTAATGGTTCTCCCAGGTCAGTCATTTGGGGCAGTGGGAGATGGTGAGGTCTTAGGCTGCCCCGGCAGTTTTGGGTCACTGCACCTGTATCACAGCCCACAGCTACACATATTTTGAAACACAGCAAAGAGCTTGGTAGAAGCTTTTACAGCCTTGTTATGTTGTCTCTGGTTGCTTAATAAAAAGCCTCCAAGAGTTCTCTGTAATAAACAAAAGTAGCTGTGAAATTGTTGTGGGGTTTTACATGGCATTTTGAGGATGTTTTCAGAAGCTTTTCCATCCGTATGAGAGATTGTTGGCCAATTTGATGTTTTTCGAGTTGTCATTTGGCTTTAGAAATGAACAATTAGTTGCATCTTAAAGTCCCTTGCAGTCCAGTTTTTGACAGCTGTGATGCACATGTTTTATAATCAGATTCTGTAAAAAGTTCCTGGGCTTTAAGTAATCATGAAACTGAAGTACTCCCTAGACTCACACCATTTTAAGAATAATAGGAGAGACTAGTGCTGTCGTAAGAGCTCTGAACAGACATCACCTGGGCAAGACGTGGGTCCTGACTTTAGAAGGAAAAATGACTGTATGGGAATAAGACTGAATGATAAAATTCTTGCTCAGACAGACTGTCTTTAGCACACTTCTGCGCATGTGTCTTAGGAAAAAGACCTCCGTCCACCCAGTTTGACATGCACGTGCACAGTGGAGATGCAGGTTCTGAATACCAGAGGTGAAATCCTGGCCTGCCTCATGTGAGCAGTTTTTCTGCATGTGTGAGAGAGGGGGACTCGACAGGATAGACGGGGAGCGGCAGCTACTGAGTGTGGGGCTCATCTTGTTGAAGGCTCATCAGTGTTATCTCACTCTCTCATGCTTTACATCTCAAAGGTGCTACCTGCTGTCATATTTCAATTTCTGTACTATGTATGACTTAATTTTGGCAGACTTCTGAAAAATTTTGCTTTGTTTAGGGCAACTGCATAGGAAGTATTTTACTGTGTTATTAATTTATTTGTAACACTTGACTGCAGCTGTTTTTTCACGCTCTCAGTATTCTTCAGGGAAGATACCACCTTTTTATGTGTTGACTTGCAGCATAATCTAGGCGCAAAAAATATATATGTATCCTGTCAATTTCTGTAAATTTTTAACAGCACAATGTCTCCATGCCTGGTGGAGGATTCTCAACTTATACGGCTCAGCTGAATGCATTGCGCCCATATACCAAATACCAGTTCAGGGTGCGCTGTTCGTCTGCTGACAACTTCTGGAGGTGGAGTGACTGGAGCAGGACAGAGGAGCACACAACTTCGGAAGCCCGTAAGTTTATTTACTTCTTTGATAATAAAATGTTGAACATGTGAAGCCATGTATTTTAGAATCAGTCATCTGAAAAACTAACTTTTTAATAGCTGGTAAATTATCGTCTCTGCAACTCAGAAAATAAAAACCTTTTTTTTTTTTTCCTTAGCTCCTGTAAGAGGACCAGATATCTGGAGAGAGAGAAGTCCTTCTGGAAAAAGTGTAAAAATCTTCTGGAAGGTAGATAGAATGCTTAAAGTTTTAAAATAATAAGTGTATAACTCTCTGAAAAACTATTCCTTTAGATTTTTAAACAAGTGAACTTTATAGCCAATAAATCAGACTGCTTTTCTTAACTTTTTGTAGAACCATCCACTGAGACAAATACTTTTCCCAAAATGAAAACTGTTAAAGTTTAACAATTTAAACATTGCATTGAGAAGTATTTCACATGAAGAATCAAATTTTTAATACATCCCATCTGAAAGTTTAAAAAGTACAAACTTACGCGTTAATTCTCAAAGTTACGCCTGGCTAAATCAGTATATTAAATCATATTATCCTATGTCTTCTTTTTTTTTTCTTTTATTCCATTTTGATTTTAATGCACTCTTTGTCTGTTTATAGCCTTTATCCCTTTCTGAAGCCAATGGAAAAATAGTGTCTCATGAAGTGTCCTGCTCCCTACTAGAGACACCACTGGAGCATAAAGAAGTAACTGAACCCTCAAGCAGTACTGAGATAAAACTTGGAAATAATGACTGTGTAATTAGCGTTGTAGCCAAAAACCATGCAGGCTCGTCTCCTCCTTCGAGGATAACGAGTGTGGAACTTCCAAATGGTGAGTGCTCCCGCCAGAAAACTAAACACCTTCAAAGCTTGGGCAGGTTTAAAACCTGGGCAAGTTTATTGAAGAATAAGGTAGATACACGCTTTGGTTGGTTGGTTTTAGTTTCTGGTTAAATTCCCCGCTCAAATCTACTGGATGAGAAAAGAAAAAAAATGCTGCTTTACTTTTAGGGTAGTGTCTCTCCAGTTAGTTGTGCTCTCTGCATAAAAGAAGGGTGATGGTTCGCAGTCTCTGCAGCTATTTGCACTTTTCTGGAGACCTCCCAGGAACAACAAGGATGAGCCTTGAAAGCATTAGTGTTGATCTCTGATGCTTAGGGAGCTCGTTTTATTTATGCGTGTTCTATTTGAAACACTGAAAAATGTTACATGCTAAAGAGAATAAGAATAAAGTTTTGGGGGTGTTGTGTAGTTTTTTAAGGGGAGGATTCTCAGTTCAGTGCCTGTGTGCTCTGCAGGAGAATATTAATTGGGCTGTTTGGTAAAATGTTGGCATGCTTGTGGTAGGAGACAGTGCTTGAAAAGAAGGTAGGACTTAAGCTTCCCAATTAAAGCACTGCCACTCTTGCTCTGGGCTTTTGTAAAGGGAAGTAGCTGAGCCAGATAATGATTTTTGGCTCCCAACACTGATCTTGGGGAGAAGATAATATTGCCTGTGCCTATTGAGAGTTCCTGCTTCCCTGAACGTCAGGAAGAGTGTAATCTCCCAAAGCCTAAACTTTTAGCTCCAGATCTGGCCGATGCTCTGCAGGGAGGACAGATTTACGCAGCGAGGCCCTTCTTTACTTGTTTATCAGGAGCGTGCGCGGTGCTGCTTTTCCTTCTCCACCCAGAGAACAGGCATTACAGTTGCCTGTCTTGCAGCTCGAGTTCTGATAAGACAGGACCATCTCTCTTAGGAAGAAATGTGTTTTGACTCAGCCTGAGATAAAAAATGAGTTTGTTTCTCTGCAGAGGAACTATTGCTCTTAATGTTTCTTGTCACAAATACCTAGAAGTATTAGTCTGCACCTTGGAGGGTAAAGTAATTGGATGGGGCAACTGAATGAATGAAAATGCTTTTGTACCTCTCCTTCAGCAATGAAAGAACAAGAGTCTGGAAGTTGAGGAGGTCTCTGTAACAGGTTTGTGGTGTGGGACAGCTGATGGCAGCTGGAGCTTTGTATTCATTTATAGCTTTCTCTCGGATGTCTGAGGTTCCCTTTGGTGTTACCCAACTTGTTACCCAGACTTGCTCCCAAGTTGGTATAGGAATTATCTGAGTCACTGCCTCAGAGAGTCGTGAAAGGTGACTCATTCACTGAACTGGATGACATTTCTGCCCAAACATTTTTTCTGGCTGCTTCCTGTGTACAGTCTGTAAGTGCTCTTAATGTCCGTAAGAGAGCAGTGGCTCCGAAGCTTGAGATCTGCTGAGGTTTTGTGAAGACTGAAAACACAAACAAAGGGTACCCGGCTGTAATTAATTTGTCTTTGTCTCTGAAGAATGCTCTGTAGATAGTTATGGCATATAGTCTGGCTGTTAGAGGCTCCCGTACCATAGCAGTACTGTAATTCTGGTAGTTATCTCTACTCCACTAGGTTGCAACTATAAATACATCAAAATCAGCAGTACTGCCCTGAGTGAATTTCTCGTCATCTGGCTCAGGAAGTAAAATTCAGTGTGTTGTGTTTAAACATTTTTTAGAGAGTATGTCCTCACTGTCAGTAAAAAGTCTTTCCTGTAAATAGGAAAATTAAAGCAGTCTAATTAGGAATATGCTCTCTTCAAGAGTTGTAGAAGTGTGGTTTCACGGGATGCGTAGGGAAAAATATTGAAAATATTGAAAGACTTCTGGAGTTGATTTGCTTTTTTTAATCATGTGTGTCTGTCTTGTCATGAGCAAGCTAGAAAAGGATGGTGCACTTAACTGTATGTTAAGATTATTTAGAAATAGACAGTCTCTCAACATTCACAGCACGTCTGCGAGAGTGAAGTTTTCACAGCACTGGTTCTTAAAATCTGCCCTTGCCCTTCAGCCTTCCATAGTTTATGGCTTTAATAACATGAAATAATAGACTCAGTAGGGAGCATAAATGAGAACACTGAAAAAAGGAAAAACTGAAACCCTGAGATTGTTTTTGCAGATCTGTCGTGGAGCCACAGCTGTTGTGGTGGCCTTTGGAAAACATCCTTAGCTCGGCAGGGTCCCATCTGATGGACAGCTATGGAGGGAATCTGCAGGAATCAGAAGATATTCCCAGATCTGATCACTTCAAGGGCAGCTAAATGTTTGATAATCAGGAAAAGAAAAAATAAACTAAAGGCAAAGGTTTTTTTTTTTTTAAATAAATAAAAAAAAATTACCCTTAGTAGACTGGAGCTTCCATGAAGTTCACCAGGGACTTGACTTTTGCTGTTGATTCTCAAAGAAAAATGGTTCTCTGTGGTTGGGCAAGTGACAGCAAGACACTTAGAAAGAGGCACAAAGCAAACTGTTTGATGCAATGACAGCAGGAATTTATAGCTGGAGGCTCCTGCCAAATTGGTGTCAAGTCAGATTTGAACCTGACATTTGCTGTAAATCCATACCTTGAAAAAGGGCTTTTTAAGCCAGTCCTGAGCTGCAGCACTTCTCGTCATCATACTTAAGGCTGGCTGAATGATTTGCTGCAGGCTATGTCTTATTTCCAACACTTTAGAAAGCATAGCTGAGTGCACTGCTTCAAATTTCACAGTACCAGGAGCGCGCCTCTCATTCTTAGAAATGACTGCAGTTTATAAAACCTTTGTGCAGTTGGCTGGAAGGCTTTCTTCCAGCTTGGGCTACAGATAAGTGCCTGTTCTCTGATGGATTTTTGTGTCATCTTTGTTGCAGACAATGTCAAGACAGAACGGGCCATGGCAATGGGGAATGGAATTTATATTTCTTGGAATTCTCACCCCAACATGACCTGCGGCTACATAGTAAAGTGGTGTCATTCATCTGGGTCTGAACCCTGTAGTGTGGACTGGCAGAAATTTCCTTCAAATACAACAGATGCAGTGATAAAGTCTGGTAAGTCAGAAGTAATTTTTTTGTGAATCTTTCTGGTTGAGAGCCTGAGCAGTGAGTGGAATGAGAGCAGCACCAATGCTAGAGATGAAAGATTGTTGCGCTGCTGTGTGTTTGTGTATATAAATGAACCCCTTCTTGGTACTGTGTTTATTTTAAGTCCGTACAGAGCCTTGCCAGATCCAAATATCAGTCTTAACTGTTATCATCCTATGTTTATTAACTGTTTTGAAATTACCTCTTCTGGCTACACCCAACAACTTCCCAACTCAACCTAATGCAAGCCTAATGCATAATGGTTAATCTAGGGTTTGGGGTTTTATTTGGATTCTAAACATAAACAGCACTGCTCAGGATGGGGGAAGACTAATCTGTTGTTTTTACACGAGGCAGATTTTTTTAAGTGTGACCTCTATGTGTTGGCTTGCTGTCAGCAATTGAAATTTCCTGGAACAGGGCACATTCCAGGTCTCTAGATGCTGGTGGGCAGATCAGGGAGGGAAACTCAGCTGTGGAGGGACTAGTTGGAGCAGAAGAGGAAAGAGAGAGCCCAATTTGCTTTTTAGAAGAGTTTATTATATAAAGTCTCCATCATAGAGAACAACGTGAGCTGTGTACGCAGGAAAGTTGGGGGGCAGCGGCACCTGGGAGCGGGGACAATATGTTTTCCGCCTACAATTACAACACTGTGTTGTTTCCACTTGTGCTGGCTGAAACTTGCTTTTGCTAAGCGGACAATACTACATCTGTCCAACAAGGCACTGTTCTATTCCTGAGCTCTTCCTTGGGATGTTTCTTGCAGCACAATGTAGGAGTTACCGGGCTGCTGGGGCTGGACTCAGTCTGGCAAATCCACCTCTGTGCTTAGTCCTGCCAAAAGAGTCTCTCAGGCTGGACATGAACTTCTGCAAAACCTGCTTGACTTCTGTAGAGGTTCACAGTGGCATCTTGTTTAGAAAAAATCTTGATAATAGTGTACATTCTGAGTTGAGAAAGTCTCATGAACTGGTAAATTATTTGTGTGTTGTACTATCAAACACCTATGCCTCCACTGAAGACATGTGAAGTGGAAATTTGATGACTATCTGTGTTCTGTTGAGTCAGTTCAGGTTTGGAGTTGGTTGCTAAAGTGCTTCACTATCACTTTCGAGAGTTCTCTGGGTTTCTTTTGTCCTGTTTCTGTAATAAGCCTGAGTATTTCAAAATGCATTTGTATTTCTGAGGAGGAGGCAGGATCTACATGACTGCTGTGGGAGGAAAGGAAAGGGATTGTTTCTGGTAACTTCAGTTTTTGTTTCCCCATGGAAAGAGCAATTTATGCAATTTGAGCAGCTTGTTTTGAACCCTGTTTGTTTAGAACCAAAACTGGTCCAGAAGCTGGATTTGTTTAGTGCTTCTAAACCACATCGGTGGCACAGCTTTTAGAGGAATTACAAGTAGGGATGCTATTTATACCTAACACTGTGTAATTTTTTAATACATATTTATATAAGTCTGCCTCATGTGAAAGCTAAAAGCATCACTCTTCATAAGTGAAATATTCTTACAGCGGTTTTCTCTTGCAGCTCTGTTCAGACCTGGTGTGAGATACAACTTTTCACTGTATGGCTGCAGACCCAGTGGTTATCAGTTATTGAAAAATGTAACTGGGTATATGAAAGAGCTTCGTAAGTACATTTTGTCATTCAGGATCTTTACAAAGTGAATTTAGACTGTGTCTATTTTTATCTCAGTGTTGGCAGAAGATTGAGACCAGATCCCCATACAGTACTACTGACTTCTGCTTGTTTTCTGTATATAATCATAATACTTTTCCCCAGCCACTTCCCAGCATGCACCAACCCTGTGTTCTCCAGCTTGTGTGGGGGCACAGCATGCCGCAGAAGTTTGCTTTGAAGACAGTGGTCTTCAGAGTGGAAGTCACAGGCATAATTTGAGCTACAGGGACAGGGTCACTTCTGCACAAAAAAAGGCAAATTTGATTGATTTGTCAAGTCACAGTAAACTTCTGAGCACATTTGGTGCAGCTCAGGAAATACAAGAAGTGTCCACAACAATTCTGTTTAAAAGCACTTCTTAGGTCAGGATTAGGTCCTTGAGGATAAGCAGCTTTGAGAATTGTGCTTATATTTCCTCCCATTCCAACCCCATCTGACTAACTGTGGTTTCATCCAGGGCTGAGCTCTGCTTGCGTGGAGATGCATTAGTGCCTGAATGCTTTCTATTCCCAGATATCAGAACATGGCTTTACCCTTTGGTGTCACAACTGTATTGTATTGTAACTGCAACACCCATTTCACTTTGAAGTTTTCTGTGCTTTCTGCTAAAGCAGTTTGCTTGGAAAACTTAGCTGCTGACATAATCTGAGCCTTTGGAAATGCTGTTGTTTATTTCATTGCAAGGGTTGAAGGTGAGGTTAAGAATACCAGAAACTCAAATTTCAGCCATTTGTATCTCTCTAAAAATCCTGAATACTTTCCCAGAAGGTTTTTTTTCATATGTGTTCTCAAAAAGTTGAAAGCTTTCAAGTAAAAGGATAAAGACTTTGGGGGACTAAAAATGCATCAAACGTGCGGGAGAAACTTATTAGGACCTAAGAGAACTTTGCACAAGAGCATAGATCAATTCTAAAACATCAGATTTGCCTTTGACCAGATAACCATCAAGACAAAAATGGATGCATTTTTAAACGTGAATTCAGCACTGGTACATCAATGCCAAATGTCAGATGATGTCCTGACGCACGTGTAGCACTGCTGTAACACTTTCAGTGGGGTACAGGTGTTGGAATAAGGACTTGTGATGCCTGCTAGGAGTAGTTCTTTGAAGCTGAGATAGATTTCCATGGTGAGAGTGTGAAGTTTGTTTAATTTGAAGACAGGCTATGAAGTCACAGAGCTAAATCCTTTAAAAGCTAAATAATTTGTGTGCTCTAAATGTTTATGCAGTCTTTGGGGGTTTGTTGCAGGAAGAGGGTGTTTACATTTGTGGGTCTGTAAGAAGGCTGCCCAAGGAGAGATATTTCTTGCATCTTCTCTTAGTAGATACTACTAAGAGATAATACTTAGTAGATAATTAATAGCGATGAGACCAATGTACTTGTATTTTTGTAGTATCACCTGCTAAATTTTTTCACATATTCTGGACAGTGAGGGAAAACTATACAGGAAAAAGTTGAAAATGCTCGCCCTGAAATAAAACTAATGAAACACTTACGTGAATTCAGCATTTAATTATAAGATAATTTCTTGCTGGCTTTTCCCTTTGTTGTTCTCTCTACAGCTCCAAAGCGTGCACCAAATTTTACTGTAGAAGAAACTTCTTCAGATTCTATATTGGTAAAATGGGAAGACATTCCTATTGAAGATTGCCAGGGTTTCTTAGAGGGATACCGACTTTCCTTTGCAAAAGGTGAAAAAGATGCTCTAAAGCCTAGGCTTTTGGAAACAGGTAAATGAAATATGTAGATTGCAACTTCCTTGCTCAGGCGTTTATCTTTTAATAACTTAATTTCACTTTAAAAAATATGCCTCAGTCATAATTCTGTTGCATTACTCACTAGCATAATTGACCGCTGATATATGACAAAGGCATTTGAAATAATCAGCTCCTTGTGTGGTTAGCAGTTGTTTTTTAATATAAGGCAAAAGTCAGAGAAAACCCTGGCTCACTGAGGCCATAAAGCTATGCAGTGACTAAGTGGCGATGTGACACACTGCCCTGTGTACAGATACCCTGCGTAGATGAGACATGGGGGAGGTGACACAGCTATATTTAATCGGGTACATTCTTTCACTACCCGTCTTGTAAGGACATCTCTGTACAGATCTGAAACCTCACTCACGCTAACATAAGAGGACAAGAAGGAGTGTAAGAAACTGAAGCCAGTCTGTGGCAGCAACAGACTCGTGTGCTCTTTGGTGCCGTGTAAGCAAGCAGCATTGCTAGGATTCTTTTGTTTCAGTTCTCCTTTATACAGACTGTTCCCCGGGTTTCATATGCTGACTTCAAGCAAGTCTTGCTAAAGCTGAGACTGTCTTTGTGAATCTTTTCTTACAAAGTTATCCTACTTTTTTATCTTACTGCTTTCAAACAAATAGGGAATCCAGAACTTAAAGTTAAGAATATCACTGACTTGACAAAGAAATCTTTGAAAATACTTGATCTTCAAGGCAAAACAAGTTACCAACTGGACCTACAAGCCTACACTGCTGGTGGGTTGAGCCCTCCAAACAGTCTTTATGTGGTGACGAAGGAGGACTGTAAGTAGAATATCTCTTTTCATTAATAGTCTTCAGCACAGGGGCTATACAATGTCTATAAAGATGAGCTTATTTTTGTAGTTTTTGTTCTGGTCCCCTTAGGTGGTGTGGACATGCAGTCTTAATTTTTAATTTATTTAGTTGACTACTTTTAAATACAAAAAATTGGTACAGTTCAGGGTCAGGAAAAGATCCTTTCCTATTGACAGCTACCTTGTAGTCCATGGTAAAGTAAACAAGGAAAATAACTTCACAACTACTGCTAAATATGGTGGAGTTTGAACTTAGTCTTCTCAAGCAGTTAGTTGTTTCTGTCCCGTTTCCCATGATGAATATCTGGTAATACATGGCGGGGAGAAAGACATTGTGGAAATACTTACCAGTTTCAGAATTATAAACAGATGCATCTCTGCTTTGAATTCAGTTTTATTGATCCCCTGACAGACAGAAACAAACTCAGAAAAAAAGGAAAAAAAAAAAAGGATTGATTTTGAGGAATGAAAAAAAAAAAAAATTCGTATGAAAGACTGAACACTGGGGTGCAACTGAAATACATGAAAAATCAAACTTGAGGCACTTGACATCAATGGAGGGCAGTGAGAATGTACTGGAGATGGACCCTGGGAATTAGAAGCATTGTAAACCATAAAGGCAGTGCAGTTTATGCAACGAGCTGTTGGCCTGTAAGAGCCATTACCAGGGATTTGGCCAGCCCAAGTAGCCTGAAAGTGCAATTCCAGTGCTAGCAGAGAACAGGATTACAGTGGCAGTCAGTCTTGTGTTGCACATGAAGCCTTTCGCAATTATGCAATCTGAGAGAAATATCTGCTGATTCCTGTAGTAGTCCCGGGATCAGCTGTTTATGGATGGACTTTGCCCTTCCGGCAGAGAAGTGTGTGGTATCGGTCACTGCAGACCACTGTTGGCCGAGTTTGATGAAATGGTCTCTAATCAGCAGGAATGTTAGAGAAGGCATAAACTTGCTGGTAATTTTGAATATGTATTTATTGTCTTTTCATTTTTTGTCCCCCAGCTGTAGGGTTAATCATTGCAATCCTCATCCCCGTTGCAGTGGTTGTGCTGCTTGGAGTGGTGGCCAGCATCTTCTGCTACCGAAAGAGGGAATGGTAAATGCTTGCGTGCAGTTCTGATCCTTTCCTGGATGTGTTTGCTTCAGTGCTTGAGTTTTCCATGATTTTAGTTATTCTTTGGTTTGTTTTTTTTTTTTTGCCAATTACCCGAAAATGTAGTGGGCTTTAAAGGTGGATGGCAAAAACACGTTGTAGGAGGTTAGGATTTGAGTTGAAGGGAGGTTAGAGTGAGGAATGCAAAAAGGTTTTGCAGGAGCCTGTCCCAGAGCGAGTATAAATAGTTCCCAAATGAAAAGAGGCTGGCGACATACCGTAATTTGTGAGCCATCCGCAAACACTCAGGTAGGCATCCCATCTTCAACTTTTTGGAAACGTGGCATATTAAGTTCCCCAGTTTAAAAAAAAAAAAAAAAAAAAAGTTTGCTGTTTTCTCCATTAAATACTCAGCGAAAGTGTAACACATTAAATCTTTGTGCCAGATGTCTTCAGTATTCTGAATTAAAGGGAAATGTCCTGCGTCCTTTTGTGTATTTGTAATCTGGTTTAGGGCTTGGTAACTTCTAAAAGTTTTTTTCTTCGCCCTTTAAAGGATTAAAGAAACATTTTATCCAGAGATCCCGAATCCCGAGAACAGTAAGGCGCTGGAGTTTCAGAAGAACATCTGTGAGGTAACCCTCATTTTAAATCTAGCATTTCAGACTTCTGAAAGATATTGTGAGTAACGAATTCTTTTGCAAACTTTGAGTCTTCTGCTCCAGTTGTAGAGACAACTGTGTGGCAGAGGGGAACAGGACTTGTCAGCTGCTGTCTAGAGGTTCTTTTAGATAATGTAGTTACTTGCAGTGTTTGAACTAGGGAAGAACTGCTACATTTCTCTCCTCCTGCGCTAATAAGAAGTGTCAGTACATGATAATGGTGTGTGAGACTAACATACCTGTCTTTGTCGTAGCGTTAGGAGAAGTAGAAAGTCTGGAGAAGCGTACATGCCATATCCTGAACCTCCTGGTAGACATAGTAGGTGGAAATCAATGTAACGTTTAAACAACCTTCTGGAATGGGTTATACAAAGCCAAGATTTAGGGAAAGAGTTCTCAAACACTTACGGCAAGATCCGGTGTCTCTTTAAATTGGCTAAAATACTTCTAATGTTAAAAACAATGTGTGATGAGCCGCAAAATGAGAACTAAAGCACTTTTTTTCATATTGTACTAATGGCACTGGGGTAAGTGCAAACCACAAGCCAACACCTTGGTTTAGTTTGGGCAAGTTGTTGCTTGCTTTCAGGATTTCCAGGTCTTTCGGCTTAGTCTCTCCACCTTCTCCTTTTCTCACTGCAGGGGAGTAAGACACTTAAAACACTGGAAATGAACCCATGCACCCCCAATAGTATCGAAGTGGTGGAAACACGGTCTGCGGTTCCCAAGATTGAAGACACGGAGATGATGTCCCCAGCAGCAGACACCACTGTGCCTGAAGATGGCTCTGACTCAGAAACAGAGAACCATGTGGTTGTGTCCTACTGCCCCCCTATCATTGAAGAGGAGCTCTCAAACCCCACTGTGGATGAACCTGTGGCCTCGTCTCAGGTGGTCTACATTGACATCCAGTCAATGTATCAGCCTCAAATTAAATCAGAGGAGGAGCCAGAAATAGACTTAGTGACGACAGCAGGCTATAAGCCACAAATGCAGCTGCCTATCAGTGCTCTGAAAATGGAGAGTCGCTCACCTGCAGAGGAAGAATTGGGTAAAACTGCAGGTTACAGACCTCAAGCAAACACAAATGCCTGGAACGTGGACACTCCAGACTCTCCTGGATCAGTTGAAAGCAACAATGAAAATGCATCTTTTGGGAGCCCATGTTCCATTAATTCCCGACAGTTTCTGCTTCCTCCAAAAGATGATGGAGATTCTCTCAAACCCAGTAACATAGGGTGGTCCTTTACACACTTTTTTCAGAACAAACCAAATGATTAACAGTCAGTCCTCATGGCACCTGAACCTACCTTCTAAATAAGCTTTTGTTCCTGATGTTGTTAAGAAAGGAAGTAGAAAATTGCAAAAGGTGTGAATTATTCTTGGAGACAGTCAGCAGAGGTTCTAGTGAGCTGAATGTTACCATGTTTCAGTTAGCAAAAGTGTTGATGTTACATTTTAATAGAGGCCAAGAGGCCAAAGATATAGCAATTCAGTTATTACTCTAGTAAAATATATTGGATATAAGGTGTATTGAGTTTAGAGCTCCTGATAATCATAGTCAAAGAACTCTGCCTGCCTTCACATAGTGCTCCAAGATTAATATGGTCTCATGCAACTTATAACTTGGAAAGATTGCTTTGCTTTATTGTAGTTGTTCTCAACTGTGCATACTCGAATGATGCAACCCCAGCGTGTTTCCTTACTGAAGGTTTCATCTGTCGCAAGCCTCCCCCTAACACATGGAAACAATGTTGTTGGAAAATCTTGAGATCTTTTACCTAGGTAGAAACTAAGAACAAGTGAGAGTGCTTTTTAGTTTTTCCTTCTCCCAGTGGAAGGGTATTATCACTGTTAAACACTTTTGAAGCAATGGCCATTCAAATCTGTTGCTTTTTAACTAGACACTAGTTTCTGTACCTACTGTACAATGTTTATTCAATGTTTGACTCAGGGGTACAAACTTGGGGAAAAAATGTGTAACACTGACTTAAACCTCAACAAGACCTGCAGAAAGTTTAAAACTTTTTTTTTTTTTAAAAAAAAACAACTTAGAATGCTCTATTAATCTATCCTAATGTATTGCACTAATGCATTTTGTATTTCATAGCTAAAGCTCCAGATCTCCTGCTTCACCCCCAGTGTTCAGCAGTCTTTGCACTATACAGTAATGTAAGCCACGGGGAAATCTCTGTCTACTAACATTAGCTGTCAAAGCAGTTTCGCATGCAGAATTACAGGCAGTTTTACTAGCTCCTTGAGAACAAATTGCGCTTTGGACGGTCTTCATTGTATTAGCTTTGTGACCTGCTGCCTGGCTGTTCTTCAGCGTCTTCCCCACAGGGAGCTCTCTGCAAATTCTGCCTGGGAGTACAAGGTGGGATTTCTCTAGTGACAGGGAGAAACCCAAGGAAGTTTTAATGCCAATAATTCTACCTCTCCTTTGCGAGATGTGTGATGCAAAGAAAGCTTAAATGATGTACATTTTTTTGTGCTTAAAGGAGTCTTCAGAACAATCATCTTCAAAAGTGCTTTTTTTCACATATGAATCTCTAGGCAGCTGTAATTGTAAAATTTCACTCTGTGAACTTCAGGCTGTGGCACATGTGAATTTCACTAGCTTACAGGAGAAAGTGCTTTCCAACTTGCATGCTCCTTACCTTACTGTCAACCACAGTAGTGAGAGGTAAAATGGTAAAGAGCATTCAAAAGGGGTCTCCATGAAGTTCTAACTGAATCTTATATTTAGATTTCAGTTTTCTTAGCAACCTTGTGGGTTTTTTGAATAAATAAGATGGAGGAATGGCTCTCTAAACAGCATCTCGAAACAGATAAGGAGGCTGCATTGGCTGAGCTACTGGTTGTAAAGGAGTGAGAGTAGACCAGAAGGATAACTAGCTTGGCAAAAATTTGTTCTTCAGACCATGTGATCTGGCCATCAAAATAAAACCAAACATTGGGTTAAACTTAGTCACAACAATGGGTGGTACAGTTTCAGATGTTGGTATGTCTCTGCCAACTCTGTAGAATGAAAATACAGAGAGAGATTTCAAGACTGACCAAAAGGCGAAAGCACTAAATGGCATCCAAACCATCATCAGTGAGAACTACCTGTGTGTGCCTCCTGGAAGAGTGAACTGTGAAGGCAGTAAAAATAGATGTTTCTGCAGACCTGACAGAGTGCAAGATATGTCTGAAGAGCCTAAAATGCAGATACAATTCCAATTTTGAGGTTGAATCTTGGAGTTAGCAGAGCTATGAGTGAAAGGACAGACAGGCAGAGCAAAGAACTGGTGTCCATCTTTCACCAGGTATTGGTGCAAGAAAGTTTCGTGCCTAATCTATTACTGTCTATTATTCAGAACATTTAACTAATACATAAGAAGAAGCAGTTCTGCCCTTTGTGCTTGATAGCTGGGAGGTGGCTAAATCCTAGTAGTAACAATCCTGTCTCATAATATGTCTTTTAGAGCAAATTTCTTCCCACTAGTGCAGATTTGGCTCAACTTGTGTTTACCTCCTAAGATGGATTTTAGATTGTGCTGCCATATGCTTTTAATTGAAAGCAGAACTTGTCATGGATAGAGTTTATGGGTAGTGGTTTGGGTTTTTTATGGAGCAGTTTCTCAATGCAGAGGAGCAATCAGTGTTGTATGGTGATCCACACAAAAAGAAAATCCTCTGTAGCAGAACAGCTAATCATGAACAATAACTTTGCTTTCATATGGCTGTGTATTGCAAGAAACCAAACCAGACTGAAGTTTGAGAGTACTAGCAATTTTTATTTTGACAGACTGGAATCCTGGGCAGCTGCAGAGAACACGCGCGGCTCACAGGGAGCAACCTAACACCCTTCACAGTGTGCCCACAATGATTCACTTAAGCACTGGCATCACATACTCAGGTTCTCCTGTTCTTCTTGTTCAGGAAAGGCTACAGCATTTTAAATTTCTTCATATCTTAGTGATTAGGTAGGGAAAAAGTCCACAAATACTGGGTCTGCCTTAATGATTTCAAAGCACTCTCATCTAATTATCCATACCATTTTTCTTTTTTTAAAAAAACCAACCAACCAACAACTTTGACTTTATATTGTATCTGGCTGATGTTCTGACTTCCAGAATGCAGGGCAGAAGAATCCTATTAATAGCAATGCCATATCATACACATCATCTTTTATCATTAGCAGAAGACTGGGATGAACGAGGGAGAGACACAGGCTTGTGCTGTATGTGTAGTGTCACTTACTGTTGCTTAGTTGTTATGAACCAATAAGCAGTTTTCATTCCAGCGCTTGAAAGCTCAGCTGCTTCAGCTCTTTGTTTCCTTTGATCCTATTCAGTGCTGCAAGTAGGGACTCCTTTCAAATGTCTATCTTAAATCTTTAGCAGTGAATCCAAAAAGCAGATGGGTAATGGGAGGTTGTGTGCTACTCCACATCATCTGAAGACACCTCTGGGAGCATGGTACTGTAAGAGTGAGTGACAAGGACTGTCAGGGAGCAGACTTGCTTTCTGAGCCCAAGTGCCATGTTAAACCAGTGAAGCATCTTTAGGAATGTCTGTAGAAATTCACTTTCAAAACATGGTGCTGTTTAGCCTCTAAATGCATTGGCTGACAGTTGGAAGATTAAAACTTTGGGCTTCAGAGGGGATCAGGCTCCTTTTATTAGTGCCTTCTGACTTCCTGTGAGCCTCTTCAGTCAAATTGTTGCTGGAAAATGTCTTAGGAAACTTAAAATACTGCACTTCCTAACCATCATTTTCTGCAAGATCTTGTTCCTTTACTGAACATCTAGTTTGTTTTAGTTCTGTCTTTTTATTTTTTTCCTAGGAGACTAGAAAATTCAGCTTTTTTAAAAAATGAAACAGACAAAAAAAAAAACTTCCAGAAGGGATACGATCAGAAGGGATTGTGTCCAAAACACTGTTACTACCAACTCAGTGCTTCAACTCTCCAGTTGGATCACTGTTCAGAGATGTAAGGTGTTAATGCCAAGCAGTTTCTTTCTGAAGCAAATAACTGGTGCTGCTGCTTTTTATTTCTGAGCCATGCTTGTCATAAATGACGATTTGGGGATTGTAATGGGTTTTTATACTGTTCACTGTATGTGTGGAACATCAGTCATGTTTGATGTAACATCGTGCACTCTCATATTTGACACATCAATTATTTTTGTTGTTCTGGCATGTGAGGGGATCTGGGATCTTGGTTTTGTGTGTTAAATTTTGAGTAGTAGGTAGATCTGCAGGTGATATACCTCACAGAACTACTAGTTAATATATTATAGTAAGCTAATTCTACAAGCAGGCAGTGAGCTACCTCCCCTGCTGTGCAGAGGCTGCATAGGCAGACTTAGAACCCGATGACTGACATTTGCTATGGTAGCTGTCCTTATTATCTGTAGCTGCTGCTTTTGTGGGTAAACCATTTCCAAAGGGAACCAGTAGCCGTGTTGTCTGTCATGGCACAATTGGCAAATGCTCCATGTTTCTTCATGGTTGGTTTGTGTGGGGGACCAGAGCTTTCCTCTGCTGGAAGCCTGGCAGCAGCAAGCTCCTGCTCACCTCCTCGAGTTTTAGACTGCTCTGAAGAGCCACCTTCAAGATGCCATTTGTTTGTGGGTTTCTTGATATGTTTGATATGATATGGGTAAAACTTAGGACAATGGTGTTTCCTGTGATTTTGTCCTCCAGGACACTCAGTTGAACATCAAAGTAGCAAAAATGAAGGCAATTGGATGCATTCGAGGGAGAAGGTGTTTAGACGTCACTCTGAAAAGGCAATGATAAATCATGTGCTCTATTTTTAGATAAATATTGCTTTGTAAATAGAATGTTTGTATACCTACAAGTAGACAGAAATATAGTAAAAGAATTTGAAATACATAGGAAAAGTGTAACATTTAAAGAATCAGGTTGCTAACGAGGCTCAGTGTACCAGAAACCTATCAAGAGCTTCCCATGTAAATAGCATCCTCACTTCCACTGTAGACTTTAAGACATCCAGTGTAAATGGCATTAATATTTTTAACACTAAAAAAAATCCTAACCCTTTATGCACATACGTGCTTGCATCATTATGTACCTAGGCGCTTATTGCAGAAGAAGTTGTCTTGCAATGGGAGCCCTGTACTTGAATACATGTTTTCTGAGGCGCAGTTTCGTCTAGTTAAAACAGCTGCCAGCTGCGCTCCTCAGGGCACGCTACACCGAGTTTATGCTGCTGTGCATTGAGCATCACCCTGTGTGGCTGGTGCTCAGAAATGCTGTTGGCAATTCACAACATTCGTTGTTGGCTTTTTCTTCGTCTTTTCCTTAGCAAGCCTTGAAACACAGTCCCAGACTCCGAATGCCAAACACGGATTCAGAAATGTTGGCGTGTTTAAAAAGTAATTTCCTCATGCTTAGGCCTCTCTTAAATTTTTAAATATCTCCCTAGAAGCTGGAAAACAGTTTCTTCCACAACATTTTTCTTTCCTCTCCTCCCCCCATTTATATAACTCTGGATTTTCCCCAGTGTTTCTAAGATAGCCAGTGTTTGTTTCCTTTTTGCATGTTATGCAAACAAACCTCAGATGATATTGGCACGGGCTTCTGTAACTTTACCAGTTGTCCCAGGGTGCATGACACTATTTTTTCCCTACAGAAACGCCTATTAATTCCTTCTGCTCTCCAGAGAACCTTTGTATTTCGGAGGACGGGGGCTCAGCATCGCCGTGCAGGTGAGCAGGTCTAATGGCAGGGTGTGGCATGAGAGGACAGGATTAATCCCTCTCCAGTCTCGCCTTCTCCTTGTTTCCAGCGCTGCCCAGGTCACTTCGTGGAGCAGCAGAGCAGATGGCATTCATTGTTTATTAATGTTATACCCAACTGAATCTCAGGGCAGGTTTCTGGACGGTCCCAAACGTGTACTTTGACTCCTGTCACGTGAAAGTGAGCTCCAGTGGAAGTGTATGCACAATTTCCACAACAAGGTTCAGTACCTTTGCAACTCATTTGGTGTCATATTGTGCAAAACATAGTAAGTAAAACTTACCCAGGAACAAAGGAAAAAAAGAGGTGTTCTCATTGTCATTATTTGGGCTGAGAAGAATTAAAAAAATAAGTAGCTCAAGCAGGGCAAAGTAAAACAGAAACTGGTGAGGTCTCACACCATTTAGAAGTAATACAATGTAAAAAGAATCCTTGAACATCATTTTTTGTCAATGTTTCCTTAATGTGATTTAAGAGTGGCTTAGTATGACTGCTTTTTGCTTCTTAATGTGTCAGAAAAGTTTATAAAGCAGGGGATAGCAAAAAAAAGAAGATAACTGAATCGACTCATGTCTGAAATCCTACTCGAAAGTAACAGTAGTTTGAACTTTAATGCTGTTGTGGCGCACAAAACAGCAGAGCTGGTGGAGTCACCTGAAAAAACCTGACATCATTGTACTATAATGCTGTAACTTTTAAAATATATACTGTGAACAGGTTCAGTGTTTTTTTAGCTGTTTTATACCGTATTTTTTACAGCGTAAATAATTTGTTTAGAGATGTTTTTGTGTTGTTTTTACAAAGATTTTAATGAACTTTTGTTTAATACTAGTGAAAATATTGTTTGCCAATTTTAAATAGTCTTCTATAGAAATGCTTTCTGAGAATAAATCAATAAATCAAACTGACAAAATAGTCTTCCTAACACACTAAATCCAATCAGTTATTAAACATACTTCTGTTGCTGAGTTATACTGAAGTTTTCCAGCTTCCAAATCCACTATTGAAAAAATATTTCTTTCACAATTTAAGAAAAATCATCACAAGGCACTTTAATGAAGTTGTAGCATACCAAGTAAAGTAGTGATTCAACAAAGTGTGTCAACATAAAAATTTATTAGCTAAGCAGTTAAGCAAATGCATGCTCGAAAAAGGAAGCGTGGGATCATGTTGGGGAAATAATATTCCAGTGCAGCAAATGACATTTAAGACTAACCTAACACTAAGATACCAACTTTGCATATGTTTTAAACCTAGTTTGCTTGGCTGATGTAACTCTTGTTGTATTGCTTGGGTGTCTAAAAATACGCATGTATTTAACAGTTTTATCATAGTATTGCCATGGAATTTAATAAATATATTTTCTTACACTCTTACATGTTTTCATACTCCTTGCTTGCATGTTTACTTATAAGTGAGAGTTAAATTCTGCTCATGCTCCAGTACAAACAGAGTTATTTTAATTTTGTGTCAGTAAATAACCACAGGATCTGGCAAGCGCAACCTTGGCTTCCTGATCGGCAGAGTCGGGTCGTAACACAGATACTCTCCGAGCAGCTTCTCCTAAGCACAGCATGCTGTAGTGTGCACATATGTGGTTTACTGAAGCCCTCCTGCTTCTGCCGTGTGATGTGATCATAGGAAGAAGGCCAGTTGACCTACCTGTGTCCTCCTCAGCTTATGGCTCTAACACAGCCAGAGTTTTGAGATGTGATGTTCCTGCAGGCTTGGGCTGAGGGCTTGCAGAGATGAGCAGCCAGAGGCTCTTGAAGGTGGACAAGTCTGTGGTGGACATCCCTGTTTCACGATGACACATGTACTGGCAGGAGGAAGGGGCCCAGGCTGCACACTGTGGGGTTGATTTGGGTGATGTAGGACGTTTTCTCTGTGTGTTTTATTGGAATGGAGATGATCAGCTTCTATGGTAGCTGTAGAATGAGGCCATTTATGTCACTTACTTGCTGTCCTAGCGACAGCCAAGGAATTTTGTGGCTCATCTAACCACGGCGTCTAGACTAGGGAGTGACATGTGGGCTTAGGTGTGTGGACAGACCAGGTGACAACATATGAGGCCATCATTAAATCATGGCACTACTCTCCCTCTGTGTATTTGGAGGCAGCCTGGAAAGTCAGAGAGTCAATTCCTTGTCTTGAGTAGCAGATTGGCGCAGCTTGTTGTTATGACAGCAAGCAAGTGGAACATGTGAGCTCCACTGAGGGCTGGAGAGGTGCAGGATCAAGAATATTAAGTCCTTTAAGTGGGACTGAAGAGTACTGCTCTGTAAAGACTGAAAAGCGTAGAGCTTTGGAAATGAGGAAAGCTTTGATTGTTCCAAAGGTGAAATCCCACATCTGCGCTCTCAAGCCCTGCAACTGCTCTGACCTGGGCAGGAACACCAGCCATGAGTTCAAGACTGGTCTCACTCCATCATCTGGGCATCAGGTCTAACACAAGTGAAAGGAGGATGGCTTTGCAATATCTTCTGAAGATAGTGCAGACAAAGCATATTCAAACTTTGGCAAAACCAGACTAGCCATGTTGGGTTTAGTACTTAACACAGGTCAGGAGCAGCTGGGGCTCCCTGCCCATTGGCACAGAGTTACTCCACCAGTACAACATGGAAATAGCAGGGTTCTTCACAGGAATGGAGCTGTGTCACATCCACAGTGGGTGCCAACCAGTTAGCCTGGGCTATGTGAATGTGTGAGAGCATCCAAGAGATCTGGCCCTGGGAGAGGAGAAGTGGATCTGTCAGATGGACATCACTGTCCCTGCTCTGGCACAGGACACTCAGATGAGGCAAATAGCCCACACGCAGGGCCTGTCTGCAGGGTGTGCAGTCCCATGCCTCTGTTGCTTTCCCCCCGGGGCAAATTGGGGGAGTCAAGGGAGCAACTTCTAATACAAAGTCAGTGCAGAAATCAGATACCTTGATGTGTTGCATTTACAATACACAGCCACTGTAGGTGATACATCCAAAGCCAGTTGTGAGGCAGAGCTTTTAACTTTGTATGCATTTATGAGGTACCTGGGAACTACAAATACAGGCACCTCTACAAAGTAACTAAAGTCATAGCACCTGAGTTTTCACATAGTGTTGCGGACATTGATAGAGAGTTGTGCTACAAAATCACAGCAACTGAGTTCAGAGGTTGGATAATGAAGAAGCATGAGGACTGCCCTGTTTTTGACTGTTGGGATGAGGATGGTGAGAGGGACTTGAATTGTCTGTTTCTTGGCTGTATTCCAGGAGGTTGGATTAAAATGATCTCTGAGGTCCCTTCCAGCCCAGGCCATTCTATGATTCTATGATTCTGCTTGGCTTTCCCTGTGCTGTCAATGCCAGCTTCTCCTAAAATGGCATCAGCTGTAGCACTAGGGTCCTGCATTTTCCTGCATTTGCAACTGCAGGAAGTTGCTCTCAACACATAAACAAAGGTTATAGAGTCTCTGTGTATGAGACATTTGTTAGTTCTTAAAAATATAGCTCTGTCTTTTGGTAAGAATGATCCTTTCAGATGAAACTGCTTAAACTTCATGATAAATTGGTGATTTCATTTTTGAATTCTGCTGTGATGACACCAGCATTAAAAGCTGTAGCAAGGAAAAAAAATAGAAGCAAGAGAAATTGTGAAGAAAATAATAAATATTGCCTCTCTGGTGTCTTCCAAAGACAGGAAAACTGAGGAAAATTCCATTGTGTCCGCAAAAAGTGACAACATAACACCGTGGCTGTTGCCATCAGAAACTATTAAAGGGTCTGCAAAGCAAAACAATAGGTTACAAAGCTTCTGTTTTGTGGGACTGAACATGGGGTGTCTTCGCTCAGCAGCCTCACTTCTTCACAGTGTCCCCATACATTGTGGTGATGTATAGTGCTGGAAAACATGATTTGTGGAGATGTGTTGAAAGAACCAGCACTATTGCGTTCCTAGAAAGGAAGACAGAGGGAAACATAGAAAAGAAATAGAGTGGGAGAGGAACAATGCTGTCTTTGTCCTGCACACAATAAACAAAGATAAAAGCTCTGACAGTGAACGGATATTTGAGAGAAATAAGGGCAGTCGGTGGCAGCGCTGCCAGGCAGTCTCCATTGCAGGGGGTTTGGGAAGAAAGCGCTCCCAGACAAGTTGGGTCTTGTCCACGGAGGCGGAAAGCCAGCACCTGGCAGAGCTGCAGCAACTGCAGGTGCCAGTGCCAAGCTGTTACTCATGTGTGACACTCGAGTGCAGGGGCAAGGACACATCATCACCCCATGAGGGGACCAGGGTGCTTATGGCAACTCAAACCAATGGAAAAATGGTGTGGGAGGGAGGGATGCACTTACTGGAGCAGGTGATGCCCCAACTTGGACATCAGACCAAGGTGTTGCATAGGAAAAGGGAAAACTCTACTGTGTGCACACACAGCCCCCAAGAAATAAAATGCTGATAAAAGACACATCTGGCTGATGGGATGTGACTGCTGCTCTCTATGAGTAAACCACAGATGTGTTTTATCTAGTCCTTTAAAGTGAGTTGATTTGTCCCTTGAGGGGTGGAGGAAGCTGCCTGAGCAGAGCTGGCACAATGCATTTCCCACCCAGCTTACTGTGCTTTGTCAACAGAATGAAAATGTTTTCTCAAAATCCAAGCCTGGCTAACAAAACAGTAACTTTTAACAGGCACCTGTGACAGGTTAATGCACCAGCAGGGAATGTGCAGCTTCCCAACCCTGCCAGCTTCTCCTCCTCCTCACCTCTGTGCTCCCTGGGGCTCATCTGGGAGGACTGGGATGGAAAAGAGCTCCCAGACCCTCACTTTTGGCTACCCAGAACACACTAGTGCAGGAAGAACTTGCCTACCAAACCTTTGCTATGTTTCCACTGGTTTTTCTTCCCCTTGATGTTTCCTTTTGCTCCATGTTTTTTTTTGTTTCTTTTTTCTACTTCCTGCTTATTTTACTTTAGGATGACCTGAGTAAACCTAACTGCTGATTCCAGATAGGCTGGTCTCCAGGGAGGTGAAAGAGTTGGGGAGAGCAGGGAGGTATGCTGTGCCCTGGCCAGGGAGAGGGGTGGGCAGGCAGCAGCTCTACACGAGAGCCAGTGTCCAGCGCAAATCCTAAGTCAGCTCCTCCAAGGCACCAAGGCAGGGTGTTTAGCCCTAGAAAGTGGAGGGCAATGTCTTTTTGGGATTAATGTAAAAAATTAAGAAGAATGCTAAGAACTGCAATTTTAGGAAGGGGGTTAAGTTGCAAAGAGAGACACAAGCACCTGGGGTTCATTGCTGGTTTGCACAGGTAACTGCAGGAAAAAAGGACATGGCTCTGTCAGGAGCCAAGAGCTCATCCTGCAGCAGAATCAGGGTCATGCCAGGCATCTGATATGGCCCGAGTAATAAATAATGTGATTAATAAACATCTTTGGAGACATAGTGAGCCGTATATCCAGGCCAGTTCCTGGGAAAATGACTAAGCATTGTGCCATGCACTGTCGGTCCTTCCCCTCTCCTTCCCTGGCCCAGCATCAGGGGGCTGGGGGGGGCAGCTGAGCCTCCACATCTGTTCAGATGTTCCTGAGTTTCTGGCATCTATTTCTGGCTCAGCCCCTTGCATAGAAACCCTGGCCCCAAGCTTCACCAGGGAGAATGGAGATGTGGATGCAGGATGCTCCCCTCTTCGGAAGTTTCTCAGACTATCGTTAAAAGGATCCAGAAAGGACCTTTCTTTTTCCCTTTTTTTTTCTTTAAAAGATTCAAACCCCGCCGCATCTTTGCAATTCATCTCCGCCTGGCCGGCACCACACAGCTGTGCCGCTCGTGCTCAGTCTACACCGCAGCGGGGTGATGCTGCCAGCTCTGAATTCCTGCGTGGTGATACGCATAGTTGGAAACAGGCATTTGGGGAGGTGCTGTTTGTTGCTCTTATTTTGTCTAAACAACAACGGAGGTATTTCCTACTCATTCCACCACCCCCACCCCCCCTTACCCTGCATTTCAAAGAGCAGCTTTTGTTCTGGAGAAATATTGCCTTGTACCGAAACACCTGTTGTTCTGCAGTAAATTATCTTAAAATAGAGACCTCTCCCACCAGATGTTTGTCTTGGAGCTGCTCTCCAAACCCTGCGACAGAAATGAAAGGATGGGAAAGGCAAGGCACATGTGACCGTGGCAGCTGATTTCTGGACCAGTGTTGTTGCCCTGTCAGCAGCACCATGACAGGTCCACAGGACTAGGGTTATAGTTGGCTACATCTCCCCACCTTGTACCAGGTCATGAGAGGTCACTACCATCTGGGAAACCCTTTGAACTGATAAAACACAAGTCTCTTCTCTCCAGCAGCTGAGATGCAGCCCAGGCGCAGGCTGTGTCTGGTCACCGCCGCAGGGCTGCTGCAGTGAGCAGCCAGCAAGACCTTCAGCCTCCAGAGGTTTTAGTTGCCACCCCTTTTCAAATCTGCGTATTTCCTCTTTATATCCCACGGCATCAAATTCCATTTACATTAATTTTAAAGCCACATTTTGATCATATATACTCTATCTTGCTTTTTTTCCCAAACATGCACAGGTTTCTTTCCCCACATGGGGCTCCCCAAGCAAAATAAAACTTTTGCTTCGCCTGGGGTGAGAGCCATGAGTGTCTCCAGCTCCTCCACAAGCTGCCTGTGTCTTCTACAGACAGTTGAGGCAGATCACAACTGCACATTACATGCTGGCACCACCACGTATTTTTCTGTTTATTTCAAACAAGTGCCTGTATTTGTATTTTACTACTGTTGCCGCATCTACAAGGAGCACAAGATCTTTCACCCAAGTGATCAGGGTGTCCCTTTCAAGGACTGGAGGAGCTCAGGTCTCCTTGGCAGTTAATTACATGTGTCATTATCTAGTACCAGCTATTATTGTTTTCCCCTCATGCCTGCAGCTGCTCACAGTCAGCTGTAGGTGGGACAAGTCTCCTGAAAGAGTTGTAGCTGCCAGGGAGCCAGGAGCATCCTGGGAACAGCGCAAATGCAGGAGAAACCTCCTGATCTCAGTTGTTTTCACCACATCAGATCGCACACAAGCATTCACGGGTGCCTGTGCCACTGAGGAGGTTTGTGCTTCTCCTGCTGCTGGTATGTAGCGAGCCATGGGGTGCTCCACTGCACAGTGGGTCTCTCTTCTCCCCTCTGATGGCTCACTGATCCACTTTAAAGAGTTAAGGAAGAAAATTCCCCAAGGTACTAAATTCCAGACCATTTCCTCAGTGTCTTGACAGCACTCTGTTCACCTGCTTAAATTACAATCTGGAAATTAAGGTTGCGTAAGTGTTGGTCCGGTGCCCAGGAAACATTTTAAGAGGACTGTGACCCACCAAGGTCTCTTGCACATCCCTTTTCTCATTTTTCAGGAAAAAAAAAAAAAAAGTGATTTATAATACCACAGTAGCAAGTATTTGCTCTTTTTTTGTCCTAATCTTTTAATCTGTTTAAGCCAGGAAAGCTTCATAACGTACACTTTTCAACTGTCAAAATTTACAAAACAAAAAGAGATTTAAAATTGGTCATAACTCACAAATATCCCCATCAAAACTGTGTAATACAGACATTAAGCATCTCATATAACAAATTTAAACCATAGGTCACTTTGCTATTTTTAGGAAAGTGTGCAAAGAGCTAACTGTATAGTACATCTAAATGTTAGAAGTTATACCATGTAAGCAGGTCTCCTGCTGCTATAAAAAATATACAAGTATAAAATTACTTCTACAAAATTGTTTCATTGATTTTGTTGCTTGCAATAAAAAAGTAGACCTTAAGAACTTCCCTCATCCACAAACAACAATATTTTGAAACCAGTCACCACTGTAGCTGTTTCTCACACAGAATGAAACATAATTTAGCTAAATCTGAGCATGGTAAGGAGAACTGCTTGTTCCAGGACATACATTTAAATGCATAGATACACTGCCTGATGGTGTATTTGTTGAACAGCACAGTCATTGTACCACTGCAGGGTAGGATGAATGCAAGTGTTTCAAGACTGCTTTCCCTCATACTACGAAAGATAACCTAAGGACCACAACACAGTCATTGAGCTACCCGTAACATCACACGTTTCTTTGCCCTTTGCACCTTTAGCATCCGCTACACAATTAGCGAGCAGAGGGGACCAAAAATACTCAGACCCCAAATACTCCTACAAAAAATACTCAGTTTGGTTTGGTCAGAAAGGGAAAGATAAGGAGAGGGGAAAAATGGTTTTGGTCTTTTTCTTTGGGGGTGGGGAGGGGTGTTCCCTTTGGCTCTGTCACCTTCCCAGGTGGCGAACACGGTCCAGCTGCAGAGGGATGTGGCAGCCAGCTCGCGCTCAGCCACACACGCAAGCACACGACGGGTCCTCAGCACCGGGATTCCTCTCTTGTCACTTGGTCCCACATGTGTTGATGTTCTTCCCATCAGTGGCATCCTCCACCAGTGAGATGTGGTAATCAGTCGAGAGCGTGAGGTGAGAGATGCAGCCTACCAGGCCCCGCATGTACTGCCTGTTTGTATGCAGGGCTATTTCCTTCATGCCCCCTGGGGAAAAACCAAAACCATAATGAGAAAAAAATAGATGAGAAAAATATTTTTTTCTACGGCAGCAATGAGAAATTCTCCACTGACACGGGCATCTGGTCCTGCTCAGCCAGCAACGCCATTAGCCGTCCTAGCACACCTCAGAGGTGAATTTTAGTTTATAAAACATAACATACTATAAAATAGTATGGTATTAATACTGTAATAACACTGTTTGAAAATAATACATTGAATGTAATCATAATATAATAAGATACTAATATTTATTGTGGAAATTGTAGTCAGTAACAGCTGAGTAAAGTTTGTTTCCAGAATCTCACTAAGGTACAGGGTTTGCAGCTGCCACTCACTGTTTTTGTCTGTGCACACTGGGGGTACCACAGTGCACCACACAGTGCTGGTTCCTTCTCATACCATTCTCCTCCATCCCACCCAGAGAGGCCTCCTCACAAAAAACCAGCTGTGGAGGACCAGAGGCTGCGGTGTAAAACCTTCACCTTGAGATGGACAGAGCTGGGATACTCTGCCTTGCAGTGGACTTCGCGAACAAAAAAATGTGTCTGGGTCCCGAGTGTGAATGGTGAGCACTTACCTACATAGAGATCTCCATTGATGTTTAACTGCCTCATCTTCCCAGGAGATTTACCGGTTCTGGCACCGTAATCGTCCACAGTTACTTTGCCAGACTGCCCATCCCTGAAACGGAAACCAAAACTGCTTTCACACATCCAGCCTACAGCCAGGGGAGCGAAAGAGCAGCAGCACCTCTCCCTTGCCAGGAGACCAGGGTAACACGGTGCTCAGCAGGGTTCACAGCAGTTTTGGGACTGGTATTGGGGAGCCCCATAGACAACAGTGTGCTACAGCAGTTCAGACTGTTCAGGGCATTTTTGTTTTTCAAGGACTACGATGTCAGAGGCCTGCAAAGGGTGTGGGCCCCATTTGCAGAAGAGAAAAAACTGGGAAAGAAACAAACAACACAGAGGGGAGAATGGACATGTTATATGTTCTTAAAAATCAGACGTAATATAAACAGTAGAAGCTTCAATAGAAAGGAAGAAATAGTCAAGCTAAGGTAAAACCTAAGCAGTTTTGTTTCTTATTAGAGTTTTCAGACCACTTCCATTTTATATATGGTCAGTAACCACATTGGTATAAAAGCCATTTGACAGACTTCTGTTCTAACTGAATTTGGTAACAAATTGTGCTAATGTCAGCCTGTGATTTCCAGGGAACTAACATGTCATGAAGAGAGGGATGTGTGCCTTCCCTTCTGGGCACACTTGCCTCCCATGAGGTAATGAGCTATAAATACGAGTTTTATATACACTGCAAGATGTCTGCACCTTCTCCAGATAGAAGAAAGTAGGCATACGCTGTCCCTGCTCCAGTGCTAGCGCAAGGCTGCAAAATGCTCACTAGGGAATTTCAAAATGCAGACATTAAAGAAAAATACTCTTAACCCAAATGGTATGGGTTTAATAGAATGTCTGTCACAGCCCCAGAATAGCCCTGCATGACTTTGGCAGTCTGCCTTGAGTTGTGTCGAGTTGGCACTGTCACCTCTAATACAAAAATCTTTGTGTACATCACCCTGAAACAGCCAAGTTGCTAAAAGTTCAACTCCTATGAGCTATGAGAGCATGAAGCCCCAGTGATTCACACCCAGTCAGCATCCAGACACACCAGCCAGCACCTTTAAATGGCAGAGCGGCTCCAACAACACCTCCCACATTAAGTATAGCCACTTACCGAACAGCCTTGACTCTGTGCCACCGGCCATCACTGAAAGAGCCATTCACCACGATGGAGGCAATGCCGCTGCCCAAATTGTAGCTACAATTAAAACAAAGCAAACCAAAACATTACTGCCTCCCTTGCAAAGACTGTCTGCCTGCCGAATTGCTCAGATGTCCTTACTCTGTGTCCCACCTGCTTAGGTCCCAGAGCCCCCCTTACTGCTCGGATTTGGGGGGGACGACTGGTGGAATCCTTTGGAAGCCCAGCAGTAATGCACTTAATTTGCAAAGCCAGACTCATGGAGCAACAGCTAAAACTCCCTCCTGTCTAGGCTGGAGTGGGTACCATCACCACCATCCCATGGGAGCAAGAAGGGGGCCTCTACATTGCAACTCCTCCCCAAAACAGGAGGTTATGGAGACCAGTGACTTACAGACCTTTGGACTAATGGAAGACAGCAGTGGGAGGTCGCAAACACAGTTAATAAACAAATTATTACAAGAGCAAATAAGCACCAGACCTATAGCAGATCTACAGATCATCTAAACTACTGAGAAGGTTAAGGCTTCTGACATTAGAAAGGACGTAGCACAATGAATAAATGCAGAAATAATCAAGTTCTCTGTTTCAGTTGCAAATCTGATTACTTCTTTGTGTTTGCTGCTACTAAAACTACTCAGCAGACATAACGTCCCCACCATGTTTACACTTCAAGCATCTTAATTTATGGGTCCCAGAAATTCAGGCCAACCTTCATGAAGGGGAAATAGGTGTTACAACACAGTGAGCTATTGGGTGCCCACCCGCCTAAGTAAGCAAGATGAATTAAACTGAGACAGTCGCTGCTGGCCTTCAGCCTCTACCAAACTAGAGAGATTAAAGCCAACATCATCGCCTATTAAAAAAGGCTGAACCCAGAATTAAATTCATGGCCAAGGTTAGATACTTGAGAACAGCACATTAAGTCAGGAGCTGCGCCAGGCAAAATGGTTGTCTTGAATTTCACTCCTTGCCAGAGGTTTAAACAAGTCTCAAACAAGCACCTCTTTTTACCCAGGATGCAAATACCAGTCTAGGTTGAGAACTACAGAAGGATTTGGGTGGTCATGATTGTATCTAAGTGTCAGACCTTTGGTTACATAAATGAGATTCATAACTCTAATGAATGGGAATCCCTTACAATAGTGATACAGCCTTCTGCAGAAGCAGAGATCAACAAATGATTTCCAGCAGCAGTTACACAGTACAGGGAACCTACTCTGATAGGCCATAGGAAAAAGAAAAGGAAAGGTACACTTCCAATTTCAAACTGGACCAGAACACGGGTTTCTGATTTTGGGCTGCAGGAAGACACTTCTCCCTAATTCAGAGCCCTGATATTCTCCTGGCTTTACCCCTTGAAAGGTGGAAAAGTAGCACAAGGACTGCTCTTTTGGAAAGAAAATGACTTTTTTTCTGCACTTGTCCTTTCACCATCTTCTTCAGTGGTCCTTTTCAGCATGCAGTGATTGTTTATGAGAGTTTTCACTTGGTACCTTATTTTTTCACCTTCCTAAATGTGTGTAGAAGGTACAGCTATTTGAATAAAATTCAGCTTTTTCAGTGTAAAACCTTTGTGTATCTTCACCTCTGGGGGATAGCAACAACCCTAATAAAAATGTGTTGCCTGATCTAGTTGAGAGGCGTCCCTGCACATGACAGGGAGGTTGGATTAAATGATCTCTAAGGTCCCTTCCAGCCTAGGCCATCCTATGATTCTAGGAAAAATGCACTGTGCCTAGCAAACAGAGAGAACAGAGTGGCCACTTACTACCACGCATCTTGAAAACACAGGCTTTCCCAAAGACATTTAAAAAATGCACCATTTCTGTAGAGTCAGTTCCTTCTTTATAAAACAATGAGTAAACGAAGAGTTTTTGCAAAGTTAGCCACAGAAAAATCACATGAGAAAAAGTTAAAAGGAAATTAATTTAAACAGAAATGTGCAACTTGTCTATGTGTTCATGGTAGCAAAAAACAACCAAGTAAGTCAAGTAACAGATTCAAATTAGCTTAAATGATTAAGAAAATCTTTGTCATTTAATCAGTGTCTCACAACAATCCATAATAATGATGGTATTTGTAGTTTGCTGTAGTTTGATGTAGTTTGTCTTACACAACCTAAAAGGGGATCAAGAGGAAAGTCAATGCTTTCAAGAGGCAGGAATCCCAAAAAAGCACCATGCAAAAAGTTCCACAGAGTTTACCTAAGTGTCTGTAAGGGAGAAAGTGGTTCTGGATAGAGAAAACATGTTCAACCCAATATTCCCAAGTGCCCCCCAATTCCATTTTTTGTCAGTAATACTGTTTCTTAAATGAATGGTTCTGTGGACAGTGGCAGTTACAAAGCCTGGTGACAGCAGGGTTTGTGTCACAGGGTTGGATATTTGGGCGTTTGAGAAGGTGGGAGCCCTGCTCCTATGTGTGCTCTCCAGAGCTGAGCGAGCTCACAGCGAGGACGGACACCAGCTGGGTTTTCCGTTGACCCCAGCTCTCTATGCAAACTCTACACCCATTCCACTTAACTGAGATAGCAAGTGCTTCAAGAGGCACAGGAGCAGTTGCTGACTCATATCCTCAAAAGGTGACTTTTAGAAAATCCCATTAAAAAGCAAATGTTTTAAAAAATTGGAAGGGAAGGAGGGGTAGAGTGGGAAGCATGTAAAGCTTGAAGGACATTACCTCTTCAACCCCCATCCTTTCCCAGCCAATAACTGGACCTATCACTGAATAAAACCTTGAGGATGTAGTTGTCACACACTATACCAAAGGACAAGTGCACTGCATGTGTTGTGGCAATTGCTTTGAGCTCTGAGTGTAATGCATGTAAGACAAAAGGGAGAGAAAGTTTACCTGAATATTAATGCTCCTTCTTGAAGGCCTAGAGAAATGAAATCACTGTTCCGTCGCATGGGACTGTCTCCCCTCCACAACAGAAGACCTTCCTTCATTGTGGTTTTAAACCTCATGAACACATTTGTTCTTGAGCCTGATACCCTGTTTAATGTAGAAGAAAGAAATAATAGTAAAATATTGAACTAGGACAGTCTTCTTCCAAAAAAACCCATAAAAGGTGATGCAGTATTTCTTCTCCGCCTGTCTTGTGAGTTACTGTCTTGCCACTCGCCTACATGCTGATGTGTGATGGACGCCGGTTCACATCCCCATTGGCAGTATTTATGAATAGGAGAATTGAACTTGTCTCTCCAGAATCTCAAACACAATACCTACTCATTTATTCCACGCAAATAAGAGAAAGTCCTTTTTCTCTGTAAGCCTAGTGTGAAATGTAGTCTCACAAGCAAATTTTGAGAACGTCCAGTAGATCTGGTGCCCTCAGAAGCCAGTGGAAGAAGCATAAGAAAGGAAAATCACAAAGTCCTGGTAGGTACAGGCGACAACATTTGTGAAGCTGTCTCTAGCCAGTGGTTGAAATACAGGGAGATGGAGGAATTTGTTGGAACAATCCACAATTTTCTGGAATTTGGGCACGTTCCAGGGTGCAAAGCAGCCAAAAAGATCTAAATTTTAGGCTACAGAAGCTACAATCCTTAGTCTCTTTACAGATACAGGCTCTGTCTGCCTGTTCTTTGTTCTTGGAAAGTGCACACCACTCCTTCTCCATGCCAGTCATACACTGTGCATGCCATTTCTCTAGAAGTTGCAAGATGCTCAGGTATTATAAAAAAATTGCACAAAAAATGTATTTTTTCCCTGACATTTAAAAATATGGCAAATATAGCTTAAAACACCTTAATATACAACATCCTTCCACATGAGGCTCCTAGCATTACAATGGTTAACAAACAGAGTATTTATGTTCACAGGAGATACGTTACCTTTTCAGTATATCTGGATTATCGTATGTGAGGTAACTGCGACCAATAAATTGTGGAATTTCAATTGCTTCTGTAATGGCTAAAAGGTAAATAGAAAAACAAAGGAAAGTGTCAGTTAGCTGACACGAAAACAAAAAGAGATAAAACTGTTCTACTGATTTAGTCCCACACTGGCAGGTACCTGCCAGTGCACAAAACTGAGCTGAACTCACACTGGTTTGCAAAAAGGCACTGCCACTTCGTACCTAAACATAGGGGTACCACCTGAAATAGTTTAATGTGCTCACAGTCCCTTTACTTACAGCCTTCAAGTCACAGGCCTAATGTATCGCTCCACCATAAATGTTAGCATGGGAAAATATGAAGTATTGGGAAAACACTGCAAATTTCATTTTTATCCCTGTTTCCACATTCCTTGATTCTCCATGTGGTTCACGCCACTCCCCTGCCAAAGCTTATGCATTAATCACCCTTTGTTCTTAGTCTAAGAAACTCCTCCCCAGCTGCTCAAATGGAGCACCACGTGCAGAGCACATGCTGGGACCCACTGACCCTGCAAAGTGGGGCTGGGAGGCAGCACAGGCAACCTGCAAGCTCCCCGTTTTCTCCTTTTGTGTATGTGGCTTTGCACAGAGCAGCTGCTGCCCACCCAAGTCTGACCTCTGGGGTGCAGTGTGAGGGAGGGCTACCTCCAGTGAGGACATGCAGGGTGCTCCTAATCATTTTGGGTCTATTGAAAGCATCCAAGACTATACCACAGGCTGCGCAGCAGAGGCTGCAAAGACTCTCGGCACGTGCATTCAACAAGCTGCAGTGCTGCTCAGAGCTCACCGGCATCCCTGACAAAGCATCTCCCATTTCTGTAGGGACAGCCTCCGTGGTGTACAGATGCTGGGACAGGTGGCAGCATGCATTGCAATCAGTCCTAGAGCTGGTGTGATGCTTCCCGTGGGGAAGACTTTGGCAGATGTGTGATATAAATCACTGAACATCTCTGACACACAGCCTTTGGTAGGCTATGAGTACTGGCCTGAACAGATTTTCTTTCAAGTGAACATCTCACAGTTTGCTGCTTATCTCTCATAACTGACTGCTGCATTAATACAGGCCATTTTTAAAATTCCTTACAATAGCTGTCCTTATCCTATTCTCTTCCTGAGAACTAATTCCAAGCCACAGCTAATCCCATCTCTATAAATTTCAAGGTTTTCAGGGCACAGATGCTTGCCTTCTTTATGCAGTGTAGAGGTCGACTGGGCTTTAAGAGCTCACTGTAAAACTGATAAGCAACAATTGCTGTAGTCTGGCAGCAACAACAGCAATACGAAATCGACCTCTAAGTGTCAAGACTGAGAATTTTAGATAGTAACAAATATCTTTTTTTCATCCGTAGTGAAATCAGGAAAGCTGCCTAATGTATCTAACAAAACCATTACAGGCGGTTTGCAGCCTGCAGCCTGCCAGCGTAGCTAGAAGATTGCAACAGATGTGTTTACACTCAGCCAGACATTCCTCACTAGTTCTGACACTTTCTGCACTGGACAGTCTCTGACTGAGTGTGAAAGGAGCCATTCTTTGCCCGGCACATCCTGCACCAGCACTAGAGCCCTGCTGCTCTTGCTTTCAGCAGGAAAAGGTGCCCGTGCCATGTGCCAACCCTTGCCCTTGCTCTGCCAATCCGATTTCCACTACGGAGCTTGGTGGGCACTTATGTCTGCTTGCTATTCTGTAACCTTTCCACCTGCTGCACTGAATTTGACTGCAGAAAATCAAGTAAATTTTAGCAACGCCCTTAATGCACGCAGGATCTTTGCAACTGGAAGGGAACAGGGCCAGTAAGGAGACCTAGGACTTCACTCTCTGCTCACCGCTGTTTGGCAGAGAGGCACCAAAGCTCTCATGACAAGTGTGAGTCAGCTCAGAACTGCATGGCAGCCCCAAGTTAGCACCTACCTCTACAAAGCACTCAGCTGGCTGCCTGGCCCTGCTGCTTTGTGAACACAGGGACCAGCTCTACAGCCTCCACTCTGCACTTGGCCCATGGTCTGGATGGAGTTTAAAGTATCAACAGCACAAGGTTTAAGAAAGTGCTATATAACCCCAGAAAGTAGTTTGGCTTATTGACAGAAGCTTGCCAGGCTTAATGGAAATCCAGCATTCTGCTTGCTAGAGCAGGCACAGAAGCACAATGACAGAGCAGTTTTCACATCATTTGAGGTACTTACTGTTTAGGCAGTAACTTCCACACTCTGCAGTGAGTCAGCACAAAACAAAATAAGAATATTCTTGGTTTATTTTTTTACAGCTTAAAAATCCCCATTTGCCCCATTTCATGCCCACCATTCTGTAAATGCCTGATCCTCACTTCCCATTTGCGCGTATCGCTTTTTTATTACTGTTATGCGCCAAGCATTTATATTTACCTGCTCAAAACACACAGTGATGTAGACAGTTAGGGCCAGCACCAAATCCCTTTGCTAGTCCTAGTTTTCAAATGCCAGTGACTCGCCATGGTTTACCCAGGGACCAGCTATAGTCAGAGGAAAGGAACAGTTTGCTGTTCTAGCTCACCTTACAGTTAAGTATAAAAATACCTTTAGCACTCCTCGTAGTCCAACAGAAGATATAAAGCCCAGCAATGACAGCAGAAACTCTTCTGAATCCTTAGCCAATGATTCATTACAATATGAATCAATATCTCATATATTTCATATCAGAATCATTTAAGTTGAGTTTTAAAAGTGGCATGTATAATTCTGGAGAACGAGCTGTGGTTCCTCACAAGCACTTCATTTTTTCAGTGTGTGGGGTTAGAGTAGCCCACGAGTAGGTAGCCTGAAGATTGCACCCTCAGCTTCTCGCATACCAACTGAATGTACAAACCAGAACTCCATTTCCAAATAGGAGCGGACACACACGTGCATTCTGCCTTAGCTGTACCTACACCGTACTGAAGAAACACCGGTAATTAGTTTGAAAAGTCTGCTCTGGGTTTATCAAGGCTGTCACGGATTAAAGTTCGATTTTGGGCCCCTCACTACAAGAAGGATGCTGAGGTGCTGGAGTGTGTCCAAAGAAGGGCAATGAAGCTGGTGAAGGGTCTGGAGAACAAGTCTCATGAGGAGCAGCTGAGGGCGCTGGGGTTGTTCAGCCTGGAGAGAAGGGGGCTGAGGGGAGACCTTATCGCTCTCTACAACTACCTGAAAGGAGGTTGTAGTGAGGTGGGGGTCAGTTTCTTTTCTCAGGCAACAAGTGATAGGACAAAAGGAAATGGCCTCAAGTTGCACCAGGGGAGGTTTAGGTTGGATATTAGGAAACAGTGGCGGATTTGGCAGTGTTACATTAACAGTTTTATTCTATGATCTTAAACGTCTTCTCCAATCTAAACAATTCTATGATTTCATAACTCAGGAGAGACCTTCATGCTCTTTGCACATCCATCAACAAAACCCTGGATTTTGGTGGCCACTGAAGCTGCAAAAACTGCAGGGGGGTAGAGAGGCACCTGAAGAGCAGCCACAGGCAGCAAGAACTCATGTTTTTGAAGACCCTTAAAAATAAATTAAGGTTGGATTCACAGAGGAAGCAATACCCTGCATTCAGCCTAAACCAACGGCACAAGGCCCTTCAGACTGTCTCTGAAAGGCTGCACGCCCATTCAGGTTATGACAGGGAGGTGAGCAGTGGCATGCCAGCCGAGCAGCAGCACTGCCCATGCCAGGGGCAGATGCCACGGTGGGTAGCTCAGCACACTGCTTTCAGGGCTTAGCACAGGCCAGAACCAGAGCAGCAGTGAGGAGCTGTGGCCCAAGGAACTCACTGAATGGGCAGGCAACCACACAGCCAAGCTGCACAGCATTCACTCGCCTCGCCTGCCCTCAGAGCCCTCGGGACCGCTGCAGATACCATCCTGAAGTCAGGAGCTTCGCACCCTGCACATACCTAGAGAGACAAAATCGCAATTCTACCTCTTCCCGACAGAGAAGCTGGGATAAATGACGTTGCTCCGGCTATTAGTTAGACCACAACAACGTAAGCAAACTAGTTTCTTGCATTGCATTTTAATAAAATGTTTTTCTTCTAAGATACTGTCTTTTGTGGAAGAAAAGGCCAATCTATTAATCACCACTTAACCAAAACCACCACTTTTAACTTTGAAGTTAATGCCTGTGAGAAATGAAGGAGTGGGTGAAGACAATAATGTCAGTCAGCTTTGAACTGAGTTCACTGTTACATTACAAAATGTTCCTTTGGGAATTTTTGAAGATCAAACCTGACAGAAGGGAAATATCTCCATCTAGTGGAATAACCCAAAGCACAGTATTTCTCACAATCTGAGCAGTTTCCTGAATCTAAGGTTTGAGTTATTTTCATGGCTCTGAGGAAAGAATAACACGCATCTGGACAGGTTTTCCTCCTGGGTGGTCTCCATCGCTATACCAATATATAGCAAATCCCTTAAAGGGTTTGTGCAGATGGTGAAAATAGCACCAGAGTAGTCAACGTCTAAAAAAGAACTGTGTATGAGAACAGCATTTGTTGTGAGGCCTAGGGAGGATAAAATTACAAGGGTTATCAATGCTCATGTTTCAGGATGCAACATAATCACTGGCTGGAGGATGCTGGCAGAATTCCACCTTTGTATAGCACTGCATAATTAGGGAGGTGTATGAAACATTCAGTGTTGGCCACCACAGGCAACCAGACACCAGCCTGCTGCTATAAGTGGACCACGGCTCTGTGCTGGGATAACGGTTACCATGTTTCTAAATAAACAAACGAATTATTCTTTGCATACATTGAATGCGCATGGATACAAAGGGAGTTCTGCGCTCCAAGGTTTCTATTTCAAGGCATGTGTACAATAGCAGTTGTACGTACTAAATCACTCTTACTTTTGTGATCAACTCCAGATCTCTGAATATGTCCATTATCAGTACAGGCTGGGGAATGAAGGGATTGAGAGCAGTCCTGCAGAAAAGGACTTGTGGTACTGGTGGACAAGAGCTGGACAATGCATGCTTGAAGCTCAGAAGGCCAATCACATCCTGGGCTTCATCAAAAGAAGCATGGCCAGCAGGTCAAAAGAGGTGATTCTGTCCCTCTGCTCTTCTCTGGGGAGACCTCTCCTGGAGTACTGCATCCAGCCATGGAGCCCTCAACACAAGAAGGATGTGGACCTACTGGAGCGGGTCCAGAGGAGGGCTACAAAAATGATCAGAGAGATGGAGCACCTCTCCTTAGAAGACAGGATGAGAGAGTTGGGGCCGTTCAGCCTGGAGAAGATTTTGGGGAGACCTTAGAGCAGCCTTCCAGTACCTGAAGGGGACGTACAGGAAAGCTAGGGAGAGATTGTTTACAAGGGTGTAGCGACAAGGGGAAATGGTTTTAAACTAAAGCAGTGTAGATCTAGATTACATATCAGGAAGAAGTTCTTTAGAAGCATGGTGAAACACTGGAACAGGTTGCCCAGAGAGGTGGTGGAGGTTCCATCCCTGGAAGCATTCGAGGTCAGGCTTGATGGGGCTCTGAGCAACCGGATCTAGTTAAAGATGTCCCTGCTCACTGCAGATGAGTTGGACTAGATGACCTTTAAATGCACCTTCCAGCCCAGTGCATTCTATGATTCCATGACTCTACAAAATGCAGCCATCATTACCTTTTTGGCAATGTTGCCCATCGAAGCCCAGGGGACAGTCACATTCATAGCTGTCCTTCTTGGGAACACAGGTGCCTCCATTTGCACATGGTGAGGTCACGCAGGGGTGGGCAGTGTTCACTAGGTTGATTCCAAAAGTGAAATCCTGTTTCACATCTATTGCCCGATCATTTAAGATAATCTATATGTTGAAAAATCAAAACAAAACCAAAAACAAAACACAAATAAAACAAGCCAAAAAAGGATAAAAACACATGCTAAAAACTCCCAAATTCCCAGTATTGGACTGCTAGTCAGAACACTTCTCTAAAAGACTTCAGAGAAATGTAACCTTCAAAACTTGGCCAAACCCCCATTTCTTGTAGTGTGTGTTTTCCAGTCACAGAGATCCAACTCATTCTACCGCTCGCTCTGAGCCACTGGAGATGAATTTCTTTTGTGTTTTAAGACATAGCCTTAAGCAACTCCCATATGGGGTGAAGCTGTGTGAGATTTGCCAGTCTTGTGTCTGAACACTGGTGTAATGCTTTGTAGCTGAGCTATGAGCTAGGACTGTAAAATTAGATGAGCAATGTTGACGAAAAGCACTTCTGAGATCACGAAACCCCCAGGAGACGAGTGTTGACAACAGGAATACAAAGCAGAACAGCTTGTTTTTCACATTTTCTACTGCTTTCTAGTATCTCATCTAGCCTGAAAAAAGCTAGAGTTAAGACAGATGAAAACCATAATTAAGGACTTCACAAAACTCTTTGTATGTAAAATGAAGAGAATTGTTAAATGTTGGTGTTTTTCTGTGTCAGCAATATATGTTCTCCAGTATAAACTGATGTTTGTATAATCTCATCTGATATCTTGGCAGAGAGATTATATGTCGGTATGGCTTCTGATCTCAGCTACATGAAAGTAGGAAGTCCATTTTCACAAACAAATTCATTTTAAGGCCAGAAATGAGAATGGTAATAGTTATTCTGACTCCTGTACAACTCAGACGATGAACCTTTGGGGGTCATGACAAGCATATATACTATGTTTGAAACAGCACTAAACAATCCTAACAGCACAGAAACATCCAACCATTGTACAGATGGAGCAGTGAAGACCCACCACATTTTCAGCTTCCTTCAATACTTCTGGCTATGTTGTTTTGGAGGTAAATAACACTCCACTGTTAAAAAACATGTCTGTTATTTCTAGGCTTAAACTTATCTCCTGCTTCCAGCCATTGTTTCTCATCATGCCTTTTTCTGCCTCATTTCAGAGCCAGGTACTCAAAGCAGACCACAGTAAAGTCTCACTAGCAGATCACAATAAACTTTCTTCTTAACCTGATCTGGGTAAACTAAATAGATTGAGAACTTAGGTCTTCATATACACAGCACATTTTTCAGTACTTAGTGACGTTTGTAGCTTTATTTCTGTAAAGTTCTCCAAAATCTTACTACCTGTAAATTCAGCAGTCAACTAATAGTCCCCCAGTCTCCAAAAGACAGGCCATACTCTTCCCTGACATCCCATTCAGGCCTCTGAGAAGGCAGATCCACCTTCCTAACTACATCAGAGATGTCAGTGCTTACATCTGGTGTTTCCCAATCCTCATCAGTGCCTCCGTTCTCTAGGGTAAAACCCTTCACCTTATAAGTGGGACCTATGTTCATTGGTCCTAGTGCTCCTATATTGCACTCCACAATGCCCTGTATTTAGTCAAGCCTACCATTTCAATTATGTTTGTGTGACTAATCTGTTCCCACCATTATTACACACTGTCCCAGCTGTCTTGAACTTCATCATTTCTGCTAGACAGCTGACAAAGATAGTGAAAAATGTTGGACCCAGTGATACAACCATTTACACTGAATTGTAGTTACCTTTCTGCCATTGATCAATCATTATGAGATGCACTATCAGAATTTTTTATTTGTTAGATAAATCTGATGCAATAATTCACTCATTCATAACTAAGAGTTCAGGCCACCCTTTAAGCTTTACCCAAACTATTTTAAATATGCCTAGGAAGACCAAATGTTATTTCAGTTTGAACATTCTTTTGATTACTTATTAGGACTTACTATGAATTTACAGATTTGCTCTCAGGAAGAGAACCGAATCCATGCACACCTGACCCCACTGGAACATCACACCTAATGCCTGTGAATGGTGAAAAAGACCTCCTCCATTCATGTGCTCCATGTGAAACTAAGAGGGAAAGGCAGTGAGATGAGCAGCTACTGTGTGGTATAAGAAAATGCTAACTGGACTGGGATTCACTCTAATTTGCACCTTCTTTATCACCCATTACTGCACTGGTTACATCTATCCATCTATCTATCTATCTATCTATCTATCTATCTATCTATCTATCTATCTATCTATCTATCTATCTATCTCTGATTTATTTATTTATATATGATGAAACTGGGTATCCTGATCTAATCACTCTAATTTGTGCAGAGCCTTGTGTGTCATTCTGAACTTGATCCCATATGGCTTCTGCTCACTTATTAGTACAGTATGGAAATACACAGGGAGACAGGCAGTGGTAATAATGACTATTAAAGCTGGAGTGACTTTTCATTGTGAAATATGTGTTTAAAGTACTTTGTGGTGGGCTCCTGAGGTGAAATCCTGCATCATTTTGAATATTGTCAGTGATACTACAGCAGGTTTCCACCTAAAGTATGCACTGGATGGCACGGAAATAAGTGATTCCAGGGTGTTTCTCTGGGCACATACCTTCTGGATGCTTCCGCTGAAGGGTCTGAGGATCCCAGAGTTCTTCTTCACAGTATCATAACTAGGGACTCCACCAACAAATATTTCAGAGCTGCACTTAATCTGTGTGAAAGCCCCCTGCAAGAAACATAAGAATAACGTTTTATTACACTAGCTGGAATCACACTTCTATCTTCAGATTAGTCTACAACAGATATTATAGCTTACTTTCACATCTCTTCACTTCTGTTAATTGCATTTCTTTGAAAACTGTCTTAAGAAAGCCACTGTAGGACACTCTTTACTGACTGCGCTTTATCCTAATCAGAACTAGCCAAAATATTTCAGGTATTTCAAAATGGGAATACTGAAGGAAGAAAGAAAGGAGATTGACTTGTGATTTCTGACTGCAATGACTTGAGACACACTGATGTAAATCTAGAACCAGAATGAAGTTCATAACTTTAAAATCAGACCAAAGTCCAGGCAACAGAGAGTAATTTATTGTTTCCAATGTCTAAGATGATCCATAGCAAGTTATGGGGCTAAAGAAACACTGAGTTTGCATTAGTTACCAGAAACAGTTGCTCAGGATATCTGATGAGACTAATCAGGGTCCTGGTGCGAAGTGAAAGATATTGAAACAGCTAAGGACAGGATAATTGTGTAATTCTAGTCTTGCAGAAGCTCCTGTGATTTCTTTTTTGGCAGCTCCCAGACAATCTCCTTCTGTAGCTGCACTGCCACATTTAGAGAAAAAAAAAATGGGAGTCTTTCTCTTGACCCACCTATCTAAGTTTCATGTGCTACATTTGAATGTTTCTCACCCAGTTTGTTTCTTGACAGACAACTGGAATTTCAATTTATCCACATTTTTCAAGAAAAGTCGAAGTTTTAAATAGCTTCCCAGTTTGTGGAAAAAATGTAAATTCTTCTGCTAACATGATATGGAGTCTCTTTTTCTGGCCACACTTTCCACTAGGAAAGAATAAAGGACATTTTCTCAGTATTTCTAGCCTCAGATTCTTGGGATAAAAGTAATTTGACTCACTACGACCTCTTACTGAGGGAAGAATAAAATGCAAGTCATAATTGTCTGAGTATTCCAGCCCTTACTCTGTCCTGAAAATTACTTTTGCAAGGAGAAGACAAAGAAACAATTTTCTCGTTGCCCACCTTTCCAGTACAATATTGAGAGAGAGGTAAAGACAGGGCTTTGTGCACTTTTTTTTCAACATTATCTTTTTCCAGACGATGCATTTCACAGTGCACACATTCTTCGACAGACTTAGACACAAACAGTGAGTTCCAAGAAAAAAAACCTCAAGAAAAGGTATGAACCAAACGCAAAAATGTGAGCTCAGTTACATGGCAGGAGCAGGTAAGCGATTTCAGCTGCCTTTACAACAACCCATGTCCTCAGAGGGAAGATTCGATGTGCAAATTTCCAGTTTGGGGTTTAAGAAAATGTTGCCTTAACATGTGTACCTTCTTAAGCTTGTAAGAGCTTCAAGAGCAGTCTGGGGAGTTTACCATGCAATCATTTTATAGTCTAATAGCCACATTCATAACAAGCCACGCCACATGCTCACCTCTGCCATCCCTTCTACCGGCTTTTGTTTGTCCACTTGCAAAATACCGTTCTTCGCTGTGCGAGAGACTCGCAACTCATGCCACTGACCCAGACTGACAGGTTCTTCACTCCTGTTTCGAGGGGAAGAAAACTTTCAAGTATTTTACACTTTTGCCTTTCTGATATTTGTAAATATCCTTGTGATGCTGTAAAGTCAAGTCCTCTGGGATGATTTTCTAAACAAAAATAAATCACTCTGTTTCTTTCCTTAGAAGGAAGTAATGTAACTTCTGGGCCCCAACAGCAAAGGAAAATGAGACCACGTTCTGACAACAAATAACAAGCATTCTACTTTCATTTATAAATAAATCATTTCTGCAATCAGCATCCATTTCATCTACCTCTGAGCTAATTCTTCGCCTCAGTCATTTATAATGCATAAAGACAATTTTTTTGTCTCGGCTGTACATCCTCATTTCACAATGACATAAGCCTGAAGATGAAGCTTCCCACTTAATGGTGGGTCTAGTCCCACATTCTTCATCCTCTTTTAAAACAGAACTACTTTGTGTTGGCTTATCAGCTCTATTTATGCATCCTGGTATAGTGACATCTAAACACACACACACAGAGCCTGGCTGCTGTACATTAACAGGAAGTAGCTAAAATATGACCCTGCTGAGATCCTGGCTAGGAACAATAATCCCCAGTTGTGCAAAGTATTCACCAGTCTCAAAGGAAGCATTTTAGAACGCTTCTTACAATCTTTATTAGTTCAGCACTAATATGAATAGCAGCCCGTAAAAAGGGCAAAACCACATTCCCCTGTACAAGTTCTACAGAACTTTATATCGTGTTTTCAAGTGTCATTTTACTACACTATTTAAAGCATTTTATATCTAATTGTTATATTGCAGTCTTTCCTCCAGGAGCAATGAAAACTTGGTTTTGATTCATTGGTCAAGCTGGAAGAATCAGAAACCGTGTTATCTAGCTTTCAATGAAAAAATGAAAAAAAATCTAAAAAAATAGTTTTGGGTGAAATAATGCTTTGTATTTTCAAGCTGCTTATATTTAAAAAAGAAAAAAAAGAGATAAATTAAAACATTTAACAAGAGATATATTTCAAAATGAAAGAACTGAAAAAAACGTGATTCGAAACCGTGAGTCAATAGTTATTCAGATGTTGATTTTAAAAGGTCTGTAACTTCAAAAATGTGAAAATAAAAAACCACTTTTTTTAAGCCTGAATGATCAACAAGAACTTCAAAATCTTCTTGTTCTATCTATTTTGCTCCTCCAAATTTTCTCAAAGCCCATTTTCATCTATGTGGATGATGCTGGTGATATTACTTTGATACTTGTTCAGAAAACCTACATAAAACCTACATAAAAAATATTGATGCTATTGCCTTGTTCTTTTTATTTTATGTAGCAGCATTCAGGGGTTATCTATCCCACATAAATCAACAGGTAACAGAATTCAATCACCTTGAATAAGTCAATATATACACGTACAGGAACCAGACAGGTTTGGCTACCTAAAATCAGTGGCAATACATACATATCATCTCTTCTTGCTGATCATGCTAACCCTTTTGATCTGCTAGATTTAATTACAATTAGGGATGATTAAGCCTCGTAGAGTCATCATTTCAGAGTTGCTGACTATTTCTTGGCCTTTTGATACCAACACGAGTTTGGTAATGCTTCCTGTGGGCATTTGAACACTTTGGGCTCTCAATGTGCTGTGGGGTTAAGGATTACTTTTCCTCACAGAAAAATGAAATCTAAAAAATACACCAAATTATGAAGATCGTGATCCCGTGAATGCCTGGCCAAGGGAAATCTCAGAGGACAACAAATTCAGCTCTGAAACATCTTGGTAAACAGCTCAGGTTCTGCCTTTGTTCCTGCTCCTTCCTGAGCCCCCTGCACATATTGTGCTGGCAAAACCCAAGTGTCACCAGTGTCACCTCTCCTAGAGCTGTTGCTGATCTACACAGACAGGCTTGCCTCATCCTCAATTATAAACACATTATAATATTTAACAGCCTGGTCCTATGGAAGAGATAGCCAGGATGACCAGCATTACATCCCTGTTCAAGACAAAAGCCAGGCATGAAGCGCTGTGATGAAGATCAAGGCAGATTTTTAAGTGGATATTGGCTACGCAGGCATGAAAAAGCGCACAATCCATGTATTTTATCACTGACAGAGCTGAAGTCAGGGTGCGAGTTGCACATGTTATCTAGAATAAGAGCCGAACAGGACATCCTGACAGCTTTCAGTGAAGCTTGCTGGTCCCGTTACCCAGCTATCTCATCTTTGCTTTTTCCCCAGTGCATGTGACCCAGGTGCTAGATGGAGTCGTGCTCAGTCTTCTGCTTTCCAACAGAAGGGGGCAGTTTCTGCTCCCAGGCACATGCTTGTGGCTCCCACCACATTTTACAAGCCTACATCTCAGTTAAACTTTAGACCAAGGTGTTCTAAAGCACTATAGTACTCTTGCAGGGAAAAAAAAAAATTAAAAAGTCTACTTTAATGTCTTTTTAGATGGCTGTAATCAGAGAAAGATTGAAGGCTGTTGTAAGACGGGCCATTTGAGTTGGAGCAAAGGTCTCTGACATAAGCTATTTCTGCCTCTTTTCAGCAGGAGGAAAAAAATAGGGCAAGTATGGAGTAATTCTTTCCTTGATATATCCTCCTGGCTTCTGGCAACTTGTCATTTAGCAATTTCCTGAGTCAGAGGCTGCATCCGTACAATTGTGTTTGATCTTTCTCAATGGAGCTTTCTTGAAATTTGTCTCATGTTTGGGTATTTTTTTAAACTATTTATAGCTCTGGCATCTGTAACATGCTGTGACAATTAGTTTCCACAACTTATTTATGTGCTGTCTGAAAAAAAGTCTTATTTTCTTTGCTACTTTTTAGATCACGGTTTCATTTGGCTCCTTCTAATTCTTCCATATTGAAAAAAATACGGAATAATCATTGCCTCATTTATTCCCACATCATCCACAATTTAAAAACCTTTATCATATTTCCACCAAACTCTTTTCCAGGTTGAAGGGTCCTGCTGTATTCATGGAAGCTGTTTCTTTCCTTCCCTTTCATATCAACACTACTCCTCTTTCATAGTTTTGCTAATTTCTTCTGAAATGAAATGACCAGAATGAATCACACAGAATCACAGAATCACAGAATGTTAGGGGTTGGAAGGGACCTCGAAAGATCATGGAGTCCAACCCCCCTGCCAGAGCATGAATCCCTTGAGTAGGTCACACAGGAACATGTCCAGGTGGGTTTCGAATGTCTCCAAAGAAGGAGACAATAAGAGCAAGTGTTCAAGACGGTGCACTGTGTGGATTTTTGCAGAGGCATTGTTTGTATTCTGTTCCTAATAATTTTCTTAATTGTACTTACGTTTCAGTATCTATCTCTAAGCAGTTAGCTGTTGCTGTCACAGAACTATCCACCATGACTCTAGGATCTTTCTCTGACAATGCTAACTGTACTGCTACAGCTTTGCATTGTTAAGAGTTATGCATTATTTTGCATTTGTTTCCTTGAAATTTCATTTCTCACTTTGTCATCTGAATGGGTTTGTTTGCATTAGTCCACATTCAGTGGTAAATCAGTACATTTCTCCTAATCACAGTATAGCCAAAATTCCTAATGTCTATCCACAGAACACATATGGTATGTAAGACCTGCAGACAGTGTATGCATTTTGCGTAAGCTTTATAGAGATTATTTCTAAATACTATGTCAGCCTGGTCGAACTGGCAGCCGCTTGGACCACATCCAAGGTACTGAGTGCCTCTGCTCAGTCCCACTACCTTTTCAGAAGAGCCCAGGGAACAGCTGCCCAGAGACTGGGCACTCAGTTACACCGAGGGAGAACAGCCCTTTTTGAGGCATTTTATTTTTCCTAACCTAGACATTAATCTTAGGATGTGATAAATCATTCTCAAAAGGTTTGTCTTTGTTTGGGAGTCTGGATCACTCATCTAAACTGTATATTCATCTTTCAGACTGCTGAAGTTACATAAATTGGGTATTAGCCTCAAAGGGTAGATTTAGCTCAGATATTAGGAGAAAGTTCTTTACGATGATGGTGGTGAAACACTGGAACAGCTTGTCCAGAGAGGTGATGGAGGTTCCATCCCTGGAGACCTTCAAAGTCAGGCTTGATGGAGCTCTGAGCAACCTTATGTAGTTAAAGATGTCCCTGCTCACTGCAGGGGGGTTGGACTAGATGACATTTAAAGGTCCCTTCTAGCCCAACACATTCCATTCTACTATTCTATTCTATCCTATTCTATCCTCCAAAAACCATCACTATTGAGGAAAGGGGGGACCTACAGGAGTATCTTCTTGTCATACCTCCAGCCCAGTACTTACTGCTTGGAACTTGAGATCTGGGAGTAGGATGCTCACAAATGCAACATTGTGCAATCCTCTGGCTAGAAAGTATATGCATAAAATATTTACAGATCCCCTAATTAGCTACAGTACAATGTCATGGAGGCCAGAAGGGAATTTCTGCAATACCACACAGAGACAAAATTTGTAACACTGATAATGAAACTTTGAAACACAAATGTGTGTGGGAAGAAAATCCTGTCCCCTTGTACACAGTTCTGGAGTTTCTGTGCTCCCTTAGAAGAAACAGGCACTAGAGACTGATGGTCTTTCCAGCCCACTCCTCTCCTGAATCAACACCGTGGCACTGTTGAAAAGGAAACAGAAGCAAAGGTGTTTACCTGATAACAGCCGTTCCTGAGCCACAGTCGAACCTAAACTCCACATAACCAGCCACCATGTTAATGGAGAGGAAGTCCTTGCTGTCTGTGTCGTAGCTGTACAAAAGGACACCAGTCTCTAAATCTGGACGAAATGTCATCTCAAACTCCATGAAGGAAAGGTAATTCTGTGGTTCCAAGGGCCAGGGTGTGCTAGCAAATGACCTTAACGACTCGTTGAACTGAGGTATAGCCAAGGTGAGTGCTGGAAATCCAAAACACACAAGCAGGTCATCTGAGGCTCAAAGGTACCAAACAGTGTCAGTTCTTTTGTTAGGTACTTAAAGCTAACATTAAGAAAAGCAACCTACAACTTTGGTCTTTCAAATGATTTTTTTTTTTTTTTTAATCCTAGCCAACACTGCTTCCCTCCTTAATCCCTTCCTTTCCAGGAATGTATTTGTATTGTGAAGCTTTGTGTTTCTTTTCTTTAGTGATTCACCACAGCATTTTTCAAAGTAGCAAGCATGCACACAATAGGTGGTGGCATGAAGAGTTCTGCAGCTCAGAAAATAATGCTGTATGTGTTTGACTGTGTGTTTGCATCTCTGTAATTTCATCAGTAGATTGACATCGGGTCCTTTACATTTCAAAATACGCAACTGACACTGGTTTTAGGAGAAAAGTGCTGTTGGTTTTTTAAAGTTAATGTGCAGCTGTGGAGTAGTACATTTTTAACTTCTGGAAATTAAGTTTGAGATGCTTTCTGATAGTTTAAATAAGCAAAGAGGCTTGAGAAGCACTGATTATGTAAGACCTGGATGTAGCCCCAAAGTGAATGGCAGGGGAGGATTTCACTATGTCATTTTAAAAAACATGATGTTACACATATTCTCTTCCGTCAGTGTAATAGCATAAGACCTCCCTGGATGTCACAATGCAGAAAACACAGTGAACACTAAATAAGACATACAAAGAAATTTAGGCAGTCCAGCATCCTCTCACCTTCTTCACAATGATGACCTTTAAATCCAAGAGGGCAAAGGCAAATGTATGAATCCGCTTTGTTCGCAGTACAGGTACCACTGTTGATGCAGGATGCCTCATCACAGATGCCACTGCTACACTCACCTACACAAAGAGCCAAGAACATGGATTTGTCAGAGAAGTTTGTTAAATAAGATTTACTTGTCTGTTGATGATTAATACTAACCAATACAATCTGCTCTCCTGCCAGGATTCTTTTCCCATTTGTCAAATAGTGTGCAATTTAGACAAGGTAACTTGATTTTTAGCACTTTTTCGTAGTACCAGACCAGGAAGAGGCCTTAAAAATAGCAGAAATCAGCATTTTCTAACAAACCATGATAGTTGCAGTTTTCAATCATTCCTTGGCTTACATTTCTTCTGCTCTTCTTTTCATTTTCTCATAAAATAAAAATCTCTCTAGATTGTTCACAAGCACTGTGTCCTGTTTAATTTCAATTACTTTAAGTGCTTCTTTGTTCACTGCAAATTCATGTCATCGTAAGCAGGGAAGGTGTTAATTATCACCATCTAATCTTACTAACTAAAATGAGATTGTCAGCACTAAAAGGGATGCGGATCATCAGCATATGGACTTTTTAGGAAGCATTTCTACTATGTTGGCACATCAACTAAAATAACAAAGACATGATTTCTTCTTGATGAAATTAAGCTGAAATTGTTGCAGGACAAATAATTTACTCATTTACTTCCTCAGTCTGATATCTATAAAGTTAGATTATGCAACGGTCAAAAGCCCATCTGATGTAAGTCCTTGTTGATTTTGTTTACTTTCGTCTTTAGTTTAGTTTCTGACTAAATACTTCTCTCCTTATTGACAGTAACAAATTGATCTTATACATTAAGAAAGCCTAAAAAGACATTTGGGGTGTGCAAGTGTAAGCACATCATTCGGAGGAGCAGTGCTTATGATGAACAAATCGCACATTTATTTTGAGGCATATTGAAATACCACCTCTGAGATGACACAGTTGTCATGAGGCAGCTCTGACAATAAACACTGGAGAACAGTTTTTCTAAACTTGCAAAACTACCGGAGGAAAGGGATATGTCCTTTTTGTTTTGTTCAGGTGCTGGATTCCAGGCCAGGACTCTACAAATCTTCCATAAAGTACTGGTGGTAGTACGATGCCAGCTTTACAGTTTGATCTCCCATCCCATAGCCAGAAGGAAAAGCACGGAGAAGTGTGCAGACATAAATGTCTGATGTGCTGATTCATCCCATCACTGTGTGGTTTTCCACCACACATGGTGGAAAACAACCTCCTCTCACTGACTCAGGACAGAAGCAGTAGTAACTTTTGGGTCATCTGGTCCAAGTCCCTGCCAGACCAGACTCGTCGTGTACTACCCACCTACAAATCTCCTGCCAGGATCATTTTTCACTGTAGAGAGGGAATGTCTCACTACAGCAGTCGTAACACAGGGCTCCAGGCAAACCCAAGGAGCATAAGCAAAATACGCAAGTCCCTGGAAAGGAACAACTTCTCCTACAAAGAAGAGGACAATTACCCCTTCAAACAGCTGTCCCACACCCAGCTGTGGGAGTAGAGGTGCTCACAGTGCTCTAAGATAAGGCTCATCTTTACTGCACCTGCTGCACTGTTAGCCAATGCTGGCAGTATGTTCAAACAGACCAAAGTCAAACAAATTGTTTGAGGAACAGAAGAGAACAAGGAATATAACAATGGGACAAGCAGTGGTTTGAGGGACAACTTGAGCTGGAACACTGTTTGGTATTTAAGGACAGTCTGCTTTCATGATGTCTCAGTGACTTGTGACAGTTTTTTGGGCCAGCACAGGTGGCTGCATCAAAAAAGGGAACCGCAGGTGATGGCTGCATCTGCTTGGCTGTAGCAGAAGATGAGGATGGAGGGAAGATGTAGTGGGAGTACAGGGTCCTATCATGCCCACTCCAAACCATGAGCGCTGCCTCACCCATCAACCCCTTGCTCACACTTCAGTGGGACTTCTGCTGCCACCAGCAGAGATGGCAGAGGGGCAGGATAGACCCCTTCCCTCCCTACCCTCAATTTTGCAATCCATCTACCACAGCACCTGATTTCACAGAATCACAGAATCACAGAATGTTAGAGGTTGGAAGGGACTGGGCTAACAGAAAAGAAATACAGAACTGGCTAGCAAAAACCATCCCTAAACCCTAACAGAGTTCACTCGTAATTTTTTTATTTTAAGCTTAACTGACATGGCATATTACTTGCAAGTCTCTCCTGGTACAGTTTCATATAAGTGTGTGCAGCCACGTAAGGACAGTAAGGCTCTATCAGTCAGTTTCAAGTCACACATGGCAGAACCCAACATTTATTTTCACTGATGTTGATTGTTAATGTAGTAGTATGTGGAGCATTCATGGATGGGAATAAAGCTAGCTGTGACCCAAAAGGTAATAGAGATTAGGGCTTGGAGAATTTCAGCAGGGTTTTCATCTATCTAAATTCCATAGATTCTTACTCTATCGTGAAATTGCTCTCTGCTTCCAAAGTCTTATTTTTTTCAGCATCTGCTTCTTGAGCCACTCTGTTCTCCCCCTATACTGCACATAAGAATACAGAACCATTGTTAGGAATTTTCTCATTAATCACTTCCTTCTTGGGATGCCAAATGCACAGCTATAGAAGAGAAGAAAGATGACTTTGTGGCTGAAGCATGGCACAGAGAGTTCAGTGATAAGGGATCTATTTCCTGCCTTTACCACTTACTTTCTGACTTGGGTGTATTCTTTTAAACTGCTTAGACTGGGAGGTCATTAAATCAAGGATTTTGTTGTCCTGTTTTTTTTTTTTTTTTTTCTCAAGCAATCAAATAGAGATGAATAAATAAGACAAGACTAGTTAATTAATTTTCCTATTTCTCTATCTTTTAATCTGTGAAGGTGAGGTAATGTTATAATTCCATTTCATAAGGCTGTTGAAAGAATATATTCCATGGTATTTTTACAGCATACCGTGACTCTGGAAATGAAAATAACAGACGTTTGACAGGAAAGCCTATTTGCCTCAGCAATAATGAGGTTTCATGGGAAAAAGACCTTTGTAATGGCCACAGCACTGCTGTGGGTCTGGAAGATCCCTGTGTTGCTCTGGACAAGTGCAATAAAGCCTTTAGGGAAAACACATTTTGTTGAGTCTACAGTGTTTTCAGTACAAACACAGCATACATGCTATTGATTTCTGATGATATGACTGTGTCAGTGAGAAGCAAGAAGCAGCATCCTGAGAGATGCTGTCAGAAATACTGGTACAGACATAATTATACCATCAACACTTGAGTTTCCTGTTTGCCTATGAGAACATATTTTACTATTAATTGTGCAGGTTAACTGTGTCAACACAGGGTTTTGGTACACTGAACAGTGATGTCTACTTGCACAGTGTGATAAACCCTCTTACTACAGACCCAGCAATGTGCAAAGGCACAGAGAAATAACATGTGAAAAATAGAGACCATATCTTCCACCTTTCAAACCTGGACTAATCCACAAACTTTTTCAGCGGGCTAAAAAGCAACCCCTAGTTTATCAATGGTTAAAGACCCCACTACACTTACCAACATCAGCACCACTGAGAGCTTTCCCCAATGGCCACGGTCTCATATCCACTATCTTCCCATTGATGACGAGTGACTGAACGCAGCCCTGAAACCCACGGTTCGTGCCTGCAGCTCTGACCAGCCAGTACACGCTGGGGGCACCACCAACGTAGAAGGGAGTCCGGAATGTAATTTTACTATATTGTCCCTGAAGGGAAAACAGAGCATGACGTGAGGTAGAACAGACATAACACAAGAGAACTAATTAAGCCACACGAGGTATAATCAATTTTTTTTTCTCCACAAAGAACTGTATCAGGAACATGTAGGTTTCCATTAGTCATCCCTCCAATAAGTCTACCATTTTAAATTGCTTTCTGCACTCACTTCCATCATGATAACACAGATTACAAAAGCACAATAAAAAACTTAAAAGTCACTATGTTCTGAGGAGGGATTGTGATCTGTTTTTTGCTGCAATTTCTTCCTTTACTTTTGCCAAAATTGTTTGTCTTCTAATCTCTGAGTGCTGGAGGACTCAATCCAATGTGATACTGCCTTCTGGACAGAACCCAGCAAGAGCTTAGCATTGAATAATAACAAAACAACAAAAAAAATCCCAAAAAACCCCACTGTCCACGGCATACATGTAATTACATTTCTGTATACAAAGCTTGTGTGGCTATATGCATCTTATACATAATTATATACAGATATACACATATGCATCAAATTTTTCTGGCTGAGGAAACAAAGCAGCTCTTCAAGGTTTTAAAAAGAAAGAAATCAAGGACAGCAGCTATAAGATGTGGCAAACTTTTAGCAACAGCTTGTATCTGAGACTAGCAAAGCATAGCAGGACAGTGGCAGACCAAGCACAGAGGACAACAGGGAAACTGTGATGGGATTCAGTGCTAGGCAACTTCTCTATGCAATTTCTAGACTACATATGTGAAAGAGTAATCTGTACACTGCTACTGGTTCATTAAATGTCCCAAGACTGACAAGTAAATTGTACCTTTTATATCTGACCAGCCTTCTGCTGGCAAGAAAAAAAAATGACATCATCATGTTGAGAGAGCCCAAGGATGAGCTGCAGGTGCAGGATTACCTACCTGAGATTTTCCTGTCACTGGAGCATCATTGTCCATCCTGAGCCAGCCATTCGTCCCATCTCTGAACAATGTGACGCTGTGCCAGTTCCCCAGCTTGATTTTGTTTTCACTCGTTATGACTGCAACTCCAGTACCACAGTTGAACCTGGGAGGGCAAGGTGACAATCTCAGGTTAACCAAATAACTGAAAGTTGGTTTTAGACTTCAAATATTCCCTTCGCTCCTGAGAACCACTCTGTTTCACACAGCATATTAAGAGACCACACGAAAATGAGACAACGGGTCTACATATGATCTAAGTTTCAAAGTTCATTATCTGTCTTTGTCCCATGGAGAAGATTTTTCATTCTCGGGTCACACCGAGTACACTGCAAACCTTGCCAAGAGCTGAAACTGTTTCAAGATGGAGGTTATTACAGTCTGAGTTCCTGCTATCTCAGTAATTTCTCTTGGGATTTTTTCTAGCTCCCTGGTGAAAAGGCAGTGCTATATTAATACCTCTGTGATTCTGTACAGCATTCAGTACTGATGGACAAGGAGACCTCCACGAAAGCCTCTGTGGAGCTGAATGTGCACACAATGTGTCATTTTCTCTGACTGCAGTTCAGTGCAGGTGAACAGAAACACAACTAAGGGGCGTCACCCACTTCATTATTCCCCACTTTCAGAGGAGTCATCCTCCCAAGCAAGATGATCCTTGAGACAGTCTTACATATGCTTCATATCCATGGGGCTGCAAGAAATCCCTCCACCCTCATTTAAGAAATCTGCAACTCTCATCTCAACACTGTAAGATACAAAAGTTCCAGGTTGCTTGCTGCCATGAAATCCTCTATTTTGCTGCATTATCTGCAGGTCCTTTTGCCGTGAAGCAAAAATATTGACTATGCACAATCTGATATAGCAGAAATTTCACAAATGCAGGGGCTCACTGGAATTTCTGATAATATAGCAATGAGCTCCAGATTAATGCCTTAAAGAAAATTGATTATTTTCCCTTTACACCAAGGTCTGAGTAAAAAGAGTTCAATGGGGCAGATGTCCACACACTAAAGAGGGATGAGAGAAAATAATACTGAAGAACTGTTAGATGCAAAGCTGTCTATTTTGTGCACTGCGTTGGGCAGAAGTCAAAGACACAGCACATACTCATCACATATATCAGTCCCAGGAGGCAGCAGTGGCCTCTTCTCTTTACATCAGATTTAGGGTGGATGTTTTACCTGAACTGGATGCTACGTCGGATGATTCCCAATGACATAAAATCACCACGACCATGTTCATTTTCTCCACAGTATAGCAGCAAACCATCTTCTGATTCAGCCTGCAATCATTGTATCAACAAACATAAAAAATCGAAGTCTAAGTCTTACAGTGACAGATAAATGCAAGTTTCACTGGGGAACTTTTCTCTAGAAAAGGGACAGCATTTGTCAGATGGAGTTTTTAACTTGCAGAATCAGAAACTGGTCGATCAATTTTGAAGCCTGAATTTGAAGAACCTAGGAAACCATTGCCTTAATACTTCAATGGTTTAAGAACATCTGTTCTACTTACAGAACAATATTACCTGACTTAAAAACAAGCCTGAAAGCATTAAAGACTGTCAGACATGTCCCATATGAGATCTTTGAGCACAAAGTCTAACAAGGATGTCCTAGCAAGCCTGTTAAGTGTAGACTTACTGCACATGCATCTGCACACTCTGCTTCACACGCACAGTGAGCCTGACACTTTTCAAGCCAAACAACCTGTGCAGACAGGATTTGTCCATATGTGCATAGCAGCTGACACAGTGTCTTTTTGCAGCCATCCTGCATTTTAAGCCGCCAAAGTGCCAGGGGAGTTTTAGATCACCACAAGAGGCAACAGACTGATGCTTCTCCAGTGACAGCCTCGTGCCTGGGCTGTGAAGTTCACAAGTCTGCCAGCCCTGGGAGCACGGCTGCATCCAAGAGCTCAGCCACCCTCACTACCAGTTCTGTCCACAATACACAGACAGCGTTAATGCAATCACTGTGGGATGTACTTCAAGTAGTCCAGAATCTTGCATGCATTAGTAGCCAGTGTTCCAAACTTCTGAGTTGGAAAATAATGCCTGCTTAAATACCGCGAGGTAGGAAAGGTTTGCTCAGTACAAGAAGACCACAGCTTCTTGTATGCAAAGATGCTGCACATGCCACTTTCAAACTGCAATTCACAAAAATTCCAGGTGTACATCAGCCTGTAGCTCATTCACATGGCTACCACCTTGCCAACACACATTACTGCTAGCCTGCAATGCCAGTATTACCAGTCCCAGGGACCCTCTCCTGCACCGCCTAACAATAACAGATACACATTATTTTGACTCAGTTTACCAACTTAATTTGCATTCACTGAAGGCGAGGCCAGGTTTTTAGACATGAAAGTTATGTATAGGTTCACTACAACTACTACAAGCTATACTGAAGACATGTAATTGTTCAGTTGTCCACACCATCAGAAAAAGCAAACAAAATTCAAAGCTCCTGTGTAAGTTCGGAATTGCTTAAACTTACCCTGAATTCAAGCGTAATTTGAAACGTCTGATAGGAGTTTTTCAGTGGTTCAAAGGTGATATATGAGTAGCCAGAGAACTGAGGATACTGGATAATAATATCTGACAAACAAAGACAGAAGTGTGTTATTTAGCAGTTTTCTCCCATATAAAAATCGATATAAAAATGAAAGGCAGAGTTCTTCCAGAGACAACTACTACTCAGCAGTAACCAACAATCAGTTAACCTATTGCCTTGTCTTCCCACCACCTTTCACAACTAATTCCTTTGTTCCCAAGTGAACTTGGAAAGAAACAGGATACTGCTCAGTCACGGAATTTTCAGTGGAAACTTCTCTGGATTTTCTTCCTTGTTACAGAAGACAGACCCCATTGACTTTATATTTATCTCCTTTTATGAAATCATTTAACACAGAGACAACAAAAGTAATTTTCTGTTTTGCAGGATTATAAAAATGTATATAGAAAATGTGGCCAGACTCTACATCGCACTTAGTCACTGCTGCTCCACAGCTGCAGCATCCAATATCTGCAGAATCCCTGGTTGGCTCATAGGAGTCCAGCAGCTTCCACTGCTTCCCTCAGGTCAGCTCAGAGCAGAAGCTAAAGGGAGTGATGGGGAGAAAAGAGCTCCTGCAGGCATCTCTCCATCCCTGGCTGCAACAGCAGTCTTTCACAATGCTCTTGTCACCTGGCATTATCAATCCTCACCCTTTGTTGTCCTATGTTAGAGGACTCTCCTCGCTTCAGCACAGAAATCCAGATTCAGAGAGATGTCTTACTGCTGCCTTTGCAGCTCATTTTCCTAAGGAGCATTGAGGACAGATACAGTTTCAGGCCCAAATGCTTATTTTTGCAGTGGATCTAAGTTCAGTGAGGAAGGAAAGATGAGGGGTTCTATTCCTCTTTGCTATTTGAATACTGAGTGGAGTTTTTGTGCATATTTGCTTCTGGATACAGCTGTCTCGGCTTTTTGTTTGCAAGGCATACATCTTAGGCTGAGGTGAGGTGAATCAGTGGTATAAACCTGAATGCAAAGGCAGCAGAGGGCAATTAACTCATGCCCTGATCACAAGCAGAACTGACTGGACCAGAGTGCCATACAGAAGTTGATCATAAAGAAAAGTCGGTTTTCATTCAGATTAATGTGCTATTTAACAACACGGGCTGCAGTGAAGAAATTCAGTAGAAGGGAATATTGGTACATGATGCTACTGCTTACCAAGGAATAACACACTCTCCTGTGAAAAAATGGTGGGTTTGGACTGATGTTAACAAATTTGCTCTACAAGTTATATGTTAGTTCAGATAAGTCCTCTACTCTTCATACTTGATCAAGGCCAAAAGTCACATCTGCAACTGTTCCATGTGGCTGAGTTCAATGAGCTCTCTTTACTCCAGAACCAGGAGGAGAAGGTCAAATACCCTCAACATCTGTATTTGCAATGCACGACACTGTACATCATGAATGTCTAAAACAAGCCTGCAGAAGAAACATGTGTCCCTGATGCTCTCCTGTGAGGCGAGACCTTAGCAGACCAGATCAGCATGCAGACAGACAGTCCAACTCTTTCTTAGATGGTAGGATAGCATGACTATAAGCAACAGAACACTTTGCATAAGCTCTGGCATTCATCTGCTCTCTTGGTCACCAAATCTGAATTGATCTGCTTATGGTCTGGTAAGTCAGCTGGACTGGCTCACCAGGTGATCAATTTAACATCAGACTCAGTGACAGGATGAGGTCAGGCCTGCAGAAGGGGAGGACAGGAAGATGACATGGGAAAAAGTAGGATGGTCTCATTCAGCTCGGCCAAGTCTTGTCCAGGCTCAGACAACCTGCAAAGAGGTAAGAGGACATGTGGCAAGACCTGACTGGGACAACTACGCCTCCTCACATTGACCCAGGCTTGAGGTAATGCTTTCTGAACTGGAAGGGGGATTTTGGTCCTCCCTTGCCCCAGGCTGCCTAACACACGTGCTGGAACTACCACACCAGCACTTCTGCCCTGCAGACCATGGGGAAAACATTCTCTGGAGATAGTTTTACAATGGAGGCTCCATCTGACATCGCTGCTGCAGGATCAGCATCATTCAATGGACCACACTAGAAATGCAGATGGTTCAGGGCTTCAGCTGCCGGCAAAAGGTAAGGGTCAAAGGGCAGTTGAATGTCCCTGCTGGAAGCTGTAGATGCCATAGTTGGACCCTGTCAGGCCTGGGTGCCTACCAAGATACCTTGCTCCATGACTCTCCCACTCTTATGTTGGGGAAGAAGGATTAACCTCCCCTGTGCACCTTTACACAGGGTCTGCATTCAGCTTTATTAAAGAGTAACTTCTTCGCACCTAGCTGCGGGTAGAGAAGTAAAGGGGCCAATATCTGATGTGGGACGTGGAAGCTGCTGCTGTCCTTAAGGATACATGAAGGCCAGCTGGCTATTCCCAAACCATGCTTTGGTTGGTTTGTTGTGAAGCTGCAACTTGTCCCAGATAAAAAGAAGTCAGCAGTAGCAGGCATGCAGAAACCTACCTTCCGCACAGGTCTCTCCTCCTTTTCCCAAGTTGCAGTGGCAGCGTGAGCCACCCCGGTCATAGTCGTTGATGCAAAAGCTGTCTGCAGAACAGACGGCCTCATCACAGGAGAGATCAAAGAGGCGCGCGGCAGAAGATGTACCACCCCTCCTTGCTGACCATGCCGTAGTTGCCGTTGCTGTGGTTGAAGGCCTTGTGGTGGTGGGAGTGGAAGTAGTGGGTTCCGAAGTGGTTGTAAGGACCCGTGACAGAAGCCTGGAACTAGACCCTGGCGTGACTTTAGTTTTGACCAGATACTTTCTGTTGCCTCCTTTGATAGCAGGAAGAGGTCTGAGCTGAAAGGAAATACAGAAACACAAATCCGGTAAAACTTAAAAATGCTTCAAGGAAATGAAACTAATATCTTCCAAAACACAGATCTGAGGCAACAAACTCTTCCTCACCAAAGAAAAAGAAACAACACTATTATATCTGAGCACATAATAATAGACATGAAACTTCCTGACAAGATCAGGTGCTTTAAAATATTGAGACTATAAAAATAACAGAAATGCCAAAGCAAAATCTTGAAATTTACCTCTTCTATGTAAATGTCGTAGTCTGAGTCATCAATATCAAATCCATCATCATCACCAGTCACTGTCTCTGTGATATAGCGGTGCCCATAGCTTCCACTTCCCAACTCCTCAGAGCCTAAAAACACACAACTGGTATGTTCAGGTCATAGGTTTTTTTTCTCCTTACACACAGTAAATCAAATCTTACCTCCCTCTGATTCAACACATTGAAATTTGAGATGGTGGTAATGCTCATCTTGTACAGACAACGCAAGTGTCAGCCTGAAGATGGGAGATGCTGCCCAAGTAATACACAAGCAACTTAAAACAAAGCGAGGACCTTCATTTAGTCTCTTGCTAAGGGACTAAACAAACGAAGCAGGCAAAGCTCAGTTTCCCCACTGCAAATCAACTTTTACCCACCATTCTTTGAGGACAACAGTTCTGGATGTTTTTGGCATTTTAATAACATAGTTGGTTTTAGACCAAATTTTTCCCTTTTATAAATACACAGACCCTTATCTGCCCTGGCAACCAAGTAACTGGAACAGCAAAAGAGAGGCATGTCGGTAGGGCTCTTCTGGAGCACTCTGCTTAGGACTTATCTGTCTTCACTGGCTCCAAGGTTTCCAAATTAGCATCCTAAGTGTATTTTTAGGCTATTTTTTAAAAAACACAGTTTAGTACCTTGAAAAATAGAAATATGCACAAATGTGATGTGTTTCTTAGAACCATAGAATGATTTGGGTTGGAAGGGACCTTAGAGATCATCTGGTTCCAACTCTCCCACTAGACCAGGTTGCTCAAAGCCCCATCCAGCCTGGTCTTGAGCACTTTGCAGGGAGGAAGCATCCCCAACTCCTCTGAGCAACTTGTTCCAGGGTCTCACCACCTTCACAGTGAAGAACTTCTTCCCAATATCTAATCTAAATCTACTCTCTTTCAGTTTGAAACCATAACTCCATGTCCTGTGACTACACTCCCTGATAAAGAGTCACTCTCCATCTTTCCTGTATCCCCAATTTAATCCTGGAAGACTGCTGTATGGTCTGACCAGAGTCTTCTCTTCTCCAAGCTGAACAGTCCCAATCAGAGACAAATGATTAGAGGTAATGAGGCATACACCCTTGCAACCAAAACAGCATGCTAGAGTAGGAGAGAATATGTATAAGCCTTTCCACTCTAACACATATACCCAACAGTCTGTAAATAATACGGTTTAGCTGCATATTAAACAGAAGTATTCAGCACAGAGTTCTAAGAACCAAGCTAAACAGAAGATGCAATAGCTTTATGACTGCTAATGAGATTAGAGCAACTGCACAAACTGCACCCAGATTATTTCTAGTGACTGCGAATGCACAGGCAAAGGATTAGTGCTGAAGAAACAGACTGCACATTTATGAACTCATTCCAATCCTTCATTTGTTATGGAAAACAATAAGTGTTATCAAAATGCAGGCAAAACATCTTACTCCTTTTCACTCCTACTCACTTGAAAAAGTCACTCAGGTTAAACACCGTCATAGGATAATTTCCTACTGCAGGTAGCAAGGACAGAACCGAACCAAACTGAACTGAATCAAATCTAACAGAACAGAACAGAACAGAACAGAACAGAACAGAACAGAATAGAATAGAATAGAATAGAATAGAATAGAACTATTTCAGTTGGAAGGGACCTACAACAACTGTCTCGTTCAACTGCAAAGTTGACCTCTTCCACCCACCACTACAGCAGAATCTCCTTACTTGGCAACAGTTGTTTCATAAGACATCCATTTCTACAAAAGAATTTCAGTGTGCAAAACTTCAAATATAAGCATTATAAATAAGACTTGCGGTTTAACAGAAGCTGTATGAACAAAGTAGAGCTCAGCACTAATCCAGCTCCCAGCACATAAAGCAATTTTCAGCTCACTGGAATACTGTTGTTTTTAAATGAGGGTTGCAATATTACTTATTTCCTTTATATTTGTGCATCTGAAACTACTTCAGAACTAATTAATTTTTTTCAATGGATAAAACTGTAACTTACCTAAGAGTAACAGTAGCCATAAATTAGGAAAAAGAAAGGAAAAATCACAACAATATTACAGAAAACAACCTAATCTGTATTCAAATAATCTGTGATACATAAAATCCATTTTCTAATTTAGAAGTCACAAGCTACAAAATAAACATCTGTTGTAGTCCAAATTTTGCCACATTTATTGTCTTCACAAGCAAACTTTCTATTGGCTTAATGGGACTTAGGTTCAATATGGATGGCAGGAATAAAGCAATACAGAAAATTATGTATCTTTATATTCACATGCAGGACGACATTAGGTCTCGAATTCACATTCAGAGATGCACACTTGCTTACATGTATAGACATGATTTTAATGCCACGCCAAGCGTAACTTGCCCGATTTAAGTGGAGTTAACCCTAAACTATGTCAATAACCAGCAGTATGCAATGAGACTTAGTAATCTGGGAGAAACAGGCAGTTCCCCAAGCAGAAGGTGTGCCTCCTTCATCTGATACACCAAAATATTCCACGCTTTTCCAACAGAAGACTTTGGGAGATGAAATGTACCCACTATTTTAAATCAGACGATTCTTTTCACCATATTGAACATGTACAACACTTAGAGCCTGGAGAAAACAAAGAAGGCACAGCTTATCATCATCATCATAGAATGGCCTGGGCTGGAAGGGACCTCAGAGATCATTTTAATCCAACCTCCCTGTTGTGAGCAGGGACGCCACCTCTCGACTAGGTCAGGCAACACACGTGAGAACCAAACAGGAATCGAACCCGCAACGTTGGTGTTTCAAGCACCACGCTCAACCCACTGAGCTAAACCGGCCCTCAATTGTGGCTAGTAGAAAAGATTGCTCTGAAGTCCTTCCTCAAACACCTCCAGGATATAAGTTTAGTATTACCAGGAAAGAGGTAATTTCAGAAGGTGTCCTATTATGCACAGGTCTCTAGCATAGCTCCAGATTCTGCTTTTGCTCCTCCCTGGCTTTATCCGAGTTTCAGCCAGCACACGCGTCACTACTCTACCTGCTGATCTGTGAGCAGTTTTGGTAACACATACTGCCCCTGGGAGCAATGAAGTCATGAGGGTGTACTCTCCTCTAACTATGCCTGAATTTACACATGATGAAATCATGTGGCTTCTCAGTTGCCTTGCTCTTCCTTACATTTGGTGTTTGCTCACTGGATGTGACATGATACATGTGACATAATGGAGTAAAACTATAAAACAAACAGAAAGCAGAGAAGCTAAGAGGACTTTGTGTAGAGAAATCCCCACGTAAGCCCATCTCTTAAGAGCAAGGTTGCTTTGGTGGAGAGCTCATCTCGTAAAGGGCGGGAAATCAGGGACAATTAAACAAAGTAGCACTCTGCAAATACCAAAACAATGACTACAGAGATTATAAGTGTGCTGTATTTCATTAAATCAGTGTTTCAGTGTACAAGGGGATGAAGTCTGTTTAAGACCCTCTACCAGGTCCTATAATCCTGTTTTATAATTAATTGGAAAACCTGTGGGGGGTCATGAACTTTAGACAGCTTCTTTCCAAATAATCAGAGATTAAGTTATACTAAAGAAATCGTCCTCAAAGCAAACAGAAAGCCAGGCAAACTTTTGTTTTGCCAGTCAGGTGGCCACCAACATACTGATCAGGAGAAACAGGAGCACAGGAGACAGATCACTAGGCACTGCAACATGGGCAGATGGAATGTAAGCGTTAATAGACTGATCACCTTCATGCAGAACAGGCCTTAATCCAAAACACATCAGTGGCACTTTGAGTTTTATTCTTGCCAGTGACTGCGCACTGCATATTGCGTGGCCTGTCTCTTGCTTTTTGTCCCTGTCCCTATAAATACAAACAAAGCATTTGTAAAGCCTTTAGAGACCTGTGGAAAACAGTTCTATGGAAAACCTTGGTTTGCTGTCTCCAAGACACATCACCATCATTTGCTTCAAGGTTTGGGCCCAAGGGACTACTCTTTTCCTGTGCCTGAGCGTCAGAGGACACATTCAAGCACTGTGCAGAATATTTAAGCACCTGTCCCAGTCCCTTGCTCGGTATGAGCCTAGCGGTGACAGTCAGGGCCAGAGGAAGGGATGTACCCAGATTAAGCAGCCACTTCTGTCACATTTGCTGTGGAGACAAGCAGGAGTGTATTTTTAACAGAAGACACTTCCTCTGCTGGTCTGGCAAAGCCCAAGGCTAGTGACCTTCCAGGCACAGTGCAAACTCCATCTGTTTCCCATTAGATGAAGGGTATTTAAGTAATACAGGTGATGATACTTTGTTTGTTTGATTCCCAGAGATGGTTTATTCCGTTTTTACGGAATTTTTGTCCAATTTATGGACATGTGCAATCTTCTGTTTTCAAGTAAATTGTCCATGACACATTGAAAGATTTGATATAGCAAAATCCCAACAATGACATAAGTGAAATACCCACAACCTGCATCTGTAATTAAGAAAGGCAACAAAATCTGATTTATTACATCTTTTCCCTTTAGGAAAAAAAAAAAAACCAAATAAATGAGAATCCTTGGAGAAACTTGCCTCCTCTTTCTTCCGTGAACGTGAACCCATGTAACATAAACCAAGCATGCATTTTTCACTAGGTAGGGGCGTTACTCCTTATAATTGAGGCCACATGTTCTACTTGCAGGGATCTTGGGAGGTCTGTCACATTAGGTGATACCATCAGCAACCCTTCAGAGGAACAATTTAGCAAATAAAGTCAATGGTTTCCTAGGCCAACCTGAAACAATGCAGTCAAGAGTACTGCAAAGCCAGCCACCTCCTAACACCAAAATAAGGTAATTACATGTGAGAATGAGATTAACCACAGCAGCAAACACCCCCAGATAGCATGGACTCAGTGTCTGCACGACCCATCTCCCTCTCAGTCTGCCTAGAAGAGCTGCAAAAGGCTCTACCCAAAGCAAGACACCGTGAACCCTGAAGGTTCACTGCATTTGAGGTAATGCTGGAAATTTGTTCTTCAGTTAAACTAAGCATCAGAAAAGCACTAATCATTTCAAAACAAACATAAAAACCCAGGATGTACAGGCATTAAGCTACAATTTTTTTGAAATCCAAGCATACTAAGGACCTTAGTACCAGTACTATGTGGACTCGGTGTAATGCAAAGGAGTCAGATATAGTATGAACCTCTGACAGCTTCCTAAGATATTTCAGGTATTTCAGAGGAATACACAGGCAGTCAGAAAATAGCATCAAATATCTGTGGCATGTTTTACTGTTTACATGAATGGAGGAACTGTGGTAATGATGAAGATAGTAATTCCTATGATGCACACACTGAAAAGCAAAGATGCTTCACTTTCAGAAATGCCAACTGTCTGACACACTTCCAGCAATGATAGGTACCTGACGTATCTGCTGGTGCTTTGAGAGGGTCAGGCATCTGGTGCCCTACGGAATGCACTATCGTACCTGAGACGTGCCCAGAGGACTGTCAGGTGTCTGGAAAATGCCTGGGAGGCACATGTCCTCCTGCAGTGACAGCTGAAAACCAGGGGGTCTAGAGGACCTCAAATCCGCTGAACGTCAATACCCGAGCAACTCAACTGAATGGTTAACTGGCCCAAAGAAGGTAACTACTGGCTTTCTGGCTACTAGAAGGGGGCACGTGCACATACATAATGTGAATTAGGACTGAGTTTTACTGGGTTGCCCTTGAGTTTAGCACGGATATTTTTGTTACACGGAACTTGTCAACGGTTTATCACTCTTCAGTAGTTTTTAATGTTTTAGGAAAAAAAAATGTTCAGGATATGCATGGCTTTAATCAAGATCATTTTCTCACAACAAAAATTCTACTAATGCACTATGTACTCATGTATCTGGTTAACATCAAACCAGTTTCTTATACAGATATCACAAATAAAGCCAAGAGAGAGCTGCTATACTCAGTTATATTCTTCTTCCAGAAAGCTGCAGAACTTTCTTCTAAAGACATGCATGCTCTGCTGCCTTTGAAGACCACCCCTCAATCTGCAAATAGATGGTTGTTGCGAATACAGGTATCCACGAGGTAACACAGGCTTTCACGCATAGCGGCTTGTAGTGGTTTGACCCTGACCAGTGGCCAGGTTCTGCCCAAACAAAACTTCTACATACTGTGGGAGGAGATAAGGTCCCCGTAGTGCACATGGGGAGGTGGCTGGGGAAGGCAGTGTGGGTTGCTCCTCCCATATGGGAAAAGGCAAACCCATCTGTGGGATTGTCTTTGCTCAGGGACCTGGGTGTAGTTGGTGGGTAATGTGGGAGCATAGGGAAACCCAATGTGTGCCTCAAGGTGATTTAACCTCAGGGGAAGAGTAATCTGGTATGTGAGTTGTCTGTTGTAGGAAGTGACGACCTGAAGTGATGAAGAGTAAGTTTCACAAGGAACAAGAAGAAAGTAATGTGTTCCAAACCAAACCGGTGTTGGTGCCCAACGACTGGATGTACTGCTTCTCCTGTCCTGAATGCTACAGACAGGGCTCAAGTAACATCTGGAACAGTGAAAGAAAAACAGAATGGAAGAGTAACATCTCTCTATTAAAGGACTGGGGAATAACAGTTAATCAATGTGTATAAATACACATGTTAGATGTAAAGACGGTTTAAGTATGTGGGACCTAAGCTTGATGCAAATAAGGGAATAAGGGGTGGAGATTGCATTGGGTCAGGTTGAGATGGAGTTAATTTTCCCTAAGGGAGTTCTCACAGTGCTGTGTTTGGTTTTCTTTTTTTTTTTGGTAATGGTAGCTAGAAGGGTGTTGATAGCACCCCACTGTTTTGGCTATTGTTAAGCAGTGCTCACACAGCACCAAGGCTGTAGTTTTCCAATATTCCCCCAACAATAGGCTGGGGGTGGGTAACATCTTGAGAGCGGACACAGCCGGGCCAGCTGGCCTAAACTGACCAGAAGGGTATTCTGTAACATATGACATCAGCTCAGATACAAAATGAGAAGGAAGAGGGAAGTGGGGGAGAGGCATTCATCGATTGCACTTGTCCTCCAGAGCAACTGCTACACAAACTGGAGACCTGCTTCCTGGGAAAGTGGTTGGACATCACTCACTGATGGGAAGTAGAGAATAATCTCTGTTTGGCTTTGCTTCCGCGCACAGACTTTGCTTTTGCTGCATTAAACTGCTTTTATAGTAACCCACAAGCCTCTCATTATATCTTCCCTCTCCACTGTCCATCTAAGAAGGTGGAGTGACAGAGCAGCTTTGGTGGGCTCCTGGCCTGCAGCCAAGGTCAAACCACCAGGTGGGTACATGTAGCTCTAAGCCTATTTGCAAAATCCACCCTTGAAACTAAGAGCAGGCTGGCAAAGGAACCACATCCTCCTTTGACAAAGGGCTGGAGCACATCATGGGCATGAAGTGGCCCCAGGCTGTGTGAGCTCTGCCCACTCATAAGGATCCTCCTCAAGCACTTCCAGCTCCTTGCTCCAGGGAGATCAACCTCCCAACCACAGGAGCAGCACCATCGTGGACCAGCAAAGAGTTTTTGAGCCTACTCAGACATCAGTGGAACATGCATAATACATTCACTTTTCACATCTGATGCAGGCACAGATGCCTGAGGAAGCAGGAGCTGACCCTTGATCATCCAGGAGCCAAGGAACCTCAGAATATGCTGCACCTTTGTGCTTTTCACAGACATTTGCTTCAAAAGTTAAACTTACAAGTTCAGCAAACAAGTTCATGCAAACTGTTCAAAGGAACTTAAAAAGTACTGAGACCTTTCGAACATAGTAAAAAGTTTGGCACGTTGAGGATACAGATCAGCCAGTCTCCATACCTCTGCTTCCTCCATCAACTCTCTTTTTGACCTTGTTTTTTTTTGCTGTGCAAGAGAAGTGATTTGTACAATTCCCAATGTGCTCTGTGTCTTCTTCGTTGGGATTCTGACACACAGCAATGACATTGGGGGGGGTGATGAGGAGCAACAGCACCTCAAAGCCATCCCACAGAGACACCAATGCTGACAGAGGATTATATCCCAAGGAAGGCCATCAACAGATGTGTGCAGAACCTGCTCCTTATTGCAATGCACATGGCCTACATTGCTAAATAAACGTGAATATAATAGCTAACAAGTTGTGATTATTAAAATATGTTTGAATGTGTTTTCTCCTAATATTTTTGCTATGAGGTTTCTGATCAAAAAGAGATGTTTACTTCTTTATATCATTATTTAAATGACTGTGTTTAATAGTTTAAGCACCTTACAGTATAGATTTGCTTTGATCTTTTTGAGCTGTTTAAATAATAAAAGCAATATATAAGGTTCAGTTTCAAAGAACAGAAAAAAAGAGAAAAAAAAGCCTTGAATCCTTCACTTCTCCCTGTGACATTCACTTATCAGTTCTGCGTGAAGCCAGTCACCAAGCAGTGATCCAAAAATATCTGACAATGACCTCCGGAACAGAGAAATGGCATGAGAATGCCCCTGCCTGGTGCTTTTCAAATCTTTGCTTGTGGCTCGACTTTCACAGGATGCTGCAAGTCCACAGACAGGACCAAGAGGTGTCTAGGGGTGCCTGTGCTTGGAGACCAACTCTTTAACCTGCAGCCCTCCACAGGCTATCCCAGATACACTTCATTTACGGATGTATTTTATTCTTATATAGCTTTAATTACAAAAAGGTGGTGCTACTCACTGAATGTTCGGATGATGTCACTCGGTGCACTGGCAGAGCTGGATCCATAGGAGTTTGCTGCTCGGATTGCAAACTGATACTTGGTGTTTGGCAAAAGTCCTTTGAGAACCATGGACTCCATTTGGATCTGCTCTCTTATTATGGTCCAGTTGCTGTCAAGGTCTGGCCTTCAGGATCAAAGAAAGCCATGATCACAATCATTAAAGCTGGCTGCATAAATTAATTGCCTTTAAACTTTGCTGGGAAATACACAAAACAAATGAGATATGTCTGTTAAATTATCACTGAAATCCTTCACTCTTAAGGGGCCAGACTGTGCAACCAGTACTAAGTTGCAAAGACTGTGATATCACAACTATACAGTGATATAAAATCATTATTCAGACTTTGCTTATAAAGCCCAGGAGGTCCTCTAAATGAGGACAGTTTGATAAATGAAATTCCATTTATCTGTTTTCACGGATTTGGCATTCAGAGTTTTCAAGCAGAGTTATATTATCTGCAGTTCCCAATCCCCTATTTGGCTGTATAAAGCAATACTTTGCAACAGAGAAAAAGATTCTGATTTATTTCTAAGAGTTTGCTCTCTAATGCCACCAAGTCCCTTCAAGTATATACAAGCATTAAGAAGACGAGAATCTAATATTTGATCTCCTAGGCAATCAGGTTAATTCAACCACATTAGAAAATCTGGATCCAAAGTCTTCTCTTCAGAAAAAAACCCCCACAGCTCAAAAGAGAACAATAATGCAGAGAATCTGGCCTGTATATGTGGATTTTGAATCAAAATCTCCATTTCTACCTTTGGACAATGCCGGTTAACTCATAACTACAAGTACTGATACTGGAAGCCAGCTGCCAATAAATGCTTTCTCTAAGTACAGTTAGAATCATAGAATCATAGAATTGTATCAGCTGGAAAAGACTTAGAAGATCATCAAGTCCAGCCTTTGTCCCAGCCCTATCAAGCTACTAAACGATTCCCCGCAAAGCAACATCAACCTGACTCTTAAACACCCTCGGGGACAGTGACTCAACCCCCTCCCTGGGCAGCCTGTTCCAATGCCTGACAACTCTTTCAGTATAGAAATTCTTCCTAATATCTAACCTGAACCTCCCCTGGCACAATTTAAATCCATTTCCCCTCGTCTTATCACTCTCCACTAGGGAGAACAGACCAACGTCCACCTCTCTACAATCTCCCTTCAGGTAACTGTAGAGAGAGATGAGGTCTCCCCTCAATCTCCTCTTCTCTAGGCTAAACAGTACTTGTAAAACTTCCTCAAGTTCTCCTTCTGGGTCTGACTGATGACAGTTAAGACTCTGGCAATGGATTTGTGCACCACGCATATCTTGGAGAGCTTTAAAAAAAAAAGAAGATATTTTGTTTAAAACAGCCTTTCCTCATATGACTTATGGTCTAAGCCCTTTACCAGCTTGGTAGCCCGCTTCCGTACCCTCTCCAGCACCTTAATGTCTCTCTGGTACTGAGGGGCCCAAAATTGGACCCAGTACTCAAGGTGGGGCCTCATCAAAGCTGAGTACAGGGGCATGATCACCTCCCTGCTCCTGCTGACAACACCATTCCTGACACAGGCCAGGATGCCATTGGCCACCTGGGCACACTGCTGGCTCCTGTTCAGCTGGCTGTCCATCAACACTCCCAGGTCCCTCTCTGCCTCGCAGCTCTCCAGCCACTCCTCCCCAAGCCTGTAGCGCTGCTGGGGGCTGTTGTGGCCAAGTGCAGGGCCCAGCATTTGGCCTTATTGAACTTCATTGAGTTGGCCTTGGCCCAGTGATCCAGCCTGTCCAGATTCCTCTGGAGAGCCTCTCTGCCCTCCAGCAGACTGATGCTTCCACCCAGTCTGGTGTCATCTGCAAACTTACTGAGGGTGCACTCCATCCCCTCGTCCAAATCATTGATAAAGATGTTAAACAGAAGTGGCCTCAGCACTGAGCCTTGGGGGACATCACTCGTGACCAGTCGCAAACTGGATTTACTCCATTGACGACAACTCTCTGCACTCAGCCATCCAACCAGTTTTTCACCCAGAGAAGCGTGTGCCCATCCAAGCCAAGAGCAGTCAGTTTCTCTAGGAGAATGCTGTGGGCAACAGTGTCAAATGCCTTACTAAAGTCAAGGCAGACAACGTCCACAGCCTTTCCTTCACCCAACAAGCAGGTCACTCTGTCACAGAAGGAGATCAGGTTTGTTAAACAGGACCTGCCCTTCACAATCCCATGCTGACTGGCTCTGATCACCTGGTTGTCCTGCATGTGCTGCCTAATGGAACTCAGGATGATCTGCTCCATCAGCCTCCCTGGGACTGAAGTTAAACTGACAAGCCTGTAACTTCCTGGATCATCCTTCCATCCCTTCTTATAGATGGATGTTATATTTGCTGACTTCCAATCAGCTGGGAAATCTCCAGTAAGCCAGGACTGCTGATAAATGATGGAGAGTAGTCTGGAGAGAACCCCTGCCAGCTCACCTAGTACTCTAGGGTGTCTCCCGTCTGGCCCCATAGATTTATGGATGTCAACATGTAGTAGTAGGTCCCTGACTGTCTCCTTGTGAATTGGAGGGACAACATTTCGTTCCTGGTCCCATTCTCTTGGCTTGGTGGGCTGGCTTCCTCAGTACAGGTATTACTATTACTAAAGACAGAGGCAAAGAAGGCATTAAGCACCTCAGCCTTATCCTTGTCTTTTGTTACTATATTTCCTTCTGGGTCTAGCCAGGGATGGAGGCTCTCTGTTCTTTTTGTTATTAATGTATTTATAAAAACTTTGCTTACAGTCCTCCACTTTCAAAGCCAGATTAATTTCCAGCTGGGCCTTGAACCTTCTAATAATCTCCCTACATAACCTAATGCTATCCTTATACTCACTAAGAGTGGCTTGCTCTCTTTTCCAGAGGCCATAAACTCTCTTTTTTTTTCCCCCTGATCTTCAGCAATATGCCCCTATTCAGCCAGGCTGGTCTTCTATGCCAGCGGCTTGTTTTAAGGCATGTAGGGATGGCCTGCTCCTCCCCAAGTACTGTCCAGCCTTCCTTGACTCCCATACCCTTCAAAATTGATTCCCAAGGGGAACAGCCCATCTGAAATCATCACAACCATTCTCATGGCAGACTGGTGTCAAATGTTGAAGTTCGTACACAGAGGGATATCCAAAATGTGAGGGCTACTTTAAATACTTTGAGAGAGTATTCACATGCTTTCACACCATTTCTACTCTTTCTAAAAGTGGTCTCTTCTTATCAAAGAGAGAACAGAATGAGAACATAAACAAATACTAACCAAATAAAAATGTAAACATTAAGTCTAGGCCACCCAAAATATTCAAACTGAAGCCTATGAAAGTAAAATAGGGACAGAAATGACTTTCAGAGAAAATTATTCCAGTGTCCTTTTCTAAAATGTCCTTGTGATATTTATTACAGGAAATAACCTCCAAGTGCTCTCTGAATCTACCAGTGTTTACATAGGACTAGTTGCAAATGTCTCCAACAGTCTTCCAATGAAAATTATAGCACAAGGTAGGCATTTTGTATTTGTTTATTTGCAGCTGGAAGGAAATGCCATAGTTAATGTATGTTTTCTTTTACCAGTCAATGCAAGATTTATTGATCACTGAGACTTCAAAGCTTTGTGCCAGCATGGCAAATGCAGTGACAAAGCAGCAGGTCCCAGGTGCCCTTCTCCTGTACACAATGGCACAGAGGATGCAAATATTTCACTGTCTCACTAAAAATAAAAATGCAATCAGGCAAATGCACAACACGTAATGACAGATAAACAGATGATCTTAAGTCACTCTCCACCACCATTTCCTGGTAGACAGGAGGGCATTTATTTTGGCTACTCTTTCATTGTTTCCCTTCTCTGAGCTTTTGATGCCTGAGCCAAAATGAAAACGTATAGTGTTTTCCAAATGAAAGCTGTTAACACTGCTTCCTTCCGCATGCTCACTTAGTAGTGTTTTTCAGTTTTCCTGTACACATCTTTTTTTGGCTCTAATTCCAGTCCAACTAATTCCTTCTAGCTCAAGGGCTGTCTCACAGTTCCTTTGCAAGAGACCCTGCCAATCAATGTCTGTGCCCAAATAGAAACACACACCTCAGATGAAGGGACCCAAAGGAGGTACTGCACCCTGTAAAGATTCAAGAGACAACAGAGACCATACCCTAGCCTTCAACTTTGCTGTTTCTCACAAGGCTTCCTTGTGCAGAAGAGAATAATAAAGGAAATGTCTGCAAATGTGTAATCATCTGCAGCTGAACGAGAAGGAAAAAGAGAGATTTATCACTTGACCTTTGCTACTTCTCCATAACGTTCCCTGTGCGAACAAATCGGTACAAGATGAAAAAATGGCAAACAGATGGGGAGAGGAACACAACAAACTCAGCTGGTGGCTGTGTCCAGGGCCAGCCAGATCCTGTGTTTTCTAAGCTGGGAACATTTTGTTGAAAACTGTCTCCATGGTACTTCTTCTGTGTCAGTTTGTGTCAGCTTTTACACCAGAAGAGCTCATTTCGATGCCTTCGCACCACTACATTCCCTGGACTAACACCAGTCTGTCTCCAGCTGAGACCTCACAAGGCTGCTGCAGGTGATGCATCTGTGCACCAGGAAATCAGACAGCTTCCACAGGCATCGTCTGTTAAAGCTGTGCATTGTCAGTTAAAGCTGTGCATCTCCAATGCAGAAATGCCATGCACTAAGAATCTGGGCTGTGACAAAGTCAGAGCATTTTTTAATATAATAAATATAGGGCTAAAGTCAATAGGATTGGATGGGTATAAGCCTGCCCCAAACATACCCAAAACATTTTGTTTACTGCTCTACATTGTAATCTGGGGACTGATTCAACTTAAGAAAGGAAATCTTCCTGATGCAGAGAAACACAATTTTATACTCGAACTTCCTCTTAAAATCACCTGGAAATGATTTAACACAGTGAAGCACCTGCTAGCAATCCATTCTTTTTTAATAAGCTTTTCGATTGTCCTTTCATGCTGTGTTTGTACTCATCTTAAGTGGCAAATTCTTCTCTACAATTTTCTTAAAAAAAAAATAATAAAATAAAAATAAAATAAATAAATATGGTGACAAGTACAATTCATTCCTACTTGCTATGGAAAATACTCATTGTAGGAAATAACATACTACAGGATATTATTTTTAGTAATTATTGTTATTAGCCTCATTGGGACACTTCCTACAAAATGTATTAACCAATGTGCCATGTTACCTCTGAGGAAAGGAAAAGTAGATAATTTTCTCTTTCTTTTGTTAAATATTCCTTTGATGCTGACTAACACTGTTAAGCACTTCCTTCCTAATTTCTACATCTTCCACTGCTGTTTCTTCATTAATTACCTTTTCAAGGATTTATCTCTCACAAACAGTGAGGTAAATGTTGAGGCAGATATATCTGCTTCATGTATTAGTTGGAAAAACACTACTAAAAGTATTTTTGCTGGGCATTAGAAGATGTCTTCCTGGTCTGATCTGTTGTTTCAGGTTCTTTGCAAAAAAAAAAGCAAATATTACTGCCTGGTTCAGTGCAGCACCAGGAACACACATTTCAACATGGAATGGATTCAGCGATATACATTTTTTTTTGGTGGGGAAGGCTTCAGATGAATCAAGAAATCTGCTCACAAATTATGCTGAATCTGCTCCACCCTAATATCCACATGCTGATAAATTCCCCAGTTCTATCAGCAGAACCTGCCTAGTTTATTGCAGCAGAAGTTTCATGCCACTACCAAGATACTGAAAAATTTCCACTGTATGTCAAGATTCATACTGAAAGCTGATGACTCCATCTATGTACCAAGCAGATGAAAAGAATGTGACCTAATCCTATTCTGGTATGTGTAAACAATTAATGTATTGAATTTTCATGAGATTTCAAACCCCAATATCACAGTTGAGCAACTGAAAAGTGTTTTCCCTACATCTCAGTCTCCTGGCATGGCTTTTCTAGGGTTAAAGTGATAAAGTTAGCTCTACGGGGACAGAAATTATTTAAACACTTTCAGATGTTCATGCTGCACCCAAGAGAAATTACAGATTTGCATAAGAAAGTCATTAATTTTGCAAAGGTACAGGTTAATATTGTACTTCTTTGACATAAGAGGATTTAATTCTAAATTTACTTGCACTGTTTTGTTTTGGTTTAAGATTGGTTTAATTTAACAGCTTTAACTCATGTTAATATAGTTTATAGTAATTAAAACTATATGCAGGAAAAGACAATGAAGTTAAATCTTTACCTCTAACTGCCATTAGGGCTTATGGCTCATTGAACTTTCTCCAAATATATAATCAAGCTTCCAAGTCTAAAAGAGCATAATCCCAAAATTAACAAATACACTTCCAGCTTAGCTTTAAACCTCAAACTAAACAGTGTAATCAAAACATTGTGCTGTTAGCAAATTCTTTCCCAAAGCCTAAAACCAACAAAACACTGAAATTTCAATTACTTGCATCTTTCGACCCAAACAGTGCAGTTTTCCTCTCTCCGGCTGAACATTTAAGGGTGCCAGATGGAGATGATGATGCCCACTTATTCTTCCATTAGCAAGACCCTGAAGCTATGAAGAGGTGCACATAAACCTGCAGCACTCTACAGCAAGAGCACAGAAGTGAAAAAATTGCATTCAATCAAAACCAACAAAATCTCTTTTGCATCCACTGAGCAAATAAGAGATGGGGAGACAGGCAGGCTCAGAAAATTATTGTGTTCAAAAAATAGATATTGGAGAAATTTCTTGGTAATGCTACAGCAGACTTTACATGACTGCCATACAGTATCTTCGGCCCTCACGTCCAGCCTCACGGGACAAGGGACATTGGATGGCTTCCCACTAAACATGGGGCATTCTGGCTCAAATACAAGATGCAATGGAAGCTCACAAGCAGGCGTGCAGCCTGGGAATTCTTTCCATATTATCAATATCCTCTAGATTGTAACCATACTTTGAGCATTCAAAGACAATGGTTCTTTCTGTGTGTTTTAACAACAACAATTCTTTTTAAAAAATGAATGTGATTTTTCTGAAGAACAATTTTTTTGACCTTCACAGCTCATAATAGCTAAAGAAGCAATTCTCTCTTCTTATCCAGGAACCTCAACTAAAACTTGTCATTATGTGTTCATCCAACAGATTAAACTTTCAAAGGTTGAATTTTGCATTCACCGTAAGGGTAAACATAGGGGCAGGCAAATAAAAATAAATAGCTTTGTATGCACATATTAGCTTACACAAGCATATGACCAGCCAGGTATGAGTACTTGTTTGTGCATGCAGATATAACCACCTCCGCCTGACCCTTCATATGCATCTTATAAAAGCAACTTCGTGGCAACTTCACAGTTCAGTTCTAGCACTGGAAATTTTAGAGAGTTCTACATAAAAGAAAAAAAGAAACCCACCACCACCACACTTCTCCTCCTGCCAAAAAAATCCAAGCAGAAAGTTCAACATTTCATGTAAACTTGATCAGCATTAGGATAACAAAGAAAGTCTGAGCCCTGCGAGCTCAAGACCCAAAAGACTTTAGCTAAGTAAAACTGCTCAATGCACTGAGTTTGGACTCCACAGGTTTTTTTCCTAGAGCAGCCCAGGGTACTCTTGCTCAGGGGAACTGCTCTGCCACATGCTCTTTTCTCAGCATGGCTTGATAGCATTTGATGGCAGGAGAAAATTGAAACTTCATTTACCCAGGCCTTTATTAACAGGAACAGATCAAATTGGATCTTCTTTTCTTCAATCACAAGGTATGACTTTCTGGTGATTTTCTAATAAATTAGATTATTTCTGGGTTTGTCTTTAAATTTTCATAGTAATTCAACACACATCAAGAGGAAATCTAGGTTTACCATACACAGTAAGTAAATAAGTCATGAGAAGAATCTGTATGCATTTCAATAGTGCAGTTTAGGTAAAAAAAACCTGCAGTGCACAAACACTGAAATTCAGACTCCACTGGGGAACTTGCCTGATAAACTCCACCATATAGTACTGGATGGGAGAACTTCCTTCGCTCGCTCCAGGCTTCCAGGATAACGCAACTTCTGAATCAGAAACTACCACAACCTGTGGCTGAAAGGGTGGTGCAGGGGGCATGCACTTATCTAAGTCAGAAGAAATGCAAAGGAATAGCATTAGAGAAGTGCACGAGTTAATACACACAATAACCCAACACCCACAGACTTGGGAATCAAATTCATAGGCTTCTCCCCTCTTCTGTTCCCTTCTAAAACCCTAGACTTGTGGAAAAATCATTAGAATATCACAGTACTGCACGTGACAGAGATTTAGGTGTGAGTGACCTGCTGTGTCAAAGATGTAGGCCCTGCCAGTTTTGCAACAGAAAGACATGTGTGCAGTGTTACCTTGAGATAAGGTTGTCACGTCTCTGGGCGTGCTGGGTCGTCCTTTCCCTGCCCAGCCATACGCTCCCACGCTAACGCGGTGTGGAGTGCCTGGCTTTAGATCACCGATAACAACTTCCTACCGGAGTCAAGAGAAGACAAGACAAGAACACTGTGAAAGCTCTTCCATGTAACTGGGGACGGTGCTGCAAGCTGGGATTTGGGAATCTTACACGGCATTTTCCACGTAACCTCCTAAGAGGATTGTCCCCAACCCAGCTCAGAAGCAACAAACACAAACAGCACCATGTGTTTCCTCTCAAGCCACAGGGGAATTCACAGGGATGACTTGGACCCATTTCTCAGCATAACTCAAAAGGTTGCAGATCGTTTGTGTCGGCTATCCAGCTTTTTTACTGGTGAAGTCAAAGTCGCATACTATTCCCTCCCTTGAGCCAGTTGCTGGCATTCAGTATCAGTCCAGTGCATTTTAATTTGGGGGGGGGTTTGTTTTTATTTTAAATCCAGAGACCGCAGAAGCCCCTGAGAACGAAGCAAGTTGCTTCAGTGTGAACTGATGATCTTTATTTTCTCATGGAGCAGAGATCAGTCCCACTGACTCTCACAATTCTCTGAGTCCAGCTATCAGCCTTGACCTGAAGCGAGCATTTCCCTTATTTGTCCTTCTGCCATAAACAGAGAGAGATTAACCCACAGACAACTACTGTAAAGGAGGCAATGCTAACCTCCACGTGAAGAGCTTGTGCTGCTGAACACCATCAGAGAAGCTTGCTCAAATCTCCGAGAAACTAGCAAACGTCACAAAAAATCTACATTTTATCACTTGCTGGCACATGTAACATGCATCAGCCTCAGACATTTAGATCTGGTCTTCTGTGGAACATGTGTGTAGAAATTCAGTATTCTTTACCTGCAGAATATCTGCAGAGATGTAAATCCCAGATTTATGAATTTTGACAGCATACACAAGCAAACAGAAATACCAGGTTTTACACCACAGACTGTTTTGGTGTGAATAAAAAAGCACTTACAAAAAAAACTGTTTTACAGAGATTTTTCCTGGTTTTTACTCCCTGATATACCTCTGCATGTGAAAATGCAGTAGTTCCTTTTCTCTTCACACTGGAACAGACTTTGAATTTGCATTTCCAGTTGCAACAAGATAGTAAACAATCCCAAAATTTTATTAACTGCAAATTTCCTTATGACAGTCTTTTGGACAAACTCTCCCTCTCTATTCTTTAGGGAACTTACATTAGTACAACATGGTTCAGCAACACCCTGCCATCTGTCATTTCTCTAGCCACAGTTTTGGAGCTCCATCAGTGATTTCCTATTAACACGAACCACATGACCATTATCCTATTTTTCCATAATTCACCCTTGATCTGCCTGAATGATCTGGATTCGTCTGAGAGAGATGCTAACAATGTTGGAAAAGTAACTGCCCAGAGAGAGGCAGTAAGACCACTCACCACATCTGGGTCTTTCAGTCTCGTAGCTGAAGTGACTGAAATCTTTCAAAACTGGAACTGAAACGTCATTTGCTGAAAACCTCCTCCCGATGACAATAGAGATGACCCTGCTCCTGGTATTCAATCTTCCATGCCATACACACTGTCCATCTGCATTTAAACCATGTGCATTTGTCCCTGCCAGCACCTCTCTTTATTACATTCACTCTTATGAGAAAAAACATAATCCTTCACTATATGTCTTACTGCTTTCACACTATTGAGGAACTTGGCTTCTGCAGAGAGTGGGATATGGATGTACTTGCCTCGTATTATTAAATCCAGGTTCAAGTCTACAATAAACTAAACAGAATAATCTCATTGACTGCAACGCCAGTCAAGATCAAAGTCCTAATACCTATTTAGGTATTTTAGTTCAACATGTATACCCTCAAAACCTCAGCAAGGTGCTCTCTTGCCTTAAACACATGCTTATCTGCCTCTTCTGGCAATGTCCCCTCTATGAACACAGCTGTTGGACATACAGTAGGTGCCTTTGAGACCAAGTATCTTCTAATCTTCTATGATCAAGACACTAGTGAACAGGTAAAGATTCAGGACATCCTCAAGCCACCCTGATCTGTGGCAATCTCTGGGAATACCCACCTCACAGCAGAACACTTGTAAGTGAGATGCTGGAGAAGCAACACATTCCCTTGTACCCCACAGATCAGAAGCCTGGAAGTATGTATTTCATCTTTTTTTTTTTTTTTTTTTTGCTTGTATTTAGGAGAAGGATCTTAAACCCACGTTTCCTCCATCCTGGAAGAGACACGGTGGCCTCACTGTGGAATTTAGGGAGTATGTGGAAAAGTTAGCTCTCCATCTTTTCTGCAGTGTTTCTCTCTGTTCAGATTGCCTCTACAGAATGAAGCATGATACCCCAAACAGGACATTAAATTACCAAAGAGGTTTTACCAGGCACCTGCCTCAACTTCTTGTCTTGCACAACTCTCTTGCTAAAACCCTGAGGAATGACATTTGGTATTTTCTTACAATCTCACATTCTAGAATACAGTGAAGCAGTGTGATGCCTATTCTGTGGTACAGGAGTCAGGTGTACGTAGAAACCCCTCTCTGCCCTGCCATACAATTTGCCCTCCCTCCAAGTGTGTTGAAACTGTTTGTGAGACTTCACAGTAAGCCACCTCAGAGAAACCAGGATTATAAACTATTTTCCAAAGAGAATCTGTTTTCTGTTTTGGTTTGGTTTAATCCAAAAAAAACATCAAACCCCGCAGCTGCAGAGACCGAGTTGAGTTTAATGACACTTGATCCCCTGACAACTCCTTCCACGAACTACTGGTCTCAGCTGGACACTCCCCTTTTTGTAGTAGGGTATTTGGTGATGTGATAGGGAGCACTACTGTTCTCCACAGCTTTGTGCCTGACCTAAAACCTCCTTTTAAAGTCTACTAATTTTTCTTGATTTTTTCCTCTTTTTTTTTAACACTTGTGCTAAATAGCCTGAATATTATGCCCAGCAGAACAACTCTGTTATTAAATTGTACTGCATTGGCACTTCTCCTGGCTGCTCTCACTTACATGTCCTCTATTACAAGATGATCTAATGCAGCTACAATACATTATCCATTTTGCTAATGCACAGGCACATGTACACATAGAAATAGGTGACACAGTTCAGCTCTTGCTACCATAGTCTCATATGGTCCAGAGAAGCCTCTGAGAAAGCAGCAGGGTCATAGCCAGCACCAGGAGAGAAGGCTTAGTGATGGAAACATGAACTATGCAGACTTAACCACAAAACTATTACAGATTTCTGTTCAGTTTGGTATGAATGTAACAGAAAGCATTTCAGCAACAACACCACTTCCTGAGGATTAATGACAGCTGGGAGCTGATTAATCCCAGTCAGTCATACTTCTCCACAAGTACCCCTCAGAAGTGTTATTTTTATCAAGCAGAAAAAAGAGGACCCAGCATGGAACCTCAGCTCTGAAATGCCATCATCCAGACTCAGCTCAGCTGGGACTGAACCAGATAGTCCTGCTTCAAGCATATCCGGACATCAGCCTCCTACAATCTAACCAAGCTTCTCTTCATTCAGATAATAAAAGCTATGCAAGACCCACCAACTTCCTGAGATTTCTCCAGTCCTACAACAGCTCTCAGAGAAAGAAATCTGCAAGAGGTTGTTAACGTTAGGGATTTCAGCTAGACACTGAAATTGCTGTCTGTATGCTACCCAAACCCGAGCACCTCCTGCTTGCTTCCCCCCTCACAATAAACCAAATCCGTTTTCTCCGCAGAGGAAGCAGACTGGACTGAGCACAGGACTGGAAATAATTAATGTGAATAATTCACCAGCTGTAAAGCCATTAAGAGGGCTGGTATTTCTTTCAAACCTGTTTTATACTAGTTGTTAGTCTCCCACTCCTTCCTCCTGGGCATTGCATGGCCGGCTTCCTTCCATGCTCCTCCTCTGTGGCCCTGGATGGATTGCTCAAGCTTTTCCCTCTGCATCTCTTCTCTTGCCGCCAGCCTTTTGTTCTTTCCTGTTGCTGTGCGCCTAACTGTCTGACTGTCTCTGTCCCCCTAAGTCCTCAATGCCTGGATACAGCTCATTTTTAAACAACTCTACTCCAGTAAAACAAGGTATCTGTAAACACTTTGGATGACTGAGAGAAAAGTTTATTCATTTCTAAAAACAGAGCTGCTGCACCTTCCTCACCCCCGGATTTTGAACTTTAGCTACTACTTGCTCCATTTTGACTACAAAAGATCCTTTATAAATGCTAAGTAGAATCAACATTTGAGATCAACTTCTGTGTGTGAATCTGTGGAAAGACCAATTCAGGAATGTTCAATTTCATTTTAAATCACAGCTGTAACCAAGTTTCATGTGAAACAATACTTACAAAAATTGCTTGTCCTTCAGGCTGACCCTGGGAAAAAGTAAAATAGGACTTGTTAATGAAGTAACATACTAAAAAGTAATGGCAAAACCAAATAAATAATGGGTCATGGAATTAAAGCAAGATCAATGCTGCAGCATATGGTAGTCTACGTGGCTCTTATTCTTCTGTGTGGGTACTGGGATACAGACTCCGTTCTCCCAGTGAGTAAGAACTACTGCTGTCAGGATTAAGATAAAAAAAACGTGCTGTTTGATCTTTGTTGGCACTACTAGCAGGAATGGTTTTTTGGGGAAATAAAGCAAGTGAGGAACACAGAGATAAAGATCAGAAGGGAGAAAACAATACATAAATAAAGGAATAATCTATCACAGCAACGACATTCTTTAATTCACTATGATTCCAGAAACCTGAAGGAGTCAGAACTGATAACCAGAGTGACAGAAAACTGCAGGAAATCTGAGCATCTCCCTCACTCACAGTTCTCACAGAGAGGGTTTCTGAGCACTGCCCAGCAGGGATCAGGAAATATCAGTGAATGCACTTCATTCAATATCAGGTGGGGAGGCTGAAGTAAGCGGCATGAGGAGGTAAAGGAGAATGAAGACGAGCAGAAGAGAAAGAAAGAAAGAACTGAATTGTGAAGAAGGATCACCAAATAAAGACTGGAAAGCATACAACGCCCCTCTGTGCACACAGGCAAACCTTGATTCCTGTGCTGGTAACGTTGCTTGGTGGACAGACTGCCCTTTGCAGAGCATGAAATGAAAGTGCTCCCGTTCTCTGCCCGAGCAGAGGCTGGAAAATCTGTTCCTGCCTTGCTGAACTCAAAGGGCAGCTTCTCTGCATGAAGGAAACACTGGCATATTCCAAGAATAGCCTTTAAAAGCAGACAGTATCAAAACCATCTAGAAGCGCACAGGACTTGCTTTCATCTTAGCACTAATTGCTGAGCTGTGCAGCCGAAGAGGATGGGCAGTGCTCATTTGCAAAAGGAAAAAGAAAGGGAAATTGGACAGAAACAAGGAAGGAGGGAAGAGAAGGGCAGAGTGAAACAAATCAAAGTAAGAAATTAAATGACAGATAAAAGGCAAAACAGAACAAAACAAAAGGAGGAAAATGGGAAGCAAGGAGAAAAAGTAGTGCTTTCAAGAACAAAAAAAAAAAGAAGTCGAGGAAACCTTTCAGGAGACGGACTTACATAATGTAATTAAAGTAGCACTATTAAACTTTAAATTCTGTGTTTCAGGAGGCCACAGTCTTACGCAACGACAAAAATACGCTGAAAACTGTCTCCTTTAACTCACACACTTACCTGTGACAGACACTGCAATATACATACACTGATACTGCAACTCTAACTGTGCATAGAGTTGTGCAATTCCTCTTCCATGTGTGCAAATGCACATTCAAAATTAAAACTTCTATTTCTAGTAGATGCCAAAGGTCAGTACTGAGAAGACGAAACCAAGTCTCAATAGTTTTACATGACAAATTAGTCAGACAGCAAGAAGCAAAACTGTACCACACAGATACAAGTGTATCACATGGATCACAGAAAAACATTGTGATTTCCTTTTGCTCAATGCCCAGACCAGATTTCGGGCTTGGATCTTCAGCATAATTCACAAACCAGCAACAGTCGCACAGTTGGAAGATCCCACTTTCAAGCTCCACTCCAGTGCTCTGACTTGATGAAAAGAAATACTCACCATGCTAAGCATATCCAAACTCAGGGGAACATCATGCGAGAGCTGTTTAACTGCTTTGTCATCCTCAACCTCTGAGTAGAAAACCTTGAGAAGATATAGTAAAGCTGGTTAAAGCAGTAACTCAATGCTTCAGGATGACGTAAAACCAAGTTATTATTATTACATTATTATCACATCATGGGCAGCGTTTGAGGCTATGATCTCCTATCTTTTCAAATACCTGAAAGCCAATGCCCTTTAGCATTCCTTTCATATTTGCAAAAAATTGTCAGTATGACCAAAGGACGCCATCTGACAGTGTATACACCAAACTGATGTGAAACACAGCCTTGCTTTTAGGGCAGACTTGAACTGACTCGAATTGTGCATCATTTGGCCATGGTCAGCATGGGCAGCTAAAGATCTGTGGAACTGGTCTGCACAAGTTAGGCCCTTCACTTGATATATGGAACTTATTGAGATTACACAATTATGGCATTATAAAAATTGCTGTATCATAAATGCCTGTCCATGTCTGTTGCAATGTGCTGGAGACTAATGAGCCACGAAGAGTCTGCTCTCCTGTGCACAGAGATCCTGATATGCCAGAAGGCCAAAAGCTAACACGAAGTGAAGATGATCTGGGCACAGCACTGCTGTTTGTCACTGGCTTTATTATCACGCCACACATGAGCTCAAGCTTATAAATCAACTGCAGCTTGATCTACTGCAGGAACTGTGAAAACCAGCTATGATTTGTACTGTAACTGTTTGAAAAATATCATGACCTACAGGAAAGCCCCTTGCCCATTGCACCTCTGTTTCCACACAGAGAAATGGACCCGAATACACACAGGTAGTGTGTAGACTGAGGCAGGTTCTGGCCACAGCAAGTGGTCCTCTGTGTCCTCGACTACAAGCACTTTTGTAACAACAAAAACAACCCTGCAGCTGAGCTGCATTAATGTTATTTATGTGACCATGGGATGAAGAGGCATGTGTTCCAGAAACACCTATGGCAGGGACTTTTTTCACTCTTTTAGCATACATTAATAATAAAGGTAGTCAGGAGTTTTCTGCTTCCCATTTTTTCACGTAAAGCTGAATTTTGGGTTATTTTTTTCTGAAAATTTCAGATCCTTCCACAGAAAATGATTACAAAACCGTTACTTGGTTTTGGTTGAAGGGGAAAATAACAAATTCTCATCAATATCCCACATCTTTGGTGCTAATTACTCGTCTGACTAACTTCCATTTTGGGACTCTTTCATTGCCATGGAATACCTGCTAAAGCAGTACCTAACAATAATGAATGAATAGTGGATTAGTGCTTATTACGTATTATGCTCGCACACTAAAACGCAGAACCCAGTTTAGGCTAGCCATTTTGTTCTGCTGATAGGCAGAAGGCAACATGGTGGAGGCCTGGAGGGGGTCAGAGCCACACCCATAAAAGTGCTGGGCAAGACAGGAATATTGCTCAACTTGCTTAAGGAAAATTCACTTAAGGAAAGTCCCTTTTGATATGTAAGGCTGTGGCTGGGTTCTCAGGGATGCTACGTCCAGTATCAGCTATGTGTGTCCAGTACAGCCAGGGCAGTGACTACCATCCTGTACTTGGCACTGGTGAGGCTGTAACTCAGGTAGTGTGTTCAGTTTTGGGCCCCTCGCTACAAGAAGGACACTGAGGCACTATAGTGTGTCCAGAGAAGGGCAACCAAGCTGCCAAAGGGTCTAGAGCACAAGTCGTAGGAGAGGCAGCTGAGGGAGTTTGGCTTGTTTAGCCTGGAGAAAAGGAGGCTGAGGAGAGACATTATCACTCCCTACAATTACCTGAAGGGGTTGTAGAGAGGTGGGGATTAGTCTGTTCAACCAAGTAACAAGTGACAGGACAAGAGGAAATGTCCTCAAGTTGTGCCAGGGGAAGTTTAGATTGGATATTAGGAAGAATTTCTTTACTGAAAGGATTACTAGGCATTGGAATGGGTTGCCCAGGATGGTGGTGGAATCCCCTTCCCTGGAGCTATTTAAGAGTCATGTAGACATAGTGCTTAGGGATATAGATTCATTGAGGACTTGTCAGTGTTAGGTTAATGTTTGGATTCAATGATCTTAAAGGTCTTTTTCAATCTGGGCAATTCTGTGTGGTTCTCTGATACACAGTACAGTACTGTACCTATCAGAGGAAGAGACACCATGAAGTTCCCCTTCCCCTGTACCTGATGCCAGACTGGGAAGGTTTACAGGTGTAGCTTGGAACAGCTGTTTCTATTAAAAGCAATTCTCTGGCTGGAAGCACAAGCCAAAGGATCTGAATGACTCTGAAACCATCATGCATCTCCATTCACTTGCACAGTGCTGACACGCTCTGCTCTACTTTACTGTTTTATAAGCTGCAGAGGGCATCAAGATCCTTGCATGAAAAACACAACAGAAAAGCAATCTATATCCACTGCAAGCCCTTGGCATCCAACCCAAAATCCCATCATAGCTTGCCTTTAAAACATGAACAGCTTGTTTCTTAAAGTTAGAGCTCAGACCTACAAGCCCACCGTCCTGTGACCACTTTCTGTGCTCTCCTGCTTGCTTCACCATGCCGCATGTGTAGTCTGAGGACATGCAGGGTACTGCAATCCTCCACTAGCAGCACGGAGAATCACTTACCGTATATCCCGTGATAGTGCTCACATGCTGCTTTGGCATCCTCCATTGCACGCTGAAAGCTGTGCAGTTCAGTGAGTCCAGCAGTATATCAAGAGGAGGTCCCAGCCTATCTGCTCAAAACAAAATTAATTGTATAAGAAGCCATAGGACATTAAAACCTCTCCTTTAACCACCTGGCAGGTATGACTTCGAAGAATAAACCTGTGCTGGCCTCGTTCCAAACTCTTAAACACAGCCCACTACTCAGAGTTGACTCAGGTGCACCTTTTCCCTCTCCACTTCTGCCTTCCAAGTGGGATAGTAGGAGAGAGTGGGCAAAGGGCGACATACCCTCTCTTGGTGGTAAGGAGCTCCTCATCAGCTCCGAACACCTCATGGACACCTTCAGTCCCCGCCTCACACCTTCTTCCCCCAGGTTTCACATGCAACAGCAACATCTTGGTGTAAGGAAAACCAAACTAAATCCAAAGTGTGTCTCCTCTTCAGCTCTTTGCTGCTTTGGCATAGGCTAAAAGACCCACTTCATGGGCCACCAGTAGGTCTCCTGATCATCACCAGTCTCTGCAGCCTCAACTCCTTCATGAGACCTATGGATGGGAAAGGCAATGATTTATGAAGCAAGTTTAGCCTAATGAGGAAAGCACAGTGGACCCCTCAGTTCCTGCCTGCAAATCTCTGCATACAGGATACAGCAGTGGGATCTCTTGATGTCACACTTTCAGTGCTGCCACAATCAACCCTGTCTCCCACCAGCCGCAACAGGAGGAGGGCACTTTATATGGCTACACTGGTCTCACAGCACCTCTACATCTCCTCATCCCATGGTACAAACTGGCGTCTCAGTACAACGGCTAATTCAACTGCTACAAAAAACAACCGACTGGAGAAGAAGGAAACTTTGAGTTCCACATCTCCAGCAACATATTAATAACTGCATTTACTGCCTCAGAAAGGGCAAGCAGAGGAGAGTGTGCTCTTGTAATCTGAGAATAATTTCTAGTACTTCTCCAAACCACCAACATCTGTGGTCTTGAAACCAAACCCTCCTAACAAACAACTGTAAAGGAGAACTGACTCAGACACTTTAACAACAAATTCAATTTTTTCACGTGACAGTTTTACTATACTTAGTTTTTTGCATGCCCGTACCTATGAAAATTTTTAATAAAAGCTAAGGAGACACTTTTTTTTTCCTCTTTTGTTTTCCAGTAGGTCTAACAAAATATCAAGCAAAAATAAGATCACTTTTAGATGTGAAGCAAGTCTACATCAGATTAACACTTTTCACTTCCACCAACATATTTCATTTGAAGTTAAATACAAAACTTAACAGCTTACAGACTCTGCACAGTAACAAGCAGTGTCAATACCCGAGTAGTTAAAACAAGAGCAGAACTGATATACCGTTCCTGACCTTGCATTTTCCCACCACCAGAAATCTTTTTGGATATGTTTCTTAATCTGTGTTAGCAAGTGTGGCCCATCAGGGCCCACACCCCTCAGTTAATGCCTATGGCTTCTTCTTTTTCTGTCCCTTTTACCTATTTATTTCTCTTCAACACTAAAAGAAATCCTGGACAGTGCCAGGTGCAATCATGGAAGGACAGATATATAAAAGAGTTTAAGAGACCCTAACTTCTCTCACCATTGGTTCCTATGCCTGAAGGTTTAGCTATTCTTATGTAAAAAAATTCCCAGCAGATTGTCTCCTAAGCAAGGCTGCATAAGGACTGCACGTAACGCGTTCCTCATCAAGGACTTTTTTATTATTTTTCCCTTTAGTGTTGAAATCACACAGCGGGGGATAAAAATTAATACACCTTCAGAAAAACGGACTACCTGTTGTATGCTAGAGGCTTGTGTACTCGACACACCCCAAGGATCTTGCTTATCAGTTCAACTTGAAAGAAATTCTGAAGATCAACGTACTATTGTAATATCCTCAAGAAGTCTGTGTAGCTGTAACAGCACAGGGCTGCACTTGCAGATTAAAGACAGAGACGGTACTTAGAGCTCTACCTGTGTGAATTGTCCTCATTTTCTGCACTGATCTAACCTGAATTAATGGGAACATGCACAGGAATTACTGCCTGGACTAACAGGCTCCTACTCTGCAAACACAAGCTAGCAGACAGATTCCCAGTTTCCTCCCAGCCTGTGGCATTTCCCAAAGGGTAAAACAGGGACCTGCAATGTCCCCTTCCAGGGATACCACCAGCAGCCCCCTCCTCCTAGCTTCCAGGGAAGCGGCACTGAGGAGCTGAACACATCCCAAGTAGATCTTCAAGTAAACAAATAACTACCCATTGCTTCGAGCAATGTCTCTGAGCAACCTGGAGGCTTTTAAACATGTTCCTGAGATGCTGGAAACTATCCAGGACCCAAAGACAGGGACATTCCCATATCCTCACTGCCTGTACAGTCTGTCACATAGCTTCAGCCACCTAGAAAAGTCTCCCAGGAACAGTTCGGAGGATAACACAGCTCACGAACCACGTCAGTAAGTCAGTACAGACAATTTTTGGTAAGAAAGGGAGTCCAGCTGCAGGGATGAGAGTCAAACCACACTGCATCATTTGCTCTCTGGGACCTCACCCATTTTCTCTATTAGCACAGACTTATTGTCAGGAATCCTTGGCTTAAGTCAGAGTCTTTGAGAGGTGCAGGGTACCACCTCTTGCGCTCGCCTACTGTCCTGCATTCAGCAGTAGCTGGACCATACACGTGCTACTGAAAGCAGAGGCAGGGAAGAGCAGCCAGGGCTGGGCTATCGCTGTCAACTTAAGCAGCATTTCATATTCAGAAAATATCTTTCCAATCTTCACAGCAACCAGTGAGGCAGATTAGCATTAGAGCAGCATCAGCAGTGAAGGAAAAAGAATATCCCCCAAACATTCACCCCTCACATACTCATGCCATCTTTGTATCTGTAAAACAACTTTGCTTGTTTGCTGAAATAGTAAGTTTTAATCAGCAATGACAAATACTCACTTGAGGCAGGCTTCAAATTCATATTCAGAATGCACTACAGGCCAATAAAACTATTTACACAAAGCATTTGGTGAATATTTTGAAGAAAACAAATAAATTTGAAAAAAATGCAATCCATTTGCAGACTATCAGCAGAGAGGCAACATCTGGTTAACAAGGAGCCGCACCATGAATTATTCACCCAGCCTCACTAAACACTATCTCCAGTTTGCAGATGATGAAAGAGACACAATGATTCAAATATCTCAGTTACCATGGCCTACAAATTGTCACTGGAGGAGTAAATACAAACATAAGCCAAGGAACATGAGAGGAAAGAGCTGAAGAGGTCTAAATTTCTACCCTTCTTGTTTAATTCTCCCTAAAAGCCAGGGAATTTCACTAACACAACAAAGACAGTGGCAGAAGGAATGCTTGGGAACCAGGTGTAAGTACCATCGACACCTAGCACGGTCTTTGTGAGCAGCCTGAGAAGATGCTCAGCAGTGAAATGATGGTCTGGGGGGCATGCAGGACCTGCTCACCACGCTACGACATCCTGCCCTTCCTGTGATAAAACCATGCGAGCACAGGGCGCTCACCTTGTCAGGGACTGTGCTGTCTCCCGGTTAAATCAGGAGCCAAGAGAAAAACAAAAATCTAGGCCAGCTCTGCCTCAGTCACAGAGTTATATATTGTGGAAGACAGAGGGCATGGCAGTGAGAGCATCTCATGCAATGTGGTGGTCCCCACAGTCCTCCGCTGTCCACTAGTCCGGACCTTGTGGCTTACTGATGTGTGCCTGGGGATTCAGAGCCACTGGTTTTTGTCAGAGTCCGAATTTCACACAACATGGCAGAAAGTAAAAAATGTCCATTTTTGGACTGAGTTTTCCCTTCGCAACCATGACAAAGTGACTGTATGATCTGACACAAGCAATGTTTATGTCACTGAGATGTGTAGGATGTCACAGCTTTGAAACAGTCTTGCTGCAATACTATATCAAAGCAGTTTGTCAGCTGATCACAACTGTTGCAATACATATCACTGCTCTAACAAATTATTTTGACACAAATGTGCACCTGAGGTACTTTGCAGGATTTTACAGAACATCATGTATTAGGCATACTAAAAATGGATATTAAAACTAGTGTAAACATTTATGTCTTTATGTCAAAGGTCATGGTTAGACTATAAAAAATAAAAATAATTTTCAAGGGTAAAACTCTTTGAGTATTTGCAGCTCCCCCCACCATTCAGGTCAGAAATACCTTTACATTCACCATGAAATCTCTGTTAATTTCTGTTAATCTATCAGGATGCACAGTGCAAAACCAGAATGGAGCCTACTCCACTCTGCAGTCTGCTGGATGAAACCTGCAGAGAAGAGAGGTGCGCTGTATCTACTACTTGGTGTATCTACTGCCTGATGATCTGCCTCAGTGATGATCCCACCTGCCAATGTCTTCTGCAGTGCGATCCAGTGAACACCTAAGAAGGTGTGAAGATTAACTCTGCTCGTAAACAACCAGGAACCAATTTACATAAAAATAAAATGAAATGCATTCTGTACAAACACAGTCATTCTCCTTTCTGGCCTGTCATGCAGAGAAAGTTAGATATTGTGCAAAATGCTTTGATGAAACTGGTAATGGAAGAAATAACGTCCGTCCCATGCAAAGAAGACATTAATCAAGTGGGAGCACTATTACACACATTATGCCTACACATTGTAAAAGTATAGCAAATACAAGAAGTTAATGAGGATTTGGCTGCAAACAAACAATGCTGAGCTGACAATGCTGTATTCACTTCTCTGCTTACAGCTATTCTGCTTCCTGTTTATAAATATCTTTGGTCCTGTACATCTAAAAATATGCAAAAACTGCTAAACCAATGAAGAATTCACCAAACAAGCTCTCCAAGTGAGCTGCAGAATACATAAGCCCTCTTCCTAAGATGGAGTTAATTTTACGATTTAAAAATAATTACCATTATCTGAACTTTTGCTTCACAAAAGCAATAAAATTGTAAAAAAGCTTATCCTATTGTCACAAGCGTCATTTCCATTACAGCTCCCACTGCCACAGACAACAGCCTCTGCCCACAAACTAAACATCCACAAGTTACCATCAGGATAGCCACAGGCAAAGTGCTTCCTGGGAACGGTCCCCAGCCTGAGACAGTCAGTGAGGTACTAGTGCCTTGGGATGCTACTTTCCATCACTGAATCCACTGGCAGAAATGCCACTCCTGTTTCTACCCTTACGATTCTAAGCAGAATTAGCTTAGGTGCCTAACGGGAAGATTTCAAATTAATCCACCCGCTGCTTCCAGCCTAACCATGCTGGCCTCATGCAGAACTCAGAAGCAACCACTTCAGCATGATGCTTTCCGTCAGCTACCACAAGAAAACTGCTTAAGGAGACACAGGCAAGTTCCAGTCATGAAGTGACCCCAAAATCTTACTACATCAATGAACGTTATGAGATAAAAAACCATCTTTGAAACAAATACATTTATTATGTTGACAAGCTTCACATTTGAAGCACTTTGGATGAGTCGGATAATGCTTGTCACAGCTGGTACCACTATTTTAGAGGACATTTCAAAATTCATTTTAAATGAGATGAAACTAATATTGACTTAAAATAATATTTTAAAAAATATTCATTAATAGAATATCTGAAAGGATTGGCATTGGAAAACTTTCTTTCAGAATTTTAATTACATTTGGCACTTAATCTTCTCTTTCCTTTTTAGACATTTACACTGTTTCAAAGCATGCAGGTACTTACGGGTCCTAAAAGAATATAAAAATTATTCAGTGATACAATCCACATGCAATAATATATTAATTCATTTAAGGGAAAAGAGGTAGGTAACTTCATTGCACCAGTTTGTTGTTTGGTAAACTAAAATCTTTATACTACATACTCCCTACTGCTATTAATGATGGGGCATAGGTCAATGAAATGAGATAGTCATTTCATTATTTCATTTTTAAATCTCTGTGGGCAACAGCTAAAAGGTACTGACTGAAGGACTCATTACTTTCCAGGCTAATGTGTCTCCTATTTGTGTCCAATGAAACAAGACAAACTTGTTGATGAAATGCCACCTGTCACTATCAACACATCACAGAATCACAGAATGTCAGGGGTTGGAAGGGACCTCAAAAGATCATCTAGTCCAACCCCCCTGCCAGAGCAGGATCACCTACAGTCGATCGCACAGGAACGCGTCCAGGCAGGTTTTGAAAGTCTCCAGAGAAGGAGACTCCACAACCTCCCTGGGCAGCCTGTGCCAGGGCTCTGTCACCCTCACAGTGAAAAAGTTTTTCCTAATGTTTTTGTGGAACCAATATAAAGAAATTACAAAAAAAAACCCAACAACTTTATGAAAGATCATTCAAACTAATTGTAAATTGAAGCTTTCAGAACAAAACATTTGCTAGAAAGAAAAATTCCTTTGAATTCCTTTTGTTTCAAACACTACTTAATTCAATTCACTAATTCATCAAAAAAAGTTTTATTGAAATAGCATTTTATCATCGAAAAAGTTATTTTCAAGAAAAACGTCTGTCCACTCCTAGAGGTAAAATGAAGTGTATTATGGTCTATTCACTCTCTCACTGAAATACTGATGAAATTCTCGTTTGTAAAACAATAAACAGAGCCAGGGTCCTTACTTGTTTTGCTTGTTTTTACAGACTGAAAGAAGTTATGCAAGCACCATGGTGGAATGAAGACAGCACGACAAACCAAAAGGCCAGGAAATCCTAAATGAAAAAAATGTGCCATCTTTTAATCTCCTTGAAGCATTTTCCAGCTCCCCCTGCCCAGCAGCAGTACAGAAGAGAGCAAGAATGTGCCAGCTGCAACAACTATGAGGGACGATGCCTTCAATCTGGAAAATCTCAGCCAGTCTCTCCTGCTCCTGCACCCTGAATAGCAACATCAACATGGAAAACACCAAAAAGCAGAGAAATCTTGAGAGTCATCACTCTGAACGAGTCACCTGCCACTGCTGGTGCACTATATCCTGACAAGAGCCTATCCGCTGGATCACCTGCGTGCTGCCACAGTGAGCATCTCCAGAGACTCAAGTAGTATGGCCCTAGAGTGGCATAATGGTTTTTGACCCAGACTGTGGTGCACACACCTCTGAAGAGGTTAGTCCTTTAAAAATACTGTAACAAATGCACTAACAATTAAAAAAAAAATTTAAAATAACATTATAATAATAGAAGGCTTGGACCCACGTGATGTTTTTCTGATGCAGTATATAGCATCTGTTATCTGCTCCAGGTACATCTGAGGTGACGGTCATCAGGTTATTTATAGCCCAAGGAAGAGGAATGAAGGAGGCAAAGCTTGGAACCTAAGCTACAGTGCAACACAGTGAATCCCATTAAAAACAAACAGGCACAATGCCAGTGGCAACTTTAGTGCAGCTTTTTCTGTTTTGCCTTGGCCCTACAGATCATGTAAGAGAGCGTAGAGGTGGGAAGCCCCATTCCCCTCCCCGTGCTCGTCCTTGGGACAAGGCTCTGCTCCTGGGAAGGCTCCAGCTCTGCAGAGAAGAGAAGGAAAGAAGAGTGGAGCTCTGCACAGTACACAGTGACTTCCAAGTGTGAGAAGGAAAAGCAGAAACTGATTTTTAAAATAATTTTTTATTTTAGAGCTAGATACAGAGGAGAACCTTCTAGCTGTGGATAGTAATGCACTGGAAGCACTTCTGGAGAATTCCTAGTGCTGAAGGTTGAAAGCAGTGGACACCATTATCTCCGAGCAAAGGTCTAGTTAATACCTGTCCTGCCTTTGTCAAGAGGAACAGACAGGGCAATCTCTGGATAACTCTTACAGGCTTTTGTTTTTAATAATTAGTCAGAGGCCAGTCTGGCTAACACAAGTGCATGCCTGCATACACTGTACCTGCATCTGAGATAACTTGTTGAAATATTTCTCCTGATGGAAACACTCTCCACTTCCAGTATAAACATCATATAGATGCCTGTAAAAACCCTCACCGAGATACTCCACTTTCATAACCTCAGGCATATTCCTGGAAGCCTGAGCCAAATCTAGTGTTCATGCCACTAAAACCAAGCTTGCACTTTGCCTGTCAAAGCCCCAGAGCCAGGGCATGGCTGCCCTAATTCCCAGCATCTCTGCAGTTTATTGGTAGACAGGTCCCTATTCTGAGAGAAGGAGCAGCATCAGGGCTCCCCCCTTCCTGCTCCAGTCCACAAGCTGCTTGAATGCAAAGCTCAACGTTTTTCCTGGCTTGGCATTTCCTGGCTGGGCTCAAACCTGCCTTGTCCCCGTGGATGTGTCTGGTGGCCAGAAGGCTGCTGCTAGCCCTGCCTGCTGCCAGGGCCCTGCCTGCTGTGCCACCACCTGCCTTCTCATCAGCTGCTTCACCAGTTTTCAAGTAACACTAAAAAAAGGAAGTGTCTGGGAGGTTTAAGTGTTAGAAAGCAGCTGAAATTAAACAACAGCATAATAGCATGCCTGTGCAATAGACTTGAATAATCGGTAGGACAGGCTGGATAAGAACCATCATGCCCATATCACACCCTGGCACTCACTCCAGCCCTGTCTCCCTTCATGGTTTTCTGTACTGAGACCGCACTGGGAAGAGCCATCAACTCAAAAGCCACTCAGCTGACAGGCAGCAGCAGCAAGCTGTCCAACCAGGCACCCCAGTGGGTTCGCACGTCCTGCTCGGGTGAGACAGACCCGTGGAGCCACACAGGAAACTCTGCACCCACAGAAAACTAGGTCATCCAGAGGTGTAGTTTCATCCTACTGCTGAAGATGCTGAAGATGCTGAAGAAAAGCATCAAGGGCAAGGTTTCACACCTTCTGCTGCCCTGCCACCTCCCTGCACCTCCGTTCCTCTCCCTCCAGGTATTTCCTTGCACCTTCCTATCCCAGGGCTTATCCCTCTCCTTTTCCACCAATTTGAGAGTCATCTAAGAGAATTCAAACTACTACCACCAAAAAAAAAAATAGATCAAAAAAAAAAATATAAGGCTGTTCTCTTTTCTCTCACAGGTTACGCATCTGAGGTGCCTAAAAGCACAAACAGCAGAGGACCTCCAGAAAACACGGCACTCCAAACATTGTCAGAAGCAGAAACAGGAAAACATTAACGAAGTTCACCACACAGTGCTTAAAATTCAGAAATGAGCCTTTGGCGTTCTTGGTGAAAATAAACTCTACTAAGCAGTCTATTACTGTTCTGAAATGAAATTATAAAAGGATAAAGGTCAGCCTGCCATGTTTTTCTGAGCATTCATAATGTGGGTAAAGTATGTAAGAGAAAAACATACGAAAGATTTTGCATTTTTTATAAAAAAATACTTCATTATATAAATAAAATATATATAAAAATTAAAGGTCCAGTTAAACTGTAAAAATGCCAAACATTTAACTTAAAAACTTCTTTTCCCATCAATCAATATCACTTAAGAGTATATTTTTCAGGTGTTTGCTATCCAAAGCTTATTATCTTCAGAGAGAACCATGGCAAAATTGTTCATGCTACTTGAAAAATATTCTCCTTGATGTCTCTTAATCTCTTTGCTTTATCTAATAAAGCTTTCTCTCTTGACGATATACAATACAGAATTGAGCTCTTGAAGAAACAGCTTATACTTGGTATAAGAAACAAAATTCAAGTGGAGCTTCTGGAAAAGCGGTCAGATAGAAAGATGTGACAATCACACATGCATTATGGACCCAGACACACAAAAAGATTAAAGTATAAATAGGACAAAGCTGACCACGTGACAAGCAACAAATGTGCTGGGTGAGGACAGGACACACAACATCTTGGGCTCCCACAATCCCTACAAGTCCTGAGTAATTGTTTCAAAGCTCATTATTGGTGCACACAAACAATCTGGTCACGCCTGAGATACTATCACAAAAATAAACATGCGGGTTGGTTATCCCCAAGGTTTTGGCACAGGTTTCACACAGCTACACCACCGCGAATGCCAGCAATCTCCCACCAAACATCTTTGTATTGATCACAGCTAAAACCAACACACACTTCTCTGTAGAGAGAAGCAGAGCAGTTGGTCCAGTTGGTGTTTTCAGTATGACAGGACAAAGGACTGCTCAAAGGAAGCCAAATACAAGAGCTGAAATACGTATTTTCAAGAGATACTTGGGACACTCTGCAAAATCACAAACAGGATGAGGTGGGAAAGCAACCCTGGAGATCAAGTAGTCCAAATGCCTGTTCAGAGCAGACTTAACTGTAGCAGGTTGCTGCATAATTTGTCTAATGGATTTTGACTATCTCCAAGGATGAAGACTCCACAGCTTCTCCAGGTGAGTGCTCAGTCACCCTCAGAGTAACAAATATTTTCTTTCAAGTGAAATTTCCTGTGTTTCAATTTGTGCCCATCCTCTCCAGTCCTGTCACAGGGCACCACTGAGAAGAGGTTGGCTCCAGCTTCATTACTGCCCCCATCAAAAATTTATATACCTTGATAAGATTCCCACAAGTCTTTCACTGTCCGAGCTGAACTGCTTTCTCTTAGCCTCTCTTCATATGAGGGGCCTCAGTCCTTTAATCATCTTTTTGGCCCCTAGCTGGACTCGCTCCAGTACATCCATGTCTCCTCTTCTACTGGGCAGCCCAGAACTGGACCCAGTACTCCAGACATGTCTCACCAGTGCTCAGCAGAGAGCACTGCAGGCAACATCCCTCCTCACGCTGCCCAGGATGTGCTGCAAGGGCCCATGCTCCAGGGCTGCCATCACGTGGTGATCCCAACCTGTCTGGAGAAACCAGCTCAGCTGTAACTGGGATTTTATTAAAGGTTGCTGAAGGCCAGGTCAGGGAGGAAGTCAGGCATCTTCTCAAGCAGCAGGAAATTCTCCTCTGATTCAGCTCCTCCACAAGAAAGGGGATAATTTCACTATCTTCTGCAGTCAGCAAGCCTCTCCATTCATGAGCAGTATCAGTAAAAACCACAGAGGAAATTCTTTGTCTCTGCTAAGAGACAGTTCACCATAGCACTGCCATTATGACTGTTCAGTTAGGATGAGAACAGTGGCAACCTGCAGGCAATGGGTTCACGTGGGAATGGGAATGTCATGAATTTGGAACGGGAACTAATAAGACTAGGAGGACATTGGTCTCTGTGTGGGGCTGGAGCACCAGCTGCAATGCCACCATCTCTGTAAACAGTCATCTTCATAAAAAGCCAGCTTATTTTTAGAAATGTTGTCCTCTCCCATGATTATCTAGAAAGCAGAATATGAAACAGAGCTCACATTTCTGTTCCAAGTAACAAATTTTGCCTTTTTGCTATCTCTAATTAAACCACAATAGTTTTGGTCCTAAACTTATTCTCCCTCATTTTAAGTTCAACGGGTTTTGTTCACGTCTTTTGCTCAAAATGATCTTCTAGTTGAAATTTCTCATGCTTGAAAGAATTTAACTTGACTGAAATCCTCTGCAGTTTTTGCTGTTATGATGTTTTTTCACAAGATTTTTGAGCTCAGTAACGCAAAGCCAGTCATGATTTAAAGCTTTATATATGCAGCAATGCCTCTGACACACCAGAAGAATCAGAATGACTTCTGTATTGGAAAGCAGCATGCTCAACATTCACAAGGTGCTTATTTCCCCTCATTTTAGAAAGATGATTCAAATTGCAAGTTCCAAATGTACACAGCGTTGTTATTTGTACCATCATTTTCACAGGTGCCAGTAATTTTAATACCGAGAGGAGTGTGAAGAATAATCTGGCTTGGGATTCTTCCAGACTTGGAGATCTTTCTGTGTGAGTTACATCAGTGTGACAGTCCTCTGAGAGGAAACTCAGAACTGCTCAGTGTCTGCTTCTCAGAAGAATTGCTCTTAACAGGACTGTTTATCTGCACTGTTATTTAAGAAGTGTTCATTAATTACAAGGCTAATATATATAAAAGTGAAAAGACTTATCACCCTGAGAGACAGACCCTTTCACCACTTGGTGATACACCCAGAAAGGGAGGCACAGAATATGTTAGTACCTGCTAACATATTTTTATATTTTTTAGCTTTAAAAATTATCTAGGATAACATCTGTCAATGTTTGAATGAAAGACCTTTTTACAAAAACACAGCTATCCAACAAAGACTATCCAGCTCCAAGGCCAGCAAATCAACAACAAAAGAAAGGGTTTCTCCCATGGCCCCATAGCTGTCATCTGCCTTTTGAATAAAAGGCTCCCTGGGTCAATATTGTGTGGATTTCTCTTTCATTCGAGGCCAATATCCTGAGGAGCTTTGCTTACGAGTAGTTTCTACTCCTAGGTGTAGTTTCACTGTGCTCAGTTAAAAAATTGGTATGAACTTAGTGTATTTCACGCTATACACCTCTCACCTGGAGTTTTATGGATCGTCACACACCACATCACTACCTAGGTTTGAATTAGTTACTACTCAAGCCTCCAAGTGTCAGTGGCTTATGCCCTCCTGAAGCCATTACTTTCAAAGATGAACTCAGCTGTGCTTGTTCTCAGCTCGACGACTCTGAAAAGTCTGTAAAAATAATGTTCATCTTTTGCTGTGGTTTTGATGTTCATGTCATATGAAATAACTAACTTGGTTTTCATGTGTAAGCATCTTCACTAAAAATAAAAAACAAAAGGAAAACAAATCTTTCCTATTCTTACACAAAAGTATTTCCTTTCAGTTGGAATTAATTATGAAGAACAGGTCCTGTTTTTTGTTTGGTTTGTGGAGTTTTTAGATACATCATTTGTTTGCACAGAAAACTATCACGAAATTTTATTCGAGATCACATAGCTAAAGTCTTTCATTACTATGATCACAGACAAATGTCACATATTCACTGACAAATATGGTATGAAATTGTACACTCCTTAATATATGAAGTAACACAGTCTGCAATGACCTCTTCATGGTAATTTACTCAGATTACAGGCATTTTTTATATATGTCAATAACTTTTTAATATGATGAAAACTTTCTACAACCATTTACTTTAGTGTTTCACTTCACTGTGGTGTAAAAGCCATGAAAAGGTCTTATTACTCCTATTCTGAACCTCTATAAGCAACACTGTTAGTCAATGATTTATTTTTAATTTTTACTTTCAGTAAGGCCATAAGCAGAATCAGGCATAAGGTTCAGTCCCAGTATAGGCATGACCTGAGGAATGGGAAACTCCCAGGTATACTCTCAGTTAACTGGTAAGTTTGAGGGGCACTGAAGAGAACTCATCCACTGAAGTCTTCCATTTTAAGACAACACGGTAATCTCCTGCTCCTCAGGATATCTTTTGGGTGACTGACACTTAGAAACCCTGCCATTAAGTTTAAGAAGGTGGATCTGATCATCGTAGGTGTTCACTCCTAAAGAGTTGTACAAAGTACACAGTGTTGTGTCCTGTTTAGTCCAGTATTACTGTGTATCCACCAGAGAAAAAAAAAGGTATGTTTTTGTGCAAGACACACTGGAAGATAGGGAGGCATTCACTTACGTATTATTACTAAGGTAATGCCTAGCAGCCTTGACTAAAATTGGGGTACACTTGTGCTGAGCACCCTACAGAAGTTCTACTACTGTCTAACATGGCATGGTTGGAAAAGGATAAAAGCATAAAACAACTTTAATCCCATTTTGAAAACTGAAAATACAGCCTGGGAAGGACTGGCAAACCCTAAAAGCAAGTCTGTGACAGCCTCGGGACAGAAAGACTTCCCAAGGCTCACTCTAGTGCCTTAACTCCAAACCAAACCCTCTTCTCCAAAGCATCCCTGAGAACCCCAAGATCTAGTAGAGGTCCAATTCCACCAACTTTTAGAAGTTTCTTCACTAATTTTATCTTTCTGAACATTGGTGGAAGTCTGCATAGTAGTTTTAGAGGAAGCATTGGCAAAATGGTGGCCAAGAAACACATTTACTTATTGCTTCCTTTCACAGAGTAAGATAGAGATTTCAGAATGGAAAGGACACAACACGGTTTGCTGTGAATAAGACTAACTAAAATAAAAGAACGTATTTCAAAATGAGTGCTAACAGTATACACTAAGTAACATGCTCAAATGAAAAAATTCAGTGTATTTGCATGGCTGCCCTGGAGGATGTAGGGGGAATGCTCGTCATCTGCACGAGGTGGTGATGGGATTGATCAGCACCAGCAGGATTTACCAGAGTACAGACCCCAGAGGTACAAGAGGCAAGACCAATCAAAATGGAAATGTCACACAATGTTGTGGCATAACTTTCACCCAAATGTGATAAACAACAAGTACATACACAGTTCTAGGTTGATTTTACTGGTGCTGAGGACATCGAACAGTGCGGTCTGACAGCCTGCATTTTGGCTATCTGGATATTAACCTTCCCCAGAATAAATCATTCACATCTTTACTAGTTTTAGCTCACAGATGCGCACCATCTCTGCCAGCTCTGCAGCCCTCATGTTAGAAATCGTTCAGCTTCAGATTCATTCCTTTCCTCAGACACTTCATATACAGCAGGTGATCAACCTCACCTTTGCATGCAGGATTTATTACAGCAGTGAACTACAACTTATTTTACTGTTGTTAAAAAAAAAATGGTAATAATTAAAAGAAAAATGAAATACGCATCTTCATTCCCAAGGACTGTTACATTTTCCCTATCTGTAGACCAGATTTTCAAAGTAGTTTGACCTATTTTGATACTTACATAGGACTAGACTTTCAAAAGTGTTCCATATCCAGAAGCTCTTATGATAGTCAGATTTTTGAAAGAATTCAAGTACTGCAGTGCCAAGTTCCTTGGAAAAAAAGTAATTTACTGTAGTGCTGACCAGGGAGCTGGGCTCTTCCAAAAATCTGGCCCTGATATTGAGTGCTACACTCTTGTAAAGTCTTCAGAATTTAACCAGCCTGACTCCTCCAGGATTTACACACAAAGCCATTTGGACATCTGGGAAATAGACACCACACAAGTCCAATTCTTTGTTTATATTGCTTAGCAAGCATTATATATATATATATATATATATATAAAAAAAAAAAGGAGTTATTAATATTTTATTTTCTCGATGCAGACCAACTCAACAAGTTTTGTATTTTACAGAGCACTGGAACTTTACAGTCTGATAGTAAAAAAAGTAACAATGCCATGTAGTGTAACAAAATCATGCCAAGAACATCCATGGAAAATCAGTTAAGCAGTTTTATCTTTTCCCTATAATCCTCTAAAATCACAGAACCATTAAAATTCAACATTATTGTATTTATATTAGTAGAATAATTACACATTGGAGGCGAGGCTTAGGCTTTGCAGCCGTCAACCAGTTGACTGAAACTTGAAAGAGAGGCAGTAAAAACCTGTGTCTTTGCAGAAGGCAAAAGGAAGAAAACAATGTGAAAGCAGCAGCACGAGTGCCAACTTCTGTGAGTAAAAGATTTAGAGAATCCCAGCCTAATCTGTTCCCATCTATGCTCTTGACCACACTGTGTCTAAGGATTTGTTTTAAGCTCTTCCCAAAGTGTCTGTCATCCCATTTCCTGTTCTCAAGCAGATGTATCATGTAACTGTAAATAATGTTCAAATGAATTTAGCAGTCATCAGGATGTTTCAAATCTGAGCACAACAAGCTTTTTTCCCTGAAGTTTAATTTAAGAAGTTACATTCATGGCCATTTTACTATGTACTTTATTTTTAACATCATAGAAAGATTTCTCTCCCTGCTGCTTTCTTGGGATTACAAAATTGGTCCTTGTAGGGTGAGCTCTGAATGAAAAACTTTGAAAAGCTGAGATGCCCACAGGACCTCCCAGACATCTCCTGTTATTGAAGATTAACTGGTTTTATCACTTCTCTCTCAATACAACCTTTTGCTTTCGCTCAGTTACAATTCCTGTCCAAGTCTCACTTTTGTTGCTATTAAAACAGCAAAGTGAAAGGAAAAAAAAATCTGAAAGAACTTTTTACTATCTTACCTCTTCTTCACCCTCTGCTTCTGAATGTGCAAGTAAACAACAGTTTCCTTTCACTCTTAACCACCCAGGGCGTGATATACTCCAGAACAAGGCAGAGATGTGAGCTACCTGGAACTATACCTGTTCTCAGTGTTTTGGCAGCAACATTTCACAGTGGGGACCCAGCCACGGGATTCTTGGAAGCCCACAACTCCAAAAGTCCTTGGCAGAATGCAGATAGGATTTAAATCATATACTGACGCACACCAACTATCTGGTGGATTTCACTCTTCAAATCTTGATATAAGTGAATTTTCAAATGCTTCCACAGATTTTGAAGAAAATTGTTCCCATATAAAACTTGCTACTTTTTAAACAGCAAAAAAAGTAGAAAAGGAACAACTAGTCAGTGAACCTGAAATGTAATAAGTTATAAAAAAATAACATAAAATGTTCATCTAACAAAACTAATGTAGACACAATGTTATCAAATTAGTTCATATCCTCCAACGTACTACAAAGAATATATTTCCAAGTTCTAAACAGTTTTAATTCAATGCACAGGTATGCATTTCCACTAGGTCTATCTGTCATTCTGCTGTGATCAGGGCAAACAAGTATGCCAGAGGAATCTCTAAAAATATTTAAACACTTCCATCCCCATCTTCACATATCCAGTCTTTTAACACAAGCTACTAATTATTTTATTCACAACTACTGTCTATCTAATTTCCTCAAGTACTTAATGATAGCTGTTATGATAACCAAGGATCATGGGACTAGATCCTTAAGAGACAAGGTCAGACCAGTAAAATTAGCCATCTGTCTGGTAAGGGCTTTAAGCTCAGGCTGTACTTAAGTATTAAGTTTCCAACGGCAAAGGTTTTTTTGTCTGGGTTTTTTTTTCTCACAAGAGCAACAGAATGCACAATACCAATTCAAAGAAACCAGCAATACAAATCTTCTAACACTGCGGAATACATACAAAAAGGGTCTGATCCTGCAAACGCTTAGTGAGCTGAGGCAGAATTTACTAAAATTGCTATATTTCCACTGATCTGACACCAATTACATTAGTCATAAAAATCGGTGCTGGCCTCAAAGACTCCATGATAGGGTTTGAAACTGTCCTGATCATCCCTATTTTCTCTAAGCATCACAATCTTTTAAGTACGCAGAATGTCAAACTTTACCACGCACTGGGTCCCAGATCACTGTTTACATTTTACCTTACTGTCTCATACGCTGCAGACTGAGGCTGTAAAAGCTGCTCAGAGTCCAGGTTTTCAACTTTCAAACACTGAGGGCTACCTATCACTGCCTTGATCAACGCGCAAAACCCGACAACAGCAATAAGAACTCTCCCACAGGCCACAGGTTACGTTCAGCCAGAAGAAGAACCTGGAAGCATCTTACATCATGCAGAATAAGTGCAATTTTTTATTAAATTACTGCTTTCTTAGCCATTGTTCTTTCACATGTACTACTTAGATGTCTTACATTATTTGCTACCGCATACATAACATCCCAGCCAAAGCCCAGCCCTACCGAGAGGAAGCCTCTGGCCGGCACAGGAGGTTCACCTGGCCCCTAACTCTGCCCACGCAGCACCACAGGTTGCAAGCTCCGGGGGGAAAACGGATAAAATTTTTGCCAGTTCCTTCCGCAATACAAACAGTTGAGTCCCGGTGCGTAACCCGAGTTGAACCCTCGGGCACTGGGCGTAAAGCGCCAGATAAATAGATCGTACACCGATCTTGCAACTTCACCGCTTCCAACGGCACGTTCCCTGCCCACTGTCTGGGCAACCCTCTCCCTCCCACGGGTGGTAGGACAGAGCAGGGGCTTGCAAGGAAGAGCGGGGAGCGGCGCACGCCCCGCAGGGCACCCCGGCCGCTCCCGCTGCGGGCTGGGTCCGCCCGGAGCTCACGGACGGATTTGCCCCTCACGGCAGCGCCGGCGAGCGGCCGGCAGAGCTCCCCCCGGCCCCGCGGGGCCTCCCCCCTCCCCTCCCCACCCCGCGGCAAACTCCAGTTTTAAAGGGACGCGAAACTTCGCGGGGCGAAAGGGCATCTCCCCACCCCGGCACCGCCGCTCCCCCTACCTTGTCGGCGAGGGATGCTCCTCCGCGGCGCTGCCGCGCACCCGAAGCACGAAGCCAAGAGCAGCAGCGAGGCGAGGCAGCGGCGGCGGCAGCGGCGGTGGCAGCGGCCCGGCACCTCCATGTGCGCCGCGATCCCCCGCCGCCGCCCGGGCGGGGAGGTGGGGGCCGGGGGCCGGGGTCGAAGGGAGCCGCTGCCGCCGCGCGTCCCGCTCTGGGCGGGGAGCTGGACCGGGAGCGGGGCCGGGAGCGGAGCGGCGGGGCTCGTACCCACGCCGCGCAAGGCGAGACGACGAGGGAAGGAAGGGAGGGGAAGGGAAGGGAGGAGGAGGCTGGGTCCGGCGCGTTGGGATTACCGCCGCCCGTGGGGCGGCCGCGACGGCGCTGGGCACGTCTCGGCACCTCCCCCGCGGGGCGCAGCAGCTCCCGGCTCGGCGCTGATGGAGGGGACGGGGCGGCCCCTACTGGGTGACCCCCTCCCCTCTGTCTCCTCCGCCCTGTTCCTCACTGGCGACGCCCCCTCGGCAGGACGGCTCTGCCCGCGGAGTGGACGCTCGGGACGCCCCCCGGCACCGTGGGGAAGTGTGCCACCCCTTGCTCAGCAGGGACCCTCTGCCCGTTCCTGCCCTCCCCCTACCCAAGGGGCTGTCCCCGGATTCCTCCCGTCCAGCGGAACCCCAGGTCGGCTGCTCCTCGCCCCGGGGTAGATCGGCTCTGACACTTGGGTCCGTGGTTTCTTTCTTTTTTTTTTTATTTGCCTGACTTCGCTGGAATGGACGGGGCTGAAGTGCTAGTTAAGTGCCAGCTCGAAGGCAAAGCGAGGGAGAGGATTCAGCGAGGAAGTTGTTGCTGAGTTAAGAGGATAAATTAAGTTTAATCCCCCCAGATGGAGGCTGAGACCTATCCAGCCACTCAGACTAATATAGAAACCCCTGTGAAGATTAGAGGGGACAGGGAGGGCTGGGGGAGAGCGGCAGGGGGAAGCTGCAGAGTTTGAGGATTGCACGAAAAAACAGGAAGGGATGTGCAAAAAGGAGCTCAAAACATACTGCTTCAGAGCAAGATAGCATTGGTGGACAAAAGATGAAATCTGTTTGGTCCAGTATCCTACCTTTGAAATGTAACAAACAGAGGAAGGCGCAAGAAACTTTGTATTAGGCAGATGTGAGATTATCTGCCCTCCGCTTTAGGTCTCATCTTAATCTTGGCTAGTTAGAGATCAGTTTAAACTCTGAAACATCAGAGTTGACATGTCTTGGGGGTTTGTGTGGGCTTTGTTTTGGAACTGAGCTTCACTTGTTTGTTTTGCTGTTCACTTTGATAACGTTGAGTGGGTTTGATATCCACAGAAATTACATATGTTTATACAGTCCCTTTTGAATTTTATTAAATTCGTGACACTGATACTCTGTTCAATAAGTTCCAGGCTGTAATTTTGTGACATGTGGAGAAAAAACATGAGGAGATCAGAAGAAAAGATGTCTCTCTGCGGGAACAATGCTGAGACAAGAAAATAAGGAAAGCTGTATCCTTTTGGGGTATAATAGGAGACAAGGAAATGGTGATGAAGTCCTTTTGGACAGAAGATCAGAGGAAGGGAGTTCGAGCCCATATCCTGTAAGAGCACTGCAAGTGCATCAGGAAGAAGTTGGGGAGAAAAGTCTAAGTCCTCACAGCACATGGTGGAGAGGACAGCCCCTGTGTCCCTAAGGGACAAGGCAAGGAGACTGAAGCCTGGTCTGCTTAGAAAGGGCAATATGTGAGCTTCAGAGTGATCACCGCCAGGAGAGCATGCTCGAGGCTGCAGGAATTAGAAATTATGAGTAGTTCTGTTGGTGTATTTGAGATGCCAGTGGTGTCCCTCTCATACCCTTATCGGCATCGCTTTGCAGAGCCAGAGAAATTGCAGTACATGTTAGAGAAGTGCAGGGCCCGTAGCAGGAATTTCTGGTGGTGTCGTAGACTGCAATGCATTGTGAAATGGCAGTTCACAAGTCAGTGAATGAGCTTTGTATTCCATATTCACCCACAAGCCACACAGAACTGCTTACTGCTTGGTAAAAGATGGCAGAAAGATCGTGTTTGGGAGTGGAGAAAAGCTGTCTGTCCTTTATATATGGTCCAAGCAATTGTTATTTGTACAGCATGCTGTCATCAAATACATTACTACTTCTGTTTTTCTTCTTCCTTGATCTCCTTCCTTTCTTCTTTCACTCCTCTATCTCTATATCTTCTTTCCTCTGACTTCCTTTTCTGGCAGCACTCATGTTGGCCACTGTAGTTTGTCTTCTCTCTCGCATACACCTATCTACTAGGAATAATCTGTGATTAAGTAGTAGTTGGACATATTGAGGCCAAATTGATTGGATCACAAAAGTTCATACCACTGAGTTTCAGGCCATTGTAACATTCAGACAGATTTTGTAATTTTAATTACAGTTTTGGAATATTATCTCTGCAACCATGCAAGCTGAAAACTTGCCTTCAGGTAGGATGAAGTGAGATACTCAGTTTGGTGTGTATGGACAAGTACACTTCTTGAAAATCCTAGCAACAAAGGTAATCCACCTCAAGCGTATTGAATTCTTTCTCAATAACAGAATGAATCTCAGTGGTGTTCTCCCTGGTAAGGTTTTTACACTCTCCTCATCAGTATAGTCCCCAGTTGTCTTCCAGTAGCATACTGATTAACACGAATAACACTTGGCACACATTTGTTATTGCAGCCTCTCTCCAAAGGGAGAAGTATTTTTGTGGAGTATCTAGACTTAAAAATTAGAATTAGAGTTACAAGATAAATGTATGCCTTGCTGTTCACTGATCTGGGAGAAGGCAAGATGAGTGAAGTGTATCGCATATTTCTGATAGTGCTGAGTTTTGGGAGGAATTCATCTGCCAATCTCAGACCAGTTTCTGAGATACATCATCCTCTTACAGATGAAAAACTACCTTTATTGTGGAGGATTCTGCTGTGCCAAAGGAGAACAGTTGTTGCTAATGACACACCATGGCTGCATATTCATCCAGTTGCTTCTCCTTGTCCTCATCTGAAACTTCTTTTGTCGGGATTCCACTTTAATCAGTGCTCAGTGGTTGGATCTGACCTCAAATCCAGCTCTATGCCAGTGATGAGACTTTTTTTTGCTGTCGAGCATAGGTAGACTTGTAAGTTATCCATCATCTGCCTGGTTCACCAGTAGTTTTATATAGTTGTTGGTAAGGACTGAGACATAGTCTTTCAGAAGTCCATAAACTCAGGAGTCTTTCTTCTTATAACAAAGTGCTACTGCAGAACTGACTCATTTGTTGTGGATGGAGGAGGCAGTTTTCCATCATTATCTGTTGAACATACTCCACTGGGAAAGCTGCTAACTAAGCCAGTGCAAAGACTTGGATATACTAGACATGTGTGCAGGTCAAATATCCCATCCTTTCTCCTTTACTGAGCTATGGGAGAGAATTGGGCTCCAGTCCACATAGCTTCTTACTCTCAGAGGCGAACGGGTACAACACAGAACACAGAGACTTTCCATCATATCTCATCTCTAAGAGGGAACACGTGTGTACAGGAACTGGAATGTAAGGAATTATGTCCTGGGCAGCCGAGAGAACCACTGTCTCACACTTTTGTGTATCCAGACCCTTCTAGAAGCTCTACATTGAGAAGAGCTGACCCCATTCAGCTTGCAATTGCATTACACTGGTATGTCATATGTGATTTGCAAGTGCTGAAATCAAGAGCCACCCATTTTCTTTAAAAAGGTAAAAATAGAGATGCACATAAGCACCAAATGTTCAAACATGGTCATAGCCTCCCTTTCAGGTTTTAGAGATCCTGTGTAGTATGACTTCATTTTGCGGGAAGGGAGTAAATGTCATAGTTGAAACATACAAACCCAAGTAAAACTGCATTGAGTCTCATGATGAAACGAAGTGGTTTTGGCAGAGACCTAGAAAATTTTTCATTTGTAGTAAAAACCAGACCTCTACAATAATTTTCAACACCTGATTTCACAAAAAATCACCAAGGAAGCAATTTGCTGTGGAAGGAGCTAAAGCAGGATGTTTATCCCAAAACTATTTGGTAAAGGCAAGGAAGCTTTTCTTTGTGGGCAATTGAGCAGATGAACAGACTGGAGAATGTAGGAGTCTGGCTAGTGGGGTTAGCAGGCTTTTCCACTGTGATTCATGGGGGGAAAAAAAGCCACGTCTTTGCCTTGGGGCTTGTCTTCACTTGAAAGATATTAGGGATAAAAGGAGTGTCTAAATTTATAGCGTTTTCCAGACTAACTCCATATGTGGACATATTTAGTCCAGAATAAGATTAAAAGAAAACCAAAGAAGGCTTTTGAGGCAGAAATATAAAAATGGAGGCATCTGTAACAAAATGGAATTTTTTACACCTTTATAGTTCCGTTTCTGAAGACAGTGTAGAACTCGACTTAGGAAATTAGGAATCTGTACATTCTCATGAAGAATGGTTTTTTCTCTGTCTAACTAAAGCCTCAAAAATGTTGGTTTTCTCTCTCTCTTTTTGCTTAATAGTCTGCAACTTTTTAGAAGACAAATTCCAAATATGTGGTGGTGTGTTTCCTCTTGAAAGAAGGGCACAAGCTCTTGACCTTTTAAGGTCCTCTTAGTATGCTTCATTCTACCTATTCTACTATCCTGATGTTATGAGATACTGACTATGAGTTAAACCAATCTATGTATGTGATATGTAGGATTATATAGAAATGAGGATCTTTTTATTGACTTTAGTAACATCATAAATTTATGGAAAATACAAGGATCACTTACTAGTTTTCAAATACAACCTCATAAGTGTAAATGTCAGTTAAACCCAGCAAATTTTTTTATTAGCAAGTCACATTTAGTCTTACAGCAATAACAAACAAATCACAGTAATTTGTATTTTATTATAATTTAATTAGAGAACAGTAATATTTCATGAGTGTACATATTTATTGCTTCTACTAATCATTACAATAAATAATTGTCTGGTAAAAAAACCTCAAATAATTAATTACCTAGTAGTATAGTTGCTTTTTACATTTATTATTTCATCTGTCACTTACACAATGTCATAGATGTGCACAGAGTGCACATTACAATATGCTGTCTAAAGCCATAAGTCTTCTGCATACTCTGTTTCCCTCTGTCTTAACTAAGTGTCTTGGACAGATCTGCTTCTGATTGCACAGAGGATAGTAACTGAGAGCATTTAACAGCATTTGAGCGCTCAAGGCAGTAGTCTACAACGCATAATTAGAGCAGCTTTACCCACAGGAGAAAGAGGCCCTACAGGTACCATACATCTGAACAGGTCAGAAGGAAGGTGAGGCTGCCCAACAAACTCAAGAGCTAGGGTCGTGGAAACTAGTCTCCCTGCAGATTTGGTAGAGTTTCTCTCTTAGGATATTATTAGGAAACACATAAAGGTTAATGTAAATTTAAACTACCTTGAAATGGTGAAGGGAGGAGTTTATCCTATTAGGTTCTTAACTTCTGACACCATCTACTTATTTTAGATCTAAGTCTGAACTGAGCCCTCAAGGCTCTTGTCTTCTACCATCAGACAGTCTATGGAGCCTAGATTTAATTAATTTGTGGCAATAAACTGAAACAAATTCTGCCTGCCATTTACTCATATTTTAATGTAGAAGCAACCATATGTCAGAGACATACTACACATTTACACATATTAAATACTGAAAATACAAACTCAAAGTGGCATCAGTTTTCTGTCTTGTCACATAAATAAATATTTGCCATGTATTTGTGCCCCAAACTGACAATTTAAGCCCATTAACACTTTCCAAGGACTCAGAGTGTTTCTCTCCTCCATTGTCTCCCATATGGACTGGCTGTGGTATAGCCAGAAAGTGAGCGCATGTGAGCAGCCCATACATATGTAAGCCATAACTGTGCTACAAAGAAGGGTCTCTACTGATGACATCTGCATCGGATGAGACTCGTTACAGTCGTCTCTCTTTGTACCGTCAGCTCTGCCCCCAATTCCCTTGCTTTCTACTGTTTATCAGGCTCTTTTTAGTATGTACCTTTCACAAGTTACTTATATAGTACTTACAAACCTCAGTCAAGAAAGTAATTCTACACATGGAGACAAATAGATAACACAGAAATCCCTGTTGTGCCCAAGATTTTTGAGCATGCAACAAGTAACTGCCGAGAACGAAAGGGAGGAATGGGAGGATGATGGACAACCAGATAAATAATGGTCATAGGCCTGCAGTAACCTGGCCAGTATAAACCACTGCATTCCTTATTGTTGTCTCACTCCTTTGCCTATGCTAATTTTCACTTTTTTTTATGTTACATTAGTATTTATCATGTTCTAAATTGCTCTTCCCTAACACATTATACATTTCTATTAGTCACAGGATGAAACTTAGCCAAGCATCAGCAGTATGTTTGTAATTAAGAATTAGTATGCATTACGCTGTTAAAACAATAGGATTACACTGAATAAACATTTAATGTTCCTTTCTTCCACTTGTAGACCAACTTTATTACTTTGTCTAACATTTAAAATAAATGTGATTAGAACTAAGCAAAATCATTTATTTGTGCCAGCACTCCAAAATGTGTATTGTAGTCTATGTGTTCAGATCCTAAAGCTTTATCCTGCAAGCTTCTCTTTTTAAATAGTGCTCTTTCTTACTTGTACAGCAAATAATTTTACAGCACTTTGGTCATGGATTAGGATGCCAGTATGCCACAATTGCCCAAGGTAAGCTCCAAAGATCACTCAGTTTGAGTGAATTCAACATCAAGATGGGCAGATTCATTAGCACAAGGAGCCACTTGCAAGCAGCGCTCGCATGAGAGGTAGCTTGTAAAAGTGAATCCTTACACTTGTGCTTTATGGGAAAGTTGTTGAGTTACTTTTTCTATCAGAGTTGTTTATGGATTTATAGGTTCCAGCTTTAAGAATGTTGTTTTCCTTCTTTATCTTCTTTGACTAGGTTTTGGTAAGGTAGAGAAGGTATTGTTCTGAGCTCAGAGAGTTCTTCAAATATCCCCTTATTCAGCTTACAAAGAAGCAATGGAAACACAATGATCCTCATTCCAAAAAATTGTTACCTAAGAATCTAAGTATATCATTTGCATTTCTCTCACTTCTCATTGTTTCATTTCAGATAAGTCAGTATTTGCAGGATTTATTCCCAGTGATTTAATGGAGCATGATCTTCTCTTGTTAACCAGTCAATTCTACCAGACTTTGGACCTATGATAAATGCAATGAAGAGCAGCAGAACAAAGAAGTGAGCTTTAGACATTCATAAAACTTGCTTGCACCAAATATTACATATTCGGCATTTGCAAATGTGGGAGATGTTGGGGAATCATGTGTTGCCCAATATAAGCTGCTTTTTTTCTTTCAGTTTATGATGATAATGTGAATAAAATTGAATGATTCAGAGTGCTCTGAGGAGTTCAGGGCACCGTCTTCATATTTGTTTACCAATTTCAGCCTTTCTGCTGGTCTCAAAAAAAAAAAAGACTTCAAAGACTAACTTCCATTGTTTTTCTATTTAATGCAGTATGTATGCTCTTCCTGTCCTCTCATATGTTAAGCTCACAGATCATCACAGCTCCTGCTTACGATATAATCTCTTGGAGTATTTCCTCCACTTTCCCGATAAGTATTTCAGAATGATGAAAGAACAGATAGATCACAAAGAACCATCCAGATTTTACAGTGAACTCCATGCATCTTTGGAGTTACAGGTGATTTACAGTGAATAAGGGGGGGATAGGATGAATTATGCAGAAATAACACATGAAAAAGTACCGCAATTCATGACTTTTTCAAGTTTGCTGTTAATTCCCTCTCTGTTGGAAGGAGCATCCATTCACTAGAGGCAAGTGCACCATTATCTGCTTTAGCTCTGTGTGCAGAAGGAATATGATTCTTATTGATCTCTGCTAGGGAAAAATGAAGTTTGAAGGGGAGAATACTGCTTCACTTTTATCACTTTCCTCTTACGTTGATGGCACTCCTGTGAGGCAAGTGACAGGGAGAAGGATGAACAGCTTTTAGTTCCCTTCCTTTGTTTCCTTCCCCCTGCAGTGAGGAGGGACATCTTCAATTAGATCAGGTTGCTCACAGTCCTGTCCAACCTGACCTCGAATGTTTCCAGCAATGAGGCTTCTATGACCAATTTGGGCAACCTGTGCTAGTGTTTCACCACTGTCATTGTAAAAGATTTCTTCCCTAGGTCTAGTCTGAATCTACCTTCTTTTAGTTTAAAGCCATCACCCCTTGTCTTGTCGCAACAGGTTTTGTAAAAAAATTGTCTCCATTTTTCTTATAGGTGCCCTTTAAGTATTGACACAATTAAGTCTCCCCAGAGCCTTCTCTTCTCCAGGCTGAAGAACCCTGCCTCTGGACCTGCTTCTACAGGTCCATTTCTTTCCCGTGCTGAGGACTCCAGAGCTGGACACAGCACTGCAGGCGGAGTCTCGACACCTCTTCATTGTGCCCCAGTGAACTACCTGACTGTCCATGAATCTCACCACTTGCCTTATTTGAACGAAGGAGCAATAAAGGATAGAAGGAATGACACTTCTGGGAAGTGGAAGACCACAAGACGTACTAGTTCACTAGTAGGTCAGTAGGTCAGTTTTCCTTCTCCTTCCATGGGGAAGCACTGGAGGGAATAGCAAAAGTGTTAAAAAGTTGAATTTTTCTTTTTAAGTCAGAGGATCTAGGATAAAATTGCAGAATAAGCACCACATACATTGTAGGAGTCCGATCATGTTCTTGAGGTCTCAGTTTTTTACAAGATCACCCTGGATGCAATACACTGCATCACATACTCATTCACCTCTGGGACCTGACATTAAAAAATCCACTTGTAGGCTTCACGAGGTCTCTCAATTTGGACGAGTGTAAAAGATAAGAGGTCTCCAACTAATTTTGTGCACTGATTCATCTAATGTTCCTCTTCTGTCTCTTTCCAAAGATCACTGAAAACTTGACTTGCCACAGTTTAATTCACTTACAAACACAGAGACAATACTGTAGAGTTAATTCCAGCTGTCTTGGTGCTTGATAAGCCTCTTAGAAGCTTTTGAAAAATCATAAAACTTTTAAATACCTTTAAAAGACGTTGTTCATGCTTGCCCTAACAGAGTAATAATACTTCTTTTTAAATAGCAGGTAGCACGATCCAATCAATATATAATTAAGACACTGACAGCAGCAAGATTACACGATGAAGAATTTTGAAACTTTTTTTCATTTTTGGCCAAGAAAACACAAGAAAGTTGTGTCACTTATTTCATAAGCCTCCCTTGAAATAATCTTACCCATTTCTTGTCATCAGAAAAACTCCCTGCTTGTGTAAATATAAAACTAATGGGTTAGTGAGGTACTCATTTTATCATAAAACTATGATTCTTATTCTTTGGGCTGAAAGATGCTTTACACAATATAGCAATTTCCTTTTGCTTCACCCGCATCAGGTAATACCGAGGTTTCACCAAATTCTTGAAGGACAAGTTCATCTATGGATATTAAGTGTAATGGTTTGGAAGCAACCACTGGTACATGACCCGTCCATACTGTTAATATAAGGGACCTGTGAGACTGTTTTGCAGAAAGCGCAAGACCAAATGAACTTTTGAGTAGTCATAGAGCAGCAGATTTTATGGACTAGGAAAAGTCATCATAGAATCATAGAATCGTAGAATGTTAGGGATTGGAAGGGACCTCGAAAGATCATCAAGTCCAATCCCCCTGCCAGAGCAGGAATGCCTAGATAATGCTACACAGGAACGTGTCCAGGCAGGTCTTGAATGTCTCCAGAGAAGGAGACTCCACAACCTCTCTGGGCAGCCTGTTCCAGTGTTCAGTCACCCTCACTGAGAAGAAGTTTCTTCTCGAGTTTAAGCGGAACCTCTTATGTTCCAGTTTCAGCCCATTATCCCTTGTCCTATCAATGGTTGTCACCGAGAAGAGCCTGGCTCCGTCCTCGTGACACTCACCCTTCATATATTTGTAAACATTAATGAGGTCACCCCTCAGTCTCCTCCAAACTAAAGAGCCCCAGCTCCCTCAGTCTTTTCTCATAAGGGAGATGCTCTACTCCCTTAATCATCCTAGTTGCCCTGTGCTGGACTCTCTCCAGCAGTTCCCTGTCTTTCTTGAACTGAGGGGCCCAGAACTGGACACAATATTCCAGATGGGGTCTCACCAGGGCAGAGTAGAGGGGAAGGAGAACCTCTCTCGACCTACTAACCACCCCCCTTCTAATACACCCCAGGATGCCATTGGCCTTCCTGGCCACAAGGGCACAGTGCTGGCTCATGGTCATCCTGCTGTCCACCAAGACTCCCAGGTCCCTTTCCCCTACACTACTCTCTAATAAGTCATTCCCCAACTTATACTGGAACCTGGGGTTGTTCCTACCCAGATGCAAGACCCTACATTTACCCTTGTTATATTTCATTAAATTTTTCACCGCCCAACGCCCCAGCCTGTCCAGGTCTCGCTGAATGGCAACACAGCCTTCTGGTGTGTCAGCCACTCCTCCCAGCTTGGTGTCATCAGCAAACCTGCTGATAGTACTCTCTAGTCCCTCATCCAAGTCATCGATGAATATATTGAATAATACTGGTCCCAGTACCGACCCTTGAAGGACTCCACTGGATACAGGCCTCCAACCAGACTCCGCCCCATTGACCACAACTCTTTGGCTTCTTCCCCTTAGCCAGTTCACAGTCCACCTCACTACCCGAGAGTCTAGACCACACTTCCTCAGTTTAGCAGCAAGGATGCTGTGGGAGACTGTGTCAAATGCTTCTGTGCAGGGTAGCTGTACACACATATCACATGTGGTATTCATGCTGGTGTATTCAAGGCAACCTCAAATATTGGTTAGCTGTACTTCCCTCTGGCCCATTCGTGCATCTTGGTTTCCTTTGACTTTGAAATTCAAGTCTAGGTGTTTCCCAGCACGTTTGTCTAATGCAAAGGATGAATTTTGATGCATGCATTTCCCTTCACTGTTCCCATCATACTGTAGGGTGAGTGGGTTGTAGGATAGTTTACTACAGCCCTCCTATCCATTTTGAATTAATTTCCCAAAATTTGCACCCGAGTGTTAACACTGACTATCTTGCCCTTTGCTTCTCTGCTAGCCACTGCTGAGAAACATGGCATACCAAGTGCATCAAGGGATGAAATCAATGTGAGAAAGTGGTTTTGGACTCAAAGTTACACATGAAATTCCTGGGGAAGACTATGCAGTCTCCTCCCAGCATCAACCTGCTGCCCATCCCCATCCTGCACAGCAAAGTGTGACACCACCAAGAACAGATGAACACTTTCTCACCTAGTGAGGATATGAAGTGGGGCATGATGAGCCAGCTGTCCCTTTGCATGGACCTGCTGGTTTATTTTCTGCCATACAAAGTGAAAAGAAAGATATATTCAGCCTCTCATTTGAATGTGAATTCTTGCCTTATCTGTTACTATTGATCTGATATGAATAAGACACATTCTAACTCAAAGTACACAGATCTGCAAGCTTTATTAATGCAATTGCCCTACTTGGCTTGATTCAAAACTGAGAAAGTCACGAAAATGGCCTTTAGTGACTTCAGCGGACTTTGCATTTCTCAGGTGAATGTTGAGGGGTTTAGGCATAATTTATAGCACCCCTCTGCCCAGAGCTACATGAAGCTGGAACCACTGTGTTCCTGCTGCAGCTGAACTCCAGACAGAAAGGGCAGCTGATATAGCTGGGAAACTTCCCTTCCTACATGTTGATCTAGGCTCATATGTAGACATGTGCATGCCTGCAGGGTGATGATCGTATTGGCAGCATGGAGATGTGGTGGCATAGCTCCTATCCCTGAAGGATTGGAATAGAAGACCATAGGCTCTATAGGACAGGCAGGGGAGATGAGGAGGGGATGGCGCCCTCTATGTCAATGAGCAGCTGGAGTGCATGGAGCTCCACCTGGGGATGGATGAGGAGCCAACTGAGACCTCATGGGTCAGGATTAAAGTGAGGGCAGGGATAGGTGACATTATAGTGGGGGTCTGCTACAGACCATCTGCCCAGATGAGACAAATAAACGTTTACAAGTGCTGGTTATCACAGGGGACTTCAGCCACCCCAATATCTGTTGCAGAGACAACACACTAGGGCATAAGCAATCCAGAAGTTTCCTGTAATGTGTTGATGATAACTGCCTTCTCCAAGTGATACAAGAGCCAACGAGGAGCAGTTCTATGCTGGACCTTGAATCCTCGGCTGCAGTGCCCGTGAAATCATGGAGTTCAAGATCCTTAGGACAGCAAGGAGGGCACTCAGCAAACTCACTACACTGGGCTTTGGCAGAGCAGATTTTGGCCTCCTCAGGGATTTGCTTAGTAGAGTACCGTGGGATAAAGATCTCAAAGAAAGAAGGGCCCAAGAAGGCGATTAGTATTTAAGGATCACCACCTCCAAGATCAGGACTGATGCATCCCAAAAAAAGAGGTCATCAGGCAAAAACACCAGGAGGTCTCTGCGGATGTGCAAGGAGCTCCTGGACAAAGTCAGGAGCTAAAAAGAAGCCTGTGGAAGGTGGAAGCAAGGACAGGTGGCTGGGTAGAAATACAGATTGTCTGAGCAACTAGGGATCAGGATAAGAAAGCCAAAGCCCTGCTAGAATCATATCTGGCCAAGGATGACAAGGGCAACAAGAAAAGCTTACAGAGGTACATTGGGGATACAAGGAAAACTAGGGAATATGTGGGCCTTCTCTGGAAGGAAACAGGAGACCTGGTTACCAGTCCTACCTGGGATATGGAGAAGGCATACTACATTCCTGTGAAACTCCACCTGCAGTGCTGTTTTCAGCTCTGAGCCCCCCAGTGTAAGAAAGACATGGACCTGCTTGAGCAAGACCACAGGACAGTGACAAAGATGATCGGGGGCTGGAGCACCTCCCCTATGAGGACAGGCTGAGAGAGTTGGGGTTGTTCAGCCTGGAGAACAGAAGGCTCTAGGGAGACCTTATAGCGGCCTTCCAGGATTTGAAGGGGGCTACAGGAAAGATGGGGAGGGACTCTTTATGAGGAAATGTAGCAACAGGATAAGAGGTAATGGTTTTAAACTAGAGCAAGGTAGATTTAGATTAGGCATTAGGAAGAAACTTTTCACTGTGAGGGTGGTGAGACACTGGAACAGGTTGCCCAGAGAAGTTGTGGAAACCCTCTCCCTGGAAGTTTTGAAGATCAGGCTGGATGGGAATTTGGGCAACCTGGTCTACTGGGAGGTGTCCCTGTCCATGGCAAGGGGTTGGAACTAGATGATCTTAAAGTCCTTTCCAAGCCAAATCATTCCATGATTCATTAGTACAGCTGTGCTTTTGTCCAAGTTTCCCTCTCAGAAACACCCTTCTGTGTGCAGCATCATCAAACCTGCTGCTGCATTAGGACTGATACTCGGAAATATTTGAAAATGTGCAAAACTTTTGAAATTCTGTACAGGCAAAATTTGCAGACAGAACAAAAATCTCGGACAAGTGGTTGCTCTAACTATATCAAATAGCAGCCTACTTCACGTTTATGTTTTAGTAAGTGATGAGTTCTATCAAAAATCAGATAAATGACCTTCTTTGTAGAAGGAAGTTAATACTGACCTTTACACAGCTTGAAAAATGAAAATACAATTGCTTATACTGGGAGTAATGTATCCATCTCTATCCATATCAGTGGAGCTATTCTGGATTTATGCAACCATTTCTCAGTTCAGAGTCAGGCTCAGGACAAAGCAGTGATAAAGGGCATATAAATAAATAGAGATTAAGTGAAATGAACTGGGCTATTTTTCAGAATTCTAGTTACTAAGTGACTAAGTTACTAAGTATTGTATATTTTTAAAATTTTTTACTTTTTCACAAGAGGACCCTCTATATGAAAAAAGTCAAATCTGATAGCCACTGCGTGCAGAAAATCCAAAGGTGTGAATAAGAGGAGATACTGAGTCATTTTTTGCTATGCAGGTCTAAACTTATGGCTTTATCTGGGCCTGCCATAGCAACAAATGGCACCAACTTTCTGTGGCCACCTTTCCTGATGTCAACATTGCTGCTGCCGAACAGACAGATGGACGATGGATGTAGATATATGTTCTCTTTATATTAACTGTATTGTATTTGTATTATGTTAATTCAGATCTTCTGTGAGTTTTAATCAGGACACCTCCCTTGAGACTGCATTAGCTTCAGAAAAACAGCGATGGAGTCTGGCCTCAGCATGTTACACTACAGCAGCATGGGGAGCAGAGATGAACAGCCTTCTCATGAAATAAGATTCTAGTTTCATGTTATTTGTGTTTTCCAAACCCATTCTCAAAATCTTCAAGGCTTCCTGTTGTCACTTTGTTCAGGTGAATGATGATCAAGTCTTCCTATTAATTAGAAGTATTCTAACATGCTATTTAATATTACAAACTTTTGACTTTTTATTTTACATAGAGAAGATATGTGTGTTTGTTCCCCCCTTTGGAAAAATAAAACAGAGTTATTTTCAAAAGAAAGAAGTACAGAAAACTCTTAAGCCCATAAAAACTTGTCAGATCTGTGCAGGCTTCCAGATACACTTTGTTAACAGTAATAATAGAAGCTTGCATCAGTTGTATCATATCTGTGAGACATCATGCTGCTTCTTGGATTAAGCCAATTTAAAATGTATTGAACCCTGTTTTGGTGATGTCATGTTTAGGTCTCTTTCCTCAAGAATACTGTTCTGTAGCTTTCTGGGAATAATTTTTCTTTGATTTATTTCTGTTTCTGTATCAACCCCAGAAGTAAGCCACGCTATTTTCTGTTAAGAGAGACACTTGAATTTGTCTAACGCTATCTTCTTTACGTGCAAATAAAATTTCAGTTATTCCAGGCTCACTCTTTTAACCTCCCTGTCCAATATGGGTTTACTTCCTCCGCAGTCTCTCAGTTCATCAAGATCCTGATTAACAAAATCTATTGCATTATTCCAATGTGTCACAATTAAAAGGCTAAAATGGTTTCATCTTCATTTTGCAAGGTATTACACCGATATTTACTGCTGAAAAAAAATACTGTAATCTCTCCTCTCACTATTAAATTGGTACTGACTTGATGCAGACTTTAATTCTTAAAAAACTACTGTTTTCTCTGTCCAGTGCAGCTGAAATGCCACAGCAGGGAGAGTGTGTCTGCAGTATCCTGCCTCTTCTGATCTCCCCAGGATGCTCCAGCTCTCAGGCTGTGGCTCACAGCTGCACTGCAGCACCGCTCACTGCCAGAGCCCAGAACCCACACCAGAAAATACACAGCTTGCATGCAAACACACCCACACAGTAGTAAACTGTTCAGCAATCAGGCCCCCAACTTTGAGCAGTTGTGATGACATGGACATCTGAACTCCGTTGGCAAATCCATCACCTTCAAGTGCAAAAGACATAGTGGTGTCACTATGACTGTGACAGTCCTCCCAGCCGTGCTCAGCTGCTGGTTATAAACACATGCTGTAACCACTTTTCTTGCTATTTGCAAGCCCATTGTTCATGAACTCCAGAAAAACAAAAAGTAAAAAAGGCAAAATTTTTTCAGGGAGTAAAAAAAATTGTCTAATTGTCTTCTTATGAACAAGAAGGATTTAAAAAATGGGACTCAGAAATGCAACCATGCAGTGGGGGTTTGGGATCAGGGACTTTATTTCTCTTTAAATAATCATGAATACCGAGCCACATTATAAGCATTTAAATTCCCTGCCCATGTTGTACGTGCACAGGATAGTTTGTATGTCGTGCAGTGCACATAGAAACAAAATATAATCAGACCTTTTCAATTAGCTACAGCAGGAGTCTCAGAAATCAAATGCTAGGCCTCTGAAAGCTGTAGGGGATCACTGGGGTTTATTTCCTTATTTGCTGGTGTGACACGTCTGAGAACTAAATTGACACTGCTCCAATTTAGCGGGCAAAGGAAATCAAAAGACTTTCATTCTTCCCATACCACATAAGGAAACGGGCAGCGTCAGAGTGCAAAAAAACAAGTTCTTCCCATTCCTGCAGAAGCCAGGCACTGTCAGGGCCTGATGGCAGATGAGAAGAGGGTTACACAGGCTAGAGATATAAGCTTTTGCAGAACAGGGAAGGGCAGGAGGTAAAACTCAAGTTTACTCTTTTTTCTCCACCTGACGTAATGCTGCTCTTCCTGTCCAGCTTAGTTTAGAATGGAGATTCACAATCCAGCTTTAAGAGATTGCTTTCTTTTCTTAGATTTGATGGGTCAGTTAGGCTGTGCCTTGGAAGATGTTGGAGAGGATCAAAAGGCTGGAAATCTCTGACGAAATAACTGCCATAAAATGACTAGCACAGAAGCAGAAAGTGCACATGGATGATCGGCAAAATTGAAGCACAGTTGCAGGCAACCGGGACATTTGCCTTTTGAAGAACAGTTCTCATAAACAAAAGGAGTGTAACCTGCCAGTCACTCCTATATGTGTAAATAAACCAAAGCGGAGGTTATAGCCCTCCCACCTCAGGAGAGGGAGTATTTTCTAGGTGTAGCTGATGCCATTCTTCTTGACCTCCACCCTGGAGCGCTGCATCCCAGTTTGAGATACAAAACTGCTCCCGGGGTTGGTTGCTTCTCCTCCTATGCAAATGAGCAGAGAAGGGTTGGGCAGAGGTGTGATACCACAGCTAAAGTTTTTCAGTTTGAACTGAGGGAAGCACTAAGGAGAAAGGCTCTATACCAGCAATGTTTGCATTGCTCCTCTCTTTCTCCCCAGGACAAGGGAGAACCATGACTTAGACTAGACACACAGTCTTGCAAAATTTGCTATGCTCGTAGCGTATAAAGTCTATGATGTCCTTAACCTCACCCAGATGGCTGAGCTCTGCATTTCTTCCCTTGAAAGTCTTTGTAGCTCAGTAATTTCTGTTTAGTAAAACTGAATTTCCATTTGGTGGAGATGTTAACTTCCAGTGGCTGATTGACATGATTTTCAGCATAATGAGTTGATCTATTAAATAGTGAAAGCCATCATTTCAAAGCAAGGTTAGTACTGTGCAGCTGCCAAAATGGTGTATGCAAATAAGCTTAATTGACCGTGTGTGTGGTCAATACATAATCAAGGTAATTGCATATCCAACATGAATCACTATGAGGGAAGAACAAAAAAAAAAAATATTGGTAAGAGTTTCGTGCAAAAAAATGGTACTAGTGTCCACAACATAATAATATGGCTTTATCACTCAGAGAGTCAGAAAATATTTCTTCAGAGACAACTGCAAGAGAGTTTAGCACAGCCTTGTCTATAAAGAGAGAAACTGTAAAAATACAGAGGATAAAAGAAAAAAGAAAATAACAGAGACGAAAAAATCCTCTTTGTTGGCAAGGCAAAGATGAAGGTACATGGATACAGTCCTGAAATAGGTTTAGCATAACTACAAACAGCAAAATTTGAGAGGAACACTCAAAAAGAGGATGCATCTTGATAGACAGAGGAAGAGAGTACCAGATGGAGCAGGACCAGCAAAGAGTAAATTCGAGAGTGGAAAATCAGAGCCAAGTCTGCAAGAGTGCAGGATGTGTAAGGTCAGAGGACATGGACCAAGACTAAGGAGATTGCTAAAGATAAGAAGTCAAGGACAAAGGGAAAGAAACCAGCTCAGAACTACAGAGCTCTGGATCTCTCAATTTTTAAAGGAAATATTTGGGGTGACCACAAAGCCTGAGTAATTTAAGGTGTGGGCTTCATACATATTTCAACAAAGAAAAGGAGCATGCAGTGCAGTGCAGTGAATTAACGTTTCCCTCATTTTCCATGAAAGACTTTGTTTGAAGTGATTTTTTAGTGCTTACTGAAGAAATCAACATCCAGCAGTTTAATCTGGATGAGAAGAGAGAGCATCATGTTCAGGATGGGAGGGTGGGCGTTAACCACTTCGGTGCAATGAAAGACTCAATGCCAGTCTACACTGTAGTACTCCAGTAGAGAGGCAACAGATGCTTTGTGGGAGCCTCTTCTAACATTCCTCATACCTCAGCACAGTAACAGCATTCTCAATGCATCATTTTCTGGACAACTCTTTTATTGATCTTCTTTCCTGGGTAGGCAGTACATGACACAGCTGTTCTGCTCCAGGAACAAATTTGAGACCAACTTGCTACCCAAGGCTAAGTTCCAACTTTGCTGCTGCCTGTCCTGGAAAGGAGAGGAGGGATTTTCCTGTTTTTTTTTACTGAAGTACACCTTGTTTATTGGCCAGCTTAGACAGCTTGCTCACATGGAGTCACATGATCATGAAGAATTAAGGATTTAATTTTAAAGCATTCTTGCTGTAGTTTAAATTGTAGAAAAAAAAAGTATTCTGCACAAATTCTAAGGAATCCAACAGCGGAAGACAATCAGTGGGAACCAAATTGATTATTCTGAGTATTTTTTATGTAATTGTAAAGCCAATTATATTCTTTCTGAACATCCACAGTCCACCTGCCTCCCCAGTACCACTTTGAGGACATCGACTCAGTGGAGTCAGGAGAAGCATGCTCAGTCCTGTTTATTACCCCTCATAGCCCAGTGATGGCTGGGCAGTCTTGCCTGATGTTTTAAACAGAAGTGTTAGGGATTTACACTGGAACCAGAAAATACGTGTTTTAAAGGAAATAGCCTGGTAAAAATCATAGAATCATAGAACTGCTTGGTTTGGAAGGGACCTTTAAAGGTCATTTAGTTCAGCCCCACTCTGTCATGAGCAAGGATATCTTCAGCTAGATCAGGTTGCCCAGAGCCTGTCCAAATGCTGTATTGAGCTCATGCAAAGGAGCCCTGCGAGCTGGAGTGCTCTGTCTGGCACCTGTACAGCTGGACATGGCTGCACTCACTCTGCTTTTGCTCACAGGCAAGGTGGCAGCAAAATCATGGAAGATGAACCTTCTCCCATTCCCTGAGAAAATTAGAAGCTAACTCAGGGTATCTGCAGTAACTGTCAATTCCATTTGCTTTTCACTGTATTCCAGGATAACAGTCTTATTTTCTGCTTGGCTACCAGCATCAACCAGCTACTAATGAAAAATCAAAATAAGGTCTAGATTTGTGATTTCATGCTGTGACAGTGCAAGGCTTTCAAGCTGGCACCTAAAGGGAAGAAGCACATGATGCCAGGAGAAATCTGGGTTTTCCTGTGCACCTGAGAATCAGTAGTGGCTTCTTGGCTGTAGCAGACAGTGAAGAACAGCAGGACATAACATATGGAGACAGACTGTGCTTTCCTATTAGCATGTTCAGATTTAGGGGGTAGGGAGCTAAAGAGCAAGTGTGCATATTGCTTGTGCTGTGGGCTAAGCCTGGTGCACATCCCAGTGCAGTGTGGTGGGAAGGACACTGGAGAAGCCTGAAAAGCCAAGTTTGATGGCTACATGCATCTTTCTGCAGAGCAAGATTAGAAAGAGGTGAGACACAAGACAGCGTATCTTGGGAAGGGCTGGGTTAGCTTGCCATGTATTTATTTATTTGAATACAGTCATTTCTTGTGCAGTACTTACCACATGAGTAATCCCAGTGTATGTCAGCACTGAGGCTGGTACAGTGAGTTTGAGCACAATACAGCTCTGACTGCCAGTCATTACCAACCTTGTCCTGCTGCATTTCTCATCTCAAGTGTATCCTTAGTGTATACAGCTGAAATAAGTGACCTCTCCAGATGAAAACCATCATCTGAGGCTAAATTCCAAATCTTTAGCTGTGAAACTGCAGCAGGGTGAGACCCACTTACCGTATCAGACATTAAAGCTGAGCTTCTAAGCTTAGCAAGATTATTATTAGCTCTGGATCCAGCACAAGGGGGCTGAGTTTGTCTGGAGTTTGAGCTCACCTCATGAAAACTTACAGAAAATCAGACAGTGCAGGGAAGTGATGGTCTTGAAGAAAGAGCTGAAATGTGTTAGACATCAGTGCTCTGAGAGAGAGGAGTGATGTGGATACAACTGCAGCAGCCTGGAACATACTGTAGAGCAGCAGAAGCTCCTAGAACTTCCTTGTTAAGTATTTAGAAAAAAATGGTAGGCTAGAGTGAATGTTTAAGCTGCCTCTCCTGGACATGGGTGGAAGCCCTATACTCCTTACATGTTACAGTGAACTGGACAAAACCATTTTGAGTCTTGTTTTCACTGTCGCAGAAATCAGGATATTTTTATGCTTAACGCCGCACAGATGTATAGTCTACTTTCATTTCTGCAGTAAAAATCTTTGCAAAATACAGAAAATGTGCAATACGAAATAAGATTGTGCAGATGGAGAGAGACAATGGAGTTTATTCTTTTTCTATGCACTCAGTTTTCTTTCAAAGATCTGCCTCAGCTTCATTCTCAAATTCCAAAACCAAGTAGATGAATTAATGCAGAAGAAAAGTTTCCTGCATTCTCTAGTTTAAAGAGTCCCACACACCTCTGGGAAAATACCACTTCTGAGAAAATATTTCAATTTTGCAAAACAACATTTTGAAGCTAACCAAAGTGGTTCCTTTCAAAAAGTCAATGCTTAGTTTCAAATTGCTGTTTCAACTCAGACTGTCATTTAAATACCACTGTGCAAGGAAATACCAATTTAAAGTAGAATGTTTCAGTCCAAAATAGCACTTCAAAGGAAAGGTTTATCAGTATGTCGTGGTTCGAGCCAAGTGACAAAGGAGCCACGTGGTCACTCCCTCGCTCGCTCCCCCCTACCAAGAGTGAGGGGAAGAGCCCGAAAGGAGCTGCAGGCAGAGCCTCCTGGGGTTGAGATAAAAACAGTTTAATGGTGAACATAAATGATAACAATAACAGTGAAATAACAGTAACGTTTAACCAGATATAACGCAGGTAACATGTAATGCGGATCTCACCACCCGGAACCCAGCGACGCGCCCGGACCGAGAACCGGAAAGCGAGGGAGCACCCCCAACCCGACCAGCTCCATATATATATACCCCGAGCATGACATCACAATGGTATCGAATATCCCTTTGACTAGCGACTAGTTTGGTTGAGCTATTCCCGACTAGCTCCTTTACTGAGAATTAACCCTATCCTAGCTGAACCCAGTACACAGTAACACTCTAAAATTTGATGGCATTGTTGCAAACCTTGGAAAACATTCAAGACTCAAAATCTCGTTACTCATCTGTCTTAATTTTCTTTAATGCAACAAGAAAGTTCCCAGAGAGAAAATGTCTTTTCTTGATTTGCAGTTTTACAGAAATCTGCCAAAGTGTGAACTATAAAGGTATTTTATAGTTCAAGGACCCTTAGTTACTGTTTCTACAAAACATAATGGTTAGGCTATCGCACATCATTAAGTTAAGAATAATTTCTCCAACCTAACAGACAAATACAGGTTTAGATAACAGCCAGTGGGAAGTCTGCTATCAGCATTGATGAGGACAAGTGCAGCCTCAGGTTCATTGCCTTTATATTTTTACCAGTGTGGTTCAGACAAGTGCTTGAACACCACGTGATCCACAAGCTGATGATGCAGAGTAGGCAGATTTCACCATTCTCTTAAATTCAGGCTGTCAAACTGTATGTTCATCAGTGAAAAGCAACTAATGTTGTGACTGGATTTAATCACTAGAAAAACTTGTGTATTTTCCTATTAAGAATTAATCAGAAGAGCAACCCTAGATATGTGATCTATTTCCTTATTTTATTAAAGAGTTTATGTTATTGTTCTCTGTTTCTCTGTTTTACCTCCCCCTCCACAGAAATGAATTCTTTTTTTTTTTTTCTGAGGTATTCATGCCATATAAATCTTACCTTTCTCATACTATCGCTTGTCATTTCTTTTGTTGTTGCAGTGTATTTTATATACTAGATTCTCCAATTCCCATGTAGAGTAGCTTAAACAGAGACAAAGGAAAGAATCCTATCCAAAGAGAAACTTTTCATTGAGTGCAAAGGGCCACAAATCTGTGGGTGGCGTAATTGTTTAAATAATTTTAAAAGCAAAGAAAGTAGATGTGGAAGGCAATTGCTGAACATTTACTTTCTGTCACAGATGGTTCATATTTTGCTTCAAGGGAACAAAGTTACATTTTATTCTACACCCAAGCTGTTAAAAACACACACACAAAGACACACAACAGTGTATGATAGCAATAAAAGATGAAAGTACTTTCCTGCATTAGCAGTACTAGTTCTAGCTGGCTCACCTTATTTTTGGTCAGTGTTTTAGTGCATCATTATTTTGTCTGAATTTCTAGTCATTTGAATACACTAAGCTAACAGGTGATGTTACTACTGGAAAACGTATGTGAAAATCAGCTTCAGTGCTTAGGAAAATATCTACTCTCAATCCTCTCTCTGCTGCTTTCCTAAAGATACAGGGCATGAGCCTGGGCTGCATCCCTGTGCTGCAGCAAGAGGGTCCTGCCATCCTGTGCACAGATGCTGGGAGGCTGAATTTGTTGCTGTGTGAAGCTGTTTCTGTTGTGTAATGGTGAGCAACAAAGAAAAACCTGCATGTAAATCTCATCATTTGGAAACAAAAGTTTCTTTCACAGACCCACTGGTGTTTTCAAACACACAGGAGATTTGTTTCTTTCCTCCTCTGCCTGGAGGAGCCCAGCTGCTGCAGCTGAACAAAGACACTGCATAGCCACACTGCACCAGGACTCCCAAGGGGGTGCCCTTTCTGCTCAGATTTCCTCACGGGCAGACCCTCTTCAGCCAAGCTCAAGCAATTTCTTGACACTTGTATTTCAGTCTAGGATAGGATTGTTCCACACAAGCAGTTAAAGCAGTCCTCATTTCCTGGGACAGCTGACATAGTCTGGTTTTAAAGCAGAGCAGCCCTAAGCACACATTTCACTGCACTGGTTTAAGGTTACGCTGTAAAGAAGACTTGTCTGCCCAGGAGGGTTGCTGCCTGCTGAAGGAACTGCACTGTATTGATCATCCTACATGAATTCCTCTGTGGATGCTTCTCTCATTTACTCCCTGTGGAGGAAATAGGACACATTGATGGGTTATCACTTCATCAATACAACCTCACAAGGCAGAGAAACCCCCACAGCACTCAGGTGGATGTGCTGCCATCATCACCAGAAGACATCTCGTAATACTCTGCACATCATCTCCCACTTTGGACCCTTTGGGTAGCTAGTTGAGCTTTGGGAGAAAGAGGAGGAGCACGAGGTCTGCTTAGACTGATTCTCATGTGGAAAGTGAATCATCAAATAATAACAGGAATTTATGAGCATTTGTTAAGAAGGATGGTACCTCTGAGATCTTCAGACAGATCCTGCCTCAACTTAGAGAAAAAAACAAGAAGATTCTCAAATACATCTCCTTACTCACACAGTTTATCTAGCACTGGTGTAGAGGCAACAGAGATTTCTGTCGGGTATGTGTAGAAATCTGTCATTAAATATGGGCATTATGTTACACCTCTGCACACCCCATGGATTGATCACCTTTGCTGAGAAAGGCACTTCTGAGCAAGCTCTATAACCTTCCATCATTCCAGAACTAATTCCTCAGAAGTCTCTGCACAAGGCATTACTTGATGATCCTTTCTCCTATAGCACAGGGACTCTATGCTGCAGAAGGATCAAAAGCTGTGCTGTATCTAATTTACCATGTAGACACATACTCTTCCTGTGTCAGAACACAACATTTTTGGGGGGATGGCTTTTACTAAATGGGTCTTTGCATGATGGGTTTAGCTGTTACAAGATTTGGACTCTGCATTTAAGAACTAAGTTTTGTTCTCAGTCTGACTTTCCATGCCTCACTCCCCTTTCCACTGTCGCCTCTAGTTGGTGAAGTGCATAGTGTTGTTCTGTTAAACAGCTCCTGCACACAGCCTGACTTTGTATTCTCCACATCCATAGGCATTGCCTGATGAGAGGGAGCATTGTACTGCCAAGAGCTGCTGGTTGGAAAAGTAATTGTGGTCCTGTATAGTGCTATTGTTGTTCAATATCACTGCTTGATCAGCAAAGCTGTAGCCTAACTTCTGCTGCAAGATTCAAGGGAAATGTGTGTCAGCAAGGAAACCCGGCAATAAATCCCTGACAGCTTATCGCCCCCTTCCAAGAAGAAGATGCACAGGAAGATTTAGAAGAATTCAGAGTTTTAAATTTCTTTTCTGTCAACATCACATCAAGTGCTGAGAAGGCACTTGACTAATGCAGCTCAATACTGATAAAGCCCGTAGAAGTCAGTCTTCTGCGAGAGATGAGGAAAAGACAGCAGCTGACCACAGCAAAGGGATGGAGAAGGCATCGGAAGGTCGGAAGAGCAGCAGAGCAAAAAGATAGATAAGCTGTGAGGCAAAACTGAGCTTTGAATTTATTTCAAAGTGGGAGTGAGATGTTTAAAATTATCAGTTGTGCTGAACGAGAAGGAACATTTGGAAGAGAGGTTAAGCTTAGCAAAGAACGATCACAGGTAGAGGATCCATGCCAGTAAAAACAGAACTCACATAAGATTTTCTTCCCAAATTAACTGCAGATTCATCTTTTGTCCTTCAGGAGTACCTTGTTCAATACATATGATAAACATTACAATCCCACACTGAGGCTTATGTACCAGAGTCATGAGATTAACCCAGCAGTGCAGCTTCTATTGAAAATAAGTAAATTCCTAGATTTTGCAGTAGGAAGGAAAGCTTTTAAACAGGTAACTGATACAAACAGGTGGAAACCATACTAAAGAAGGATGTGAGCTACCCGTATATTTCAGTGACAGACCTTACTTCAGCCCACTGGGTGCAGCAGGAAAAATCACCCTGGCGTGTTGTAGGACAAAAGTTGTTCAGAATAGCTCATGGGATAAAGGCTCACAGGGCAGTGAGAAGTCTCCTGTACCATTCTTCCTGGATATTACAGGCAAACATGGAAGAAAACTTCAGTGTGATGACACCAACATTCCCTGGGTACTAAGGGGTACTGGCTACCTAGAGCACAGCTCTGCCAGGTTGGCATCAGAGATTACAGATACGAAGTCTTGTCCTTGGAAAGAAAGGGAATTGTTGTACATGTTGTATTATGTTTAGAACAGGCTTTCTACTTGCTCCCACTCGACTGTAGAAGAAAACTCCCTCAGATCAGTTTCAACATCAGCTGATGAAGGCCTTTGACTATTTTCACAGAGCTGTTTTATATGCAGTATCCACCTGTAATGTCAGTAGGATATGATGGACACACCCTCATGCTGCCTTACAGTACTGACAATCACCATCTCTTAGACTGCCATCAGTGGACTTGAAAAAGTTTTACTTGGAAGGGATTACACCAGCATAGCTGATGAGAAAACTGAGCTACAGAGAAGTGACTTTCTGGAGGCCACTCAGCTAGGGTCAGAACTCAGCAGAGTCCAGATCTCTGGGGTCTTCTTCTAGATCTGGGTGGTGCCTCTGCCCCATCTATGCCACAGGAGTGGTTCTAGGAATTGCAAAGGCACCTCGGAGGCTTTCTTATATTGCAGCGGGTTCCCCATTGTTAGCATAGACAAACTCAAGGCAAAACAATAGGGTGAATATAAGCATTCGGGTTAATACAAGCATTTGGCAATAGCTTATTGGAAGAGTTCTGCTGCCTGAAAACTGCCACAACAGTTTGTTATCCTGATACTATGCCTGTTCCTTCTGTGTTATTACTCCTTCAAAACTGACTGTGTAACTATTTTGATAACAACATCTCAAAACTGCTTTACAGCAAAGGCTAGACAAAATCGTATCTGTTAAGAAAATAATAATTAAAAAAACTCTAATTATCCCTCTCCCTGGGTTGTTTCACAAGCAAAAATGGAGGAAACAGGTTATGGAAAAGAAGAGTGAATTGGAAAGGGAATATGCTGGAGAATGATACCTCATTTTACTAAAAACCAGATAGCCATCTGAGTGCTGACAAAACAATCAGATTGAATTCTTAAGGCTTGTGTGATACAGTCATATGATGATTGTGGCAAGAGTGAGAACGATACTGTTCTAACAATTCTGTGTCATCTGTGGAGAAGTCACATTAATGCTCACTGTCAAAGCTAGTTTAGTTGGATATCTAAATTAATGGTCTGGCTATCCAAATAAATTTCCTTAGATGTCTAAGTAATCCACCTTCACTGGAACACATAACTTATCATACCTGTCCATAGTGGGATCTCTGGGTAAAAACAGAACTCAAAACCAAAATTAAAGGCCATATGTAACAGGAGCACAGTTCCTCACTTTTCCTTTTATTCATTGCAGCAATACAAATACCTTATTTACTTCGTGGTAGTTTATGGACATGTAACTGCTAGCTACGCAAGGCAATGAAACTTAAATCTTCACTCGATGAGCTTAGATTGAACCTGCAGGAAGCAACATAAATTAAATGTATTATTCATTTCTTCCTTTCTTATTTGCTGCTAAGGATATGAGAGTTTGCTGTTGAAATGGCTTATGATTTTGGAGTGCAATAAAAATGAAATCAATGGCCAGCATGTCCAATACTTAAAAACAATTCTTTATGGTATAAAAGTTTATTTCCTGTGGTGTCTTTCATATCAACTATATTCCAACAGGTTATGTGTAGTAAAAGGATACATTTACAGAGATAAATAATAAATAGAAAAGGGAAAGAGCAATTAAAGAGATACTAGCAAGGGAAAAATATGACTAATATACTATAGAACAAATATTTCTCTCACTCAGTTTTGTAAAAGGATATTGGTCCATAATGATTAACTTGGTGGGATCCTGTTGGAAGTGGTAAAAACCCCAGCACAGTCCATTTTCAAAGGCCACAATCATCAGCAGCTTATCAACTGCTGCACTGGAGGATATGCTAATGTTTAAAGGGCATCAGATCAGGCCCATAAAAGCTAATTGAATCACCATGTATTGGATCAAGCTTGAGTGTATTTACTAAGCCAATAATATACATCTATTTTTTTTTATCTAGATCTCTACATCAAAAGAACAAAACCCAAAAAGGCCTTTTTCAACAATGACAGCAAATCACCAAAGGAAGAGAAAAACTCTTTTAACTCTGCTAACTTGATGCTTTTTTAGCGTTTTTTGCTCAGGTGTCATTTCGCAAGATAATTGGAAGAAAATGTGTTTTCAGACTGTAAAATAAACTCAGTAGGGAATAAAGGGAAACTATTAGGTTTTTCTGAAATGCAAAATGCGGTAACTGAGGTAGTTGAAGTATTCTGAAGTATTTTGAGATATTTTGAAGTATATATTCTTTGCCTCAGTCTTCACTGGCAACCGCTCGAACTACATCACCCATATCACAGAGGGTGTTGGCTGGGTCTGGGAGAGCGAAGAACCACCCAGGGTAGGAGCAAATCAGGTCCGGGAACACCTAGAGAACCTGAAGGTGCACAAATCCATGGGACCTGATGAGATACATCCACGGGTCCTGAAGGAACTGGCAGCTGAAGTTGATGGGCCACTAGCCATCATATTTGAGAGGTCCTGGCAGTCTGGTGAGGTTCCCGCAGATTGGAAAAGGGGGAATATAGTCCCCATCTTTAAAATGGAACCAAAGATAACCCAGGGAACTACAGACCAGTCAGCCTTACCTCTGTGCCAGGCAAAATCATGGAACAGATTCTCCTGGTAGCTGTACTAAGGCACATAGAAGATAATCAAGTGGTTGGTGACAGCCAGCATGGCTTTACCAGGGGCAAGTCGTGCCTGACTAATTTAATGGCCTTCTACGACACAGCTACAGCGCTGGTTGATGTGGGAAAAGCAACGGATGTCATTTTCCTGGACTTGTGAAGGCGTTTGACACTGTCCCACATGACATCCTTGTCTCTAAAATGGAGAGACATGGATTTGACAGATGGACCACTCGGTGGATAAAGAACTGGCTGGATGGTCGCACTCAAAGAGTTGTGGTCAATGGCTTGATGTCCACATGGAGACCAGTGACAAGCGGTGTTCCTCAGGGGTCTGTTCTGGGTCCAGTGCTGTTCAACATCTTTGTCAGCAACGTGGACAATGGCAGCAAGTGCACCCTCAGTCAGTTTGCCGACGACACCAAGCTATGTGGTGCTGTGGACTCACTTGAGGGAAGAGATGCCATCCAGAGGGACCTTGACAGGCTTGAGAAATGGGCCAGTGCAAACTGCATGAGCCTCAACAAGTCAAAATGCAAGGTCCTTCACCTGGGTCGGGCCAAATACACAAATACAAACTGCGCACAGAGTGGGTTGAGAGTAGCCCTTAAGAGAAGGATTTGGGAGTGTTGATTGATGAGAAGCTCAACATGAGCCGGCAGGGTGCTCATGCAGCCCAGAAGGCCAACCGCGTCCTGGGATGTATCAAGAGAAGCGTAGCCAGCAGGTCAAGAGAGGTGATTCTCCCCCTTTACTCTGCTCTTGTGAGACCCCACCTCGAATACTGCATCCAGTTCTGGTGTCCCCATCATAAGAGGGGTATGGAACTATTGGAGAGCATTCAGAGGAGGGCCACAAAGGTGATCCAGAGGCTGAAGCACCTCTGGTACGAGGACAGGCTGCGGGAGCTGGGATTGTTCAGTCTTGAAAAGAGAAGACTTCGGGGGGACCTAATAGCTGCCTTCCAATACCTGAAGGGATCCTACAGGAAGGCTGGGGAGGGACTTTTTACAAGAGTGTCCACTGATAGGACAAGAGGAAATGGGTTAAAGTTGAAGGAGAATAGATTTAGATCAGATCTTAGGAAGAAATTCTTCAGTACGAGGGTGGCAAGACTTTGGAATAAATTACCCAGAGATGTTGTGGTTGCCCCCTCCCTGGAGGTGTTCAAGGCCAGGTTGGACAGAGCCTTGAGGAGCCTGATCTAGTTGAGAGGCGTCCCTGCTCATGACAGGGAGGTTGGATTAGATGATCTCTAAGGTCCCTTCCAACCTAGGCCATTCCATGAGTCTATGATTCTATGATATTGAAGTATTACTTCCATTAGGTTATTTATTTATTTATTTTCTAGTAGAGAAGTTCAAGTCCTCCAGATACAATGGGAAAAGAACAATCTGTTATGGTGGAAAACAACAAACAGAATACTAGCACAAACGAAGACCAGGGCAGAATGCAGAATAAAAAGAAGTGGTAAAAATGCTGTCCTTAAACTAACATTTTTCAGCTTCAAAATGTGCTTTATGCAGGCTTGGGATAGACTCTATTTTCTGTCTGACAGAACGGGTATGTTCACAGATACTTAAAAGAAAATTCCAATAATATAACCTCATATATTTTTAAATGTGGTATGCTGGTTTCACAGATAATCACTAATGATTTTCAAACCTTCATGAATGTGCTAGATTTAAACAGAATTTTTTTTTTTTTTGAAAAGAGATACTGTCTTACAGGAGTAGAATAAATTCTAAGTAAATTATGGCCAAGAAAGATTTCTGTCTATGATTATATTCTGAATGTGAAAATGAGGGAAATAAAAAACTTATTTAAAACAAAGCACCATGCTGACGTACAAAATAGTTGCAAACAGCATCAGAGTAAATTTAATCTGAAAATCTAAAGACCAGTAATCAGCAAAGGAGAAAATGTCTGAGTAAGGCCTCCAAGAGGACTAATCATGGTGCAAGAATAAAGTAGTTTCCAGACTCAGCAGACTGGGCCCCGGTGAGATGGTGTCCAACAGGAGGTCACACACACTGCCCAGGAAAGCTACTTCTCACCAGAGAATCTTCCTTCCATTCCTGTCCCAAGCATCTTTTACAAGCTCTTTTCTTCCTTCAGTTTCCTAAATTTCCTTCTGCTGGCCTTGATTTTGTGCCTTTCTAGCTTGAAGGTCAGTATTTAAACCCCTTCCTCAACTGGTTTGTTATCACTACACAGCAAATCTCCCCTCGGTACTCATTGTGCAGCCAAAATCTCTTGTGCCTCGTTCACTCCAGGCCCTCTAGAAAGTCTCTGCTGAGACATGGTTTAAGTAGAAATATGAAGCGAAAGAACTACAGATTTTGGCAGCGGCTGCTGAGAACATGCTGAAAATAGGAAAATATTTTCTTTCCCCAGAGGAAAGACAACTTCGTGACAGGCTTGGAGAAAAAAGAGAGTGACAAATGTCTTGTTACCAACAAGGCAGTCAAGATTTCTTAGCCTATTTATTTTAACACTGCAATAGTCAAATAAGTTCTTGAGCAGTTATTTCAGATTATCTGGATTTACCTGGTTATCTGGGTTTACACATCACCCACCTCACATGAAGAGACTGTGATTTCAGAGAAACATTAGCTAGAGAAGACAACCCTTACTCTTCATTTGAACCTTATCAAAGGCACTGCCAGGCATGTCTGTGAAAACACAGAGGTTTTCCCTCAGACTAAAACACACTACTTGAATTTTTTTTTTTTTTTGTATTATTTTCTCAAACTCTCCTGGCTTGGAGGGGAACCATTCCAAAGGATGTAATAATCAAGAGTCTCAAAGACAAGCTTCTTCCTAGTAATCTACATTTACAGCCTCTTTTCTACATCACTTTATAAACTTGCACCATGTAGATACCATGATGGGTCTTAAACTGCATCACCATGTAGAGTAAATACAGTAACCTTGTTCTTAGGCCTTGATACTCGTTCTGCTAGTCTTCAGCGTGACATGGAAAGTCATAATCAGGTCCAATGTCTAAGCTGGACAAAATCAGTGTAGAGACACACACACGTTTTTATCAATGAGACTAATTAGTTATCAGAACAACACACCTAGGATCACAGTGGATTTTGCAGTCTTTTATTTTTTAAAAAAAACCCAACAAACCGAACTTATTAAGCCATTTTTTGAGCAGTGTTCCAACTGTGAAAATAAAATAAATAATCTTCTCACTGTAAATGCATTTTATCAGCAGGGTTCCCAAATTTAGCTGCCTAGATACCAAAAAAAGAGATTTCCAGGGCACTGTGCAAGCTGTAGAGTCAATAACTTCAACAGCTTTTAGATCGTGCATCCAGCACTGTCATCTTTTCAGGAGTAGCAGCTCTTGTGTGGGGGCAGAAAAACAAAAATACCGTGATACTTAGGCAACTAAATCTCCATACCCTCAGCGAAAGAGTTAATAAGCAGATCTTTCTACACTAAGTGGACTTGTATGCATGTGGGAATCTCAATAATAGATGTTATATATGTTTAGAGAGCAGAGTTGAAAATTTGAAAGCAAAAGCCTTCCTTACAAAGGCAGTTCCCCAAAAGAAACAAAAATCCCCAAACACCATTGATAAGAAGATGTGACCGGCTTTGAAAGAACCCTTGTATTGCCAGCTGTGCAGAATCGTGTTACAGACTGAGAAGCACCAGATTCTAAGCTGGTTTGTTACTTTTTGTCCCCTGTGGTCCATTTACAATTTACTTGTCTTGGATCTTTGAAGTAAGCCCAGCTTGTAACAACAAATACCCGCTGAATCCTAGATTAATAAATGTGGTTTAGGATATTAAGCTTTCTATGCAGTACTATCTCAAGCATCAGGATACAGATAACTAAAGCATTTATATTTAGTAAAACCCTTTATTTTAAACCATGATAAACTTTTGTAGCTGAAAGAAGTGCCTGTTGAACGGGAGGACAGCAATCACTGGCTTTGTGAGACATCTAGTGGGAAAAAAGGCTATTATCATGGTCACACTGATAGAAAGAGATGGATAATCCTACAAACACAACAACATTACAGTGAGAAACACAACGGTACTTGCACTTGAGTGCCTGGGGAAAACAGTCACCTGCTACTTTGAGTGGATTTCCTAGAGTGAAAACTCTTTCATTGCAGTCTGGCAGCACAACTGCAGTAGAAGAGACATTTCCTCCTCCCGCAATGATCTTTCCTGTTGTTACATGGTAAAAACAGTGGTAAAGGTGAAGTAGCTTAGATATCAGCGATGGATGACAACTTCAACATGTTACCAGGGTCTCGTGCAGCCCATTGTGAGCCCATCTGGTGTGCTCATCTTTTGCTGTTTGTTCCCATTCCTACTTCTCCCAGCCATAAGGATGTATGTAAGCTCTAGTGGATCACGCTATAGATTTGCACAGTTCAGCATTTCTTTCCAGAAATGGACCCTGAAGAGTTACAGGCCTTCCCAGAGAATCCTTCCAGCCTCCAGCAGCTTCTGGCTGAGAAACTCCTCTGTTAGAAATGTTACTTTTATGTCAAACTGCATTTTCTTCCATTCAATTTAATTAATCATACTTTTTTATCCAAGATAACTTTTAGCATTCACAAACCCATAACAATGTTTTCTAGACTTCAGCGCCTATGATGAAATACCTCATTCTGACTTCAAGTCTGACACTGCCTGATTTCATTTAATGTCTCCCAGTTGTGGCATTAGCCTCCTTCTATGTTCCGTCTCTGTATTGCTCAGTTTTATAGCCATCTCTTCTGTTCCTCCATCTAATGAATCTTTTTTGCAGGCAGTAGAATCCTTGCCTATTTAGTTGATTCCGCAACAGGTGCCATTGCAAACCTTTGTTTATGTTAGCCACCTTCTGAAACATCTTTGGTTTTAGGTCTTCTAGGTCCTCTCAGCAACAGGAGTTCTGAACTGGGAACAGTGGTCAGGATAGACTCACAACATTAATTTCTGTGGTGGCCTAACGGTATTTCCTTTTTTCTTTACTTTTTCTTTCCTATTTTTTCTTACTATTACATGCTTGACTGCCACTGCAAAGTGATCTGGCATTTTCACGGAAATATGTTAGGAATCTTTTTCCTGGGAGATAATAACTAGTGCTGAATCCATCACTGTGGCTGTTTTTTTCCCTCCAAGTACATCATTTCATGTTTGGCAGCACTGGGTTTAACTGAGTGTTGTATTCTCCAGCTTACCAACAACATGAGATCTTTCTACACAGCAAGTAATCCTTCATAGCTGTTTCTTGGGTTTACTGCCCTGAGTAATCTATTATCACATGCAAAATTTGTTTTCCCCTTCTCACCTTATTTTTCTTCATCATTTATTAATAGGTCAAAATAGTACAGATCCTAGGAGAAACTCCCAGCAGACTGAAAAAACTTGCTTTCATTCCTATTCTTTATTTCTGCCAGTAAGCAGTTATGAATCCATGAAGGACATTTAATCTTATTTTGTCATAGATTAGGGCTTTTTTTGACACTTTGAGAAATCTTGTTGAAAGTCTTCTGGAGGTGAGTACGTGCTCACATAGCCAGGAGCTTCTTTGAAGAGTTCCCAACATATTCCTGAGATGCTCTTTTCTTCCTGTAAAGTCACACGCGCTCTGCTTCACTATGGCATGTAAACCCATAGCTCTGCCATGTCTAATCTTTTAACGCAGCTTCCACCAACTTTTTCAGTAAGGCTTGTTTTGACTCACTAGTTTGTTGTTGCTTGCTTCCTGTGTTATGCTGCTAATATGTTTCCTAAATAATATATGCACATACCCCACGAAGTGTTGTTGATAACCCACCTCCCAAGTGCATGCAAGTGTAAGGTTTGTGCCCATTATGCTAAAATGAGTTTGATATGCACATGACAGACATAACGAAGATGAGAAGTCCTGCCTTCATACTATCATTCTTGTGAAGAAGAAATAAAAGGAAGGCCATTTGGCAGTGCTGCTGTGGAGCCCAGACTGAAGTCCACTGCACTCGCTGTTCTGTCATCCTCTTCCTTATCATCTCTCATTTCCGGTGCCTGCCCCAGTCACAAGCAAACCCTTAGGGGGTTATGTCCCTTAGGGGGACATAACAATCCAGAAATAGAGGGCCAGCAACAACCAGCTTCTACAGCCATGAGACTACGCTACATTAAAGATGGGTATTCTTGTCTGAATGCATATTTGATACCTTTGGTCTTTTAAGGGCCCAATACCTTACATCTTAGAAATAATTTATCATTAAATCAATTGGGAACAATGCCAGCTCAGCATGGGAGCTTTTCCCCTGATTTCAGTGAGCTCACAGAACATAAATCAGGTTAAACACAGGTAAATGAGAGCTAGGTAAAATGAGAAAGTTCTGTTTCTGTTCTTGAACTTGCACAATTCATACATCCCAGTTCTCTGCTCCCAGTTCTCCTGTCCCATAATCTCTCTTCAAAGACAATCACAGAATCACAGAATCATATAATCATAGAATCATAGAATGTTAGGGATTGGAAGGGACCTCGAAAGATCATCAAGTCCAATCCCCCTGCCAGAGCAGGAATGCCTAGATTATGCTACACAGAAACGTGTCCAGGCAAGTCTTGAATGTCTCCAGAGAAGGAGACTCCACAACCTCTCTGGGCAGCCCGTTCCAGTGTTCAGTCACCCTCACTGAGAAGAAGTTTCTTCTCGAGTTTAAGCAGAACCTCTTATGTTCCAGTTTCAGCCCATTACCCCTTGTCCTATCAGTGGTTGTCACCGAGAAGTACCTGGCTCCATCCTCGTGACACTCACCCTTGATATATTTGTAAACATTAATGAGGTCACCCCTCAGTCTCCTCCAAACTAAAGAGCCCCAGCTCCCTCAGTCTTTTCTCATAAGGGAGATGCTCCACTCCCTTAATCATCCTAGTTGCCCTGTGCTGGACTCTCTCCAGCAGTTCCCTGTCTTTCTTGAACTGAGGGGCCCAGAACTGGACACAATGTTCCAGATGGGGTCTCACCAGGGCAGAGTAGAGGGGAAGGAGAACCTCTCTCGACCTACTAACCACTCTTCTTCTAATACACCCCAGGATGCCATTGGCCTTCCTGGCCACAAGGGCACAGTGCTGGCTCATGGTCATCCTGCTGTCCACCAAGACTCCCAGGTCCCTTTCCCCTACACTACTCTCTAATAAGTCATTCCCCAACTTATACTGGAACCTGGGGTTGTTCCTACCCAGATGCAAGACCCTACATTTACCCTTGTTATATTTCATTAAATTTTTCACCGCCCAACCCTCCAGCCTGTCCAGGTCTCGCTGGATGGCAGCACAGCCTTCTGGTGTGTCAGCCACTCCTCCCAGCTTGGTGTCATCAGCAAACTTACTGATAGTACTCTCTAGTCCCTCATCCAAGTCATCGATGAATATATTGAATAATACTGGTCCCAGTACCGACCCTTGAAGGACTCCACTGGATACAGGCCTCCAACCAGACTCCACCCCATTGACCACAACTCTTTGGCTTCTTCCCCTTAGCCAGTTCACAGTCCACCTTACTACCCGAGAGTCTAGACCACACTTCCTCAGTTTAGCAGCAAGGATGCTGTGGGAGACTGTGTCAAATGCTTTACTGAAGTCAAGGTAGACCACATCCACTGCTCTGCCATCATCTATCCACCTTGTTATATCCTCATAAAAGGCTATGAGGTTAGTCAAGCATGACTTCCCCTTGGTGAAACCATGTTGACTGTCTCTAATGACCCTCTTATCCCTGATATGCCTTGAGATGGCACCAAGGATAAGTTGTTCCATCACTTTCCCAGGGATGGAGGTGAGGCTGACCCGTCTGTAGCTTCCTGGGTCCTCCTTCTTGCCCTTTTTGAAGACTGGAGTGACATTTGCTTCCCTCCAATCCTCAGGCACCTCTCCCGTCTCCCAAGACTTGGCAAAGATGATGGAGAGTGGTCTAGCAATGACATCAGCCAGCTCCCTCAGCACCCATGGATGCATCCCGTCTGGACCCATGGATTTATGGATGTCCAGATTGCTTAATTGGTCCCTAACCCCATCCTCATTGACTAAAGCAAACTCCTCCACTGCCCTGACTTCCTCTGGGGCCTCAGGGGAACGGGGCTCCTCAGGACAGCCTCCGGCAGAGTAGACAGAGACAAAGAAGGCATTCAGTAACTCTGCATCACAGAATGTCAGGGGTTGGAAGGGACCTCAAAAGATCATCTAGTCCAGCCCCCCTGCCAGAGCAGGATCACCTGCAGTAGATCGCACGGGAACGCGTCCAGGTAGGTTTTGAACGTCTCTAGAGAAGGAGACTCCACAACCTCCCTGGGCAGCTTGTTCCAGTGCTCTGTCACGCTCACAGTGAAAAAGTTTTTTCTAATATTTTTGCGGAACCTCCTATGTTCCAGCTTGTACCCATTGCCCCTTGTCCTGTCATTGGACGTCACTGAGAAGAGCCTGTCTATGTCCTCCTGACACTCTCCCTTGACATATTTATAAAGATTAATGAGGTCACCCCTCAGCCTCCTCTTCTCCAAGCTAAAGAGACCCAGCTCCTTCAGCCTTTCCTCAAAAGGGAGAGGTTCCACTCCCTTCATCATCTCTGTGGCTTTGTGCTGGACTCTTTCAAGCAGTTCCCTGTACTTCTTGCACTGAGGAGCCCAGAACTGGACACAATATTCCAGATGTGGCCTCACCAAGGCAGAATAGAGGGAGAGGAGAACCTCTCTCGACCTACTGGCCACACCCCTTCTAACACACCCCAGGATGCCATTGGCCTTCTTGGCCACGAGGGCACATTGCTGGCTCATGGTCATCCTGCTGTCCACTAGAACCCCCAGGTCCCTTTCTCCTACACTGTTCTTCAGCAGGTCAGTCCCCAACCTGTACTGGTACTTGGGGTTTTTCTTTCTCAAGCGCAAAACTCTACACTTGCCCTTGTCGAACTTCATCAGATCTCTCCTCGCACAGCCCTCCAGCCTGTCCAGGTCTCGCTGAACGGCTGCACAGTCTTCTGGTGTGTCAACCACTCCTCCCAGTTTCTTGTCATCAACAAACTTGCTGACAATGCTCTCTAATCCCTCATCCAGGTCATTGATGAATATATTGAAAAGCACCGGCACCAGCACTGACCCCTGAGGGACCCCACTAGACACAGGCCTCCAACTAGACTCTGCCCCATTGACCACAACTCTCTGGCTTCTTCCCTTCAACCAGTTAGCAACCCACCTCACTACTTGGTCATCCAGACCACACTTCCTCAGTTTACCTATGAGGATGCTGTGGGAGACTGTGTCAAATGCCTTGCTGATATCCAGATAGACCACATCCACTGCATGGCCACCATCCATCCACCTGGTTATGTCTTCATAAAAGGCTATCAGGTTGGGCAAACATGACTTCCCCTTGGCAAAGCCATGCTGACTGCTCCTAATGACCCTCTTATCCCTGACGTTCCCAGAGACAGCACTGAGGTTAAGATGTTCCATCACCTTTCCAGGGATGGAGGTGAGGCTGACCAGTTTGTAGTTACCCGGGTCATCCTTCCTGCCCTTCTTATAGACTGGAGTGACATTCGCTTTCCTCCAGTCTTCAGGCACCTCACCTGTTACCCATGACTTACCAAAGATGATGGAGAGTGGCCTAGCAATGACTTCTGCCAGCTCTCTCAGCACCCGCGGGTGCATCCCATCAGAGCCCATGGATTTATGGATGTTCAAGCGTTCAAATTGATCCTTAACCCACTCCTCATCAACCAGGGCAAACTCCTCCTTTATCTTGACTTCCTCTGGGGCCTCAGGGGACTGAGGCTCCTGAGGACAATCTCCAACAGTGTAGACAGAGGCAAAGAAGGCATTCAGCAACTCTGCCTTCTTTCTGTCCTCTGTCTCCAGGGCACCCACCTCATTCATCAGAGGGCCTACATTGCCTCTAGTGTTAGTTTTATCTGCAATGTATTTGAAAAAGCCCTTTCTGTTGTCCTTGACCTCCTTCACAAGTTTTAATTCCAAGGAGGCCTTAGCTTTTCTAATCGCCTCCCTACACTCCCTGACAGCTGTCCTATACTCCACCCAAGTGGCCAGCCCTTCCTTCCACAATTTATATACCCTCCCCTTCCACCTGAGTCTGCCCAGCAGATCCCTGGTTAACCATGCAGGTGTCCTGGATCTCTTTCTTGATTTCCTACCTGTTGGGATGCACTGATCCTGAGCCTGGAAGAAGTGGTCCTTGAATACTGACCAACTCTTTTGGACCCCTTTACCTTCCAGTTCCCTGTCCCATGGAGTTTCCTCATTTCTGCAAAATCTATCAAGTTCCCCATGGCCATATATGTATTGGGATGCTGGCCTGTCTTTTCGAAACATCTAATAATCAGGGATAGAGCCCTAAATTCTACATAAATCGTTAAGTGAAGTAAATGCTGGCAAGTAATTTCTTTATTGTTTGAACAATATATCCTGTGAAGACTTCCTCCCACCCTTAAAAAAAACAGTTCGTGAAACAGGAGTTTACCTCATTTTAACAATCACTGCAGTACCAAGGTTCACTAATAAACACTGATGTGTTAAGATTAAGCAAGAGCACAGTCTGAAAGATCAGTATTGTGTCATGCTTTGAAACTTAACATCTGGCTTTGGTGGACTGCCAGTGAAATTCTGGTACGGTTAACAAAGGCTGCCCTGCTTCGAGTTGTGGAAAAATATTGGTGTGTAGACAGCTAGCAGAAGAAGAAGAGAATAAAGTATGTTACATCTGCCTTCTTGCTACCAGTCACTAAAAAAAATTGGCCAAGATATGTATTTGAGTAGTCAATGGAGCATTGCTTGTAATAAGAAGAGACATAAGAGGGTTTACTAATGCTTGAAGTTAGCCACGCTACTGCTAGCAAAGGAGAATTCAGAACATGCTCTCATACATCAAATCTCTGCTATGTTGTTTATGAGCAGCAATTTGAAATCAAGATTGGATTTGCAGAGGTATGTGAATTGTAAACAGTTTGCAGAAATGGCAACCAAGATTCCAGCATGCTTACTGTAGTCCTGGAGAGGTTTGTGAAGCATTATTGTTCTCTAAACTTAATTACCAGGTACAGTTAAATCCCAGAACAGATTTTTATCTTGCATCATGCAAGGAAGGCTGAATTTGATCTTTTGAAGGCATGTCAGTCAGTTGCTGGGAATATCATGTGCATGGTCAGCATCAGATATGCTCACTTATCTATTTCAACACAGCTAAAAGAATCTCTCTAATATTTTCTGTTTAACCCTGAAATGAATCCAAATAACTATGGCAAGGTCCTTGCATAGAATTCTGTGCAGAGGACACTTTTCACTAACAAAGCTTCAGCAGGAACACAAAGTAAGAGCTCTCTTGTAATGCTTTGGAAGAAACTGAAATGGTTTTATGCTCTACTACAGTATCAAAACTTGTAAAGTCACGAAGTTTATGATCTAGAGAGGTGACAAGAACCATCTGCACAATGTGATCACTTTAATCACGGCAAATGCAGGAGCTCAGACTTGCAGTTCATTGTAAGATCACTAAGGAAAGCTGGCCCACTGCCAGTGAGTTTATGTCGCATATGAGAGGTTCCACTTACCAGAATAGGCTGAAAACCCCCATGTTAAAGTATCACCAGCCAAAGCAGCCCAGGAGCAAAAATTCAGAGGTAGCGTTTTCAGTGTTCAGCACCCAGAGTTTTGGCTCAACAAAAACTTGCAGCAATTTCTAAACATATGAGCTGCCTAACAAATTGAAATTGGCATTCAGAATCTGGTTTGCACGGAGTACAGCTTTGACTGAAGGCACTCTCAGCACTTCCCAGCTCTGTAAAATTCTACACAAGTGTGCTATGGCAAGAATATTCAGTCAATAACTGGGGATTTGTAAGTTTAAAATAGCACCAGCTGAAATAGTAGGCTAGCATCACATAAACATTTTTGCACTTTAAATTCTGATGTCAGGCATTCGACTGCAAATGCGGCCAACATTTTCCCAAGCCACTTACGTAATACAGAGTAAGGGTGAGCAGAGATTTAACAAATAACTGGAGAAAAAGTCTGACAACCGAAAATTGTTAGGCTGAAGAAGCAAAAAGAGATGTGTGAGCATCTTTGTGGTAACACTGGCTGAACAAAACCATCGCAAGGTCTGCAGCGCTGGACAAAGGAAGCAGAAGAGGTTCAAGGTTTGGTCTTCCTGCTTGCGGGAACCTTGCTACAACCTGAGTCTCTTCAAAAAGGTACGGATTCTAGAGCTCTTAAATTAGAAACAGGTTTAGGAAGCACCTAACTGCGTGATAAATTTGCTATGAGATTATAGGCACACTTTCAAATTAAGCGTAATTTTTGCCCAGTTCTACCTCTGATACTGTATCTGAGTAGGTTTGAGGTTGTGTGTGTGCTGCCAGCCCCAGGTTCCGAGGCGGGGGTCGGGCGGGTCGGTGGCCGCCAGAGGGTGCCCCTGGCCCGCCGTCCCCGCCTGGGCTCGCCCGGTCCTTCCCCGGAGCTCAGGTCTGGTCTCTTGGATCTCTCTTCCTCCACCCTGCAAAGCAATCTCCCTTTCCTGAGCACTTTTACTTAACAGGGAATATCTGTTTGTGCTGGGTTCAAAATTCGGAGACGTTGCCCTCGAAAGACAGAAGGACACATGAAGTGGGAGAAGCCATACGAAAAATAAAATAAAATAATAAAAAAACAAAATAAAAATAAAATAAAATATAATAAAATGATAAAATAAAATAAAATAAAATAAAATAAAATAAAATAAAATAAGGTATTATGGGAAAATTAGAAAGGTAGACCTTGAAACAAAACAGGCAAAAAGAAAAGAGCAACAAGTTCAGAGCATATTCAGAGTGCAGGTGGAGGGGTGAACAGGCAGAGAAGCAGTTTAGCCTATAATGCTGTTTCCTCCTCTCATATTAGAAAGGCAGAACTAGGAGAAAATCTGAGCAGGAGTATTATTACAGGACTCTTGCAGATGTGATGTTTTAGGATGCTTGTTCTCAGCTATTTGTAAAATTCTTACCCTTTGTTCTCATTTTTTCTTATAATCATTAGAAGACATCTTCCTTAAGTAACTAATTAACTGCTGCCAACTACTAGGTGGGAGCACTTTCCAGATATTTTACATCAGGCTGAATAAGTTCAAGATGATTTGGGGTTTGACTTCCTATGGTTAAGATTCTCATATTACTGACACAGGCTTTATTTTCATTACAATTTGTTTGAAATTAGTGGAATTGTTCCAAATTAAAGTGGGTTTGTTCAGGAAGAAAATCAGGTCTTCGGACCACAAAAATAGAGTTAAAAGTTTTCAGCATGAGTTTGTATATTCTGTTGTGCTGTTCTGCTTACAGAACAGTTTGTCTGGATCACAGAATTATGCCACCTATGGCCCAATGTTTTTTTAATTAATATGTTAATACACAGCTTTTGCAAGTCTCAGGGAAAGATACTGAAGATCAGAATGGAATAATGCAATAACATCTTCAGAAGCTCTTAAGGCCTTTTCCCCACAAGTGAACTTAAAAATTAGTTATCAAAGGTGTTAATTGCCCTATTTACTTCAGCAGGTTGAGTCTGAAACCTGCTGTCAACATTTGACTTCAGTGCCACTGCGCTTAACCTCAGTGCCAGAAGTACTACCTGCCAAAACAATCTCCATCTTAAGCGACTTCTAAAACAAAAATACCTGGTCTTACTACTACGATCAGACCAATCTGGTGAAACATTGTGGAGAACCTACCTCAGACGTAATATTTCCATCAGGGGTAGAACTGAGCAAAAATTATACTTAATTTGAAAGTCTGCATGTAATGTAGTTTATCACGCAATTAGGTGCTTCCTAAACCTGTTCTAATTCAAGAGTTCTAAGCTTCCTAGCTTTTTTTTTCAGAGATTCAGGTCATAACAAAGACTGAAAGGACTGTAAAGCACAGTCCTAAATATATCAGGAATGACAATAATGCAGTGTGTAATTCCTCTGGTTAATAGTGGCTTTCACAAATATTTGTGGTACCCATGCAGCTGAAGTCTCTTTGAACAGAGGACAGAAGAAACACCGGATACACTTTTTGCATGCATTGTCTTTCTCAGCCACACTGCCCACTCCAGCCACTCTCAATTTCTTTTTCAAATGCCAATTAACAGGTGTGAGAAATGCTACTTCTTATCCAGAGACCGATGTCTGCATAACAGTGATACTATCTTGGCAATCCAGTCTGCAGCATAAATATCATGGTGTTTGAGCCCTTGGGGCCTGTGGAGTTTACAACTATGCTGTCAAGATCTCTTCATTGGGATAGTCCTTGAAGTCCTGCCAAGACGCAGGGGACTCTGGTGCTTTTATGTGCTCCCAAACACATCTCTGGCTCCAAGAGTCAACACTCTCGTCAGGCTGAGTGATGGTGTGAATCTCAACCCGCAAGCTGAGATTCCAGCGGGGAGTGTGACAGTGCATGCTTGCATGATGATGCCAAAGAAGCAGGTGACACTGGCAGATAGCTGCAAGGAATAGTAACTGGGTGGCTTCTTGTTACATATCCTCAGAACTTCACAGGATGGAATTAGAGGGAGAGGAACAGTTACAAAATGAGGTTACAAAATCCGGATGTCCTGATCAATTCGAGACAGTTGTAAGGTACCTAACACTGCATGCACAGGCAAGAACAGCATTCAGCACTGGGTCAGGATCTGTTTGCATCATATTTAAACTAATCCAAGGATTAATCACATTGCAAGTCAATGAGCTGTTACGCTCTTCCAGGCTCTCCAGAGACTGCCTGGAGAGAAAAGAAGGGGTTGGTATGTCAAAACGGTGACACAAAGAGGCACAAAGCAAGTATGTTTTTCTTGTAATAAAAAACGACACAGGACCAGAGTATCTCACCACAGCTTGGAAAGAAAAACAGGAGTTAAAAGGGCAAAGTTTAACTCGGCCACATCCCAAAAACTCAGGAAGTGCATCGGTTCTGGATTTGTCCCTCTGCATATGTGATAAATGGAGAGGAAGAGCAGCAGTTTGGAATCTGAAGTACTTCACTTTTGGTGGTTCTTAGAAATCCTTAAAGCCTTCAGAATTAACACAACTCTTGCAATACATGGCATTGCTCACAGGCTCTGTGCCTTACCTGTATTTCTGCTGCTGCTAAGGCCAAATACTGAGATAGCATACCTGCTTTTCACATGGGTCAGAATTTAAAGGCGGATCCAGTGAGAGCATTTAAATGTCAATGTTCAGTCTGCTGACAGCTGGGGCTGATTTTCCAGTTACCCTCAAGCTCTACTACCTGTCACAAATAAACAAGCTAAAATCTTTATCTTAAATGTGGAAGTTCTGCTGGATGTCAAGTGGTTCTGTCACTGCCTTGGTTTTTAGACTATTTATCCAAGGGTGAAATTTAACTCTGTGACAATCTTTGCAGATGCTCATGTTGGCACTAGCAAGCAGCCATGCTGTCACTGTGGGAGACCACTAGACCACTTAGTGCGAATGAAAAGTTTTTGTCTTGTGGTTCACCACTAATTCAATGCACGGTATTCAGATGAGGCAAAAATCAACAGCGGAAACCGTATCTGACAGATATCGCTAATAGACATATTGTTCCTTCCCCTGTGCTGACTTTCAGGAACAAATGCATTTAGATAACTTTGTCTGAGACAGTTTTTGCAGTAAACAAGGCTGTTAAGTGTCACCAAGCTCTTTTAAGACTGAAATAAATCCATGTTCAGGGTCAGTTCTGCAGTTTACTCGGTATCCTTAACCTCTGACAGAGAAAGACCCTTATAGTGAAACACTTTTGATAAAATTGCCCAGATTCTTCTTTAATGTTCAATACTGGAAGGTGCTGCACATCATTCTGTTCACTGAAAGCAGCAAAAATTCACATAAATTACAGGTTTAGAACCAACATTGTCTGTTCCTTGGTAAGGAACCATTTTGAGCTTAATTTTTCAAGATATTGTCTGTTTACTGGAAACCTATATTTAAAATACAGAGTTGATGGTATTCAATAGCCTGCCAGAGACACTTGTCCTCTTGTAAAACTATGGTCCTACCAAAAGCACTTTAAGTGCTCATCTCTATAGAAAGAGAATAACGGAAAGCTGAATTCACCTGCCAAAGTGGTTCCTCCATAAAGCATCATGTAAAATTACTTAGTTACATTAAACCTCTGAACTGAAGTTGGTGTTGTACTACTCAAGGACAATGAAAGTTATACTAGGGTTCCATTTATAACTTTGAAAGGACCAGTTTGTGTCTTACCATGCAGTTTCTAATGAAACAGTCACATACTGTCAGACCCAAGATGTTTAGAGGTTCCCTGCAGAGGAAGAGCAGGTTAATACTACACATCATGTACTTACAATATTTTAGTTGATGTTCACAGTAAACACATGTAGACTAGTCACTGAACATTGGCTCTTCCTGGTGAGTATCACTCCATGGGTTACGTTTAAGATTGTCCCCAGCACTATGAGAGATGGGAAGATGAGTTTACAAGTTGACAGATTGTGAAGTTGTGTGAACAGAAGACTTGGCCTCACCAAAATCCCTGGTCATGTGGTCCTGCAGTTACAACAGTGATGCCCACACTGAGGAGCTGCAGTGATCCCAGGCAGCTCTGCCTCTTGCTGCTGTCACTTGCTCTCGGGCTGCCTCTGTGCCTGCCCAGCCCAGCTCCAAAGTCTGGATGCATGCCAGCCACCAGCTCTGCTTTTATATCTGCAGTCAATAGAAGACTGCACTGTGCTGAAATACATGGAACAGAGCTTCTTCTCATGGGAAAGATGTATTTAATCTATTCCCTTCCATCTTTAAAGAATTTTATATGGAAAACATTTTTAAGTTTTGCTTTCTTAGAGATGTTTGCAGAGAAGACTGTGCTGGCCCTGAAATTCTTTTTATTTTCTCTTCAGGGTGTATGTATTTATTAGGACATTAAAAGCATTTCCCTAGGTTTCTTCATCACTACCAGCTTGTATTCTGCTGTGTTGTGCTAAGCGAAGCATGCTGAAAGCAAGTATTTTTAGACAGAAGGTAAAAGCAGCAGCCCATTTCCTAGCACAGTGTCACTCACATTTGAGCAATTTGTGAACTCAGGTGGTTGTGACCAGCAATCTGCTCTAATCCCATGCCTGTGTGGATCATAATTTTGAGCAGACAACTGCTAGTGACACTGGTCACTGTATGGTGTGGTGACTCCATCCTGATGGCAGTGGGTAAGTGATACTGCCACCCACAACCATCTGTTTTGCTCACGTGGCAGCCCGTGGGGTGGTCTGTAGGGACATGGCAGCCACCTCCAAAAGCAGGACAACGTGCCCTCTGGAACGGGGACACATCTGTCCATTGTTATGTGGTCAGACAGGCCAGTCTAGGTCTCAGTTCAGACATCCAAGTCTATAATGCAACCCAGACCATTAAAAATGTGCACACCACAAGCCTGGGCATGGAGATGAACAAATTCTCTGCAGCAATGCCTGCAAGGCTGAAAAAGTCATGGCCAATTTCCATTCAGGGTCCTACTTAGGCCTTGAAAAATTTTGATTTTCTTCTCAGGCTGTCCTTGGACTTCAGGCTGAGGCTGATTTATAAAATGTTGTTTAGAATTACTCTGCTTTTGCCTGCCGATGCAGAGTAAAGCTCTGGTGGGGAGACACTACCAAGCAAGGTGAAGCTACGGCACAGGCATACACAGCTCCCTGCCTTGAGATCCTTCAGATACTCCTTCTGCCAAAAAACTGGAAAAGCTATTTCCTCAGACACATGGGAGTACTGTGACAGTCTTGCCACATCATTCCAGATGTTTCCAAACATAGGGCAAACGTGTTCTCAGCGTTAGGGCATGACCCACAAACACACCATTACTCAGCTTTGTGCCCCATACCATTAGATGCACTGCTGAATTTAAGTGGGAAATTTACATTATAACGGCTATATTCCTATAAAAGTAGTTTCCAGGATTCTATTTAGTTAGGACTTACATTTCAGGAAAGTGAATACTGTAAGATAGCGATTAAATTGTTTGACCCTCTCCATTCACTCTATATCATACTTTGCACCACTCTATTGGAAGAGAAAGAAGTATGAAACTGTACGAGGTTCCAAAACCAGCAGGTTTTACCTTCAGATACTTTAGGCTGCGGTTCCACCATTCCCAGAGACAAGCTGGACATAGGTGAGATGTGGATAGGGAGACAAATACTGAAGGTGAATGAAAAAGAAGAAAGGAGGAGTTAAGGACATCAGGAAGTGACCTCTGATGATTACTGAAACTGTGCTGTACTCACTAGATGGAAACAAAGTATTTTGAGATCTCTTTTATTCAGTAACTGTTCCTAAAGTTTCAAATGCTATGTCTAGCCAAAATCTCTTTTTTATCCAGCTGTGGCTGAACCTCCCTAAGACAGTATTAACCAGGGAGGATCACATTACTGCAATTGCAGTCGCTGACGTTACTTCCTCTGTGCAGGTGTGCAAGGTGCTCCTTTGAACCTGTCCAACACAGTTTGGAGTAAGCCTCTGCTCTCTGGGACACTGCCTTCTCGTAAGAGCTGGAGCAACCCCCAAATTCAACTTTTCCTAAAAGTGTGTTAGGAGAATCCTTGGACTATGAATTTGATTCTGAAAACAGCCAAGTAGCTATAATGCTGGAATTAGTGGGCATATCAGCTGGACACCACAGAGGAATAGTCAGCTGATGGATGATGGGTAAGAGTTTGCTTCAATGTGTTGTGGCAGGAAACAGTTACTTTCTTCTTCCCAATAAAAAAATCAGCCCTAGTACAACCGTGCAGTTACCAACACAAGGAAATTCCTTCACTTTCAAAGCCAGATAATGTTTGGCACTTACAGAGTGGAGTTGTTCTCCATACCATCTGCTCACTGAGCACATTTCCATGGACAGCTAATGCAGAGCAGGAATGCAATATAAATCACATAGTACCTCAATACGCAGTACCCTTCCTGCCTAGGCCAGCCCTCTGTTGAAATGGATGCCTTGCTGCAGTCAGCCTCAGTAGCTAGCTTATGTTAGTAAATGTGATCAGCTCAGAAAAACAAACTGGCTGACTACAGAGCTGGCAAGAGCAGTCTAGTTCGTGGTTAGAGACCGATCCAGACAGGGATGTATGCTTGGAATGCAAGTTTAATCTCTATTAAATAAATTATATGTATGTAGAGAGAAAACAATAGGCTGGATTGTTTGAGAGAAAAACAGGTACCATATCCGCAGTATAAACAAACAAAACTCCATTCATTTCAGTGAGAAGATGAGGCTCTGACTCATTCTATGAACCCAAAAATAAATATAAATGAAGTCTTTTGTTTATCTAGTTCTGAATTATTACTACGTGCGGTCTACTGTGCGTAGTCTTACTGCGGTAGGACATTTAAGTCTCATTTCTTAGAACATGACAAAAAAACCCCTCTTAATCCAATTTTCCTTCTAATTCAATTCGCAAACTTGCATTCAGTTCCCAGAAGTGTTCTAGCTTTGAGCTTTAGGAAATGAAGAAGTGTTTGAACTTTGGAAATTCCTTGCATCGTTAATTTTACAGATGCACAGTACAGTAATCATCACGAGTGCTGAAACAGTCATGTATCTGGTATTCTATTAAAAATGGAAAGATACAGATGGGCTAATCCCTGCAAAGTGCACATGCATCACCACAGATGAAATTTTATTCTTAGGCCATGGTGCCCAACACAACAAATGTGTGGGCATTAATGATTTCCCCTGCAGTGTACTCCACTAAATCATCATCCCAGCACAATTTTTATTCTGGTTGAATAAAATGTTCTAGGCAAGCAACATGAAAGAATCTACAAGATTAGTAGTTGATTTTTTTTTTACATTCTAATATGCACCCAAAGGATCTTTAATATCTGTACATATGGTTGTGTGGGATAGTCCCTGGCTGGTGAAGGCACAGTCACTGAATGAATGCTTAGATTTCTTATAGAACTGTTGCACTGATTTTCAGACATGTCTCCTGACTGTTTTTAAGATATACAGTAGGTATCAGTTTTACTGAAAGACACAAGGTCTGTGAAAAGCTGAAACCTGAATTAAACAGAGGTGCTGACTTTTTGTCTGACATTGTGGATGACACACCAGCCAGACCACTAAGTGAATAAACAGAGCTTTTTATTTTCCCTGCAGCTATGTGAGTTCTGATTATTTCTGACACACCTGCAAAGCCTCTGTGGAACTTAAAATAGATGTCTCACAGGGGAAGCTGGACTTAAACACACTTTTTCGTGTGGGATCTGATTTTGGAATAGATGGGTCAGCAGTGCTATTAGAGAGACATGCCGAAAAACTGTATGCTTGGATACGTACTAGTTAACATCAAATCCCTTGTTCAGCAGGGAAAGTGCGTGTGGGCACTCCTCATAAAAAAGCAAGGCTACATACTAAAGAAGACAAATCCCGTATATAGCTGCCTTTGTTCCCTAGTTCTGAGAGAGAATCTCTGTTTTACCCCATTGACTATTCCACAAATAAAATCATCACCATTTGCATGAAGACAAGTTGTAAAGCAAAGCAACAGTTTCATGTTCATGAAGAGCATCTGGAAAATACTGGTACCATAACCTGTGGATAAAATATTGCTTCTGTCCAGAGACATCAACCTGTATGATGCACTACCTCTGCTAGCACAGTTCCTGGTCCAAACAAGGGCAGCATGTTGGCCTCGGCTAAAGAATTGTTGTTTCTTCTCCTTCGCTAGAGGTTACTGAGGGAGTAAACAGAGTCAAAAGCAGCTGAGCTACTCACATTGGATTGCCTGTTCTAGAGTATGCCAGAGAACATACCAGATAAAGCCTTCTTTCCAAAGAAAGGTTATCACTCCAATATATGCAAAAAGATTTGATGTCAGACAAACTTTCCACCTCCTCAGTTGTGAGGGAAAAAAATTTCCTCTGCACATACTTATTACAAAGAGGCCAATTTTTTTTTGCTTGTAATAAAAAGCAGAAGCACATTCACACATATATTATTTCATTCCAGTTCCTTTACAGTCAGAGAGATGCAGGGCATTTAACGGAGTGACAGTTAACTAAACTTTATTTACCCAATGCAGTCTGTGGGAAGCAGTTTGAAAGGCAGAAGGATTTAGGCTCATACAGGCTCAGGTACAAATGCTGCTGATGCTAACTGTCCTCTCATCACATAAAGATGTCAGCCAAGAATTTCAAAGGTGCAGTTTCTCCATTTTCTTATTCCTACCGTGGAGAATAGGATGTGGGTATTGTCAGGACCTGGAGTCACAGGGTGGGGACAAGTCTGGAGATGGTGCTAGCTGCAAAATCACGGCCTTGCAAATCGCAGGCAGCCCACGATTTGATCCCCTGCTCACCCGCAAAACTCCAAACATTGCAATTAATATCAGGTCCCTGAGAATTTCACCCAGTGCCAATGAAGCCAGTGGGAGCTCTGCTGTCATTATAGACCAAGTGTCCTGCATAAGAGTGCTTAGTGTGGCTGCATTTAAAAACAAATAACTAAATAACTAGCTAAATAAACAAAATATTCAAACTGTCTCTTGTTTTCCCTTCTAAATACAGCCTGGCAATGACCTGTCTCCATGGGTGGTAGGCAGAGCTACCTGCAAGACCAAACTCATTGTGGCTGAAGGTAAGCAAGGAAAGGGAGGTTTGAGCCACCTGCAATATTCATTCCCCAGCACTTTTACCTCTCATCCGAGGTGTCTGTTATTAATAATTTAGTGTTTTCATAACAGCTGGATAACGGGCAGTGGGTGTTTCTGGACGATGTATTGAGAGCTCAAAGATTAATATGTAATTTTGCTATTTCCCTTCCAATATCTCTATGATGATAAATGCTTGGCAATCTTGCCATCCCATTAGTAATATTAAATACTCTGTACCTGGGGTTTAGAGAGTTACGAACCATTTTGAAATTGAATGTGACCAATAAAATGCTCTCTGGGCAGTTTTCCAATGCAAGCATCGTCCAAGCTCACTATCAAAATATGGCATAGAAAAGAGCTACTAGATATTTCTTTCGTAATCAAGGGTAAGAGATGTGAGCTGGGGTAGCTCTTTATGAACAAGCACAAAGACGAACATGGAGGTGTTTCTGGTTTCAAATAATATTATGACAGGAGTCAGTTTTGGAGGAGCTTCATTTAGGTTTTCCCATCAGTGTTGGATTGAATCTTTGGCAGATGGAAACCTCTGTTACATCATTCTGTTCTGACAAGCTATGCTCCTCTCATCCATAAAAGACAGCATTGTTTTCTTCTAAGAAAACTTGAAGTCCAACAAGCACTGAAAAGAGCTGAATAGGGCCTGGGTAGGGTATCATTTTGACACAGAAGCCCTTCTTTTACCAATACAAGACTGAGATGAGTTAGTCACCAGCCTGATGAAGTCAGTCCCTGTTCCAGTACACTTTCTCCAAGGTCATCCAATGAGTCAAAGAGCAAACTGGTCTGAGAACACAGGAGTCGTGTCCTACAAGAGCAATAACTCTACTGCCTTTACACAGACACTTGTGATTCTTTAAGCTTTTTTTCACGAAAAACATCATCAGGCAGCCCAAAACAGTCATTATTTGAGAGCTCATACAAAATAATGTATGTAGCAGGTCAGCATCAATAGACAGGAAGCAGAGAGGTGGGAGTGCTGCAGAGGGTTTAGGGATGGGTAGAGAAATTCTTTCAAGACTCACGGTAAAATGTTTAAACATTTGCTTAAGGAAGAAAGAAAGAAAAAAAAGAGATTAAATCCCCAAATGAATGGGACTAGAACGTGACCCCAGGAAAGGTCATTAAAGCACAGAGGTACTTTTCCACTCTGTTTAGTTTAGACACTAGAATGCAATCAGGGTGCCTGGATGCTCTGAGCTTCTACAAGCACCTTAGTAGTGTTACATTTAGATGCATATATCGTGCTGCCTTATGTCTCAGCCATAACAGGATCTTTTATCTGCCCTGAATAAACAAACCCTAACCTTTTCCCACACCGTTTCTATTTCAGTAGAAAAAGAAAGGTCTGGTTACTGGTCTTAACCTCAGTAAGCTGCTTTCCTGTATGAATGGGCTGAGGCACACAAAATGCTGTGGTGCTTCTGGACACAATATGAACCTGGACTCTACATGACACAAGCAGAAGCAAATTTGCCCAGACACATTTTGTTGGTCACATTTTCCAACAAAACTTTCAAAGAAAAGAGCAGGTGTTTTGAAGCAGCCCAAAGAGAACCCTGCAAAGCCCTGACCATCACCAATACCTGCAAGGTCTGATGGTGTGAGGGAACATGTTGGGCATGGAGGTGAACTGGAGTTGGCTTTAGCAGTTCAGCTGTGATAAAGTTTAAATAACCAATATTTGCTTTCTCCTCCCACTTACCTTCCTTTATAGTCATTCAGAGTCTTTACTTGAACATACAGTAGAGTTTGTTGCACTAAGCCCTCAATAAATACAGTGTAAGAAACACCATTGATGAGAATCAGAAAACAAGATGCAACAAGAAACCTTACGCGCAAACTCTAAGGTCACATAAAGAAAGCTTACAAGTTCATGGCTTATCACAGGATATTAAAAGAAGGAGAAAGATCACAGTAATATGAACATTAGCAAAGGTAAACATAGCTTCAATACAAAAGTATCTTTAGAAGAGCTGCCAGTCTAGGACAAAACAGAGGATGCCCTGTGGACACTAATGTGTGGGTCCTGACTGACCTGTGTCCCCAGATGACTGCCTAAATGTGAAGCTTTTGGATATTTAGATATAGATAAATAGAGTAAGTTTGGCTGATTCCTCAAACCCACAAGATTATAGATGACCAAACATCCTCATTTTCAAATGTCACTCTTCAGGAAGGTCTCTCTGAATGAAAAGCAGAGCTCCTTATTCTTCTCCGCACATCCTTTACCTAGGACACTCTACCACCCTCTGAAGATAACCACTGGGTTTTACCTATTCAGACAGCAGAGTAACCTAAATTGGCATCTGCTGTTGACATTCAATATCTACTTCCTCTCCTGTGTGCATAAGTCATTGTTAAATGAGGACATGAACAAGGTGGTTTCCTATTTCTGTTCTCTTTCATGACCCATGAACACAAATCGCTTTTATGGCTGATTCAGCCCTTTTCCAGAAGTAGGTGTCCCCAGTGCTGAACTGTCCCAGCCTTTTCCTGACTGCTTTTGGAGCAGGACTCTGGAGGCCATGCTAGTGCTGGCACTGTCAGAGGAGAGAATGTGAGAGGCGGGTGATCTCACTGCACAGAGGAAGAGGACACCCAAGGAGGATTCTTACCTTACTCTTCCCTCCTGAGGACAGGAGTGCCCAGGAGCCAGGTGAGCTCAGTCACAAGCCAGGGTCAGCCTGCTCTGCAAAACCATCTCATAGCAGAATATATTCAATTAAAAAATGTGCAACCCACACTCAGCTGCCCACAAGTTGGCAGGGACTCAGGAAGACCCAAAGCTGGGTTTAAAAGCCTGTTCTCACAGTTTGAAAGTAATGCTCTTAAACCTAGGGACAATGTCAAATGGGGACTGATTAGCAGAAGATTGCCCTTCTTTTTGGAATGTAATTGCCTCATATCAGCAGAGGTTGATTTCAGTTAAATAGATCATAGTGATATCCTTTGAGTCTGGGTAAGCTGATCTAAGATGAAGCTGCCAGTCCAGTGATTTAAAATTAGAGCAATGTTCTCCCTCCTTCAGGCCCCCCAGCATCATTCTTGCTACCACATGCTAACCCCGCTGCAATCTGATGCTGCACCCAACCGAGAATTGCTATGCTTAAGTGGGAGGCCATGAGAATCCAAGCACCACTACTACAAAAGCCAAAGAGAGTTTGCTTTATTGTAAAAAAGGATCAACAAATACGAGGGTCTGTTTCTGGGTCACTGTGACAGCCTTGTGTGCATCTCCTATGTACCACCATTTCTCTGCAGGACAGGGATGTGCCCTCTCTCGAGGAAGAGGAGAACTCTCCATAAAAAGCATGATATGCAACAGTTGTAGAGGGGCTCCTAGAAGACAGGAATGGGCAGATGGGCATCAAATGGCTGATAGAGAATAAGCACCTCTTCATTAAAATCAAATAAGTAAAGAAAGAGAGGAGAAATCCAAACAGCACACTCGGCTACCTATAACCAATTATTAATAATGCAGCTGGTTGAAAACCTACTCTTGCTCAAACTTCTGGAGGTCTGATTCTCAAAGAAGTACAGCTCTGGTGCTCTGTGTTCTGCAACACATCAAAGCCCATATGCTCTGTTCTTCAGGGTTTGATCACCCCTGCCTGGCAATGCCATCTGTACCCATCCACAGGAAAAATAGCAATGTCATGGCTGGTGATCATCCCTTAAAAACAAAAATTGCATTTCAATCAGGAGAGAACAAGAGATTCTGGCTCTCAGGCAGAATTTATGTGATTCCTCATTGGCATAAAAAATTCTATTCTTTTAAACATCAGAACTCAGCATCCCTATCTATCTATGCACAATAGAGCAGAGCTGTATATAAATATTTCTGGGTATATTAGACCAAGGTTATATTGATAATACAGGTAACCAGATTTCACCCACTTTTATGGCCCCTTTCCATTTCCTGCTGTCTTGTTATATGATACGTCTTAAATTCTCCATAAACTCTAAGCCACATTTTAATTCACAGCAAATCACTCCAGTGCACCAAAGGTAAAAATGCAGGGAGAGACCATGTCCCATACACAGCTAGGATTGGAATCGGCAAACTGTCATTCACATGCCAGTCATACGGAGTCAATCTCTGAGTTAATACGTACCCCAAAAGCCCATCCAACTTTAAAAACGATCAATAGTAGTCCTTTTTCAATGACCACAGCCAGCAGACCACTAGCAATCCTAGATAAATCACTTCCCTTCTCCCTTTTTCCTACCTAGAACTGGTAAACCACAGACATTTGCTTTTGTGCTCTACATCATTTCGAAGAATGTGATTTTACCTTTGTCAATACTGACTAATTCTGGATCCTCAAAAAGCTATTATTTCTTTCTGCCCTGCTAATGATTTCCTCTTTAGCCAAACTTGTTCCGTAACTCTCTTTAAGACTCTTTATTTCAAATACTTTCCTGCCACCTGGTCTCACTCAAAACTTTACTAAGTTCATCTTGAAGTCCCTTGACTCAGTTCTGCTCTCATGGAGATTTGAGCAGGGAGATATATGCACTGTAGTCGATAGAACAATATAAAACTGTTTTGAGAGAAGAGCCAGATGGAAAGACACGTGAATTCTGGGCATATGAGGACAGACTTACAGGATTGACCCTGAGGGGTTTCAAAAGAGTTAATGCTGTCACTGGATTGAAAACTCTGTTTTATGCTAGTAGCACATAAAGCTTTTCACTCTCCTCTGTGGTTGCCTGCAACTTATCAGTAAGTATTTACCATGCATTTTTCACATAAGTGACCTTTATACTCTCAGTTCAGCATGCACAGTAATGCCTTGTGCTGCAAGATATATCTGTTGTTTAATAAACTGTTGTTAGCAGTAATCTGAGAAATGTGGATCATGTCCTCTTTCTTCCTTTGTGCTGTAGAGGCTGAAGGGGACATAGCTAGGATGGTTTGTCAACTTTCCCCACAACTCACATCAGAGAAGTTTAATTTGTGAACTTAATTTTTTCTTACAATACTTTGGGTTTACTACTCCCTTTATCTACAAATCAAAGTCCCTGCTCTTACCAAGAGGAAATATGACCCTCCCAGCCCTATATCATTCTGATGCCAAATGGAAGAGTTTCACAAGAGGAAGCAGCCAGAAATACATGCATCATATCTAAAATGACATAACTCATGGTAGAGATAGTAGAGCTGGTCATTTCTCTCGTGCCCTCAAAGCAATCAGGGGAAAAAGGTTTTGCTTTCTGCAAACGATCAGCTGAAAAGCAGGTGCTGCTGAAAGTGTCTTTGATGAAAAAATACTCTCACACTGAGAATGAAAGACAGGCTGGCCACAGGTATGGGTCATCGGCAGTGCTGGAAATACCAACTATCAGTTCAGCGTAGCACGGCCTTGGAGTGTAGATTGGGTCCACTTTATCCGGACAGCTTCCCCTAGGACTAGCCCTCAGAGAAGCCATTTACCATTTGCAGAGCAGCCCAGCAAGGCACCACAGGGCAGAACCAACTGCTTGCTGACCATTCTGAGAAAAGCCTGCAAGGTGCCACTCCTGCCCCGCACAGTGTGGAGCAGCTCCTTTCCCTGATACCAGGATCATTTGCCTAAGGTGAACGCCAAAGTGTGGAGCTGTGGCAAACTCAACAGGCGTTAGTTGTGTACTGTCGTTTCCCAACAGGACCTTCACGGTGTGCAGTTGTGTTGCTGTTGCTCTCTCCTAGATATAAGTACGCAAGACTTTACGAGGGCGAGAAAGATTGCCCAAAGTCCAATCCCTCTCTGGGAGAGAGAAGCACACCTCTCCACTCTTCTCTCTTGTCTGGTTTCTGGGTGCTGGAGGACACTGACCACAGCTTATTGTGATGAGGGTGTTTGAACTCATAGCATGAATATTTCAGAGCCTATCTTCCCCCAATAACGTCTGTCACAGCTCTTTATGAAGTGTTGCATCCCAACGCATGACGAAACACGCTATAATCTGTGAGGCAACATATCACATATTTCTGAGGTGTTCAAAGGGAAAGCAGGATGTCCACTCACTTGAAATACGCAGACCTAGCACAAGTACAAGAGAAGGGATGAGGACATTAAGTCATAGAATCAAAGAATTGTTTAGGTTGGAAAATAACCTTTAAGATCATTAAATCCAACTATTAACCTACCACTACCAAGTCCACTTGAGTTAATACAGACCAGTTGAGATACTATTTTCGGATTGCCCTCTATGAAGAGACAGCAGATTTTCCCAACACGTCAACGAGCTCCTCTTGCTTACATGTCTCTAAGGCTGCACACAAGTCTTTGCTCATGAGAGTTGTCACTGGAGCCTTTGAAAAGCTCATATGCCTAAACATTACATGGAAGATGGGACACTAAAAGGACAAGGTGAAGGATTTTGTTAACTGATTCACCACTAACACCATTTTGGCATGTAATAGTTACATAAGATAATAAAATTTGCATGGTGCTGTTTTATGTCAGAGGAATATACTGTTTGGGAAAGCTGCCACGAGAACAGCTCTGAAGAGACTTGCTCAAGCGAGCAGTGCCCACAGGAGTCATGCAGCAGTTCGACCCCAGCCCAGCAGCCCACCCAGACTCGCCACAGGCAGGGTGACAACTCCTGCCTGCCTCTGCTAGGTTCAGGCAGTGTCCCACCAGTAAGAAACAAGGTACTGCTTTTGAGGAACTGTCTAGAATTAGCTACGGGGTTAAAAATCAAGTAACTAATATAAGAGTCCAAGTACTATTGGACATGGGTGATTTTAAGTCATTACCCAAATGGCATGCTTCCAGTTGGAAAGCCTGGGGTCTCACCACAGCAGAATGACTTACCTCAGCTGTCCGTAGAGCAGGGACAGCTGATGGGAGTTTAACAGAGAATGACATTAAAAAAGGTACCTATGCTCCTTCAGAGACTAATGTAAGAAAAAGCCAGCCCCAGCTACTCTGTATTTCCAGATATTGATTCAAGCTGAGTACAGCAAGTTAAAAATCCTGTTTCTCCAGGATTTAAGCAGTATTATCCAGCAACCACTCTGAATGGAAATAGCCCTTTAAAAGATTTGAAGATTTACTTGTTTATAGAAAAACAATTCTTCCATTGCAAAATTCTACATACTGACTAAATCACATCGTTTGGTGATTCATTTTGCAATTTGTCTGGATAACAAATACAAAAGACTTCCAGCTGGCCACACACCTGGAGCTTCTCGTCTGCAACTCACAGTGGGTGGCAGCAGAGGCCCGGTGGACGGGGCAGAAGCTGCCTGAGTCACCAAAACGTTTGTCTAGACAAGCAGATGTTGCAAAGGGTGACTTCTCATGTTTTGTTCTGTAAAAAAAACAACACAACCAAGCAAACAAAAACAGCTTTCTTGTCACTAGAAGAAGAGACAAAACCCATCGACAAATACATTCCTGTTCGGTATCCCATCCAAAAACGCTCTTGTACTTGTAGCAATACGAATAACAAAGTCTGATTTGTTTGATGCTGAGCACAAGTAGAGCCTGCAGAGGCTTGAAAGATGTTATACCTGCTATGAAACAGCAAGTATCTGCTTTTAAACTGCGTGCTGCTTGATGCAGGCTGCCAAGTATTCAGTATTGAGAGGAAACGTTAGAGATGTCAGTGATAAAAGTTGTTCCACTGGGGACAAATGATCACAAGTAGCTAGAGATCAGGCAGCTGCTATCAGATGTGAGAAAAGTATAGCCAGGTCTTTATAGTTACGGTATCAAGATGTTAACAACAGTCCTTCCCAAGACATCCCTATCACAGAACACCTGTTAGAGGGAAGCCTTCATTAAAGTCAGTATCCATCAAAGCTGAAGTCTGTAAAGCACAGCTAAAAGCACATATGTGCTCATATGTGTCTTCAGTGTTTATGACCACTTAAACACTTTTGCTTCAGTCAAAAGAATACCTTGGCTCACCTGCCTCATGGGAATCACAGTGGCAACCTTCTACACTTTCACAAAGGATGAGGTAAAGGCACAGTCATTTCCTTTTAATTCATCTTCCGACTCAAGGACCCAACAGGTTGCTTTGATATAAGCACTCACAATATTGAGGTCCCTGCACTAAAAACTGGCTTCAAGCAGTAGGACGGAAGAGCCTCCCAAACATCTCTCCTGTTTCTGAAACTTGGTGGCACACCCAGGACTAGGCAGGCACAAAGGAAAACTGATGGCTCAGTGAGACACAGTGAGGTCGATCAGGCCCTAAACCAGCCTTTATATGGAGCTTGCTCAAGTTTATCTAGATCTTAACGCATGTTTTAGTGAACAATTTCCATATGATTTCTGTGACCATTTTTTTCAGAATTGTCAATGTAATTTTATATTACTTTTTTGGATAAAAGTTTCTAAAATCACACAAAAAGTACAATCTTCCTTGCCCCACATTAGAGAAATTTCCTATCGTAACTCCTCCTTATTGGAATGAAAAATCAAAACCAGCATTAAAAAATGCATACTATAAAAACTCTAGGAATATTAACAGAAACAGAAAGCATCAGTAGTAATCTAAAAAGAAATATCATAGGTCTTCTTAAAAAAACTTATTTTTTAATTAAAAATCCATCAGAATACACCACAGCTTTCTCACATTTGAGTGAATTAAAATCCACTAAAGTAAGGAAGGACAAAATAAATCCAATCTCATTTCACTAAAGTTCTGTCTCTCGGTATGGATGCCTAGTCTACACTAGTAGATACATTCTTGTCCCAGGATCAAGCATACTCTATTCTTTTAAGTATATAACAATAATAAACTCATAAACAAACAAAAAAGACCGTCATTTGCTCGAAATTCTGCAGGGCAACTCCCAGTACCCAAGTACCTGGCGAACACAGTTTACAGTTTTACTTCAGATGGTGCATTTGGAGGTGACTTTGTGGAAGTCATGCTTTCACTGTAAATGGAGGCAAAAGAAGGTTCAAAATGATTTATATTCTATTCTGACTGTTCCTCTGGCTTTTGGGACCACAAGTCACAATAGAAGTTTAACTCATTTATAAGGGTAAAATCTTTGAACATTGCTTTGTCCTTTTTTTTTCTTTCTGTCTTTTAGACTCTCATATTAAAGGTTTTGTAGTGAAAGGAATAAAAAGCAACTCCCAGTCTGTTACTTGACTATTTAGGACAGATGTGCTGCCAAAGTCCAGCATTCTTTTTTAACCACTTACACATGTATCCCAGATGAGTTTATTGGTGAAACCTAGGTTTTATTCATATGGATATGGCTATAAATTAAAAATACAAAATAAAATGACAGCTTCCTCCTACTCTTGCATGTTAACTTAATCTACTAACTAAACTATTTTCCTTTCTAGCCTCTCTGTTTAAATTTGGCCGCATACGCTAAAAGTCCAAAGCTGATGGAGATAAGGGAACATTAGGAAAGAGTTTCAGTTAAGACTCAGTCAAATTGGAGTAGAGATCCACTGATGATAAACGAGTTAACAAATGGATTTTTGGAAAACATGTATGTTATTAAGCTGTCTCCCAACTGCAGGATCCTTGGCACTTGACAATGTAAGATATCTTTGGCTTTGCTGCCAAACCTTGCGAACTTTGTGCTCCATCAAAAGAGGAGTAAAGTTTTTAAAAACTAAACAATTGGTAAAACTTATTCTTAGCACAGTTCCATTTACTTGTCTGAAGTTATCCTAGTAATGAATTGTAACCATATATTTTACCTAGGGGATTTACTGAGGGAAACTGAAAAAGTGGCTTCAAAACAGCCTATCAGCTCAGGCAACAGAATCAAAAACACACAGTATTAGAAACTCAGACACGGTCTCAGACACTGTTCACACTTACCGAATAACGCAAAAATATCTCCTCAAAATTAACTATGGGAATTTAACCAAAAACAGTGGTTGTAATTAAACCTTGGAAAAATTCATGTGTGAATTCTGTCCTACTCAATTTTTTTCACCAGGGTCCTTCAGATATGTACACCCGTGCTGAAACAAATCTTGCATACATAAGACTAAAAGGAATTGGTTAAATTCTATGACATGCTAAGCAGGAGTTCACATATAGTCATCATGAATTCATTACACATCATGCATTCATGATGTATTGTGATTTTTTAAGACACAGTTCGGGAAAAACTGCCAGAGGCTGGCTTCATCTCTCCTGTACCTTGTCCTCTGAACAGCTTCATCTAACTGCAGAACAAATTCCATCTATTTCATTGACATTTTAAGGGATATACGAGAGCTCACAAGACACAAAATTTAAGATGGACCTGAAAAGAATCACATAGGATGTTCACCAGGGTTGCAAAAGAACAAGGCACAGAATCTCTCATTGTGAAGGAACATCTCTTTCCTGTGCTGGCCCCATGAGCGAGGGGTACATCCAGAGTTTGGGGGAACAGCACCCAGAAGTTACATCAGAGTCTTGTACAGTGGCAGAATAAAGTATTGGAGCTTTATTCTTGCAGAATAGTCACGTGACCATTGAAATGTCAGCTACTTTTCTGACTATAAGCCATCTATGACATTTAAGTTAAAATTAAGTGTATTGACATCTATATCACGAAGTCACGATTAAACTTTAATGAGAGGCTTAAAATTTACCAGCAGAATGTATTTTTTGAATGGGTCACCCACATCAAAAATGCCATATTCCATCACAGAGATAATATTTTAAAAATAACTTCTGAGATTTGCATCCTTCCAACAGATGATTCAGGAAGGGAGGAAAATTATAGAGTTCTGTCTTGACAAGGGCAAAGCGCAGTTTGTTCTTGTGCTAATACTGCTGTTTGAAGAACAGATTACATTGTGGAGGAGGACTGAGAAACAGAGGCCAGTCAGAAGACAGAGAAATCTTACTTCAAGTGAGGACACCTTTTGGATGTGCCAAAATTAATTGAGTGACTAATTACAAAAGTAATTCAAATGAGAACCAGCTGGTGGCTTAACATTCCTTAGGCCCTTATTCAGCAAACCTTTTCAGTGTTTGCCTGGTTTTAGTCCCACCAAAGCTAATTAACAATCAAAGAGCAGTTCAGAAAGTTTGAAACCTGAGAATCATTTTCCCTGTGTTTTGGAGACCGCTAAATTAAAGATTTCTGGGGCCTTAGCCTTGTGTTAGCTGGCTGAGTCCTGTGCAAAGGTTTTGTACAATGAAACCAAACCACCACTAACTTGTGTAGCCTATGTATAAACACGGCAGTGCATCACATGGGGAAAGGTTTTGCCTCTGTGAATCATCCCGCTCACATCTTGTTTCCAGTGGTGACCAGATCTACCATTCAAGTGCAAGATCCAGTCTGTTCTGCACAGACTGAATCATAAAAGTTTCTTCCTTATCCATTTAGGGATTGGTACCTCACTGACATCTGACACCTTATTTCCATTTTAAAATTTCTATATAATCTCAACTAATACAATTGTTTCAGACCATGAAGTTTATTTTGCTTCTATGACAACCTGAGGAAATTCTTTCCAGTGATTAATTACACATCCTAGACCAAAACTTCTGGCTTTGCCCGAGGTGGCCACATCAGCATCAGTTCAGGAGTCTTTTTTCACAATAGTGTCATGAGCTCCTTCCTCCAGAGACACACTAAGCCCAGGAAGTGGAGAAGGCAAGCAGGTCTGCAAAACACCCCTCCAAAAATCCCAGCATTAGGACATAGTAGAAAGTCTCTTCCTCTAACGGCCCTTCACAAGAGCTTTCAAGTGAGTCATGAGTCTTTTTTCCTTAACAGTTGCCAAGGACAAAATACATCACAGTTGTAGAAAAATTAAAGTGGTTATTGGCAATACCAATGAAGTCCAGAAGCTTTAACAGAAAGTTAAAATCTCTTGTACTACTGTAGATTAATAATTTGCATTCCCTTCTGCTATCTCAGACCAGGTGGACTTACCCCTGTCTTTGATGGCCACTTCAGGTTTTATTTTGGGCTTCAGACCTCATGGAGAATGATCTGTGGTGATTTTCTAACCCTGCTAACTTGCCAGAAATTTAGACACATCCTCATGTTATCTCAAGCAGTTTGAACATACCTTAATGCCATTTGTGTACTGGAAATGTTTTATTGCTGCTGTTTTGTGGAGATACCTTGCATTTGTCACAAAGTTGGATTTCCTGATACATTCGCAGAACTTCTGTATGCAGCTTCCTTGCTGCATTCCAGATAAAGGTTTATTGATTAATACTTCTCATGTGCACAAGTTGTCATTATCTCCGAGTATTAGATAATGGATGCAGATTGCGGAATATTGTCTTATATATTTAAGAAATAAACCACACCCCAGGTTTCTTAAAGTGTATTTCACAGTGAGGCATATGTGTCTTATCTCTTCTTGTACAAACAGGCAAGATCTGCAAATATTCTTAGCAAAATGGGAAAAAATGTTTGGAGGAGGTAAAATTCCTTCTAGGCTTCCCGAAAAGTTTTGTAAAAATTGTCTGACCAACAATCTGCAACCCTGCAGATGCCTTGCTTTTTCATAAGATTAAGCTCCTCGGGAGCATATTCTATTCTGAGAGCAGGGAGCAAGAAAGAAAATAGCCTTGCAGTATACTTTAAGTCTTATCCAAACAAGAGTCAGGATTTTTTAAAGTGACTAATGACTGTAGGTGTCTTGAGACTCCATAAAGAGGTCTGATTTCCAGGGCTTAAGGTGTTGCCTGAAAATAGCAGCCTTGCTGGTGCCTCATGTTAGCCAATCCAACACGAGGCACTCAAATTCACTATTTTTTTCCCTTTACAACAGCTTCCAGTGCAACCTACTCATGATACAGTGTGGCAAATAACCTACAACCTTGGTGCTTTGGAGAATCGTCCATGTTACATTGACTGCACAAGACCAAAATATCCATTGTTTGAATTAAAAGTGCTATAATCCAATCTCCAAATTTTGAAGACTCTGACGACTGAGAAGCTCTGTATTTCCAAACGTCTGCTGTGGAGAGGAGAAAATTAAGTGCTTTGCCCCTTTAGATGTCAAAGATAACCTTCAAGTTGTAAAACAATCAATGTTGTGGAGACTTCAACCAGACAGACTAAAGCAAAAACAACCAAGGTGCTAATTTCAGCAATTGATCTCCAGGCCAGTGTCCACTTCAAAGGATGTTCATGCTCATTTGAGTGCTAACATTTCCAAATGACTAGTCTAAAAAGAAATATCCTGTAGTGGGTCAAATGTCTTTTTAAAGGAGTGTAATTCATTCCGACCGATATACCAGGGAACATATGTTAAAAATGAAACTCTGTGCAGTATATGAACTGTTACAATTAAAATAATGGAAGCCCACCCTCTAGGGTAAAAATGAATCGGCCTTTACCAATGATAGAAAACAGCAGTGCTGCATTTGGAAGCAGAAAACTTGCATTCCTCCACTGTATTTTGAAAGGCATCCCCAGATCACCTTCAAGAGGGAATCCCTTGCCTGTGAAGACTTATCTCCCCAGTACACTCACCCTTTTGTGCCTTGGAGTTTTGCTCACAACAGTAAGACTGTAGGTCGTTTAGGACAGCACTAGGCATGGATAATTTTACTGGAAATATTTCCAGATTTCTTGCAAGAGCTAGGACAACAGGGGACATTCAGTGTTGCAACTGGAAACGTTTACAGCATAAAAATCCAGCTATGTTGGCCAATACAGCATGATCTCCTGCCTCCTCTCTAACTCTGGAGTTAGGATACCATGTGCTGTAACTGAAACAAAGAGAAATCCAACCATGCCTCCAGTCAGCCAAAGTCTGCATGTCTCCTGAAGAATGTTGTGGCTTTAAATGCAGCAATTAAGTGTGAATTAGCCGCTCATATTCTGACTATCCATACAGTTCATTTTACGTGTCATGGATGTGTGTACCTGGCAAGACAGAGAAAGGGCCTGGGAACACCGCAAAAACATTATTCACTTATAGACCAGCGCTTGTCCACCACTTTTACCCAGTTCACTTTTCTGCTAGGGAGTCTGTGGAGTCAGACCAGAGAGCGGATACTCAGCTGGATTCCTGTCAAACCTCTCTGATAAGGGCACGTTCACACGGGCCTAGGAGGACACCAGACTTCAGATCCGCTGACTGTTCACCACTCAAACCTTTTGCCTTGAGCCAAGTCATGTTTTCAGGCACCTCAGAAAGTGCTCAGCTCCCAGGGAACCAGAAGCCTGTCAGGCCTGTGAAGAGTATTTAAGCTCTCTGTACAACTGCTATGTTAATTTTAAGGTACTCATACAAACCACAGTGCCACTTGCAAGACAGCATTGCTGTGTTCCAGCTGCCCATTGCTCATTCCCAGCTAAGATGAAATAACTGCCATGTGAGCGCTGAGCCCATGTTCTGCTCAGCCACAAATCAAAGCACTCACACAAGTCAATGAACCTCAGCTGAGAAGGACTAACCAAAAAAAGCTGGAAGATCGTGGTTGATAGTTTTAGTTACCAGTGTGTTCCCTGCTTTGAGATGGAGATGTAGGAATCAAATGTCTCCTGCTTACTGAGCAGTCTATTTTACATTGTCTGACTGACAGCTCCAAGCTGCCCGGTCAGTTCAAGCTCTAAGTGGCTCCAGAGCCATGGAGGGTGGAAGAGACTGGGAAATTAATCATCTGCTGGTTCCATCACAAACATCCACAGCCAAAAGCCCTTTGCAGACTACCTGCAAAAGGCTTTGTGTGCCTCCAGTGACCGAAAAAATTGCACTCTGGGAATTCCTGTTCTGGAAGGAAATGCTGCCCAGTTTCTACAAGAGGCTTTCAGTGTTAACCTGGTTCCTGCAGAACTGTCTTGCTTGCAATGTCACGTCTGTTTGGATGTCTCTTTCCTTGCCACTTTCTATAGATGCAATGCCGATATAAGGTGCCATTTTTCCTCCTTATAATACAGCTCAGTTCCCTAATGTGTGTTTCAGGTAGATGTCTGCAGTTGGATCTCTACTCATGCACTTAAGAAGTACCCTGCTTTACACTTTAGCTCTGATACAACTTGTGCTCCATGACAGGCTGAAAGAGGAGAGATGAATTTGTCTTGCCTGTCTTTGAGGTGCACTGATCGGTTACACACAAGAGCTACTCAGACTATAATGAATGCGTCTTTCAGGCTATGTTCAATCTTCCTGCTTTGCTGCACATGGTAACAAGTGTCCCTCACACATAGACAAGATGCACTTGGGTGCACTGCTTTTGCACACCAGAGGAGCACAGCCAGAACACTGGCAGAACACTGCAACAGCACAGTGCCTTCTGACACATCTTGTTCACAGAATCACAGAATCACAGAATGTTAGAGGTTGGAAGGGACCTCAAAGATCATCTAGTCCAACCTCCCCGCCAGAGCAGGACCACCTACAGCAGACCAACATTCATCAACATTCAACAAAAGTGAGCACATTTCCTTTCTTTCCTATGAATCCCACAAGTCTGGGATCAATGCAAAAAGAAACTGAATTAAGTCCATATCAACTGTGTAGTGTAAAATGTGGGCATGAAGCTGGGAGCAGACAATGTACATATCCTCTTCTTGTTGAATGACTTACTGCTTAGGCTCTCCTCTGTCTGGCCATGCCATTGCTGTTTTAACAGCACAGAATTAAACCTGGTTATAAAAAAAAAATGTTCAGTTGAAAGTTTCAAATGAACATATCTGAACTCAAGATCCTTGTCCTTCTCCATTCTCATCTTCTTTTATCTTATCTCTTACCTTCTCTACCCCCTTCCCTTCTCCCCTCCCAGTTAGCATTTCTGCAGTTTATGTTGTATTCAACTCTGGCATTTCAGCAACACACTTGGAAGTTGTGCGTAGAGGCTGAACTTCATTCTCTAGTATGAGTTTTTTTGTTCCACTCTTGAACAGGCATTTCTTGGAAGGGAAAGTACTCACAGAACTATAGCACACGACAATCAAACTACATGTCCAGATGGTATGTAAATATTAATATTCACACAGCACTGAAGATTACAAGATAATTAGACGCTATATAACCATGTAACTTAGTTTATAATGAGTATGACAGTTATAGGACCAAATTTTGTCATTCTTCCAGGCCTGACTTTTTGGAATCTCCTTTTTTTCTTTTGTTTATGAGAAATTAATCATTTGGAACCTAACCCAAAAAGCTCTAGAGTCAATACAAGTCTTCCATTGACTGCAGCAAATTTTGGTAGAGATCTCTGATTAAGTAAACTCTCTTGACTCCTTGGCAGCTCAAGCACATTGCCGGCCTCCTGCTACCCCATCCCCCAGCAACAGCATCAAAGTGAGTTATCAGAGACCTGTCACATGAGATTCATCCTTTGAAACAGATGAGAGGCACAGGCAAATCCTTTCATTTGGGCAGTGGACATACAGGTCCGCAAGCATACTAGGTCACGTACTGACAATGTCATGAGGCTATAATGTCTAAAAGTCCACTGCCTGGTTCTGCTCCCACCTGGGAACACCAGGCCAGCTGCTGCAAGTCAGTGACTCTCACATGGACCCCAGAGTAGAAGACAGTCCACAGGGCTGTGCCACAGCAAACTGCCTACAAAAGGAACATGGAATTGGAGCTATAAAATAAAAATGTGAGCACACTCAGGCCTCCATGGCATCAGGAGAAAGTACTTCCAGCTCCCCTTTTTTCTTCCCAGCCACCATATTTTATCAGACTGCTTTTATGGTGATAACATCTACTTCTCTTTCTGGCTTGCATGCAGTTATGGAATTAGACAAATCATTTAGCCAATGAATCCAGCCCTTGCTGGATCTGGACTCTGTTGCTCTGTGGAAGCTGTTTGAAGGCACTCTGCTTTTTTCAGAATTATTCGTTTGACTGTTTTTCTGCTAGCTGTGTTTGGATAGCAACCATTGCAAGGAAGAGATACCAGCATATAGGTTTCCTCTGAAGTACTGCAAGAGCCCTTCACAGAACCAAACTGTCAACAAACTTGCTCTCCTACTGAAAAATGGATGTGTTTTAGAATTATAGAATTGTTTATGTTGGAAAAACCTAAGTCCAACCATTAATCTAGCAATGCCAGGTCCACCAGCAAACCACGTCCCTAAGCACCACATTTAGTTGTGTTCTAAATACCTCCAGGGATGGTGACTCAACTGCTTCCCCAGGTAGCCCGTTCCAGTGCTTAACAAGCCCTTTGGTGAAGAAATTTCTCCTAATATGCAGCCTAAACTTCCCCTGGCACAACTTGAGCCCATTTCTTCACATCCTATCACTTGTTACATGGGAGAAGAGACCGACCCCTACCCCACTGCAACCTCCTTTCAGGAGGTTGTTGAGAGTGATAAGGTCTCCTTTTCTTCACGCTAAACAACCTCGGTTCTCTCAGCTACTCCTCATAAGACTTGTGCTTTAGACTCTTCACGAGCCTCATTGCCCTTCTTTGGACATGCTCCAGCAACCCCATGCCTTGGAGCGAGGTAAAGGGAGCAAGAGGCCCAAAATTGAACACAGGATTCAAGGCATGGCCTCACCAAGGCCAGGTATGGGGGAACAATCACTGACATGGTCCTGCTGGCCACACATTTCTGACACAGGCCAGGATGCCCTTGGCCTTCTTGTCCCCCTGGGCACACTGCTGGCTCATGTTCAGCCGGCTGTCCATCAACACCCCCAGGTCCCTCTCTCCCCAGTAGCTCTCCAGCCACTCCTCCCAAGCCTGTAGCACTGCTGGGGTTGTTGTGACCCCAATGCAAGACCTGGCCTTGTTGCACCTCATACAACTGGTCTTAGCCCATCAATCCAGCCTGTCCAGATCCCTCTTCAGAACTTTCCTACTTTCCAGCAGATCAACACTCCCACCCAACTTGGTGTCATCCACTAACACACTGAGCGCGCACTCGATACTCTCATCCAGATCATTGATAAAGATGTTAAACAGAACTGGCCCCAATGCTAAGTCATGGGGAACACCACTTGTGACCAGCCACCAGCTGAATTTAAGTCCATTCACCACGACTCTTTGGGCCTGGCCAGCCAGCCAGTTTTTTACCCAGCAAAGAGTATGTCCATCCAAGCCATGACCAAGCAGTTTCTCAAGGAGAATGCTGTGGACCTTGGTGTCAAAGGCTTTACTAAAGTCCAGGTAGATGACATACACAGCCTTTCACTCACCCACTAAGCAGGTCATGTCATAGAAACAGATGACGTTAGTCAAGCAGGACCTGTCTTTCATAGACCCATGCTTACTAGACCTGATCACTTGATTGTCCTGTACGTGCTACACGATGGCACTCAAGATGACCTGCTCCATAACTTCCTCCAGCATTGAGGTCAGACTGGCAGGCCTATAGTTTCCTGGATCCTCGTTCCAGCTCTTCTCATAGATGAGCGTCACATGTGCTAACCTCCACTAGGAATTCCTTGGTTAGCCTGGAGTGCTAATAAATTATTTTTAGAAAGTTTTAAACTATAAGAAAACTGAATGGTGAATAGCAAACAACAGATAATTAATACTGGCCTTTTTTGTTCTTAGTAAACTGTGGAAAGCAAATCCTTAGTTAATTACGTTCACAGAGAGGCATTAGAGAGAAGTTCACAGATAGGTAATGAGCAATGGCATCACTCTGCTTGAACAACGAGACCTAAAAGAACACTTTATGGCATTCTCTGTAAACACAAAGAACCCACTCAGAATACCATGTTATTGTATTTTGTACACCCATGTTCAGTAAAATGTAGAAATAGTACAGTACATGATTTACAAGTCTTTCAAAGTGAAAGTGTTTCTCAGGTAAATACATGTGGTGTAGGTGTTTATTATTACAGTATGTTCTGCAGCTGTCTCCATCCTATGTTGCTGAAAAACTGGATCAGAACAGATCTTATTTAAAGCAAATATTTCACCATCACAATATTCCACAGTACACACAAGAAAGCAATTTAAAAGGTAATCACTAAATAGTCCACATTCTGCGATGATTCAGTTATTTATTGTTTCTTCCTCTGCCCATATACACTTTGTGCCCTGGGGACTGAGGCTTCGCAATACAACAGTCTACCATGCCCCAGCAGCTTATTCCCTGCACGCTCTGCTGCCCCTCCCTGCTCACTTGTGTACCCACCAGAACAAGCTGGCTCATGTTGAGGGCAAAATTCCTTCAGCAAATAATGTTTGAGCCACAAACAGTTTGTAAAGTAATTGGAATTATGTTTGTAAATATATAATTTAAAAGTTACATTGTAGTGCTACAATACAGACTGTGAAGGCTTTCTCCTGTTCACTTAGACAGCTTTCACACACAGAATCACACAGAATGTTAGAGGTTGGAAGGGACCTTAAAGATCATCTAGTCCAACCCCCCTGCCAAAGCAGGATCACCTACAGTAGAGCGCACAGGAACGCATCCAGGTGGGTTTTGAATGTCTCCAAAGAAGGAGATTCCACAACCTCCCTGGGCAGCCTGTTCCAGTGCTCGGTCACCCTCACAGTAAAAAAATTTTTCCTCATATTTTTATGGAACCTCCTGTGTTCCAGGTTATATCCATTGTCCCTTGTCTTGTCAGTGGACGCCGTTGAAAAGAGCCTGGCTCCATCCTCCTGACATTCCCCCTTGACATATTTATAAACATTAATGAGGTCACCCCTCAGCCTCCTCTTCTCCAAGCTAAAGAGACCCAGCTCCTTCAGCCTTTCCTCATAAGGGAGATGCTCCACTCCCTTCACCATCTTTGTGGCTCTACACTGGACTCTCTCAAGCAGTTCCCTGTCTTTCTTGAACTGAGGGGCCCAGAACTGGTCACAATATTCCAGATGCGGCCTCATCAGGGCAGAGTAGAGGGGCAGGAGGACCTCTCTTGACCTACTTGATACTCCCCTTCTAATACACCCCAGGATGCCATTGGCCTTCTTGGCCACGAGGGCACATTGCTGGCTCATGGGCATCCTGCTGTCCACTAGAACCCCCAGGTCCCTTCCCCCTGCGCTGTTCTTCAGCAGGTCAGTCCCCAACCTATACTGGCACATGGGGTTATTTCTTCCCAAGTGCAAAACTCTACGCTTGCCCTTGTTAAACTTCATAAGATTTCTCCCTGCCCAGCCCTCCAGCCTGTCCAGGTCTCTCTGAATGGCTGCACAGCCTTCTGGTGTGTCAACCACTCCTCCCAATTTCGTATCATCAGCAAACTTGCTGACAACATTCTCTAATCCCTCATCCAGACCATTGATAAATATATTGAAAAGCACCGGCGCCAGCACTGACCCCTGAGGGACCCACTAGACACAGCCCTCCAGCCGGACTCAGCCCCATTGACCATAACTCTCTGGCTTCTTCCCTTCAACCAGTTCTCAACCCACCTCACTACTTGGTCATCCAGACCACACTTCCTCAGTTTACCTATGAGGATGCTGTGGGAGATGGTGTCAAAGGCCTTGCTGATGTCCAGGTAGACCACATCCACTGCATGGCCACCATCCATCCACCTGGTTATGTCTTCATAAAAGGCTATCAGGTTGGTCAGACATGACTTCCCCTTGGCAAAGCCATGCTGACTGCTCCTAATAACCTTCTTATCCTTGATATGTCCAGACACAGCGTCAAGGATAAGATGTTCCATCACCTTTCCAGGGATGGAGGTGAGGCTGACCGGTCTGTAGTTACTCGGGTCATCCTTCCTGCCCTTCTTATAGACTGGAGTGGCATTCGCTTTCCTCCAGTCTTCAGGCACCTCACCTGTTCCCCACGACTTACCAAAGATGATGGAGAGTGGCCTAGCAATGACTCCCGCCAGCTCCCTGAGCACCCGCGGGTGCATCCCATCAAGGCCCATGGATTTATGAATGTTCAAGTGTTCAAACTGATCCTTAACCCACTCCTCATCAATCAGGGCAGACTCCTCCTTTATCAGGACTTCCTCTGGGGCCTCAGGGGACTGAGGCTCCTGAGGATGGTCTCCAACAGTGTAAACAGAGGCAAAGAAGTCATTCAGCAACTCTGCCTTCTTTCTGTCCTCTGTCTCCAGGGCACCCACCTCATTCAACAGAGGGCCTACATTGCCTCTAGTGTTAGTTTTATCTGCAATGTATTTGAAAAAGCCCTTTCTGTTGTTTTTGACCTCCCTTGCAAGTTTTAACTCCAAGGAGGCCTTAGCTTTTCTGATTGCCTCCCTGCACTCCCTGACAGCTGTCCTGTACTCCACCCAAGTGGCCAGCCCTTCCTTCCACAATTTATACACCCTGCCTTCCCACCTGAGTCTGCCCAGCAGGTTAACCTGCCCAGCAGGTTAACCATGCAGGTCTCCTGGATCTCTTTCTTGATTTCCTACCTGATGGGATGCAGTGGTCCTGAGCCTCAAAGAAGTGGTCTTTGTATTTACCCGTTGCAGGATGAATTCCAAAACATAACCATCGACTGCAATTTCAGATGAGCTCTTTGCAGTCATTTTAAGAAGGCAAGTCAAGGTATTATTCACTCACATGAATTTTCACAAATAGCAGTTTCCCATTGATCCCTGAAACTGAATACACAAAGCTGGCTGAACTGAATTTTGGCTTTGATGTTGAATGAACTTAAACAGAACAGTACAAGTTTCTACTACTACAGTTTTATCCCCATGCAAGTGGTTGTGATTCAATTTCGTAATTATTGACTATTCAAAGCCAAAGAAAGAAGTGATTTGAACTACCATCATGCTCCCACCAGTGCCTTTTGCCTGTGTCATGGAGTCAGTGATGGACAGGAGGTGGCCATAGACTTCAGACTCCCTGCTGCTCTGTCAGTAGTGTCTGGAGCTGGAGAATCAGTGGTAACAAAACCTTTGGAGAGGCACTAGTTAGATTTCACATTTGTAAATTCAACTGCACAGTGAATTTTCTCTGGAGTATCTGTAGTTTCATGTTTCCCTGAACAGCAGTATGTCCAAATTTGAAAAAAAAAGATAATTAAAAATCCTTACTTTTGGTCTAAAAATTAGGCTTCATTCATTGAAATGGATGCTATGCATTTTCCCAGAAATTGTGCTGCCACAGATACGTGACAGATCACAGAGTATTATCACATCTTTTCTATAAACCCCTATAAACTAATAGCTGAAGTCAATTACCAGTGGCAACACGGCAACAGTCAGCAATGTCAATATCTGTAGAACAAACTCTTCCTTTGACCAGCAGAAATTCTATATGTTCAAAGTTCGCTGTAGAGGACAAATGGGCTACAGCCTTGCATTTGGAAAAGGAGTCATATCATTTCACCATGTAAGCTCAGTCCTGGTTCCTGAGTGAGACATCAGGACATCTAGCAAAGAATAGAAGAATGAGATCTGGGCAAAGAGGTATCAATGGATGTTTTCACCAACTATTCAAAAAGTGGAAAAAATACAGTTCCTCCCACATTATACATTAAAGCAATGAGCCAAACAAGCTGTTTCTTTATCTTCATTTCTTACATTTATTCATATTTTTAGGCATATTCAAGTAACAGAAAAATTACCAAATTCGACAGTGGATCTGGACAGTGTATCAAGAAATGTCATAAATACTCTTTGTGGTCATTTTAATAATATTTAGTGCAGCTGTCTGGAAGGTGCAGCAAGTAACGCCATTGTGCCTGCACAAGTGCTCTGCCCCTCCATATGCAAGATTTTCACACAATCACGTGGTGACAACCAAGTACGGAAAGAAAGCTTTCTAAATATATCAGCTTTCAATACCCTACAACTCTTTCTATGGCGTTGTCTCTTATCTTATTCAGCCTTGTACTTTCAGATGTCCACATCTAAAATAACTGAAAGTTAATTCTCTTCAAGTTGAGCCTATCATTTTTGAAAGACAAAGCTATAGATCTTGTTTGACAGAAAAAAAAAATTAGTTTCTAATCTGAGTAAAAGTGAATGTTAGAGTATCTTCTGAGGATTAGATTTCTTGCGGCTAAGTGTCTAATAACCTTTATTTTTCCCACATGTTTGATTATCCCTGTGCCTAGTCTCAGTCACGAGCTAGTCATCATCACTGATCCTGTTTATGGGGTTTAGAGCAAGTACATTTATTACTATACAAGTTGGTAGGAAACGCAAATACATGGTGGGTGGAAACTGTGAGTCGCAGAAACATAGACGGGGCCAGCTCTGCCATCAAAGGAAATCACTAAGGACACAGAACACATCCGAGCAGTGTCAAAGCCATAGAGGGAGTAGCATAAAGCTGGCTCTGCCTTAGAACGAGGGAAAAAGTAATAGTGAAAGGAAGTCAAGAGAAGGCGCTGCTACAGAGCTGACCCCTTCACCCGGGACAGAGCTGGCCCTGAAGAGAACTCTCTGAGCTGCAGATACGAAAGGCAGCAAAAACACTGACAAGGATTTTGGGGCATTGACAAGTCAGCTACAACACGAAAGATCCTGCTAGATATGAGCTTGCTGTGATTAGATTAAGTGTTCTCTTTCTGTAATTTCTTTGCCTACCTCTTTTATAAACATTTGTAACTCTATTGTCTATATTGGATGCTGTAAATACTTCTCTTGGCACTCTTCCCAAAACTCTCCTTTAATTTAAACCAGGCTAAGGTAGCTGGGTAAGATCAAAGTGTTCTTCATTAAGACTACGCTGAATTAAAAAACTCAAGTACTAAGAAACTATATCAAGTACCCTGCCTCCTTTAAGATAGCCAAAGGGTAGAGGACCTGCCCTTACAGAATCTACATGGGCTAATTGAAGGCTTGGCACTATGGTGAAGTAGAAGGAATCCTGTGACTGCAGCCTTCCCTGACATACTGCACGATGGTGGGAAGCAGTTCTGAGCACAAGAACCTACAGGCAATACAGGAGAATTTTCTAAAGAAAAAGAATTTTTATTTCCCATGCTTGCACATGTCAGACAGCATTAGACAGCTTGGCAGACCAGTCATGTTTTCTAACACTTTCAGAAGTCACACATCCCTTTACTTGCAAAACTAACCATGGAAAATTGAAGTGAAGCTGGAGAAAACCAGGCCGTTTTGAGTGTGTAAAACATGTGATTTCACAGCCCAGTCACAAAATCAAGCCACTGTTGTGTCAGACTGGCACAATACTCATTTCAGTCCCATGATTTTTCTGTTAAGGTTTTCAAATAGAGATTTGAAGTTAAAAAAAAAAAAAGCTATTGGAACAGTTGTGTTTGATCTGCTTGTTGGATTCATATGGTCAGTTACTATCCTAGAAGAATTTTAGTATCAAAGGCAGCAAAATCTTTTGACAACAGAGTTAGGTTTTTGTGTGTATTTAAGATAGCATGCTCCACATGCATTTGGATTCTCAAGACACTATCACAATGCAAACAAAGTTTGTTATTACTTACAACATTCATTTTGCCTTAAGAACCAGTGAAGAATGGGGCTTTGTGATAGACGCCACACTAAGAGAGCAGCAGACTGGCCCCACCAAAAAAGTTTATGGTCCAAATAGAGACCTGATGCTGGGAAACATGACAAGCCCTTGGACAGTACAATATACACAAACCAGGAATTCCTTGGCATTGAAGAGGGGAGGTTGACAGAAGATTTAGCCAGTGAAAGCTGCCATAAGAAGAGGTAGGCAAAGGGATAAGAATGCAGTGACATTGATTTGAGGAAGCTGAAAAAATTTGAATGGGAGAGTGAACACGAACAGGCAATCGGCATGGGTAGCTGGAGTGCAGGCAAAACTCTGGAGAGTCCTTTGAGCGCCAGAAATCCTGAGCCGGGGCTGGCTGCAGTCTCTGGCCAGCTCCTCCACAGGTTTCCCCACGGACTGTGCAGGGGAGAATGGAGAATGAGGCATCTGAGCAGGGTCCTCCCCTGCACACTTCTGGGTTCACAAGGTTGCTGGCAAACTCCATTTCTCTCCTTCCCGTCCGTGCAGCAGGCCCAGTTTTGGCTGCCTTTGCAGCTGCAGCTGTTCCTACCAGCTGGAATCAACCGTTCTGGCCCAGTTCCAGCTCAAAAGCAATTACATTCTTGCAAGTGGATATTGCAACTTCCTGTCCTAAACAATCATGTACTGTTCCTCCGCACTATTAACCAGCTGCTGCCTTCCACCCAGAGATGGCTGCAGGCACAGGGTGGGGCCTTGGAAGAAAGGTGGTGGCATATCAAGTTAAGATCATTCCTATGTAGGTTCGCCTGCAGTTTAGGAAGGTCAGGGAGTAATTCCTGCCAGCCCTGCATGCCTGTGGAAAGTGTTCAACACTCCAGCACCATAAGGGTGATGAAGAGAAGCGTTATCTGGGCTAGACACTGCAGCATAAGTGTGCTTTTTCTTGGCCCACATCGTCCAGGGGAAATCTTCCTCTATACCTAAACTTCATAAAATAAAGCATCTCCAACAGCTGATGCAAGAACTTCTTTGCCTTTGCCAAACATTTAAAACCAGGTTCTGGCCCACAGCACCTGGAAAAGACTTTTGTGAGAAAAACGTCTTAACGCAAAAGGTGCTGAAGGCATCCAAATGATTAAGTGGGATTACTGGTCCCAAACATTTGTAGTTTCCTGCCGTTAGCCTTCTAAAAATGTTCACCTCAATCTCTGGCATCTACATCACGTGTACAGGAGAAAAGAAGGGGTTACATACATGCCAGAGAAGAACCAGTATCTGCCCAAGCACAGCTCAAGGCATATGGTTCCCTTCTAACTATGCTGCATGAGTAGTGTGGATCTAAACTCATCTGAGTCTTTCGGAGGCATTGATTAGTCAACATATCCATTCCTATCAAGAAAGAACACACAGATTAATTACTATGGGCACAGCACAGAGAGAGGCAAAGTACCTTGAAAGACAGAATAACCATATGGGAAAGCTGGGAACCAGGGTCCCAAGCCAGAGGCTATGAGCATTCTGTAAAAGGTCAGGATTTTGGAGACAGCAATTCCCACTCAGAGATTACCATCTCTTGTAACAAACAGTAGATCCACACCAACTAGTCAGGACAGTTAAACCACTCATTTCATCAAGGAAGAACTGACTAGACATTTGAGGAAGGGCTTTTAAGTATTGCTGATACCTACCTCATTATTTCTTAGTGTCTAGACCTTTCTGTCTATAATTACTGGCCTGATGGTGTACCTGTGAACTACTTCTACCTCCACGTCAATGAGACAAAGCAGCAAAGCAAGTAACCCAGACTTGCACTAAAAATCTGCGTGGGAGTTCTGCTGTAGGTCCATCACAGATTGAGGAAATACCCCATCATCTTCCTTTATTCTTGTATCAGGCTCTGCTTCAACAATAATGCTGAGCACTGGGACATTTCACCATGACAAAAAATGTGTTTTATCTTTGTGGAAATACCAAATATTCCATTAACAGAACTCCCCTTAATATGACTAAAAAAGCCCGGTAGTTATTTTCTGAAGAAACTCCAGTAACTAGTAACACCATTTCCCATACACCCTAACAGCACACTATTGAGTGATGTACTGACAAAAGAAGCACTTTGCAAAAAAAAAAAAAAAAAAAAAGGTGGTGTTTTCTTTTCTTTTTTTTTTTTAAACTGCCAGTCACATGATCTTTCCACCTAGTGTTTTAGATTTGTGATAGGCTCTGTCTTGGCTGACAGCCAGTCGGTCCTAAATATAGTGTAAAACCAAATATTTAAGTGTAAGTCTGAACAGACAGATTTATTTTTTTTTTAACACATTCCCTTGAAGTGCTATGAATTTTGCTGCAGATGCAGCTATAGATAGATATTTCTCCTCGAAAGGAAGTATTATATCCTCTGGATTCCCACAGTGATGCTAAAAGAGAGAAAATACTAAAGTATTATTACATACGGGTTTGACTGCCATAATTTATAAACGTGTCTCAAAGTGTTGTACAGTACTGACAAGCATGCAGATAAATCACAGAAACGTGTACATTAGGTACAGTATATTTTCAGCATGTGCTGTCTGCCAGCTTATAACATATACACCTGCATAGAGGAGTGCTAGAAAGCAGTACATTCAACATAATTTATTAGCTATGGTATCTCAAAACTGTCTGTATCTGCATGTATCACTTGAATACTTTGCTTTGCACAACTGTGCTCCATTACCCAGTTATCTCACCTGTATCACACTACCCAGGATAAGCCAGAAGAGTGAGAATGAAACACGCTGCTGAAAAGAAACTATAAACCAGAGCACCTTACTGTTTCCACAGATCTCACAACATCCAGATCTCATCTGGGATTCTGATTTTCCTCTCTTCTTTTGTCTTGTGTAACTGCTGTCTCCAGTTTCCCCCTCTGCTAACTTTGTGCTGGATGATCTCCAGCCTGTTTCACACATGAGAACACCTCACTTGTCCCTTCATTAAGTAATTTTTGTCCTTCCTACAGCTCTGCTAACAGGCTCTGAAAAAAGTCATCTTGCCTAAGAGACAGATTTACGACACAAGAAAAGGAAACAATTCCTTGTGCTAGATAGTGACAGAGTGGATCTCCAAGAGGTTACGCTAATCCAAGTCCAGCAGAACTCTGGTCCTAAGCCAGGGCTGAAGAAACACTGTCAAGTAAAGACTGCTAATAATGGACCCAGCAAACTCAGTGTCATATCTACAATCATCATTGAAACTTGTTTTTGTGTTGTGTGGTTTGTGGGGTTTTTTCTCATTCAGTTAGAAAGCTTTGGGCCTTTTAAAACTTTAAGTACTAGAAAAACTAAAAAGAACTAAAGAGAACATCCTTTACTTGTTCCCATCACCAAATTCACACTCTTACACCACTTCTAATACTTGACAATATCACCCTTACCACCCATCTTTCCAATCCTCCTCCCAACCTCCTTTCTCAGATAAATCTGGTCTCCTTTCCATCACTCAAATAATGTTTCCCGTCTTTATCACATCTACTTTTTTCTTGCCTTAATTAAAGTTTTTTTCAGAGCTCGGAGTGTGACCTATTCTACAATATGAGTAAACAGCAATTTAAACTTGAAGCAGCTACCTTAGTAACAGAAAAATATAAATATTTAGTGTGGACACATACTGTGGAAGAGGGAATTCCTGAGATCTAACCCTCTTCATTTTGCAAGTCCTATTAATCAAAGAAAAATAATTATGACAAAAATTAAGACAATTGCCGTAGTCATGAAAGGAATCCTTCCTTTTCTTACTGTCTCCTGTGCCTTCCCTGTCCCTTGTGCTCCATAGCTCTGGACACACAGACTGAAGAAAAAAGCTTTTGATTTGGTTTTGCACTTGCACATCTAATGCACTGGCTTTGTTGCATGTCATATGTACTATTCTCTTGGGAATTCAGATTGTCTTTACTAATTGCCAGTTAGTAACAGCAGATGATGTTGATTAACAGTTTAAATAAAACAAACAGAAAATTCCCATTAGTTTTAAAAGCTTCTCTTTGAGTGTCATATTTAAGTAGTCCCTTGGGGAGTGCTCTTCAAAGCCTGACCCATTTTGTTGATAAGAGTCTGCTACAACATACCAAGCATTCAACTGAGCAGAAAGCAATTTAATGGGACTGTGAACCTGCCTAATTTAGGCAGATGCTCCCTTCCTGTCTACGACTGCAGGATATTTCATATTCTCCCCACAAAATCTGATGAGCAAAACGGAAGGATCAGAACATGACATTTTCCAGGGTTATGCAGCTGTGTTAAATCTATTAAACAGCAGCTAAGATCCCTATGCCTCACCATAAATCTACTGATGGGAAAGAGATTTTTACAGCCACTGATTTTACTTTGAGCTGTGAGTTTACAGCTTTTCAGCTTTGGGGAGGATATCTTTTGCTCCAGAGTATTTTTCTTCTGTCATTTTATGTGCCAAATACAAATACTGGATGCTCCATTCCTATTCCTAGCCATTATCATGTACATTTTCTCTACTGCTGCAGCTGAAAAACAGGAATGCTTTTAATCCACTACCATTTATACAGTGATATTGAGTGCATATCACTTGGTGACCCAATATCTTTGGTCAGGTGCAGGATAATGAAGCTCCACCATACACTGCTTTCCTCAGCAAAGCCAGCTCACGGTATTTCTTAACAGCTTTGTTCTCAGAGCTGAGATGTGTCTTTTTACTGTTTCCAAGCCTTCTAGACTTGCCTGTAAGATGTGGTATGGCCACATAGTTAGCACATATACTGTAACTTTTCTCTCTTCACCTGCTAGATCTAGCAAGCAAGAGGCTGGTATTCTTTGTGTGGCTCATGCAATCAAAGATTAACACATGGCCAGACAGGGGCTTTACAGGATAACGTCCCTGAATAGATCAGGGAACCTTCCACAGAATCATAGAATAATTCAGGCTGGAAGGGACCTCTGGAGGTCACCTAGTCCATCTCTCTGCTCTAAGTAGGGCAAACTTCAAATGTAGATCAGATTTCTCAGGGTGTTCCAATTCAAAAGGGGCTGGTCTCTTGACAGTATGCAATAGTGACACTTCCCAGAACAACAACTGTATATAGCAACTTTCCAATAAATCAGCTATAGAACAAATAGATTTAATTCCAACCACTACACTTGCACCGTTGAGTACTTCCATGACAGAAGATACTTTGCTATACATGTGTCTTCCCCTGGGGCAGCCAGCTTGATTGGATAGTAGTTATTGACAAAGGCTGAAAAGTTTGGTGCCTTAAAGTTACAGAATAGTCACACATTACTGTTCCACCTGCAACATGACCAAGTCACATTCAGTCTGGCTCACCGTGATGACATCCAACTAGCCTTTCCCTTCTGCAGCCAATCATCTGTTTCCATGCTTAACACAGCATTAGCTAAATAAGCCCATGACATTATCTGTTGCAACTTTTGCATATATAAAAACACAGCAAAACCCTATTAGAAAGCAAATATATTTTACAATGTTTGCAGTATCTGAGGCCTCAGGTACAGTTAAGTGCCTTATTGACTCAGCTGTGATTTCCTTGGGAGGAGTTATTCTGGGGGCTGGCAGTAATACATCTTCAAGAAAAAATAGAAGGCTTCCACAACCATGCAGCTTTTCTAGCTACCTTCTTACAAAAGGTGATTCAAACAGCTCCCAGTCTCAGCAGCTTTTAGATTATGTAAAAAACAAAAAGGAAAAATGCAGCAAAAAAAAAATCAATAAAATCATCATAGTGGTAGGGGAGAATGATACATTTCAAAAAGATGTTCAAAGGAAAATATTTTCCTCATAAAATCATGCTTTCTTTTGGGGCATGGGTTGAGGTTTTTTCTGTTATTGCTGTTGGAAAGGAGAGGAGGAGATTTTGCATTGTTCAAGCAGGAGGAAAAATGCAAAATCAAGGTTGATTTGATTATTAGGTTTCCGACACTGCAGATTATAAAGATTTGTCCTTCAGCTCCACACAGCAGATTTCACTGGAAAAAAAAAATTGTGAAGAAGTGTAGATATTTCTATCTCCAGTCTTCACAGAAAGCTTGGAAGATATTTTTGTGTGTGTGAAAATAAACCTGGAAGAAACTTCAGTCAGGGTGACGACTTGAAAGAAGAGAAATGCCAGATCAGGTACCACTTGCATTATTAATGGAGAAATTAGAATTTGTACATTTTAAATTCCGCCACTAGCATTACTCTTGTTAGTATCGTAGTACAAGGGGGTTTAGACAAAGCAGCACACAGTATTCACTAAATCCATGCATAAAACCGAGAGCAAAGACACTTGTATTGTAATTCCACTTTTATTATTCTCAATAAAATGGAGTTTTTGAAAAACATAAAGGATTAGTGACGCTAACAAATACATCTGCCAGCTGTTTTACACATAATGATTGTATGACTAATGCACAGGTAAAGCAGTTAGAAAACTGAAAGCAGTTTAATTATATGCACACTGGTGGTGGACAGTACCACGCCAACCTCTTACTTATACCAAAAAAGGCATCAAAATGCCGCTGAGCCTCTGGGAGGAGTAAAACATTTTGTATAGTCCCCTGCAAGCAATGTGGGAGTCTGTCCATGCTCCTTCTCCCAAGAAGGGAGACCAAGATCATTTGGGGACACTATGCAGAGACAGGGACAGCAGCATCAGGTCTGATCTCAAGGACATGCAATCACCTCAGGAAAACTTTTCCATTCCCAGGATAATCTGACCCTGTAGACCTCCATTTGCAGAGCAGTTTTGCACTAGGGCTTTGCTGGGCAAAGGGAGGATCTTCCTCCAGAGCGGAAGCTGGCAAGCAGGCAGGCAGGGAGGGCAGCTCAGGTGAGGCAGGGAACAGGAAGGGCAGAGGAGAGCACAAAGTGGGGCCACAGCAGGCTGCGCAGTAGGAGTAGCCCAGAGCAGGAGCTGAACAAGCATCCAGGATAATATCAGCAGCTCATCAGTTTGATATCGTTGAACGCGCATGTTATTTGGGTCGCAGTATTCCAGTGGTAGTAGATCAGCCACTACAAAGAAACTCTCCAAGCAGTATGGAGAATTTAGACCCATGGCTCCCATGAACTTCAATGAGAATGATGCATCTGTCTCCTGCGGTAGCTTTGAAGCTCTCGGCCAAAAGTATTCTTAGCCCTACTGTCATGCATGTCCCCAAAGAGACAAAAAAAGAAGGTGCGAGCATGTGAGACCGAGAACGGACGTGGTTGAGGAAGTGAGAGACCAAGCAGAGCCTGATCTGGGAACCCTGCAGAGACAGATCATGTCGCTCAGGCTTTATGTTATCAACACTTATTTGGAGGTAAAGGACAGGCCTTTTTTCTCTTAGCAGCACGAGGGAGTCAGCCTGGCGCACTGGGCTACTGCCACTGAGCTGCTTTCAGTGGCATTCCCAGATCAGTAAACTCAGCTCAGGTATCTCTACCTGAGCCTGCAGACACAGAAAACAGAAAAAGCAGGGCAGAGAAAATGTTACAACAAAGATACAAAGGGAATAAATCTTTGCAAGAGATGGATTTGCAAATATTCCAAATCAAGTCTCTTCTCCATTTATGAATTGTTTGTATTTTCTCAGAAAGCACTTGAATGCAAAAAGGAAGAAAACCAGTTCATAGATACATGAAAATAATCCTTTTACATCATACAGCTCAGTATCAATGTGTCCCCTTCCAACCAGTACACACACATTTTTACCCTGATCTGCTGCACAACTTCCTTCCCCAACTGCACCTGCACTCTTTACTATGTTACAGGATACCACTGTGTGGTATCTTGCCTCGCCACAACACTGGTACCATCTCCTGTTTCTAGTTCAGAAGGTCTAGAAAGCGGTGGGTAAAGCACATTAATAGTAAGCAGTGTGCTTCAGACTCACCTAGAGCCTTGAATTACTTCTTCAGTTGATTAGAAAAGATCTGCATGGAAAAATGTGCCTTGCAAAGACTTGCTGGAACAACTGAATGTGACTGATTTCCCATCCTTGTGGAGCGAAACCAAGCAGTCGGAGCCCCCTGTGCTGAACAGGTGATACACAGGGAGCAGCTCCTACACTTCGGAACAATCCTCTGTGCCTCATCAAGGTATTTCATGGAAAGAAGACAAGAGTTACAGTATTTTATATGTAGTTTATGTAGACCCTAGAAATAAAAATATGTCTGAAAATTTGCTAAAAGTCAAGTTCAGTAATGTTATATGCTGAGTAATTAATTAATTAACTTTTTTTATCTTATCTTCATTGTATCTCCAAGGGCAGACTGCCAGTCCATAGCTTGAACTCAGCTGAGCATAGATGTTGCTATTGTATATCCTCTGTCTTCTGCAACACTCTTTGGAGCTTGACAGTTTGAAATTACATTTTCATGCTGAAGCTGTATTTTCACAAATCCTCGAAGTTAAGTAACTCTTGGAATAACAGGGCAGATATCAGACTGCCAACTAGAGTTGATATTAATTTTCATTATTTGTTCCTATAAATAGGTATGATCTTTTTTTTCTGGAACATAGTCTCATGTAGAGCAATACTTTTTCCTCAGATGGCAACAAGAGGCACAAAGCAAGTTTAAAATTCTCCCTACTCGACCTCCCTTCAAAGCTGCACTCACAATAGACAGGGCAGATGCAGGAACATGTGATCATGCTGCTAGATGGGAGCCCCAACAAATCTGAGCTTCACAGATGTAAAATTGGAACTACAAAACATCCATTCCACTTGAGAAGTCATTCCTACATATTAGGCGTTCCTACTATATTGCCACCTTTCTGCCTTTTTCCCAAAGTGCATTCTGCTTTTTTCCCTAAGTATAGAGTTGCTAGATCCACAACGGCTGCATGCATGGAACAGGGGGATTTCCACAGCCCCCCCTAACGCCCAGGAGACTGTTAGCTTTAACAACTCAGTTAATGAAACTGGTAGCATGTAACTAAATAAATTAAATTATTACTCAGGATTTCTTTCTTGACAGCATTTCACTCTTTAGATTTCTATTATAGCTCACTGCCAAGATAGCAGTCTAAACTTTTACTGCATATGTTTTCTTCAGTGCCAAAATCACAGTTTAGGTTTTAACATCATAATCAGTGTCAAGGAACTTTAGGTTCTCTCAGTTCTGAGCCTGAGAATGACATTTCCAAGACAATATTCCCAATCACATGCAACAGAAATTAATTTTTAAAACAGCACATATTAATTCTTCTGCAAGCCTAACTAGAGAAACTTTGCATTTATGAAAAACATATTATGCCTAGAACTAAATCTGAGGTGAATGAGCTCACAGTAACCCTCCACTCACAAAAGCAGTTTTTAATAGCACAATAGGCTCCAAAACACAGGCAATGGAAAATGAGAAGTAAATCCAGTTTGACAGAAGTTTTTAGACTATACATTTTTCAGAGCAGAGACTCCCTCTTAATTTGTACATTTGGCAGGTCTCAGTCAGGACCATGATGTGCTACCAGAATTTACACACACTCAAATGGAGACCAAAGAGTTGAATACAAGGTTTCTGCCACTGAACAGCAAAATCCAATTACCCATTTATGCACTACGGTTAAGGAAAGCAGACACAGAAACTAAATTCTTTCCAGTTAGTCGATTCAAACTGAAATGTGGTTAAATCGTTAATTTCATTAAAATACACTTAACATAAAAAAAATACAGGAAATACTCGGCATGGCAGCTAGCATTATGAAACAGAGTAGAGCATTTCCAGTGTTATTTTTAAAGGAATTGTCTGGGTGTCAGAAAAAAAAATAAATTAAAAATTGGGTGTATAAAATTCAGCTTACCTAACACGCAACAGTCCTGCACTTTCTCACACCAGATCTGCACCTTGCTTTCAAGTTGCCATTAATACAGCCATTCCTAGATGGATCAGCTCCTGACAATGCACATTTCTGACGTATCACATATATGTTTAAATAATGCCTAGCATTTTCACAGTCTCTAAAATTTAATGAAGTGAACTTTTCTTTGATTAATTTAGGGTATTGTAAAATACACTGCCTGTACCATGACCGAGAAATACAGCTGCACTTCTTGCTCTTTGTCCTCCAGAAACAGGCACAACCCACCAGCTCGTGGGAAGGTTGAAAGAGCAGGATTTGCTACCACGTATTTGAGGAGGACTGCACCAAAACAACTCTCTGCTGTGCCTGTAACATCTCTTGGGATCATTCCACCAAAAAAAAAAAACATACTGATTTAAATTCCTCAGTGGTTTAGGGCATCAATACTACTACAGGAGAGGAAGTGGTAGGCAGGTTTTCCATCTCACAGAAGCTGCAGTTCTTACCATTATGGTAAACTTGGGTCAAGCAGTGGCACTCAGTGCGTGAATTATAAGCACTAGTGCTCTCCCTTCCAGACTACCATTTGTTTAGGCAGGATGGAAATCAAGCTCAAACAACAGGTCATCTTCAAATGGCAGCTGCCATTCCCTGGGCATGAGAACTGTACAAGAGCCTTGGCACAGTCAAAACTACCCTGTGCCACCATGGTTTGGCCTCTCAGGTGTTACATTCCAGTTTTCAGAACAACAGACAGGCAAGATAGGGCTGCAAGCCAGCTTAGTCTAATTTTTCACATTCATTTCCTTCAAAAGCTTAGCTTGCTCATAGGTGTGTCAAAATGTGTATACATCTATGAAACTATGAAGATTACTTTTAGCCTTCAGGCCCACATCCTCATTTTCAGAATAACCTCTGGACTGCACTACACAGAAAGCCATGGTCGCTGTCTCTGCAACCTCTTTTAGGCAATGCAGGTACAAAGATATTTTTGCAAACAAAGCTAACATTATCATTTTTTACATCAGTAGATAACCATGGGTTAGATAAACTTGACATCTTGAGGAAATTTCTTCAAATGCTTAAGCTTTTATTCACCTGAATGAGCTTGAAAATAACTCCTAAAACCAAGACAGTGTAAGTTAAGAACTGTATCTTAAAATACGAAAACAGCCCGCACCTCTGAAGCACCCTTGCCTAGAAACACGGAAGAATTTGTTGTTAGGATGCATTTCTTGAAGAGGAACGTGCATATTCCTTTGAAAGGTTTCCATTGCTCCATCAGTTGTGCTTTATGCTTAAAATCTCTCTCATGGGAAAACAAAATTTGACTTCAGGGATTTCAGGGTTGCTTGGCTGCCAGATCTGTTTAAATCATCTACACTGGCTGAGAAAACAAGCTCCAGATGTCCTGGGTGGCGAGTAGCCCTCTAAAATCTGGAGCTGAGGATGGTTTACCACTTTGTGTTTGCAGTATTTAAGCAGTAGCATCTTTCCCTTGCAGTCTGGAGCAGTAACTTCAGCTTAGCTACGGGGAGAGATATATCCAGGCTAGTATGGAAATATACAGAAATTTAGCCATAGCAGGACAGGTCTCAGGGACAACTGTGCAAAACCCCTAGTATATCTACACATGACTTTTGCTGACAGCTCAGGAACACCCATGTGAGCCAACAGACTTCTAGAGGCAGTGTATACAAGCTTTGGAAACTCTGCTTTGGTTGGAAAGCAGCTGTGCTCACAGCCCCAGTGAACACAAGCATAAGATATGGGCAATAAACCTCAGTCCAAGTCTTATACTTAGGAGAGGTAATTTAATGATGCTCTTTTCCTCCTGGCCATCTGCAAGGAAGTCCAGGGCCCAGAGCATCTCTACGACCTGGGCATGCTTGGTAGCTGTGATACATTAGCCAGATGTCACTGTTACACCCGTGAGCGCACTAGCTGCAGTAGACACGTGTTTTAGACAGCCATGGAGACACTGATGAAAGCAGTGGCAGAAGTAGTGAAGAGACTACCTTTTAATCATGGTATCTGCAGTGACAGGTTAAGGCTTCCTCAGAAAACCTGCCAGTAGTTACTGTACGTACTCATGAGCTGTCTGAGAGTGCTTTTAAGAAATCAGCCAGAACTACTCAGTGAAAGAAGAATCATTAAAAATTTCTCAGAGCTTTCTAATGTGTCTTGAAATAGTGTTCCTGCATATAAGAATGCTAGGATATTAAGATCCAATATCTCAGGATCTACTGTGTCTATGAACAAGTACTTTGATATTATTGGAAGTGTGCCCTCTTGGGTTTTTGACTGCATATTGTTTTCATATCTAGCTGTAATGAACGTCAAAGTCCCTTCTCCTAACCCGTTGTTGTTTGCCATATGTGGGTATGATTTTGGCTGAGCAGGTCATATTTCGAGGAAAAACGGGTTATTGGTTTGGGTTTGTGGGTTCTTGTCATAGGACGACACCTTTCAAAAACAATGCAGATAACTGGTATATTAGCGCACAGCAAGCTGCTTCAAAAGTGCAGTTTATCACAGGGTGCCCCAGCTCATAGCTGTGACTTACTCAGCTTTCCTAAAATTTCACAGCGTGTGGCAAAAATGTTTTTGCCACACATTTGACCATTAGCACAACTCACACATAAGTCTACTGTTTCTTATTAATGGTATTACCCCAGTAAAATCTGTGGTATAATAGCCCATCCCAGATTCTGTTTGTAACACTATTTATCCTTTTTCCCTAGCTAGCTCAAAAATTTCAGTATGCCTGCCACAATTTATACCCAAACACTGGTTATTCTGAGAGACAAATGAGCAAACATCTGACTTCTATATTACGCAAGTCTATCTGTCTTTGTGAAAAAAGTAACTGAGACAGCTTTTTAAATCCAGTTCACTCCATCTGAACTTTCTTTTGGATATGCCAGTTAGGACTTTCTTCAGTAATGTCTCTGGATATGCTTTACCATGTTCAGCCACACAGCTGATGCAACCACTTCATAGGACTTTAATAACGAAAAAAACACATCTCAGATGGTAGAATAGAATAGTTTGGGTTAGAAAAGAAATTTAAGATCACTGAGTCCTACAGTTAACCTAGCAAAGCCAGGTCCACTGCTAGGCCATGTCACTAAGCACACAGTAACAAGAACAGATGGTTTCCAACATCAGTGAGTGCATTAAGTACTACAGGACTGCAGGGACCTCAAAGATCGCTAACAATGCCTTAGACCATATTTTACCATTGTTTTAGTCATATGACCTCTTAAAACTCTATAATGATCTTCACTGAAACAGATGCACAAAACCATACTCCAGCTCTGAAAAATTTCCCAGATATGATTTCTGCTCCAATTTTTGTACTGGTTGCTAACATCAAGAGAAGTTGATTCAATTCAAGATCCAAATGACCATCTTCTCTGATTGCACCTAGGTTTAACTAAAACTACACAGTTTTAATTCTACCTAACTTATAGGGGAAAGCACCATTAATTAGTCATCATAGCTACCTCCTTTATTTACAGGTACTGACTCCCCTTCCCCTGTGTACTGACAGCTGATTCCACAGCTTTGCAGTTTCTTTATCCAACTGGGATGTGCATATACACCTAAGGACAAATGCTGTTAAGCCAAGACCTTTGTGACTGTAAGGAACAGGAAATACTTGGATGCCCATCATCTTCAGCCACTGTAGTCATCCTGCAGCCATTGCATAATCAATCATCTTGATGGAGATTTCAGGGCAGTCTGCTAATTTTTTCTATATGATCTTCTCTGCTGGTTTTGAGAGATCACACAAGTACAAGAAAGCCTGAATTTGGTTCTTGTTGCTTTTTATTAATCTGTCCTATGATGAGTGTTATCAATGTTATTCAGGCCTTCTCTTACAATCTTCAATGCTTTAAACAGCAATTGACAGCAAAAATATCTCCCAGATGTGGTCAGAGCCATGTCTGTTTGCCCCTAGCATAGCAGTTTGGAAAACAACCTGTAGAGCAATTTCAAATCAGCAGAATATTTAGCACTGTCCTACAGCCCATTCTCTGCTCTTCATTTTCCCAAGAACCTGTGGTACTTTCCCTGCTGCAAATGCTCAGATTCGTAGGAATAGCTTAAAGGTGTTTCAATGTAGAGCCACAGTTGTGGCTATATGATTGCCTGTTCGCTGACGTTACTACAGTCATCAAATATCTCCAAGAAGTTAATGGGACAGACAGCTGGAGGAAGCAACTTTTGTCATTTGCCACACAGAAGTTTGACAGAAGTCTGAACAATCTATACATACACATATTTCTCAGCACAACTCCCAGCTAGAGGAGTTAAGCAACATTACATCTTACTATGTTGGATCAGATATCAGATGACATTGGTCAGTATATGAAGCCAGAAGTAGCCAATATGCACATAATTTACTATGAATTATAGTCATAGAATCATGAAATCATAGAACACATCGGGTTGGAAAGGACCTTTAAAGGTCATCTAGTCCAAATCCCCTGCAGTGAGCAGGGACAACTTTAACCAGATCAGGTTGCTCAGAGCCCAATCTAGCCTGACCTTCAATGTTTCCAGTGATCCAGTCTCCACCACCTCTCTGGGCAACTTGTTCCAGTGTTTCACCACTCCCATTGTAAAGAATTTCTTCCTAATGTCTAATCTAAATCTGCCCTGCTAGTTCAAAACCGTTGCCCCTCATCCTGTCGCTACATGTTCTTGTAAACAACATGTTATCATATGAACTAATTTACATATCTGTACATAATCTGCCAAGAGCAATGAACATATTGACAGTTTAGACTTCCTGCCACATAGGTATAGAGTCACACATGTCAGCTGTGGCTGTGGCAAGTGAAAACTGCTTCCCACAGGGGAGCTGTAGCCAACTGGCCACACTCAGAGAACAGCCATACACTAAAGGGCTAAGAAAGGTCATCTAAGAGAGCAACAGCTTATATGTCTAAGCCAGTGAACAGGTCAAGACAACCTGTCAGGAAGGAAGAGCCAGAAAGACATGGTATACTGACAGTTTAGTGGGGTATGTGATTTTTTTTTATGAGCAGTCTATGCTTTTAATCTGATTGCTTTCAGGGAGACCCAAAGTAATTTCTGACAACGGTTCTAATGTACCTTTATATCAATCAGGTAGCGCGGTGCCCACAGGACCTAACATGCTTGCTTTCTGTTTCTGCTAACATTGCCGACCAGTCTGGGCCTTTCAAGATGAGGAGTGAAAAGAGAGGAAGAATAGCATCTTGAAACCATGTATTGTACAAATCCACAGCTTTAGAAAATGCGCATTTCAAAGAAGAAGGAAGAATACGACTCTGTATCTACGAGTACATCACTGAGCTACACATTATGCCAAGAACTAGTTCCACCATTAAAGCAATAGGAATGTTGGTTACTGAAAACATTGGACATTCATCTGTATTGAAGCAGTTTTGTGCTTCCCATTTAGTGCATGTCAGAAGGATGGAAAATCGATTTTTATTGCATCCCTAAAATGAAAGCAAAACTGCACAATAACCTTATATGCCTATTGACTACATAATGAAAAGTGCAATTAGATATATTGCTTGTAAATCCTACCCTAGTCAATGGAAGCATATGGAGTCACTGGAAGTATGTGGATATATTTGAGTGTATCCTCTAGCTGGAAAACAGCACAGAAGAGGTAATCGAGTTAGTATTAAATATAGTTACGCCAGTTCAGTTAGACCACACAAATCATTTCTAGAACACAAGTAACAACCCCTCCAAGTGAATGAAATCATTTAAGCCAATATACTTTTAAAATTTATTTGCTGAAAGCATGGGACTGAAAGCTTTACTGAAAAATGAAAAATCTAACAAAATGGCAACAAAATGTAATATAGGAAGGAAATAAAAATAAATTTAGAATAGCAAGCATGACTGCCACAGATAAGAAACAGTAAAAGCTAGAAATTAATTCCTGGTAACTAAAAATCGACAGCACTACAAAATGCAACTGACCGCCCTCAGACTACTTTCGCTTAGCAGAATACTCAAAAGCCTCTTCTGAAAACAATTATAATTTTCAGAATTAATCACACCCATTTGAGCGCCTGTTGACTTTATAAGTGTCCTCATACACACTGTCTGGTATCTTTGTCTTTTTATTTTATAATTACAGTATGGTTTTGAAGCTGTGTGTAAGAACAGGCTCTCCTTTTTGCTCCCCTTTTTCTGGGCACAACGCTTATGTGGGTATTCTGAGAACTATGTATTTTCACACTCTGAAGCACTTCTGTGCCAGAAAAGTAACTTTGAGAATTTGATAAACAGGAATGAACACATGAAAATAAATATTCAAAGGAAAAGAAGTGAAAAGGAAAGCTTCTCAGACCCGCTTTGTTCCAACTGTACAACATAACATTCTTTATACCTACTTCTCCTTTTTAACTCTGTTCATTAATACATGTCTGCTTTATTATATACGTACCACAATACACACAGAAAGTGCAAAGGTACAGCTTTTTACTATACCAATTTCTGTGTATTTAAATGCATGCAGTTAACATTTCCTTAAATGCAGTGAAAAGTAATTCCTAACAATCATTTGACAGAAGGGTAACAGAGGATAAAGTAATTAGCGTGGAAAACAACAGGACTCAGTTTGCAGAACCTGCCGGCTTTACTTCTATCAGCTGTAGGAGCATCATCACACTGAAAAAGAACCAAGGCCATTTTAGATCTCAAATTTCAGAACAACTAAAGCTGAATAAGAATCTTGCCAGCACCATATCTCCTGTTAACAGTCCTCGTTACTTCTGTAGTGTAATATGAACGAGGAAAAGATTTATGCAGGTACACACCACCACAGCATAACCTTCGCAGAAGACATTAGGTCACTAGCTTTACTAGGCAGAAGCTGTCACAGGAAAGAAATATGGACTAAAATACTGATGTGGCTGCCCTATCTGGTCCTGGTTTTATTGTATATACAGACTACATTTATAGGGGAGACTAGTAGCTGATGGTAACGTTTAACGGTGGGGGGAAAGGGCCTTTTCCCTGGGGAATAATATTTACAACAAGAAACTTAAATAAGCAAACATAATTCAAACAGAAAAATAGTGTATTCTCCTGTCTGGAAAATAGGCTGAGCCCTTCCTACTGGGGCATTTCTTCTCAGAGACAGAACATGGCCTGTCTCAAACAAGCCTGGAAAGTAATCCAGGCACAGCTGATAACAGCTGATAATTGACCCCAGGCTTCTTCCTAAGAAGCTTTGCTAGGCCTGAACACCAAAAAGATGGCAGTGGTCTAGTAGGAGGGTGGGATTTTTCTGTCCCACCTCGCAAGGCTCTGCTCATCATGCAGTAATTGTGGGAAATGTCGACCATCTGGAGTTATTTCTCTCCTGCTTCCTTGGGAAAGAAGAACTGCATGTTGTGCAGGCTCCAAAGGCAGCAATAATCTCCTGATTCAGTTGGCCATGCCAGAGAAACCCTTCACAGCCCCATGGAGGCTGCCAGAACCAGATGGAAGTGGGAATGTTAGCAGGGAGGAACAGGCAAAGAAAGCCTTGCAAAGCACAAGCAAATTGAAAAAAAGAAAGCTTGGAAGTCCTCAAAGTCTCAGTGTAAGGTTCAGTCTCTCCCCAGAGGGAACAAAGAAGAAGGAGGTCAGGAGATGTTTCTTCTGCACTCCAACAGCACCTGCGAGGAGATGCAGTCAGCAAGTCTCAACCTATTCTCCAGCTCCCCTCAGTTTTTCTTGCACCCAGGAGATGCTTTTCACTAATACTTTCCTCTTGCAAGCAGGGAAGAACAACAGCACTCTTCTTTTCACTCATGTGCGTTAGCCCCTATTAGACAATCAAGGTATGATTTTTAGCCCCTATTAGACATTCAAGGTCCTTTCACCCCCAGTCCCAGCAGGGGCACTGGATAGTTCCTATAGGCCAGGGCATATCTCACCAGCAGACGATCAGCATGCAACCCATGATCTAAAATATGAACATTTTGGTACAAAAATAAGCAGAACTCTACAAAGGATATTTTCAACAGATTTCATCTTATTCATTGTGATTTTGAATATTTGCCCCCCTGATTTTCTGTTTCAGAGTATTGTTTTTGTATAAATGAGCATTCAAATAAATAAAGATAAGAATGGTCAATATGTCCACCTTTCAGCTCAAGATATGTAAATGCAACAAGCTAAAATTAAAATGCATGTCCTCTGCGGAGTAGCATCAATTTGAGACCTATAAAGTAAGAGGAAAGAGATTTTGATGTAGTTCATGTATTAGTAGATGCAGAATAAATCCAGAAAAACTTTAAAATATTCTCCAAAACAAAGACAAACATTTCACTTCGTCCTGAGCACAGGGATCTTAACTCAAGAGGGAGCTAAGTAGCTGGTTTTATAAGCAAAGCATTTCAATATTCTTACTCATTTTCATTTGAAAATTAAGGAACTAATTAAATCTGCTTATGCTCACGATTCATCTTGTTGACAAGACAACAGCTAGGAGTTTTGTTCCCTAGGATAGAGCTGATGAATCCATACTGATAGTGACTTTCATTGAGAGATTTCAACTGAATACTTAAATTCAGTTGAACCGCCTTTTCCTGTCAATTGCAGAAAAATGTTCAAGAAATCCGTCATTTTCACCTTCTGTTTTCAGATACTAGTTCAAAGGATACTCAACTCTTCGTGGCTAGAGAAAGCAAAAGTGGGCTAATAACACTCAGGTGTTCTTTGTTTCTGTTAGAAAAACTCTAATAGTATGTGATATATCTCTTACTTGTAAATATGAATTTTTAATGGACCAAAGGTAACTACCACAACCTGATTGTTTGCTGCATAGCTGAGGCAACTGTGTCTTTTCATGCAGTTTGCTGAGCAGGTGTTTTACTAGACAGAAAATTCCAACACATGCATTAAAAAAACAACTCCAAACAAACCTAAAGAAGCCTCAGCAGGAAACAGATGTTATTGCAAAGGCTGACAGAACCAGCAAGCTGCAGCAATGACAAAATTATGAGAATCTCGATGAAGTAAGGCATTAGTTTTAAGAGAAAGATATTTTTATGGAATCTCCTACAGAGTTTCTCTATAACTCCTCTTTTAGGAGTTTTTTGTTCCCAGCACTACTGAGGAACTGGGAAAACTCTACTATAACAAATAACATTCTGAATCTTAGAAAAATGAAAAATACTAAAAATACTTACTGTGGAAATCATTCTGAGGGGAAAAAAATAACGTGTTTGTGTTTCTGAGCTGACAGGAATGGACCTGCCAGGTCCATTTACTGCTGGAAACAGTAAATGAACTTAGCCCAGCTTCCCAGTTAGGCACATGGGGAGCCATATATTTATTACTTCTTTTAAACCTTTAAAAACAATTTTCAAACAATTTTTAAAAACAATTTTCAAACAATTTTGAGACTACCTGTGTGACGCACAGCCTGTGTGTCAGTGGTAACCCACAAACCCCAAGCTGGCATTGGGACGACCCCAAATGTTTTGACACAAGAGTCACTGCGTAGTTTCTGTCCTGGCTATATTCTCTGCAGCATTCTCTACAGAGAGTGCTAAGGCTCTCCCCACAGCCAATAAGTGAATGTAGCCTGCTCACCCCTCCAGCCCACCCAGTGTTTGTTGCTATGCCATGATTATTTAACTCTCCTGTTTATTTTGTAATAAGTGGAAAGAAAAGCAAAGCTTATTCATGAAGTATGGCATGCTTTCACCCATGTTATGTAAAGCAAAGAAGAACATCTGCAGCAGGTTGCCTGGAGGAAGGTGCCTTCCCCTTCTCGATGGCTAATCAGCACCAGAGTTGGGACAAGTAAGGAGGGAGGGAGAAGCCTCTTGGTCATCTGGCCCTACCCTTTTGGCAGTTGCATTCCCCTTTTTGTCACTGAACTACAAAATGGGAAACAGTCACACAAGATTTGTTCCTTTCACAAAAAAAATGAGGGAGCTGGAACGGATTTATTTACGTAAGTTTTACAGTAAAAGCTCTGCTCTCTGAAGTGACAAGGAATCCTATTATGAACCAGACAGATTGGTGAAGTTTCATGTCTGGGCTGAGTCTACAAATCCAAATGCATGTGCCCAAGTCTTATCACTCCCACCCCTAAATTCAAAGCATGTGACACACAACAACTACACTAAAGTCTACGGAAGTTATCGGAAGTTATATTTAGTTAATTGCATTGGAGTTTATTTACATATACCCATTTAAAGCAGCAGAGAATAGTCTCAGCTAGCAAAAATGAGCATTGCTTCATTTCTAAATAATGCTTATACAAAAGCATGTAAAGAAAATATTGCTTAATAAAGTCAAGGGCTGAACTTTACCACCATGCTAGAAAGACATCCAAGTTCATTCTGCTGTAAGTGAACCCTACTGCAGCTCACTCTGCCTGTAACAGGCAGTGTTACTGCAACTCTGAGAAGTTCTTAAATACCTATGTTTGCCATGAGTGCATAGACTTATTCCTTATAAGATCATCCTGCATCTCAACAAATGCTGATTTGGCATTTGCTAACTTAGAGTAATATGTAAAAAATTCAGCTAGCCAGCACCAAAACTCTAAACTTCTTGGCAACAGTTGGAGTAACACCTTGAAAGCTCAAAATAAAGCAAGTGCCCTTTCAAGTATCATATAAAAAGCAGCAATGAAAGAATTAATAGCAGAGATTCCTGCATTAAATCTCCTTGTTTGGTGCCTGATGGCAAGACACATGCACTGCTATATCACAAATCACAAAACTCACAACATATGTGATCCAAGCATGAGCGTACAAGAGGGACCTGTCCTGAGAGGCTCCAGGCAAACCATTGCTGTCTGCAGCCCCAGGTATGAGAAGAAAGCCTTGGGCACTGCAGCTTGGGAGCCAGCCTGGCTAGCAGAGCATGGGAAGAACAGCCTAGAAGTGCTAATACAAACCAGTCACTGAGGCTTTCTGTATCATCAGTCTCTGATTGGTTCCAGTGGGAGAGGGAAGGTAAAAAAGTTGAAGAATATGTCCCTCGTCCACATCAGTGGGGAAGCATGTTGCACAGGGAAGGCAAGGAGTAACTACCCTGCTTGCTCAGGAGAAACACAGCAAAAGGGCAGCCAAGGACAAGCCACTCACCGAAAGGAGTCCCTGTGCCCTGTGCTTGTTGGCACTGTAAGGTCCTTTACACAGCAACTACAGAATTGCCAATGGATGCCATTGTGGTTAAAGTTGGCTTTGATCTCTGATAAACCCTGTGGGTTTACCAGTGGGGACTTAGCTATTCAGCCATCCATATTCAAACAAATTGAAACTCGGCAAAATAGAAGTTTCTATTTTAACATCCGAATATTTAGAGTACTGTTTTCATCACTGTTCTTGAATTATGAGTGGAAAAAGACACATGTGCATTCACCAAGCTAAGCAGAAGCACATCAGGACTCCAATTTGGAGCACTTTTTTAAACCATGAAGTAATAATTTAATTTTGTTTTAAAGCAGTCAGCTATTAAAGCTGGGAAAAGGAGGTCAGTGAGAATTATGCTTCAGGACTATCTGCTGGTTTTAGAAAAACACACAGTTGTAAACACTATGGTGTAATCACATGTGAGGCTAATATTGTCGATAATCAGCAGACAACCAGGGCTCAGTTCTATGTCCGCCTGGCCTCAGCTGAAGTCAGGTATGTACCCTGCAACCATTCAGGCACAGCCCTGGATATGAAGGTTCTTAAAATTTTGTACACATTTAGATACATATATATATTTACCTTTAAGCTTTGAGTTAGTTTAAGACTGATTTAAATTAAAAATTTAAAAGTGTAAAATGTCTGTTTTAAAATGTCACACAGGACCCAACCCACATAAGAGAAAGAAGGAGATTATATGTCTATTGTTTGAACTTTACAAAAGAGAGAACAAATGTCTTCCCACACTGCAGCCTTAGAGTTATGATATGCAAATCCCTACATGGAAGCAGGAGGAAGAATTGCATCATCTTCAGAAAAAGAATCAGACAACTTTGTGAAAAAATAGCAGGCATTTCCTGCTATACGTAATCTTACTTATTTTGAGCAAGCCAGTCAGTTGGCAATATTACTTCAATAACCACCTGGGCACCTGCAGAAGCTGTGACTCTCACATAAGCACATAGATGTGGCTTCCCCTGAAACAGTTAAGCAGCTTTCCAACAAGAGGAGCACAAGAGAAAAGCTCCTTACATTTAAGACTGAGCTCAGGTAGCTTAGAAAGGAGTCTACATAAGGCAATAGGTGCAGTCTTAGACCACCTTACAAGTTCTTTCCAGCTTTCTCTTCCTACAGCAGTATCTCTAAATACCCACCTGGATACTCCGTCTTGAGGATGGGAGTGACAGCTGCTTGGCACAAGACTCACAGCACGAACAGAAATTACCTCCTCAGCTTTCCAGGGAGACTGAAAAATGAGCATCCTACCACCAAAGCCACCAGAGCACCATCTTCAGCAGCCACATCCCAGTTAAACAGCACGCCCGTTGGAGACCATCCCTCAAATTTACAACCTCCTCCCTGAGCAATCTAAAAGACAGGGAAAAATAAGCCTATGGTTGGGGGAGGGGGGAGAAATGATGGGGGGAAACTGGGTGGCTTGGACCAAGTTGCCTACAGCCAGAAAGCCGAATATTGCCTGAGTATACAAGCTGGGATTGGAAACTACCTGGGGAAACATTCTAACCTGGTACTGTTACACACTAGGCAATTCAAAAGATACTATTTAAAATTCTTGTTCACTCTAGCAAAACACTTTCACTTGAATATCTAGATTAAAAAAAAAAGCTAAAGAGGTAGAAAAACATAGCATTGCCACCAATTTTGAAATCACAGCTCATATTTGCAGATGCTATGTTCAAATACTTTCCAAATTCAAGCTAGGAAATCAAATATCAGGCTATGGGGGAAGGGGATTATATGCTTTTAAATCGTTCCTTATATATGTTGAGGTGATTTATGTGAATGCTGTGCACTGAAGTCCGTTTTTTTGTTTAGAACCATGCACCTTTCAGAAGTGCATAACCAAGTCATATAAATTCAGTTCAGGTAGATTTTTCAGTTTTCTCTTGTGACCCCTGAACAAAAGTGGCTGTCTGTAGACAACAAATTGAATTAGGATGTTTACTGGAAGATGTAGATGACCTGTTCCATTAAGCCAGTTGACATTTTATTGTAATCTCTGAGTGAAGGAGCTATTCATGGAATTTTGCTTTCATTTCAGGTTTCTCTTACTTAATCCTCTGTGGTATATTAAATGTTCTTCCTATAGGAAGGTTATGCTACTAGGATTTCTTTGTATGAAACACAGACAGCTGGCATTTACCATCACTGAACTCTAATATGATCTCCTCAGCTAAACCTCAATTTAAGAAGCAATTTTCTCACACAGAAACACTGGATTCTGTATCTGAGAGTCACCTAAACAAAAGTCCGTTTGTAAGCAGCACTCTCCAGTGGGACTGCCAAGATTTGGTCTTCTCTTCACTACCTTCTCTGGCAGTATTCCTTGACATAATTAACTGGTATCTTAGTTTGGCAAGTGTTCTGTGCTTCTGAACTCCAACATGTTTTGTTTTGCTGTAGTGTGATAGACATTTGTAATACTCCTTTCCTAGCACATTACATATAAACAACAATTCACTTGAACTAAGCCTGTGAAATAGGGCTAGATAATAGGATACATCTTGCCTTTCGACTTCATGTTGATCTACAATACATTATTTTTGATTTATGTAACTCTGTAATGTGTTTGGAGCCTTCACTGTCAACCCATGACCACATAGTCAGTATGACTGTATCACCAGGACACCTATAAAACATATCTAGAGAAAAAAAGGCATGGAGTTGGGGTTGGCATAGTACCAGCCTGATAGCATATTTCTTCTTTTTCTTTTTGCTGTTGTTAGAAAAAGTACTACATGACAAAAATCACAGTCCTTATTGAAAAGGCAGAGCTTTAAAAACCTACAGGAAATAAATTGATTTTATTACCACTTTGTCCTATTTGGAGCAATAGCAGAATACAACAGTATGACTTTCTCTCTCTTTTTTTTTTTTAATACTGGCAACATCAGTCATTGTAAAGCAAATCTGTGTCTGTCTATTCTTAGTTGCTTTTTCTTTTTTAATTCCTTTTTTTACTGTAGTCTTTGCTTCTCTTCAAAGCAATAAAAACTGAGTTAATCTTGCGACAACATTTCTTAAAATGTTGTGTTCTTATGAATTTGACATGTCATTTGACTTCAGGGACTTGACCCCTTGTACTGGTTGAAGAACACACATTAAAAAAAAATAAACACTATAAACAACAACTAAGGAATCTGTGTTATAATTTCATCATAGTCAGTGTTCTGTTAGAAGGGAATATAATGGAGGTTCACCTGCAAATGAAAACTGCTTCCTACATCAGGGCTCAGCATATTTGACACATCCTCTGCCCACCTCCTGGATCCTTACATTGTTTCTTTCCTTTTCCTTGGATATGGAAAAAAAAAAAAAAAAAAAAAAAAAAAAAGCCTAAACTACAGATTAATTTCTTAGGCCACATATTCTCTTTCCTTCTGCTATCCTGCTTGCCACAAACGCAGTTTCTCCCCAGGAGAGTGGCTTTGGAGGCCCGAGTGTGTTGTGCTCTCACAGTACGCTGCAGAGAGCAGGGGCCCCACTGACTCAGAAGCCCATAAGTGGTATCTTGGAGGAGGCCCAACAAGAGCAAATCTAAGGCCTCTGACATACTTCTGTGCTTGTTGAAAGAACAGTTGGGAGTGCTGTCAAAGGATATCCACATCGCTGGATTGGCCAGACTACCATGTTTTATATAAATTGATCCTACATCTATCAAGTAGTTTTTGCTTCAATACTTGGAAAGGATATAGGGCCTCAGGAAACTAACAGATTTCTGTGAACCCTCACCGTTCATCCTTCCTATCTAAAATTTCTGCAAAATTGTGTCCGTTCTGCATGGCTTTTCACACAAAATTTTAGTGAGCTGCTCTTAAAAATGTCACTTAAAGACCTGACAGGAATAGAAGGGTCTCTGTCTTGCAGATCCCTGATGATCCCTCCAGCAAAATATTTAAGCAAATCTTTAAACTCCATTTATGAGTTTTCCTAAACCAGTTGATTTATTTACATGCCTGGGATTAAGTAAGTGCTTAAAAGTTCAGGTATTTGAGCCTTAGGTTTTTGAGGGTTTTTGGAAAGCAAAGCTCGAAGTGGACACTTTTCTTCCATCATTCTGTATTGTTTTTGTACTAGAAATGTGAAAACATTTAGTTTTGCATTTCTAATTATTGCAAACAATTGGCATGAACTGCACTCAGACAATCTGATACAATTGTTATTCATTATTCTAGGAATCCTAAATGTTGACGTAATGCAGGAATGTACAGTTTTTTTCAGGGGGAAGGGATGGAGAGGGGGAAGAGGGCTTAACCCCGCAATATTTAAATCCAAGGTTGACTTCCAGTTCTACAGGGAATTTAAAGGATGTCTTCACTAAAAGCAGATGTGTACATACACATGTGTTTACACATACGTTCACACACAATCAAACTTGCTACAGGACCTACAGGAACAGGACTGAACTTAGATAATCAATTGGCAACAGACCACTCAGGCAAGAGGGGTCAAAGGCAGCAGCTATAGTCCATGCCACACGGCTGCGTTCAGTCAGCTGTGAAAACCGAATAGATTAACAATGCTAGTCAAAAGGGCTATCAGGTCAAGAAAGATTAGCCTTTTGCAAATCCTGAAAGTAGAGGAAAGAATCTCCTGTTCAGTTACTGGGAAGTGTATTATAGCTGTTTTGTCAGCTCCGTTCCTTAAACATCAGTCTCCCCTCTGCTCTCAGATAACCTTTGCTGAATGGACAGCATTCTACAAAAATATCCTGGACCTGGCTTGAATTTACACTTCAGCTGTAGCTGGCATGAAAATCTGAGTAGTAAAGCTGTGTCTGGCCAAATAGTCTTTGTATTTACCTAGCTCCTTGGGCAGGTTTAAAGTTGGTGCAGGTGTGTCAAACACCTCAGCGTAACCAATGCTGACATGAACTAGAAGAGCTGGATTAGCAAGAGATCATTTTCGTAAATGTTTTGGTGTAGCCAGAGTGAAAGATATTCTCATTCTGAGAAAGAACAAATTAAATCCCAGTATTATGTTCTCAAAATACTTGAAAATATTACAGCAACTTCTTTCAAGTTTCACAAAAAATCCATTTTAAAAGCTGCAGTTTGTACTACACAGACACACAGGAAACTTCTGCCAATGTTACCAGATACTACAGCTTCTGAACAGCCAATGGGACATTAATAATTGTATTCATCTCTCCTCATCATAATGCTTTCCTTCCTTGGGGGTGCTTGGGACAACCTTCCAAACAATCTAGAAGTGCAGCTACAAAAGATGCAAAAACAACCTGTCTTCACTGAGCTCTATGGCGATTCTGATTAGATACACAAACACAGATTTGTTCTGGAAGCCAAGAAGCCTTTATATTCAACACTTTTTAGACTTCATGCAGTACATGCTGTACAAACAAGTATTGAGTTCACTGGAGGGGAAGATAATAATGCTAAAAGACTTCTGGAAATGTTTTGTCAAATGCTTTTTGTGGCTTTTATTCTAAGGCCAAAAGAGGTGCCTGTGGATGAAAATTCAGCGAGAGAAGGCATAAGTCAGAAGTGATAGAAGAGATTAATTTGCTACTTATACAACTACAACTAATCAAAGAACAAGGTGAGGCTTGCTTAGGAACCCCAAAATAAAAAAATGAGGCTAAAGGCTTGACCAAATATATCAATAAACAGTTTGATAAATTAAGTACATGCACTTGCCATATTTTATAGAAGGAACCTTGCATTATAGATTAGAAAACAAAAGGTGATGTCTCCCCATTTGATGTTTGCACTTAGCTTCCCACCTGGAGATGCAATAACTTCTTTTCCCATTAGTTTCAATTTAAAGCACCCCGGTATGAAATTGTTTGTTTGGGATTTTTTTGGATTCATAATATTCACAGGAATTTCAATATTTATGCTACATTTTCCACTTATTTTAAGCAATTGTATTCTTTAAATATTTATTACCTACGCTATTTGCATTGTGTAAATCAGAAACATTCACAGAAATACTAAATTTCAGCAAAGGTCTTATAAAACCAGTTCCTTGGAATACTTCTGTTTTCTGAAATTGGATCCTTCTGTTTCCAACTCATATCTGAGGATCTACAACCTCTGCTTCCCATTCCTACTGCCTGCTCCGGCATATGGCACACCAGCTTGTGATGTGGTCACAGCTGCCCAGTATCCGCCTGTAGATTGGGGTGACTGTGCTACTGACCAAGAGATTTGGAGGGAGATCTGGGCCATAACTTCACTGTTCACAAACTAGCAGTCAGACTTTAGCCACCTTGCAGTTCTTCTGTGCCTGAATTCAATAATGCCATCTGGAAAACGAAAATCTACCTTAAAGAAACAAACAAACAAAAAACAACAACAACAAAAAAAAACGAAATAACATTTCAGGGTTTCTTAAGCAGCTCACTTACAGAGATGATGTACAACAGAGAAATGCATCTTTGCCTCCTATCCTAAAGTCAAGAAGATCAAGCATCTCTCAGGATTTTGCCAGCTACAAATCATGGTTAATATCTTAATATTGTATGTTTTAGAACTACTAGGCTTAGCAGATTAAGAGTTAGATGCCTCTTTTCCTCTGTTAAATCTCTGTCAGTCATACAGGCATCTCATCTAGACAGGTACATCCAAAAGAAAATTATCCCCTTCTAAGGTAAGTATCTGATACTGACTATAGAGGGAGCCTAACTACTACCTAAACCTGGATGCCTCACTTCTGTATAGCTAAATTAGGTGAGGAGAGGAGACCCACTCATAGCACCTAAATGCAGATAAATGCATAGCTTGAATTGGAGGACTTGAAAATAGAGGATAGGTCGTACATAAGCTTTTTAGCCTGACACCAAACAACTATATAAACGGGCTTTCTAAACCTGTAGTGACTGATGCATTTCTGATTTATGATTATCCCATGAAGGATTAGGATTAGGTATCCCTATAGGTTGTTCTGCAGACAAAGGTCCTGTATTATAACTTGCCAAAACATATTTTGGGATCCAGGTGATCCCTTTCTGACCCAAAAGAAAGATCAAAAAAAAATCTCATTGGCATCCTAGCAACTAATTTACAGTAGAACGCACTCTTGGGGCAGATCAGCCAATACAGGTAAATCAGACTAAAATGAGATGCAAGGGATATGTAGCATTTCCAAGAGACAGACGTTCTGTGTCAGAGAGCTGCATCCCAACTACAGCACAGCTGCTAATTACAAGCAACCTGTTACCATTCCCAATGTGTACTGCCGTAGGGTTACTCACCTGAAGTACCCAGTGCTACACACAAGGTCTGTGTCTGGTTGGCAATGAACTCAGCTCGGAATGGCTTGTGGTGCAAAATGGTTTAGGTGTGTCATCTTCTCTTAAAATCAAGAAGAAAGCAGCCAATATCTCAGTAATGGGCAGAATGATTAAGATAAAAGAGAATTAGGTCCCTGACCCCTTGAAATTTCCAGCTTCAACATCCCCCAGAGATGATCTATGAAACATTACCATCTTGCTGCACTCAATGTATTCATGACCACACAGGACTACCAACATTTGTGCAGCACAGCCTGCAAACTCCATGGCTTCAGCAAACATTATTTTCTAATATAAATAAAACAGTATCTTAGGACTCCCTCCAGGGCCATTAAGCTTTGCCCTACCCAGTTAGTTTTGGCTTTGGTCAATTACAATAAAAATATATGTTAACTGTGGTTCTTCCACTTTCTCAAGCATGTGTGAATTCTGAGTAGAACAAGTGAAAAAGGAAGAAAAAATGTTTTTTAAAATTCTTCATATATATATATTTACATACATATGACATTTGAAGTAACTTTTTCCATATTTTATATTACATATTGGTCTATCTATCACCATTAAAATTCACAATAATCCAAAGAGTCATCCACTTCAAAGCTTCCTTACCGCCACGTCCCAGGTATTCATAAGTTCCCTGCACGCCTGTTCCAGGCCTGAGGCAACAGCTCTGCCAGAATTTCCTCTGATGTGCCATGCCTTGTTATACAGCTACATCTGTAACAGCAGTTAAATGCTCCACTGTCTAAGATAAGACCAGCTAGCATGAAATGGCATGTGTCTATGCTATCAAACCCACATTGCCACCAGACTGCCCACTGGAGTTAGCTTCTTTTTGTACTAACTCCCAAGCCACTCACAGAGTCTGAGAGAGTTAGCCTATGTAAAAGTGACACATGGGACCACTCCAACTTGAAAATATCAAAGATCAGAGTCTATGCCCAACACTGTTTAATCTACTACATAGACAACAGCCAGAATCTCTCACATGAAAGTCAGCTCTACACCACTGTCATTCTGCTAACTGAATTCCTGTAGCAAACTTAGTTCTTCATTGTCATTACTCTAGTTTGAGTCTCATAATATCAAACTGTGAATTTCTATAACCCTGCCACTGGTGCAGTCACTGGTCTGAGGTCTCTCGTGCAGACCCACTGACCTGGTCGTGTGGTTTCAACCCAGCTGAAGTAAGCACCCAAGGTAAAGTAAGGCCCCCGGGACTCCAATCCTATTCAGAAAAGTAAGGCTTCTGATTTCTCTAATGGAGACTTCTGCCCTCTCCTTGAAGTAGTCCAGGTCACACAAATGATGCTGACAGGTGCTGGCCCTGCTTCTGTCCCACTACAAGGGAGGCCAGAAGTTCTATTCTTTGAAGCCCTCCAGTTCTTATGCAACTGATCAGAGATCCTTTGCAAGCAGAATTGCTGGAGGGATGCAGGCAGCCACTTCTAAGAGTCTTTCACTGGCTGGCCTTTCTTTGGAGAGGCATGAAACCAGCAAGTGGGATCTGAGCAACACCTGAGCTCCCACAGTCAGACTTCTCATCCTGGCCCACATGTGTAGCCATGGAATCACAGCCCTGATGCAGCTACCTAACCATGCACATGAGGTGCACAGCCTGGTTCAACTACAGGACACCTGAGAACGGGATCTTTGTCCTGAGTGACAGCAGTACGCCTTGATCCAAACTCCAGGTACATGAGGATGCCACTACTGCAAAGGAGTGCAAGGAGGCACAGACATAAACAGTTTTCCCCATTAGCACTGGGCAAGGTAATACAGTGCTGTGCACCAGGGGATGTATGCACAGTGGCACTTAGTCTTTAAAGAAAAGGCTTCAGAAGTCTGTGGTAACAGGCCTCAGACACCAGACTATGAACACTACAACACAAAATTGAGCTGCCTGATAGCAACAAGCAATGAGTATTTGAATCTGTTTTCACAAGCAAACCAGAGATGCAATCAGCTGAAGGCTCTGGAGTACTGGAAGTAAGAAAAAGGTTTCCAAACACAGACCATGAATAAAAAACACCCCAGAAGGAAGGAGCAATCCATTCACCACAAAGAAATGCATCCCAGGAACACTAACTTCCTGAGAAAATTAAATACTGTGGATGTTTTTGGCACATAGTAGTATGCTAAATATATTTTCTTAACTGCAAACAGTTATTAAACACAGTAGATTATATAAATAGATAAAAAACCCCATTTCATAACTAGGTATACCTTTGCTTTCAAAAATGTTCCAGTAAAATGAAAGAGACTTCCTTGCCAGTGCAATGAGTGTGTATTGGGTCAGACTGAGGTGGAGTTAATCTTCCCACAGCAGCTCTCTCCGTGCTGTGTTTCTTGGAGCGGTAGCTAGAAGGGTGTTGATAGCACCCCAGTGTTTTGGCTACTGCTAAGCAGTGCCCACACAGCACCAAGGCTGTGGTTTGATGTTCTCCCAGTAGTAGGGTGGGTGTGATCAACATCTTGGGAGGAGATACAGCCGGGCCAGCTGACCCAAATTGACCAAAGGGGTATTCCATACCATATGACGTCAGCTCAGATATAAAGAGAGAAGGCAGAGGGAAGTGGGGGGGGGCATTCGCTGTTTGTCCTCCTGAGAAACCATTACGCGTGTTGGAGCCCTGCTTCCTGGGAAAGCGGCCGGACATCGCCCGCCGATGGGAAGTAGAGAATAATCTTTGTTGTTTTGCTTTGCTTCCGCGTGGTAATTGCTATATTAAACTGCTTTTTATCTTTACCCACGGGCTTCTTGTTACATCTCACCTCTCCCCTGTCCATCTGAAAAGGGGAGTGATAGAGCGGCTTTGGTGAGCTCCTGGCCTCCAGCCAGGGCCAAACCACCACAGTCCTTTTTGGCGCCCAACGTGGGGCAGGATAACAGCAGTTTTGCTTAAGCTTGCTACAGCTAGAGTAGCTATTAAGCGGCAAGCTCCTGTGCAGGACACGGAGTTTGCTTGTAGCATTTGCTTATCATTTGGTTTAGCTTTGTTTAAGAACATGTTAAGACAAACATTGAATATATGTTTTCTTCTAGTAGTTACAGCCCTGCTGCAGGGCTGGAGCTATCATTCGGATAGAGTAAAAGAATATATCCCCCTCTGCCTATATGAGATTGATGTAAACGGCTTTATTATGAAGGCTCCCACGGTCCTTGTACACCCTTGTGTAAGCTCTATGGTATTACTAGTTAATGTTATTGGTATACTATGGGCTTTGTGGAATCTGTTTCCATCCTGGCATAAGAGGAGACAACCTTTGAGTGGGGACATACTGAAGTGTGCCTTGAAGCGGCCGGTCCCTGGGTGGCAGGGTGTGTGGAAGGACTTGGGCAGATTCCTAGGACGGTTATCACCTCCCATAGCCTGGGATATCACCCCAGAACAGGCGAGCGATCCTACTAAATTGACACACCATCTGATAGAAGGGTGCCTTACCTACCCCAATGAAAACCAGCAACTCCTAGCATTGTACTGGGGCTTAGCCTGTGCCTATCGAGCCACAGTTCAGTATTCTCAAAGGGCAGTGGTTGAGGCAGGCACTCAAACCTCAGCTGAAGACACCATGGTTGAGACAGAAACTCAAACAACGACTACAGTAATTGCCCCAGTAGTGAAGACAAAAATGTGGAAAAGAAAGTCAACAGCTCCATACGGTCGATTAGTAAGGGCAGAAGAAGAGGAGGAGCCTGATCAAGAAATTAATCCTCTAACTGGGGAATCGGAAAGAGTAAAAGAAATCAAACAAGAAACAGAAACTACCCGGTCCCTGAGCTCATCAGAAATCCGAGATATGAGGAAAGATTACAGTCGCCAGCCCGGTGAGCGGATTTCTGCCTGGCTGCTCCGATGCTGGGATAGCGGGGCTGACAGTCAGCAACTAGATGGTGGAGAAGCCCAGCAACTGGGATCCCTTGCTAGGGATCGGGGAATTGAAAAAGGAATTGGAAAGGAAGCAGGTGTTTGCAGTCTTTGGAAACGGCTCCTCTCAAGTGTAAGGGCAAGATATCCATTCAAGGAAGATCTTTCAAATTTCCAAGGAAAATGGACTACTGCAGATGAAGGCATCCAGTATCTGAGAGAACTAGGAGTGTTGGAAGTCATCTACAGTAATCTAGATGATGAAGAAGCCCCTAAAGATCCAGAGGATGTTCTATGCACACGGGCCATGTGGAGAAAGGTGATTCAGGGCGCTCCAGAGTCATATTCCAACAACTTGGCAATGATATATTGCACAGACATGGATATAGCAACTGTGGAAAGAGTGTCTTCTTGGCTGCAAAATTTTGAAGACAATCTCCGCATCTCCTCATCCCTGCGGGCCAAGGCATCAACTACCAGGAGTGCTCCAAGAAACCAGTTTTTTCCTGTATCAGTCAGAGGAAAAGGAAGCCCCAGGTATACGCCACGTGGAGCACTCTGGTTTTTCCTGCGTGATCAAGGGGAGGACATGAGGAAGTGGGATGGTGAATCCACCTCTAAACTGGAAGCCCGTGTGCGTGAACTGAGAGGAAAGACAGCAGTTAAGAAGGCGACATACAAGAAGGCAGTCAATGCAGTTGCTGTTGGGACTCAGGAAGATAATCAGCAATCTCCTAGACAAAGAAAATTTGAAGTCATGTCCCTTGATCCTGATGAGGGGACTTCTGGTCTGTTACGACAAAGGTCACCCAGTGAATGTTCTAATGAGGATCAGGAATAGAGGGTCCCTGCCTTCGGCCAGGAGGAGGACAGGGATGACCGAGTATACTGGACTGTGTGGATTCGATGGCCTGGCACATCGGATCCACAGAAGTATAAGGCGTTGGTGGACACCGGTGCGCAGTGTACATTAGTACCATCAAGATATAAAGGCTCAGAACCTGTTTGGATTTCAGGAGTAACAGGAGGATGCCAAGAATTATCTGTACTGGAGGCTGATGTGAGTTTAACAGGGGACAAGTGGGAAAAGCACCCTGTTGTGACTGGCCCAGAGGCCCCTTGTATTCTTGGCATAGACTACCTCAGGAGAGGGTATTTCAAGGACCCAAAGGGCTACCGATGGGCTTTCGGTGTGGCTACCGTGACTACAGAGAAGATCAAACAACTGTCTACCCTGCCTGGCCTCTCAGAAGATCCCTTCATTGTAGGACTGCTGCAAGTTGAAGAACAGCAGGTGCCAGTTGCTACCAGGACAGTAAACCGGCGGCAGTATCGCACAAATCGAGACTCCCTAGCTCCCATCCATGAGCTGATTCATCAGCTGGAAGCCCAGGGAGTGATCAGCAAGACACATTCACCTTTTAATAGTCCCATATGGCCAGTGCGAAAGTCTGATGGAGGGTGGAGGCTAACAGTGGACTATCGTGGTCTGACCGAAGTGACACCACCGTTGAGTGCTGCTGTACCAGATATGTTGGAGCTCCAGTATGAACTGGAGTCAAAGACAGCGAGGTGGTATGCTACAATTGACATTGCCAATGCGTTTTTCTCCATTCCTTTGGCAGTAGAGTGCAGGCCACAGTTTGCTTTCACCTGGAGGGGTGTTCAATACACCTGGAATCGACTGCCCCAGGGGTGGAAGCATCTGAGTGTTTAAGGCACCTGCAATGTCTCTAACCACTTTGGTAACCTGACAGTGCTGTGCCGTGCAAACAGGAAAGGCACCTTTCCCTACTCAGGTTGTTTAAGTGCAATTTATTTCTGTAAAATGCTGAACTGTGTAGTTTCCGAGGAGCACAAATGCAATACTAGCACTCCAGAAGCAGCACTTACTACAATAAACTACGTGTGACTGCTGACAAAAATCCTCTTGAAACCAGAATCAAGCCCATCAACATTTCAACGGGAACTATAATGCAGCTATAGACATTTCCTTCTATCTGAAAGAAAAATAATGATAGAATTATAAAACATCAAGATCAGACTTTATATTTATTAATAACGATTGATTTATTCCTGACATGTTTCCTCCAAACTGGGTCCCAACCTGAACGGGAAATACTCTAGAGGTACTATGTCAAGCCATATTCAAGTTCCAAACTTCCCAGGGTGTCTGGTTTTATGTCATTAATAAAGACCTACTTGAGGAAGTAATGCTTCCTTATTTTGCAATAATTTGCACTACAACCAAGCCCAGTGACATCTTCTTGCACCAAAGTCTCAGCAATGGTAATCTCAAGGATTAGGAGGATATAATTACCTAACTGTACCCTTGTGGATTCATCCTTCAAATTCTGTCTGCATTTACCTGATTGATTGTGCTCTCCAGACTGAAGTATGGTTGTCAAAAAACAGAGGTGTAAGTTGTGACCCAAACTAGACAGATGTAGCAAAGTAGAAGCCCTAGCACTGAAACCACTGGTGAGTGAAAGCCTCTGAATATTGCACTTTCATAGCATTTGATCCAACTTTAATACATAGTGTAAAACTCTTCAAACCTCTGGTACTCTTCAACCCTTCAGACAGAAGCAACCATGATGGCAATGTTGGAATCCTTAGCAATTAAAAAAAAAGAGGTTAAGATTTGTATATGGAGGACTGCAAATCACATTCATGTTCTGGGAGGACACATAAGAATAGAGCCCAAATTGCCGTATATTCATGTCTCTCCTCAGGTTTTGACAACAGTTAGGGTCTTCCCCATCTTCTATTCCCTATTTCAGTTTTGGCAACAAGCAATAATTTTACTGCCGAAACCAGTCCTCATCTCATAAGCTATTGTCTTGAGAAGAAAGGAACAGCACAGTTGACAGCAGTTTTTCTCCACTTCAGTTGTTCTGCTTTTCTTTCTGAAGAGCTAGGAAATACGGTGATTCAGGCTGGTGAGATCCATTTCCTTCCAATGGAGACATTAACATTAATTTTAGCACATTACTGATTTATTCATGAGGATATGAACCAAGGAGAGTTGCAGCTTCTAAGCATAAATAAAAAGAGAATTAAAAGTACTCTTAACACCATTTTGATCACAGAACTTAAGTCCATTGTATCCTTCACACACTTTAGAAAGAAAAACTAAAAATTTACAAGCCATCATGATTTGGAGGAAGAGACAACTCATTAGTTGTCATAGGAAACACACATTGCCTCCCCTCTGTTCTTTCACTAGTTTAAATCATTTTATGGTTCTCTTCCATTCTAATATTGTTCTTTTGGAAGTTTATTCTATTCCTAATTCCATCGTCAAATGCAGCTGGCTAATGCTATCTGGATGTTCAGCTGTGTCCTCAGGGACAGACCCCTCTCCCTCTAACCAAGATATGTGCAACTTTGACAGGGAGTCATGAAACAAGAGATCTACTTTTTAACCATGATGTCTATGCGATGTCTTTTGTGGCCACTTTTGTAATGTACTACAAGGCACAGGGGTTTCTAAGGCACCTTATGAGTAGAAAAACATTCAGCTCATTGCTATCAGGTAACAGAGGTGAACAATGAAGAAAGAACACCAAAAAAACCACCCCACAAACAGAAAAGGTAATGTATATTTGGACCTTTTAAATATCTTTGTTTCAGTAATAGATAATTTTAGGGCCTCATGTTGGAAAACAGTATTCCAAAGCAAGTGAAATTTTCAAATTTAGATTCTCAATCTTCTGTCATAATCACTGCCTAAACCTCTCTGTCCAGATTTTTAGGTTACAGAAACAAAATTCCATCCAAAATGAAAACACTAAAAATTCAGAGCCACTGCTCTGCTGTTTTGCTTTTTCACTAGTGCCTCGCCCTGTCCCAGGTGTTTAGGCAGTAACCTATGTGTTTGCCTCACACTCTGCTCACTCAGGATGTAGCACAATTTCAGTTAGCAATAAATGAAGGAGTTTGCTTCTCCATATTTCAGGCTGTATTTGACCTGTATTTCACCAGGCTGTTCTTCACATCAGAAAATGCCTTGTTAAAGTGGACAGACACAACACCAAGCTATGCTGTATTGAATAGTACTAGAAAATTACCTTTTAATGCAGGTAAAAAGAGTCATTGCTCCTCTTTGCAAATATCAAAAAAAAAGGAAGAAGCCTAAATCAAAACTGTTTTGAAATGCTTTGCATTTGGTCTTTTCTACAAATTAAAATAAAATGGGATACACAGAAACAAGTTCTTGGCTTCTGTTAATCTACTACAGTCTGCTTGCGTGAGGAAGAGAGAGACAGTAAGTGATAACAAGGTCAGTTGCGTTTTACAATCAAGCCTTGTGCTTCACTTACATCCATTTCCAGAAATGTCTACATCCTTCTGGCTGTCTTATAGGCTTTCCAAATCTCTGTTGCTCTTCCTATCTGTTTAAATTCCAGGACTGGAGCTGCAACCAATGAGATAGAAGACGAAAAATCAATAAAATCACGCTTAAGATCAGAATCAAAAATCAAAATTATGTAAAGCTAATTAAAGTTTGAGTCCTATAGCATAGAATTTTTGGCCTTTTGATGTTAGCTTTTGGAACTTATCACGTGAATTTTCTCCACTGAAAAAATTATGTTCTATACAAATAAAGCACTAAATTATGTGATGATAAACCAAAATAACATGTTTTATAATAGATATTTTTTCCTTGAAGAGTAGGAAGGATTAAAGATCTTGAAAATGTATTTAGTGAACATAGCTAATAGAAATAGTCACACTAATGGTGTACATTGCGTTGGTGTAGCAGATGGAATTGCTGGACAGAAAGTGTTTCATTGACAGAATAAATTGACAATCCTGGTTTTATTTAAGAAAAATACCAGTCAAATTGTATCCAGTATGATTCATAACAGAAACAAAATACTTTGGATTTGTTTTAAATTCCATCAGAAAACAGCTGAACATATTGCTGGATGAATTTGTGCTGTTGGAAGTTCTGAGAAACCACCCCATTCTCAAATATCCAGATACTAGCTGTCTATCCTACAAAGCACATAAGAGTCAAACTACTGTATGCTCCTGAGAACAGGAACAACATATTCATCTGGAAATGAATGAAAAAGCAAGAGTTTAACAGCAGCAGATCCAGCCATGGATGAACTTCACATCAGCTCCCCAGCCTCAGTATGGAGACAACAATAAAGTCCTCTTACTTGTACATACAGCCCTCTCAGTTCTCATGGTTAAAATTCCCCAAGGAGGTCTCCCAAGGACTCCTTTCGTACTAACACTCAGGAAGGTTCACTTTCACCCTGATTCTTAACTCTGTAATTGCAAATATGTGGAGAACTGCTAAGTTACATAAAGAGAACTGCCACCATGGCTGGATGTTTTAACAGCGTGTGTAGCAAACACAATTTGAAATAGGATCCACACTCATCAATAAGATGGCATAAAAAACTCTAACACTGTTAGTACTTCAGTGTTTTGCACATTCAAAGCACTGTATAAAAATATGAATGTGATCATTCACTCAGTCTTACTCACGCCGCTATGTTTGAACAGACTCTTTCAAAAGAGAAAGTAGAAAACTTCATGATTCAAATAATTATTCAGGATATATATATAAGTTGCACAAACCTGAATGCACAACTAAAATTAATTCTCCATTAAAGGCATGTGGTAGGACATGCAGTTTCAAGCTGGCTAAATTAAAAAAAAAAAAAAAAGACGATGAACAAATCTCACAAAAAACAGACAGAAGATGCCAACAAAACCAGCAAAAACACCCAGAAACTGAAGGAACTTTCTGCTCTCAGATTCCATGGTATAATTTGGCTGCCTCTTCTTGCAGAAGAGAACACTTCAAATGGGATCCCTGCACCATGGCAGTGAGGCTACAGTGTGCCTTTGCTTTGGACAGGGTGAGGATGCTAGCCCTTCCTTAAAATAATCCCCAAGACGAACAAAACATCGCAACAAAAACAAACAAACCAACCCTTCCCAGACTGTGCACACATGGGATTCATATCCATGATAGTGTATTCAAATGGAACACCAGCAAAGTTACTGAAATTAATGTGAAAACCAGTACTGGTGACACCAGCTGGACCAAAGCTGATTGACTGCAGTTTTCTGCACCAACTGCAACGACAGCAGCGGGGCAGTGTTCTAGAAATTATGAGGACCGGGTGGCCTTCCATCCCCCTAGGGTGAGATCAGTGTGCTCAGCTTGCTCCCTGAAATGCTTATACACCAATGCACGCAGCATGGGGAATAAGCAGGAGGAGCTAGAAACCTGGGTTCGGGCAGGAGATTATGATCTGGTGGCAATTACAGAGACATGGTGGGACAGCTCACATGACTGGAATGTGGTCATGGGTGGCTGTGTCCTTTTCAGGAAAGACAGGCCAGCCAGGCGAGGTGGTGGAGTCGCTCTTTACGTGAAAGAGCAACTACAATGTCTTGAATACCATCCAGGCATGGAGGAGGAGCAAGTTGAGAGTGTACGGGTTAGAATTAAGGGGCAGGCTGGCAGGAGAGATACTGTTGTGGGTGTCTATTACAGGCCACCAGATCAGGGTGAGGAAGTTGATGAGGCCTTCTACAGGTAGCTGAGAGCGGTCTCACAATCACAGGCCCTGGTTGTCGTGGGGGATTTTAACTTCCCTGATATTTGCTGGAAGGACAACTCAGCCAGCCAACCACAGTCCAGGAGGCTCCTCCAGTGCATCGATGATAATTTTCTGATGCAAATGGTGGAGGAGCCGACTAGGAGAGGAGCACTGCCGGACCTCATCCTCGCTAACAAGGAGGATCTGGTTGAAGCAGTAAAGGTTGAGGGCTGCCTTGGCTGCAGTGACCATGAAATGGTGGAGTTCAGGATCTCATGTAGCAGAAACAAAATAGCAAGCAGAATTGCAACCCTGGACTTTGCCAAGGCAAACTTTGGATTTTTCAAACAATTACTCGAGAAAATCCCATGGGCAAGGCTGTTTGAAGGTAAAGGGGCCCAAGATAGTTGGTTAGCGTTCAGGGACTGCTTCTACCGTGCTCAAGATCAGAGCATCCCGACACGTAGGAAGTCAAGGAAGGGAGCCAGGAGACCTGTGTGGCTAAACAGGGATCTGCTGGGTAAGCTCAAGTGCAAGAGGAGAATTTACAGATCTTGGAAGGCGGGGCTGGCCACTTGGGAAGAATATAAGGCTGTTGTCCGAGGATGTAGGGAAGCAACTAGGAAAGCAAAGGCCTCCCTAGAACTGAACCTGGCGAGAGGGGTCAAGGACAACAGGAAGAGCTTTTTCAAATACGTGGCAGATAAAACTAACACCAGAGGCAATGTAGGCCCACTGATGAATGAGGTGGGTGCCTTGGTGACAGAAGATACAGAGAAGGCAGAGTTACTGAATGCCTTCTTTGCCTCTGTCTACTCTGCCAGAGGCTGTCCTGAGGAGCCCCGTTCCCCTGAGGCCCCAGAGGAAGTCAGGGCAGTGGAGGAGTTTGCTTTAGTCGATGAGGACTGGGTTAGGGACCAATTAAGCAATCTGGATATCCATAAATCCATGGGTCCAGACAGGATGCATCCACGGGTGCTGAGGGAGCTGGCTGATGTCATTGCTAGACCACTCTCCATCATCTTTGCCAAGTCTTGGGAGATGGGAGAGGAGCCTGAGGACTGGAGGGAAGCAAATGTCACTCCAGTCTTCAAAAAGGGCAAGAAGGAGGACCCGGGAAATCATAGACCGGTCAGCCTCACCTCCATCCCTGGGAAAGTGATGGAACGACTTATCCTTGGTGCCATCTCAAGGCATATCAGGGATAAGAGGGTCATTAGAGACAGTCAACATGGCTTCACCAAAGGGAAGTCGTGCTTGACTAATCTCATAGCCTTTTACGAGGATATAACAAGGTGGATAGATGATGGCAGAGCGGTGGATGTGGTATACCTTGACTTCAGTAAAGCATTTGACACAGTCTCCCACAGCATCCTTGCTGCTAAACTGAGGAAGTGTGGTCTAGACTCTCGGGTAGTGAGGTGGACTGTGAACTGGCTAAGGGGAAGAAGCCAAAGAGTTGTGGTCAATGGGGCGGAGTCTGGTTGGAGGCCTGTATCCAGTGGAGTCCCTCAAGGGTCGGTACTGGGACCAGTATTATTCAATATATTCATTGATGACTTGCATGAGGGACTAGAAAGTACTATCAGCAAGTTTGCTGATGACACCAAGCTGGGAGGAGTGGCTGACACACCAGAAGGCTGTGCTGCCATTCAGCAAGACCTGGACAGGCTGGAGGGTTGGGCGGGGAAAAATTTAATGAAATATAACAAGGGTAAATGTAGAGTCTTGCATCTGGGTAGGAACAACCCCAGGTTCCAGTATAAGTTGGGGAATGACTTATTAGAGAGCAGTGTAGGGGAAAGGGACCTGGGAGTCTTGGTGGACAGCAGGATGACCATGAGCCAGCACTGTGCCCTTGTGGCCAGGAAGGCCAATGGCATCCTGGGGTGTATTAGAAGGGGGGTGGTTAGTAGGTCGAGAGAGGTTCTCCTTCCCCTCTACTCTGCCCTGGTGAGACCCCATCTGGAATATTGTGTCCAGTTCTGGGCCCCTCAGTTCAAGAAAGACAGGGAACTGCTGGAGAGAGTCCAGCACAGGGCAACTAGGATGATTAAGGGAGTGGAGCACCTCCCTTATGAGAAAAGACTGAGGGAGCTGGGGCTCTTTAGTTTGGAGGAGACTGAGGGGTGACCTCATTAATGTTTACAAATATTTAAAGGGTGAGTGTCACGAGGATGGAGCCAGGCTCTTCTCGGTGACAACCACTGATAGGACAAGGGGTAATGGGCTGAAATTGGAACATAAGAGGTTCCGCTTAAACTCAAGAAGAAACTTCTCAGTGAGGGTGACGGAGCACTGGAACAGGCTGCCCAGAGAGGTTGTGGAGTCTCCTTCTCTGGAGACATTCAAGACCTGCCTGGACACGTTCCTGTGTAGCATAATCTAGGCATTCCTGCTCTGGCAGGGGGATTGGACTTGATGATCTTTCGAGGTCCCTTCCAATCCCTAACATTCTATGATTCTATGATTCTATGATTCTATGACAGTGGAGGATTTCCTTCCAGCCCATGGAAATGTAGCTGATGATAGAGAGGATGATTTCTCGTCAAAGAATGAGCACCTCCAGAGGTTCATAAGGCAAGTATAAATTACAAGAACAGATGTAATATGGAAGCAGACATCTCCCCTCTGTTTAGCACCTTTTCTCAGTGCAATTTTACTGCATGGACCCATGAGAGATTCAAGCCCATGCTCAAAGGACACTGGAGCAAGCAGTATGCAGGAAAGCCAGTGTGGATGTTTGAGATCTGCTCTGCATGTGCTACAGAGCCTACTGTATGCGGGAGGATGAAACCAAGCTCAGGGTCTCTAGGTTAGAGCCTCCTTGATATAGCCTTCTTTCCTTGAAAGCCCCGGCCAGTCTCATACTTCAAATCACCTTCATACACACGTGTCATTGCCATGCCTCCTCTACAAAAAGTCCAGGACTGAGCTGACCCACGGACAGGACTCTGAACAATCAATGGATTTCCACTTTCACTCTTCTGCCACTTCTTCTTTCACCTTGTAAAAAGCAGAATTTCCCAGTGGAAAAGCCTTCCTACCCTCAGAACAAATCATTGTAAGGGAGTAGGGACTTTTTCTCTCACTGCTGGTGCAGGAGGTGTCCTAGACAGCTTCACCCAGGACACAAGTCTGCCCTTGGAAAACAGAGCCAAGCCCTAAGCTCATAAAAGTAAGTGTACTGTGCTTTACAGTCTCTTTCAATGGAGGTCAAGGCTTCAATTTTTACAGATAAAATATTTAGAAAATGTTTTACAGATGAAAAAGTTTTACAGATAAAATCATCTGTTATCCTCTGCAAATACGAATGTAGCATTAGGATTTTATCTTCAGACAGTAACAGCCACTTCTTTTTCCTTGATATGTCCCACTCTGCACGTCTCCCATTCCAAGTAGCTCTCCTATTTCGACTATACTTTTTCCTCCTGTTGCTTCAAGGCTCTTATTTTAGGAAACAGGAAGCTTCATACACCATCTCTATATAGACACCACATTCTGTATTATTAACTATTGCCCAATTTTTACACACACAAAATCAAGCAATGTATCTGGAACACTTCCGGAAGGTATTTCACTAAATGCCTATTTCTGAGCACATAAGTAGTAATGCAGAGGGATCACTAACGATTTCCTTGTCTTGCTGGAAATTTTTCAGTTTTACTGTTGTCCTAATTCTATTTAAAAATAAATAAAAAAAAAAATCTTTGATCTGAAAAAATACCATTCATCAAAAAGACTACATTTCAATGTATGAGAGCTTGAAATCCAGAACAATCACCATGATATTAACCACTAACATTTCAATGTAGTTGTCTTTATTTTACTTCAGTTGACAAGCCTGTGTAAGTTTAATATCAATGCCTAAATGGAGATACTATTAGAGGTATACTTGTACAGTATTAAGCTTTTAAAGTCATTAAACAGAGAGGTTAGATGGGATTCACCAGTGCATTCATATCACGGTGGAACTGGACTGTCTTTCAGAAAGAGGACCAACTCTTTGAATTCCTCATAATTTTCCTTTGTCTTCCAAGTAATCATGGAATCATACAACAGTCCAGGTTGGAAAAAACCCTTGGGATCATCAAGTCCAACCATTAACCCTACACTACAACCAGTAACCTTACACTACAACCAGTAACCCTACACTACAAGTTCACCCCTAAACCATCTCACCCAACACCACATCTAAGTGACACTTAAACACATCCAGGGATGGTGACTCAACCACCTCCCTAGGCAGTCTGTTCCAGTGTCTGACCACTCTTTCTGTGAAGATCCCAGCCCAATGCAATCACTCTAAACAATGGCAGGGTCAAATTATTAATGCTTGTCCACCTTTGTGACAAGGCAAATGGTGTGTATGTGTATCACTTTATGTATTTTCCCATGTGTACTATCAAGCAGTAGCAGACTTGGTAAACAACGAGCTGATATGTCAGCTGAATTTGTATGCAAACCATAACCCAGGACTTATAATACTATTACTGGGTGCATTTTCAGAGGATACTTAGGCGTAAGGGTTTCTCAAAAGTAACAGGAAGGAAAACAACTGCAAATTCTAGGTAGTGTATCATATACAGGGGATGGGCAGAGCTACTTCAGTGTTACAGCCTGACTGTATTTGTCTATTAATTTAAAAGAAAAACCTGTTAGTTAACAATAGGTTCAGTTCAGAAAGAAATATTACCTGGCTGCAACATGGCAACATGGCATTTACTGCAATAATTTCTAGAAGAAAATCCCATGAGTTCAAACCATGACACTAAAATACCGACAAACAAGATGAATACAACACCAAATACACTAAACCTCTGTATTAGTGTATGCACTGAGGTATTTTGCAAAGTATGATCGTTTCTGTAAGCCTTTTTCAGATCAATGCTCTTTACTTTGCAATTCCTTGGGTATAAATGCACAAAATCAAAGTTTTTGGATAGGGAAGGATGTTGCACCAAACCATATTGCTATGTAATCACAGTAGAGCAAAACTAATCTTTACTGAGGAGGTTGTTGTAGGAACAAGCACAATACAAATCATACAAATCCATGACGCAATTAGTTGAAGATTCAATTACCTAAGGACCTGCAATATGATATTAAAGTACATACTAAAAAAATACTGTAGCATTTGCAAAGGGTTAAACAGATACATTTTTTAAAGTGACAATCTTTGGGCTGTACAAATGTATTCTCTGAGTAGAAAAAAATAAAACATGACTTGTAGAGACATATTCCACAAGTAATATAAAATAGTTTCCAAATCCCAGAATTTTAAAAACAATTTTACATCACAAAACGGAAAGGAAAACATATTCCCAATGAGCAATTCTACCATGAGGGTTTTGTTAGCTAATTCTTTCAGGAATATTTATTCTATGTTTATGCACTTCTCTCCCTCTCCAGAGATATACATGATGTTCAGCGAGAGTTTCCTGAATTTGTCAGAGGACAGTGCTAATAGTCAGGACCCCAGGAGTTTACACGGAATGGAGCAACTTGCCCAAACCCAGGAGCTTTTCTGAATGTAATTAATTTACAGTGCTTCATTTTTGTTCAGGTGACGTGGAAGAAATACACAGAAGAGCAGCTCTTTGGCCTTCTGGGAGTGCAGCCAACAAAGTAAACAGATAACTGATATTTGCTACTCTTGTTTTCTTCTGGAGAATTTTTTAACCCTTTTCTTTTCCGTGAAAGAACTCCTTAAAATTCTCTTCACATGTCAAATCAGAACACATCTACAGTCCCATGAACAGTCCCTCACACTCCCAACTTGCTCCAAAACCAGCTGTGACCCAGATGCCATATGACTGCATCAGTGTAATGCCGCGTCCAGGCTATAAATCCTGCCTTCCCAAGAGCAGACGTGCAGCTGTCTGCACCATGTATGAGCGTCCTTGATGTCTCAGGACTCGCTCATCAGTAAGCCAAGGACACCGAGGGATTCAGTGAGTGTCAGTACAGCCAGACCTGCCAGGGGAGGGAGCTAACATCCCGGGCAGGGTTAACATCGTGCAGGGTTAACATCGTGCAGGCAGTGCAGTGACACTGTGTGCTTCCAGCTGCAGACGTTCCCTGGACACAGATGCTTCTGAGTGCACCACCTCACTGCTCCTGCTAGTCCCAGGATGAGATTTGGCAAGTACACCACGTCAGGTGGCAGGGGAGTGACTGCTGCTTCGGTAATACCTCTGAGATCTGCTACAGCATTAGGCCCTGGTACTTCAGCGTCCTGCTTATTCTATGCCTCCTTGTATACCACGTCCGGGTTGTGTCTGGGCTTACAGTCCTTTGTATGCTCACACAAAGGAGTTTTTTTAAGTTACAAAGCCCAGACCTTCTATAATTATCCTTAAGAGCATTAGTTCTGTAAACATTAAGCCCAGAAATATTAATGGCATCACAGGCTGAACTTCAGTGTGTTTGAACCCTTGGTTAACTGGAACACTTGGTCCCTCTCTGCTCTGGATCTCATAGATGTGTGGGACTCACCACAGCCATATCTTGTTGTTCACTTACAGTATGACTTGGCCTCCAGTTCCACAAGCTTAGCTGCAAGGGATAAGCTTATTTCTTTAATGTTAACCTTCACATTCAGTAGAGTTATCTTCTGTTACTGATTAGAGAGGGAACTGACACAACTGGCTGTCTTCCTTTCACCCATACTTGGTATCTCTTAGCCCTGTCCCTTTCCGCCAGCAGACATTAGTGCTATTACAGAATGCTTCTCAGCTTTGATAAGGTTGTAATATTAATAATAATAGTAGAAATGCCTTTAAAACTTCTGTTGCTTTGTTAGCAGACATCACATAATCTCACTTGTATCAGAATAGGATAAAACATTATCAGCCTAGCTAATCTAAGACGCAGTACTTCTGCTGCGTAATGTTATGTCTAATAAAAGTACAGCTGCTCTATACTGAAGCTTGCAATTATTTGGGTTTTAAAAACTGGTTTAGACTGACAATAATGAGTTTAGAAAGATGTTTTCAACTGTTCCCCAAAGACATTTGACCTGCCAAGATCAAATAAAACTCTGTCATAATAAAGGCACAGCAGATTAAGCATGGTTTTTAGGTTTAAATCTTTTTCCAGAAGTGACATTGTAATCCATAAACCAGAAAGCTATATGAAGACCATACACTGAAATATTCCCAACAGGAAACCAAAGCAAAATATGCAAAAAACTCACTGAAGCCTATTGCAATCTCACGGTCCTGAAGTGAGTATTTCCCTCAGAAGTCAAATCACTAAGCGATGGTGTTACAATTATTCTGCTTTTTAGTTACAGCTGTGCTTCATTGCCTGTATAATTGTGGAACATATAAAGGAAGGAAGCAGGGGAGGCATTAAAGTCACTGAATGTTTTTGATGGGCTCTTTTTCTGTCCCAGGCGTGGGAGGTGAGAAAACAGCAGAACTTTGGGTGCAGTAAGGGCAGCTAATGACATCCAACTGGATGTGAAATGTCTTTTACAGGGAGGATGGAAATATGGCCAGGGCAAACTGTTTTATGGACAGATGGGCAAAAATTTCTTGGAAAAAATCCATGGCAGCAGAGTCATGCTTTAAAAATAGTGATGGTGTAGTTTGCACTATAGCTTTAGTTCCTTCTTCATCTAGAGTTTGTCACTGTAGCAAAATCATTGGGAATACTGACATCAATTCTCAGAAAGATAAAAGTCTGCTGGGGAGACTGGGAGTATTCTGGATTTCTGAAACGTCTATGAGTCCCCAATGAGAAGAGGGTATTTTCCACAGGAGTACATCACACTTCTGCTGCATCACAGATATCAATTTGTTGTATAGCAGATGAACACCTCCATTTCTCTGTGAAAAGCATCACAAAGGGCTTCAAAGTCTCTCTGATAGGTTCATGTCTCCTATCTTTCTCACTTAGAGAAACCTGGTCTACTGGGGTCCATCTGTCAGATGAGAGGAAGAGCATCTTAAGTCACAGGCTTGTCAAGCTGGTGAAATGGGCTTTCAACCGAAGTTGCTGGAGTAGGGGAACCTCTGTCCATCCCACTTCCACCACTTTTACACCAGTGCCAGCAATAGGTGCCTGGAGCATGGAGAGAGATCACTCAGGTCAGCAGGAGAGCACCTGAAGAGCAGCGAAGGAATTACAGACATTGTCAACTTCATTGAGGGCCCAGCTTAAATGCCTCTATGCAAACACACAAAGCATGGACAATAAACAAAAGGAGTTATAGACCTGCGCATACCTGCAGGGCTATGATCTTATTGGCATCACAGAGATGTGGTGGGATGGTGTCTGTGACAAGGGTGTAGTAATGAAAGGATACAGGTACTGTACATGGGCATCACCCTCTCTGTCAATGACCAGATGGAGTGCATGGAACTCTGCCTGGAAATGGATGAGGAGACAACCAATAGCTTATAGATCAGGAATAGAAGTGAGGGCAGGGATAGGTGACACTATAGTGGGGTTCTGCTACATACCACCCTACAAGTAAGACAGAACGGATGAGGCCCTCTGTAGACAGATAGGAGCAGTCTCACCTTCACAACCACAGTCATCTTAGAGGACTTCAACCATCTCAGTGTCAGTTGAAGAGACAATACAGAAGGACATAAGCAATCCAGAAGGTTCCTGGAATATGTTGATGATGACTTCCTTCTCCAAGTGACAGAGAAGCCAATGAGGCGAGGTGCCATGACGGACCTTGTGCTCACCAACAAGGAGAGCCTGTTGGGGAATATGAAGTTCAAGGGCAGCCTTGACTGCAGTGATCGTGAAATTATGGAGTTCAATACCCTCAGGGAGAAATGAGGGCACAAAAGAAGTTCATAGAATCATAGAATCACAGAATGTTAGGGCTTGGAAGGGACGTCTAGATATCATCTAGTCCAACCTCCCTGCCAAAGTAGGATCATCCAGGACAAGCCACACAGAAATGTGCACAGGCAGGTTTTGAAAGGCTCCAGAGAAGGAGACTCCACAACCTCTCTGGGTAGTCTGTTCCAGTGCTCTGTCACCCTCACAGTAAAGAAATTTCTCCTCATGTCGAGGCAGAACTTCCTATGTTCTAGCTTACATCCATTATTCCTTGTGCTATTACTGTGCACCACTATGAAGAGACTGGCACCTTCCTCTTGGACCCCACTCCTCAGATACTTATATACATTAATAAGATGCCCTCTCAGCCTTCTCTTTTTAAGACTAAACAGCCCCAGTTCTCCCGGTCTCTTCACAGGAGCAATGCTCAAGTCCCTTGATCATCCTCTTAGCTCTCCATTGGACTCTCTCCAGTAGGTCCCTGTCTCTCTTGAACTCGGGAGCCCAAAACTGGACACAATATTCCAGGTGTGGTCTCACTAGGGGAGAGTAGAGGGAGAGAAGAACTTCCTTAGACCTGCTGGACACACTTTTCTTAATGCACCCCAGGATCCCATTGGCCCTCTTGGCCACAAGGGCACATTGCTGTCCCACGGACAACTTACTGTCCTGTCCACTAGGACTCCAAGGTCTTTCTCCATGGGGCTGCTTTCCAGGAGGGCGAACCCTAACCTGTACAGGTGCCTGGTGCTATTCATCCCTAGAGGAATACACTTGTCCTTATTGAACTTCATGATGTTCCCCTTTGCCCAGCTCTCCAGGCTGTCCAGAGCTTGTTGGATGGCAGCACAGCCTCCCTGTGTGTCAGCCACCCCTGCCAGTTTTGTATCATCAGTGAACTTGCTGCAAGTGCATTCTATCTCCTCATCCAGGTCTTTCATGAAGATATTAAACAAAAATGGTCTCAGCATTGATCCCTGGGAAACATCACGGGCCACAGGACTCCAACTTGACTCTGTGCTGCTGATCACAACCTTCTGAACTCTGTTGTTGAGCCAGTTACCAATCCACCTCACAGTCCAATCATCTATCCTGCATTTCTTCAGTTTTCCTACAAGGATGTTATGGGAGACAGTATCAAAAGCCTTACTGAAGTCAAGGTATACGATATCTGCTGCCCTCCCTTCATCCACCCATTTGGTCGCGCTATCATAGAAGGATATCAGATTAGTCAAACAGGATTTCCCCTTACTAAATCCATGTTGGCTACTCCTGATAACCTTTTTTTTCCATTTGGTTAGAGATGGCCTTCAGAACGAGCTTCTCCACCACCTTTCCAGGGATGGAGGTGAGGCTGACAGGTCTGTAGTTACCTGTGTCCTCCTTGTCAGTCTTTTTGAAGACTGGACTGACATTGGATTTCTTCCAGTCCTCAGGAACCTCTCCTGTTCTCCATGATTTCTCAAAAATGATAGAGAGGGGCTCAGCAACAATGTCAGCCAGCTCTCCTTGCACACGTGGATGAAGTTCACTACCCTGGACATCAGAAAGCAGATCTTCAGGGACCTGCTTGGTAGAACACCATGAAATAAAGACCTAAATGAACAGGGCCCCAGGAAAGCTGGTCAATATTAAAGGTTCACCTCCTCCAAGACCAAGAGCAATGCACCTCAACAAAGAAGAAGTCAGGCAAAAACACCAGGAGCCCTGCATAGATGAACAAGGAGCTCCTGGACAAACACAAGGACAAAAAAATGAGTTTATAGCAGAGAAGGAGCAAGGATAGATGACCTAGGAGGAATAGAGAGATATTCTCCGAGCAGCCAGGGATCAGGTTAAGAAAGTCAAAGCCCTGACAGAATCAAATCTGGCCACAGATGTCAAGAGCAACAAGAAAAGTTTCTATAGGTATGTTGGTGATAAAAGGGAGACTAGGGAAAATGTGGGCCCTCTCTGTAAAGAAATGAGAGACCTAGTTACCTGCAATATGGAGATGGCTGAGGTATTCAACCACTTTTTGTCTCAGTCTTCAATTGCAAGTGCTCCAGCCACACTGCCCAGGTCACAGAAAGCAAAGAAAGAGACTGGAAAAATGACCCACTGTAGGGGAAGATCATGTTTAAGACCATCTATGGAACCTGAAGGTTCACAAGTGCATGGAATCTGATGAGATACATCTATGGGTCCTGAGAGAACCGGTGAATGAATTGTCTAAGCCCCTATCCATCATATTTGAGAAGTTGTGTTAGTATGGTAAGTTCTCTCTGACTGGAAAAGGGGAAACAAAAACCCATTTTAAAAAAGGAGAAGAATGAAGACACAGGGAACTACAGTCTCATATCTGCCTGGCAAGATAATGGATTGAACTCTCCTGGAAACTCTGCTAGGGCACATGGAAAATAAGGAGGTAGCTGGTGACAGCAGACACGGCTTCACTAAGGACAAATCATGCTTAACAAATTTAGTGGCCCTCTAGGACGGGGTTACAGAATCAGTGCATAAGGAAAGAACAACTGACATCATCTACCTGGACTCATGCAAAACGTTTTTCACTGTCCTGCACAACATCTTTGTCTCTCAGTTGGAGAGACATGGATTTGACAGATGGACCACCCAGTGGATAAGGAGTTGGCTGGATGGTTACACTCAAAGAGTTATGGTCAACAGCCAACTGGAGACCAGTGACAAGTGGTGTTCCTCAGGGTTCAGTATGGGGACCGGTGGTATTTAACATCTTTGTTTGTGACATGGACAATGGGATTGAGTGCTGTGTCAACAACATTGAGCTGTGTGGTGCAGTCAACACACTGGAGGGAAGGGATGCCACCCAGAGGGACTCTGACAGGCTTGAGAGGTGAGTCGATGCAAATCACATGAAGTTCAACAAGGTCAAGTACAAGGACCTGCACCTGGGTTGAGGCAATTCCAGGCATAAACACAGGCTGTGGGATGTGTGGATTGAGAGCAGACCTGAGGAGAAGGACTTGGGGATGTTGGTGGATGAAAAGCTAAACGTGAGCCAGCAATGTGCACTCACAGCCCAGAAAGCCAACTGCATCCTGGGCTGCATCAAAAGAAGCGTGACCAGCAGGTCAAGTGAGGTGATTCTGCCCCTCTGCTCTGCAATTGTGAAAACCCACCTGCAGTCCTGTGTTCACTTCTGGGAGCTCCAGTGTAAGAAAGACAGGGACCTGCTCAAGTAGGTCCAGAGGAGGGCAATGAAGATGGTCAGGGGGCTGGAGCACCTCCTCTGCGAGGGGAGGCTGAGAGAGTTAGGGTTGTTCAGCCTGGAGAAGATTCTAAGAAGACCTTATAGCGGCCTTCCTTTACTTAAAGCGGACCTGCAGGAAAGATGGGGAAGGACTTTTTATGAGGCCATGTAGTGGTAGTAGGAGGAATAATGGCTTTAAACTGAAAGAAGCTAGATTTAGATCAGATATAAAGAAGAAATTCTTCACTGTGAGGATGGCAAGATCCTGGAACAGGCTGCCCAAAGAGGTTGTGAATTTCCCCTCCCTAGAAGTGTTCAAGGCCAGGTTGGATGAGGCTTTGAGCAACGTGTTCTAGTGTAAGGTGTCACTGCTAATGGCAGTGAGGTTGGAACTAGATAATGAGAAGGTCCCTTCCAAGTCAAACCATTCTACGATGCTATGATCTTTGTATAAAGGACATTGAATTTTGTTAGCATGGATGTGTTTACTCCTACATTTGTATCTAAGCACATCCTCGTGTTTTCGCAGGTTCTGTAGATTATAATTATTACTATTGATCCAAGTAGTTTATAACACTAATCAAGTGCGTGTTTAAGTATGTAGTTCATAAAATAGTGGTTTATTTTTTGCATAGGGAAATTATGTTGAGGTGGCTGTGATATCTGTATGAACATAACCCTATCCATCTTTCTTCCAGGGCTCCCCTAAAAGTACCCAAATCCCTTTACCAGTTTCAGCTGAATTTAACAGAAATTTCAGCACTTGCCATTAAGAGAGATTTGCTCCTACTGCCTCTGCTGATGGTAAAACAAGGTGTTGGCATTCCTCATCCAGTTCATCCTGCTGAGCAGGGGAGGGCAGGCAGCTAAACAGCCCATGAGCCCCTCGGGCAGCGCACAATGTCTCTGACCCATGACTGCACATGCTGCCTCCTGCCATGGAAGTGGGAGAAGGTGATGAGGACATTGGGATGTGACAGGGGACCTGAGGTGTTGTGAGGCCCAAAGAAGTGAAGGGCCAGACCTGTGGGTGTTGAAGAAGAAGAAAGGGTGGGGAACTGGGCAAAACTGAGGGCACAGCAGTAGTGCTGTACAAAGCACAGAGGGAGAGAGTCAGCTGCGGTGGGGCAGGCAGGGTGAGAATCTTCAATTCCTCTGCTCGCAGAACAACCAGTTATGAACACTCCTGATAGGATATTTGGTGTAATTCTGCTTATGTTGGCACCATATCAAAACTGTGGGTTTGTTGGTATTCTCTGAATCCAAGGGTAGGCTGACCTTCTATTTCCCGTCTTTTCCTTTGCACAAATTCAGATGTACCAACACCCCAGTTTATGGGAAAAAGTTGGTCTTCTCAGTAAAACCAGTAATTCTAGCATAAAGTTTAGAAATGGCTTCAAAGCAAACTTCTTTAATACTTTCTGAGAAATCTTGGTTCTTTTCAGCTAGTGCTACCGTCTACTGTTTTTTTCCCAACACGGGAACTTTTTTTTTTTTGACCAAAGAAACGTTGATGATTTTATCTCAGTACTTTTACAAAGTTGTGGTTTTGTGAACAAAATTGTAAGTTTATTTTAAAATGGTTGCTTTTGTCAATCCTGTGAAGCAATTGGAGGGGAGAGCTTCTGTTTTCAGCTCTGCCAATGATTCCTCATGGGATCTAGCTATTTAAATTTCATGCTTTCTCAGTTTAACCCATCTGTAAAATGAATGCAATGAGCTACTTCATTAAGTTATTGGGAGTCCTCTTTAATGGTTGACAACTATTTTGATGTCATCCCACACTTGCTTGCATAAGCAGAGTGTGGTTATTGTAAGTGCTTTTTAATTTCTGTTTCCCTTTCTCAGACCAGTCTTGGTTTTGTGTCTTTTTTGTTGCAGCCTTGTCACAAAGTGCTTTGGTTTCATCCCGTGGAACCTGTTGAATTTGTGCCAGATAGCGACCAGAAATGGGTTTATCTTTTAAAGCACAGGTATCATAATCTGAGTTTTCTAGGGATGCACATCTTTTTCAAGTTCTTCTGGCAACTTATCAGCGTTTAGGACTGTAAAATTTAAAGAATCTGGAATCCACATTGTACAAGTTCATTTAATTAAATGGAAAATATGCTGCATTGACTGTTTTTCTCTTAAAAACTAATGCTTCTCAGTCTTAAAAACTACATGAAAACCAGTCTTAAGGTAGAGTGAAAACAGGTTCATGTTCTATGCAAAGTATTTCAGATATTATATTCTCAACTCTGTGTTTAGCTACCGTTATTGACGCATCTTTATGAGATTAAATTTGAAATACAAACGAAACCATACAGTATAAGCTGGCTGGAAATAGTGTAATTCCACATCCTGACATGCTCAACACAATAGTAAATCTGTGACAACCAGAGAATTTCAAGAAAATATGAAGTTAATGCTGACATTTTTTCCTCAGTACTTTTCAATACATCATTCTCCTAGGAATTGTTCTTTGACTTCAATGAAAACCAGACTTCCAGGTGTCAGGGTGAACCAAGACCTAAAACATACAGTGAGAACAACTCCTTATTTCTTTCCATGCAAGTCAGACTACAGGTTACAGCCATGAGTCTTATCAGACAGACAGAGTCCTCACCTGTTCAGAGCACAGCCAATATGGATTAGATTAGAGAACTGTGGTTTAGGGTATTAATAAAGCGGTGGGAAACACAGGTCCTTTCCTCCAAATCATGGAGATCTATTCCCTTCGGGAACAAGGCATACAGTACAGTCTACATTATGGTATTTCTTATTAGCTCCTTGCACAACATGCTGCTTTTAATGAATGCTATCTTAAGTCTCAAAAGTTAATACAGTACTAAGGCAATAACTTAATATGTATTGCACACTTACCTTAGATAAGATGCTATACAACTACTTCTGATTTTGTTTGTTCTGCATAGTTGAATACTGAGACAAATGGAACAAGAACAAGGAGGACCAATACTGAAAATGTCTTTAGTATCCTTCAGTATCAAGAAGTCAATGTATATCTCCAGATTGCCCAGATTGTCAGCCAGCATGGTTTGCTTTTCAAAATTTCTAATGTCCCTGGGCTTGCACCAATAGTTCATCTCACACACACACGAAGTATCAGCCAAATAACTCATTTTTCCTACCTCAGTTCACTGCATGTTGCACATTTTCTACCAAAACTTTCATAACAATGGGTCTTAGGCTGACTAGAGTGCTAGGAATATAATTACTACCAACTCTTTGTTTTCATCCTGTATTTAAATGTCAAGTTTCTGTGGTGCACAGAGGGGTTTTTTTATTTGCTTCTGCAGCATGTAACTGTCTGGCTATACATTTTTGCTCTTGAAGGTTAACAACATCAAATCCTACTCTGAAATGTTCTAAGAAATTGTTCAGAACCATCAGGACACACTACAATACAACAGATTCACATTTATTCCTGAAGGGCTTAGAGATGGGTCCCCACGTGCAAAATTTAAGTCTCCAGCACTCTGTTTACCTCCACAAGTATCTCCCTTTTGCTGAAGCACAGAGTCGTGTTGCTGCAACAACACTGTTCCAGAGCACAAGCTGTATCAAACTGTCATATGACAGCGCAGGATAAATACATGTCCGTACTGGCCTGTGTATGCTTAATCCTGCACTTTCTCCAAAACATCTCAGGTAAATCCATTTTTGCTGCTGCCCATACACACAGCTGCAGAGATCAGGACTATACTGTGCAGCTCATTTCCTATCTCAGATTTAAATCACAGTTTAAGATTTCACACATGATGTGCTCTCTGTATTTTGAGGAATAAGGAGTACTATAGGTACACTTTACCACTGGCAAAATGGCAGGCATGACACCAGAACCACCTTCTTATTTTTATTCAGAAGCCTAAAGCTGTGGGATAGACTGAAGTGCTCTATGTCTATAGTACTAATGTACTGGGGTGCAAATGAACCAAATTCAAGGCCATGTAAGGTATAAATTGAAGCAGAGATCTGAAAACAACTTCCAAGAAAATGCTTTAACCACCAGGCTATTGAGCATTTGAAGGAATGTTCTCTCTCCTGTTGAAGCTGTTGTGATACTGGAGAGAATGAGAACTGTGCAAATAACTGATTTGGGATGGTTTGCTGAACTGAAAGACCACCAGAATAAAACTAGACAATTACCTATTTTTGCATAGATAATTAAATATTCACTGGAGCAGGAGCTTGAACATAGCCCTCCTTTATTTCAGACAGATCCCTGCTGACTTGCCAGAAATGCAAATGCACCACACGCTCCTTCCCTTCCTCCTATTCCAGCTGCTCTTTACGTGAGAAAGGCCTGGCCACCCACCTACTTGCAGGAAAGGATTCACGGCTGCAAACGTCAAGAAGAGACAGAGGCATCTTCCTTCAGAGCTAGCTGTCTAAGCCTCTTTGAGAGACACAGCAGGATGAAAGATTTTCCATGTCCTCAGCTTGTCTGATCAGCCCCTTGCTTAGTGTCCTGTGCTCCTGCCCTTCTCTTGTGCACTGGGCAGACATCCCCAGCTGCCTATATGGGGACTGCGAATTCTGCCATTCGGCACAACGGCTAAAAGATGAGCACCACAGCACGAACCTAACAGCTTGATATTCTCCTTGCAGGCTTCCCAGCAACGCAAGTTCCTGAATCCATTTTATTTGTTTATGAGGACTGCAGCATATGAATAAGAAAACTTTGACTACTTCCAGACATATCTGAGACTCATCCTGAACACAGCTAAATTTGTAAGACTGAATAATAGTAACATGTGGCTCCAATGCTCCATTTTGGCTGAGTATTTTTAAATAACAATACTTTACTACCAAATGGACACTCAGGTTACAGAATTTCTATCCACTCAAAGCACTGGTTTGCAACATTTGCGTTTAAACTACCCCTGGCTAATTAAATTCCTATAGGAGGGGGGGAGGAGGGGAAGGAAATAAAAACCAGACTAACAAATTACGATAAACGGCTCTTCAACAGTCATCTTTTTCCTATGTCAGCCAAATTCTCTAACCTGTGTTATGGACCTGTTATAGAGCTTACAAACCCTTAATCAAAACCAAAAGGATTTGTGTGATATCAGAATGAAAATCAGGCTGAAGATAAGTAATGCCCACGTCGCTGTTGTTTTAAGTTAAAAAATTATAACTAATTATCCAGAATTAATTGTAACAGATGTTCCAAAACGAAAATGTGTTTATTATTGATTGATGCATTTTTGCCCCGAACCATGAAAAATGCATATTTATAACGCAATATGACATTTGCTACCCGTCATTTTTATTGCACATTGTTTCACACGCACTCAACAGACCAGGCACTGTACAAGCCACAGCCTCTGGCTCTGCACCCACTTTTAAAGACCAGTTGGGGAGCAGGAGGCTACTGCAAGATCTCTGAGTCACTGACTTCCATCCACGCACAGACTCACAGTCAGTCGATGAATTGTCTGGAAGCCACACATCCGAGGGTATCTAGCACCCATAATGATAGCGGGATGCTTGCTTCTACAGGGACAAAAGACACATATCTACACACACCCAGCACCACATTACAGCAGTAGGGATCCAAGGCAGATCAGCACAGGGGTCCATTTGCCTTCACCAAATTGCAGCAGCAGAGTCTGGGCCTATGATAGTCTTGTGCTGGTGAGCAGATCAGAGTGAATAATTGATTTAGGAGAGTGGGGTAAAGCAAAAAGTCGAAGATCCTGAGACAAAAACTTTGAACTTTTATCCAGCAAAACAAGCAAAAATGTGTTTCAGGTGATGCATCGCATGTGCAAGTGGAGGGAAAGCCAACTTTAGGGAGGTTTTCAGTAGCAGTGTATCTGTGCACATTACTGAACGGAGCACAGCTGACTGCCGAAATTTTATTCCTCAGAGATATTAGGCTGCAGCATTTAAATTCTTTCCTAAAATACTTCCTTTTCTATATGAAACAAAATGCTGAATTCTAAATGAATTTATAAATAATTTCCAGGAAACTGAAATCTATGAATTTGACAAAAAAATACCAATGATGGTGCACATGTCCCGTGCACTAAATCAGAGGAACCTAAAGGTGATGATAGCCTGCCAAAAGACATTCGGTTCTGTACAGACTCAGGTTGGTTACAGTGGCAGTTTGAACCTTGTGTCCTTGTGGACGAAATGTATTCCACAGCTCCCTCTCCAGTATTTGTGGCAAATACTTATGTGGTCTACTGCAAAAATCAAACAAAGGCTTGCTTGGGCAGTGAGGATCATGAGTAGAATTTCCAAAGTTATTACAACCAAGTTCAACCAATATTTGTATATTTTTATTATTTTGTGCTAAGACAGTGTGATCATATTACTGTGATATTTAGTGTTGTTGGGTTTTTTAGAGGGTACAAAAAACTCTAATTTTCTAACAAAAATACTGTTTTCAAATATGAAGAGGTATAAAATGAGACCTTATCCCTTATTCATGAGAGACAGATGTTATTTTTGGCTGCACAGTTTAATGAATACCATATTATGCTCTTTTTAACCTTACACCAGAAATAACATAATTCTAGCATTCATGAACTTCAAGCCATTATCAGCAAAAGCTATTAACATCCAGAACTTTTCTCAGTTCTCATTGAAAAGCTTTAAGCTGTCAGCTATAGTCCCTATTATGGAAGGATTTTTTTTTTAACCATCAAAAGATATTCATGCAAAAGATATAATTCTTAGCAGTCAGCTAGCTGAAGATGAAAACACTGCAATATTTTCCTGTTGTCTTCCTTACAGTATAGAATTTGTACATTTAATACCTTGCTGTATTTTTGTATTTTTGTTTTGTTTTCTGGCTTTCTAAAACAAAAAACACGGCATCTTTTTAAAAATGCTATTATACTTCTGTTTATTTTCACTGATTTGGAGAAATGCCTGCCAGTAAGCATGAGCTGAAACTAATTGCCATCAGTACAAAATCTCCAAGCTGAACTGGGATGCTGACAAAAATGCAACCAGAAAATGAATAAAATGTTTCTTGGGAAGCAGAGATCAGTTTCACCAGACAGTGACTACAATGAAAAATAAACCCCTGCATGCAAACAGTTACTAGAATTTAATTTTTGTATTGATAACATTCTTCATAGAGCAAAGGTTGTGGCTCACTCGGATTGCTTGATTTAAGCCGACTACAAAAGATGTTGCGATGCCTGCATGGCAACTGTGTCACTGCACCTAATATGATAGCTTGAAATAAATAGGCTCTTCTAAGAAAGACCCTTAAAATCTGAAATCTTCAGCATTTATCTCAGTTTCATATATGAGAATACAACTGGGTATCTTCCAAAGAGGTAAGCACAAAATTATCCTGAGGTAATGGTTCCAGGGTCTGAAGTACAAATGAACAAAGGTCAGGAGTTAGGGTATGGAGAAGACACCTTTACAGCCTACCACTGGCTCAGGTTGTATAAACAGCTTTCCTTTGAAGGTAGGTGTAAAACTGTCCAAATTATCTCCTATGTTCTCATGGCCACAAGGAGCCATTCAAGCAACTGCAGATCTCAAACACTTCTGTAAGCTACAGCAACCTGCTATTCTAGGTTTTACACAGGATCTGACCAACCAGAGTGCTGAAGTCAAAAGCTGATCCAAAAACTTTACTGAGAGAATATCAAGCTAATGTGTGACAACAAGGAACAAAAGCAACACAAGATTAAACCAAAACAACAAGCTTATGAGCAGACCGTGCCTCTTATTGCACAACTGGGCTGCGGAAAAACAGAGCAGCACTTCCGTGGCAGCAAGTGAAGACAAATTTCTGGCAGTCCAATTCACCTCATGATTAGGCTCACTACAGCACCAGTCAGCAAGTCACGAAGTAAAGTGGATGTGATCAGACCAGACCACATGTCATTACTATTCCCACAGAAGCTGACACTTTCTGCTGAGGTAACAAAAAAGTGCCCAACAACACACTTCTTCCAAGGGCAAACGGAGCTTCTAGCTGTGTGGAGCAATTCCAGTGACAGAAGTCTGCTGCAAAGACCCACAGAAATTCACACATGATAAATTCTGGGAACAGTAAGGAAAACCTCAATTAGCACAGGCAGCACAAGTGCAGGAGACGTCACGTTCCTCCTGGGCACCTCACTGTTCATTGATTTTTTTCCGAACAAAAAAATGGCCACATCTCAAGCCAAAAGTTCTTCCAGGTCTGTATCTTGTCTCTGGCGGTAGTCTGGCAATCTAGCAAAATAAATAATGCCAGTAATTATTTGCACTTGCCATACTCTCAGTGGGAAAAGGGAATCAAATGTGACTCCTCAAGGGAGTCCGCACACTTAGCATAATTGACTGGCAAAAGAACGTATCTGTGAATGAATAAGTGAAACCCAGCAAGAGAAAGCAATATATTATTGTCAGTAACAAGCAGAGCTCACTGGTTAAAGCTGTAGTAAAGTGACCTTAATGTAGCTGAACAGGAGACAATTGATGGTGTTTAGACTACACCAGTGCTGGCATTGACAAATACTCTGAGCAGGCCAAAAAAACACTCAAAACTTTCGGGTAAATTTAAATATGTCTGCACATGCACATGAATGACTGTGAATGTTTTGTAATTCCTTCCTTTCCTTTTTAATATTTCATACATAGTGTAATTCATCCTCCTGATCATTGACCTGGAAACTTAAATAATAAAATGTCTCAAAATGCTTTGAAGTTGTAGATGTCAATGAAAAGTGCTCATAAAATGCCTTGAACTTTTATTATTGTTTGTACTCTTTTATCTGAAAAATCATCAAATTGTCTTTTTCAGATGTCTTGAGACTTCCTTGTGTTTCCTGCACTCAGCTGCTGAAGGCCAAGTTTTATCTGAAAAAAAAACTTTTACAGTTCCATTAAAATTAGATAAAAGCCAGAAATATAGGGTGAGAGTGTCCTGATAGAGAAAGGTTTTAATCTTCTAAAAGGGAGAAACAACACATTTCTGTGGGACAACACTCCCAAGAAAGAGCAAGATACTGAACAGAGAACAGGAGTATTGTTCCCTCACAATGCTGATTTGCATCAGATGAGCATTCATCCCCCGGTTCTTTTTCCTATTAAATATTTTCCTTTTATCCAAATGTTCAGAATGTTTGAGAGGAAAATGCAAGGTGTACGAGCCAAAACACCGTCTGGAGAGCTGGCGGTTCCTTAAACCGTTTCATCATGCTGTCTCCACAGACTTGGGATAAAATTCCTCCCTGGATGACTGAGCTAATGCAAGGATTAGTCTATCAGTATTTTAAGTATTTTCAAAAGGACAAGTTCCATACAGATTACAGTCCTGCAGAATCCAATTCCTGGGCCTGTAGCTTTTATTCCTTGGGTTATATTATGTAAATGGTCTAATAGAGGTTCTCTGCAACATTAGACTGCCTACCAGCAAGCCTTGCAGAATGATGAAAATACCTTGTTATAAACCACCAGGAGTCCTATTTCATTGAGACCAGGCTGTAACAGGTGGGAGAATTCAGGACAGACAGATTCTGCACATAGTTAGGCACTTAATTCTCAGTCATTTCCGGAAAATGGGGATTATGACTAAATTGAACCATAGAATCATGTAATCATTATAGAATCATCATAGAATCAACCAACATAGAATCACTCATCATAGAATCATAGAATGCGTTGGGCTGGAAGGGACCTTTAAAGGTGATCTAGTCCAACCTCCCTGCAGTGACCAGGGACATCTTTAACTAGATTAGATTGCTCAGAGCCTCATCCAGACTCATCTTGAATGTCTCCAGGGATGGAGCCTCCACCACCTCTCTGGGCAACCTGTTCTAGTGTCTCACCACCCAGAGTAAAGAAAGTCTTCCTAATGTCTAGTCTAAATCAATCCTGCTCTAGTTTAAAACTATTGCCCCTCATCCTGTCGCTACATGCCCTTGTAAACAGTTCCTCCCCAGCTTTCCTGTAGGTCCCCTTCAGTTACTGGAAGGCTGCTCTAAGGTCTCCCCAGAGCCTTCTATTCTCAAGGCTGAACAACAGCAACGCTCTCAGCCTGTCCTCGCAGGAGATGTTCTCCAGCTCTTGATCGTTTTTGTGGCCCTTCTCAAGACCTGTTCCAACAGGTCCACATCCTTTTTGTGTTGAAGGGTTCAGAGACAGACACAGTACTCTAGGTGAAGTCTCACCAGAGCAGAGCAGAGGGGCAGAATCACCTCTCTCCCTCTGCTGGTCACACTTCTTTTGATGAAACCCAGGATGTGTTTTGCCTTATGGGCTGCAAGAGTACATTGGTGGCTCATGTCCAGCCTTTCATCCACCAGTACTCCCAAGTCCTTTTCCACAGGCTGCTCTCTAACACATCATCCCCCAGCCTATATTGATAATGAAGATTGCCCCAAGCCAAGTGCAGGACCTTGCACTTGGCCTTGTTGAACCCTATGAAGTTCACACAGGTCCACTTGTCCAACTTGTCCAGGTCCCCCTAGAGGACATCCCACCCTTTTGGCATGTCAACCACACCACTCAGCTTAGTGTCATCTGCAGACTTGCTGAGGGTGCACTCAATCCCACTATGTCATTGATGAAGATATTAAACACCACTGGTCCAAGCATGGCCCCCTGAGAGACACCACTTGCACCCATTTGCATGTGGACATGAAGTCACTTACTATTGCCCTCTGGATGTGACCATCCAATCAGCCCCTTATCCACCAAACAGTCCACCCATCAAATCCATATGTCTCCAACTTGCACAGAAGGATGTTGTGGAGGACTGTGTCAAAGGTCTTGCAGAAATCCCAATATCTGACACCCATACCTCTTCCCTTGTCCACTAATGTAGTTACTCCATTGTAGAAAGCCACTAGGTTGGTCAGGCAGGACTTGCCCTTGGTGAAGCCATGCTGGTTGTCTTGAATAACCTCACTATCCTCCATGTGCCTTAGCAGAGCTTCTAGGAGGATCTGTTCCACGATCTTCCACGCACAGAGGTGAGGCTGATAGGTCGGTAGTTCCCAGGGTCCTCCTTTCTACCGTTTTCAAACATGGGTGTAATACTTCCCTTCTTCCAGTTGTCACAGACTTCACCTGACTGCCATGATTTTTAAAATATCATGGAGAGTGGCTTGGCAACTACATCAGCCAACTCCCTGAGGACTCTGAGATGCATTTCATCAGGTCCCATAGCCTTGTGTATGTTCAGGCTTCTCAGGTGGTCACGAACCTTGTTTTCACTTACAGTGGCAGGGACTTTGTCCCCTTGGTCCCTATCTTGTGGTCCTTCAACTCAGGAGATATAAGGAAGAGAGGTTGTCAGTGAAGATCAAGGCAAAAAAAAGTATTGAGAACATCAGCCTTCTCATCTGTTTTCACTAGTTTGCTGTTCACGCTCATCAGGGGAGTACACTTTCTTTAACCTTCCTTTTCTGGTTGACATACCTATAGAAGCCCTTCTCATTATGTTTTGTATCCCTTGCCAAGTTCAGTCCCAACAGTGCCTTGGCCTTCCTGACCTCATTCCTACACAACCAGGCAGCATCCCTCTATGTTTCCCAGGATACCTGTCCCTACTTCCACTGTCTGTGCAGTTGCTTCTTGCCTTTTAGTTTGACCAGCAGGTCTTGACTCAGCCATGTTTGTCTCTTCCCTTCCTTACCTGATTTCTCACATCTGAGGAAGGAGAGCTTTTACGCTCTATGGAAACAATCCTTAAAGATCTGCCAACTGTTTTGCTCCCTTGTCCCTGAGGTCCATTTCCCAGGGGGCCCTATTGACTAACTCCTTGAAGGGCTGGACGTTTGCTTTCCTAAAAGCCCAAGATGCGTCCAGTCTTGACATCCCTGATGAGCTCGCTTGCATTGGTGACCATCAGGTCCAGTATCATGTTCCCTCGGGTACGGGGCGTCTATTTCCTGTACTAAGAAGCACTCCAAGAATCTTCTGGATTGTCTACAGCTCACCATGTTACTTTTCCAGCAGACGAATGAGACAGAGAGCTCCAAGTTAGAGCCAAACATCCCAGCGTGTACCAACAAAATAGTGCAAAGCTTTGCAGAAACTTGGATCATATCTTGGGCCCTCAAACCAGACATCTCTGCAGCATGGCACTAGCCTGGTACTGAAACGGTCATTGAGTACTGAACAGACTGACCAGGGCAGTGGTGGCATCACCATCCCTGGAGGTATTTAAATAAGGCATGGATCTGGTGTTTTGGGACATGGTTTAGTGATGACCTGGCAGTGATAGGTAAATGGTTGGACTCAGTGATCTTAAAGGTCTCCCAACCAAAGAGATTCTGTGATTTTGTGTAATTAGACTGGCTGTTAGGCTCATAGCTAAAAGACACTGCCTCAGGGCAGACATGTTTCTTCTCATTGCAGTTTTTCCTTAGTCACTGGATATTTCTTTCAGTGCCTGAGGTATTCAAAAGCTTTTACAAATGCTTCCCAACACCTCTAAGTATATTCACACACTCAAGTTTAACCCAGGAGTAGTTTCAGAACCTCCATTAATGCCACTCCTTGAATTTAAGTCATTCAAATAGCCAAGTGTTTCAGCAATGCAAAACAGCTGGGGCCACACCTGAGGCAGAAAGGAAAGAAAAGAATGGAGGATGCCAGACAAAAATGGGAAAGCCAAGTCAGATTTACGATCTGACAGGAATTGAGGACTGTGTAACTCAGCCACCTGCATCTTTGGAGAAATATTTTTTACACCCAGAAGCTGTCCTTGATGACAGTCATTCTAGCTGGAAATGCATCCCACAACAGCAGTTTCATATCCTCCCTTGCAGGCTGTCTTTTTAGTTCCATTTTTCTAAGAAACCCTCCCTGATTAATTTACATTTTTACTCCTGCTCTGTCCATAATTACTTCTATACCATCATCCTGCATTAGCATGAACAATGATGTTGCTTTTCGTTGTAACACTGTTTTGGTGTGAGGTAGTCAGGTCCTGTGTTCCCATCAGTCATCAATGCATTACATATTCTCACTTCTTTTCACATAGGTCTTCATTTCCAAAACATCTATCACATTAGCTGCTGTTCTCTGATCTCTCTCCAGCTTGTCTGGGTCTTTTTAAAAACATGTTGCCCAGAACAGGACACAGTACTACAAATCATGTGTTGACTACAGCAAACTAAGAACACTTGCCTCACATATAATACCCTTGGTAGTTCAATGAAATACAATAGTAGCTATTTTTCTCATTAGCACTGCACTGTTTACCAGCTCATACTCAAATCGCCATCGATAATAATCCCCAGATACTTCTCTATGGGTTAAATACACGTCCTAAAATATTTCCCACATTCTATATTTATTCTTTCTTATGTGAAATATGTTATGTTTGCATTTGAAACTTCACTTGAATGACTTCAGTCCTTTTCTATAGTTATCACCCACATAGTATTTTTAAGCCCTATTCTCCAAAATATTTATGACTCTTCCCAGACCACTTTCACAAAAAGTTAATAATGAATGTTCTGAGAAACACTGAATTGTCCTTGAGTACATGCTCCTCATACATCAGCATGTCCTGGCAATGAATAAATGCTAATTACTGATTATATTTGCTTAAACTAACCTTAGTCAAAAAAGACTAGAGTCTCACTATGGCAGCTACACCTTCACCACATTTCTGTGCTTTTCAAAGGAAAATGTCACACAAGCAGAAAAGCAATATCGGCACTGCATTTCTTTCCTTTATTAAGATAACCAGCAAACACATAATTTAGCTTGTCATGAGTCATTCGTAACAAACCCACATTACCTTCTCCTCATTGTCTTATTTTCCTCTGTTAAGATTTCCCTCCGGTCTCTGTGACTGTAGCATTTAAGGACATCAGTGGGTGAGAAATAATATCTATGAGATTTCTTTCTTCTGTCCAAGCCAACAAGAAGTGGGTTAATTAACCTGATGCAGTCTTCCATTTTTTTATCTTTTTCAGTACCTGAGCTAGTATGTGCAAAACCACCTTCGTATCTCTACACTGCACTCCAGTCTGGAACACATACAGGGAAGCTCTTGTTATCCTTAAGCACAGATGTATAACACAGAATAAAGCAGATTTCTTGCAATCCCTGATAGGCAACTGAGTATCCTATAACAGTAGGGGGAAAAAAAAGACGTCACCCTTTACATATCAAATATTCTATGTGGAGAAAAATAAGACTACAATTAAACACACCTCCAGCTCTTCTCTCCTCCCATTGTGACCACCACCAAACTAAAAGTCTCAAGAAAATTAGAAACTTTTGGAAAGCATTTATAGTGTTTCATTCTGTGTCTGTTGGCAGAGGGGTGCAGCAGAATGCAGACTTCAGAGAGCACTTGTTGTATTCATCAATTTTCATTTTCTTCTGGCAGAGAAGGCTAACTATGAAACCATGCTTAAGAAATGAGAAGAGTGCTGCATGTCACATAAAAATGAAACATGAGAGATGTCCACTTAAAGAGAGCGTAGAAAGAAGGCCAATCTATAGAAGATTTTTGGGGTGATGTAAAGCTGAAGAACTAATTTCTTATCTAGACAAACAAAGAGGAGAAAAGATAACAAGCTGGGTCCATAAAACAAGCCATATCGTCACTAGGATTAAAGTTAAAAACTCAACTAAACAGATAATTGAAAACTTTGACAAACAATCCTCAATAAATTGGTTGTGATTTGCAATGTAAACAAAACCACTCACTCCGGAATGAGGTGGACATGACTATTGTACAATAGAACTGACAGACAATCAGAGACACTACAGCTGAATAGAGTCTGCACATCAAATTAGATGGGTATGCCATGACAGAAAACAAGGTCACTAACAAGCAATGCATCTTCACCATGGTTTTTGATTTTCCAGACCAGACAAGCATATGGTATTAAAGATTAGGCAATATGCTGCTCACATCTTCAAAGAAAGAAAGCATCAAGACACTTGTTTTGTCCAAGAAGATGTCAGACAGGCAGAACATCATCCGTTAGAGGGAAGAGAGCCTTGGGATACAAAATAACTCTGACGAATTAACTTCTTGTTTTTGAAAAGCAGCAGTACTGGCAGTAAATGCACTAGCTCCTTGTGTACACACAAACTTCAATCAGATCCCAGAAGAACCTAACTATGCCTGTTACAAGACACTGTTTATAAAAGCCAGTAAGAGTGAGGAGGACTAAATTAATCTAGTATAACTGTTGACAATGCCATCCAAAGGCTCCGTCAGGATTAAGTCTGCTAAAAAAAAAAAATACGACAGTTGAACAAGAAATTTATAAACCTAAAAGGAAGTACTAGAAGTAATTAATACTTACTCTTGGATGAAATAATGAACCATTCAAAACACACCTCTTTAGAAACCTTCCAAAAGAAGAGTCTTTGGGATCAAAGAATATTTGAAACTATTCCAGAACACGTAACATCTCCCTTGTGGTGAAAGGCTGAAGGAGATGGGTCTCCATCTTGGAGGAACCTAAGGGGTGATCTCATTAACATTTATAAATATGCAAAGGCTGAGTGTCGGGACGACGGAACCAGGCTGTTCTCAGTGATGTCCAATGGCAGGACAAGGGGCAAAGGGTACAAGCTGGAGCATAGGAGGTTCCACAAAAATATTAGGAAAACTTCTGCACTGTGAGGGTAACAGAGCACTGAACCAGGCTGCCCAGGGAAGCTGTGGAGTCTCCATTCAAAACCCACCTGGACACGTTCCCATGTGACCTACTCTAGGTGTTCCTCCTTTGGCAGGGGGGTTGGACTAGGTGATCTAGGTCCCTTCCAACCTCTAACATTCTGTGATTCTGTGAATTTCCTTAAACATGCTTTGACCAGCAGGAAGAGGGACCTCTGGGCATTACAGCTGCCATCAGTCACAGAAGAAGCCCAAACCCCACCTCAGATGTGATTCATTCTTTCCTGATGCCAACTCTCTCTTGCTTACCCCTCTCTTGCCTATCACATCCTTCATATCTTCTTTCCCTTTGCTATAACTCCTTTTTAGCCATTTGCCTCAGAAACGTCTGGTTTAGATAGCTCACAGTGTGTCTTACAAAGCACTGGTGTGATCCAGTATTTTCAGAGGAAGCTAAAAGCAGTGTTCGGTGAACAGGCTGATGCTAGTAAGTTTGCGAAGTTTTGTAGCAACTGCAGATTTGTTCCTCTGAGAGTCAGAAACTCAGACTGTATTTGCTACTTCTGCTGCTCTTTCCCATGACTTTTGTCAGCTTGTCTTGCTTTGCTTTGCTTTCAAAGTCAGGTTTTATTGACATCAATAACATAAGGTCCAGACACAAAATCTGACTCATGTTTTCTTCTTCCCAAATTTGAAAGATTATAACAGTTGCATCTGAAAGACTACTGAACAGGAGTGTTCCTTAGACAAATTAAACACTCCATAGTTAAAGGGGAAAAGAATTGCACTGCAACAAATCTTTCTTTTACTCTCCAAACTATCTAGCTGTCTCCTTTTTTTCTTTTATCTTTTAAAGTTAAAAAGATTTTGAGAGGCTCTAAGAAAATGAAATCTCAAAGCCTTTAGAATACTATATATATTCTCAGGGCAATCACTCAGGCATTTCCAAGTCTGTTGTTTCCCTCAGAATTAACACAGCATAGAACACTGCAATGACTAACTGAACAAACTAACAAGCTAAGTTCTTAGTTTGCTCACAAGTATTTGTAGTAGCCTTCTACCAATGCACTTACTCAGGTGTGCACCCTAGACTAAGGGATAGTATCCTGCAGCCTATGCTTCATGAGTTTTAGGCATCTCTGCCCTCAGCAATGAAATACAGCCATTGATCCATACTGGTACAGCCTGTAGAGAAGTGTTTCACCAGTTCTATGAGCTCAGTCCAACCACTCCAGGATGATGCTGCTCCTGAACTAACCAGCCCTGATTTCCAGCAGCACCACACCAACATGCTAGAGCTGGTTTCCACTGCTTTATCTCAATAATCATGCTCCATCTGCTCATATTCCAGGATTGGGTCTTGCGTGTTTGTGCAGTAGCTGCAGATTTCCGCAGGGTAGTATGAATAAGACAAATGAAGCTCTTGCATGTACCTGGTATTACCTAGAGCCAGCTGAAGCCATACTAAGAAAAGAATCTTATCCTTTGCAATCACCGAGAGAAGAAAACGGGTCATCATGATTTCTATAAATAAAGCTCAGTTCTTCTATGCCTCTTCTGTGAATAAGTTGGACTGTTTCGTAATCGGAGACTGATTCTCTGAGGCTGTTCTCTTTTTATGTTACACTTTAGTTCTTAATTTATTATTCTTTTGTGGTGGCTTTACCCACTGTAACAAAGGGAACTGCTCAGGAGGTAGAGTGCAGAATCCTTATCTCATTTTTACTATAAGATTGTATTTCAAAGCATTCATTTACTTCTGACTACCAGTATAACAGAAATTTTCATTTTTACTGCCCTGCAATCTTCTTTTGTCAGGATGATTATAAAAATAAAGTCAAAATGTTTCCTTTCTACGTATTCCAAAAACATCTGGAAATAGGCCTCAGAATTAATATCTCCAAACTACACCACATTTCAAAGCTCTAGCTTTCAGTGTTCTGCAATACAACAACTTTTTTTTCCTGTCACGTACACTGGCTCTATCTTAAAACTTTGTACTTTCTGACTACCAGGGCTGAAAGATCTTTGTACATGAGTGCATTGCTTTATATATCTTCCTTAGAAATAAGGTCTAAATGTTGTAGCCACGATATCTCCTGAATTTGTCTCCAAAATAACTCATCTACTGCCACGGATTAGTAGTCCAAAGGTTGTTACTAATCGTTTTATGTTTGTTTCTAAAGACTGGAATGGATACAGATCCTAATCGAAACCTCACTGAAGTTAATGAGATTCTTTCCTTTTCTGCAGTATTTCTGGAGCAGTGTCATTCCAGGCTTTTATGCTAAGACTTCATCTTTACACAATAGGCCAACATCAAATCTGCTGCAAATGAATACAGTTCTCATGATTTTATGTTGGCAACAAAGATTTAAAACATTCCCTAACTTCACAGTAACCACTGAATATGTGATGCTAGGGTGTCAGCAAATATCTTTGTTGCTCACAAGTTTCCACATACTTAATGAGATCTACATTTTACAAATGTGTAAATCCTACATCTTTTAAAAATAAACAAGGGAAACTATGGTTCAAGAAAAACATTAGCAAAATAGCTTATGTAACTGTTTCTATGATGCACTTCAACCTACTGAAGCAAGGTTTAGACAGCTATCACTGTGCAACTTCAGGAAACAAGTCTAAATGGTAACTCAGTAAATGTATTGTTACGAGTCATACCGTAAACTCTGAACTAGTTGAAGTTTTGGTTTTGAACGAAAATGTTCCACTGATGCTTAACACATGAATATGTAAGAGCATCTCTAAGTAATCCTCCAGATGTTACACAGAGAGTAACTGGTCTAACGTGGGAGATGGATGAGTGAGTGAAGATTTCAGATGCTCCAGGAAACATGACAAAGTACCCACACTGTGCAACCTAAAGAAACAGTTACCTAATTAAATAAAAAAATCAGTAAAAGTCACAGGAATTTCTGTAACATCCTCCAAAATGGCTGAAAACAAAATCATTCTTCTATTCTTTATTTTCTATCATCTGTTTCATAACTGATGGACTCACTGCTGTAGCAGAGACAAAAAGACCAGCGGCAAAGATATATGTGTATATATATGCTCAATTTGGAAAACAGCAGTATTATTTTAAGTTTTAGTCATGAGTCCCTATGTGATTACTTTCTTGGTATGCTGACAGTGAGGAGACGAGAAAGAATATACCACCTTTTCCTCTTGATCATCTCTGGTTTATGCCGTACATTTATGCCACGGTATTCCTTTGGGGCTTCTGCTTGCTCCCTGAAGTGGTCAGGAAAGAATTATCTTCCCCTGTATTATAAAATTTGACATCTGTATTATTTTCCCTTCACTCTTCCAAATATTGGAGATCAGTCACACCAAAAAAATACTACAGACCAAGGCAGCTGAATATGCTAGTGGTACTGATGTTATTCCTTTACCAGATCTAAATTCAGTACAGGGTGTGTGCTTTGTGGTCTCTGATAAATTGAGGCACATGAAGTAAAAGTTCTTCTGGACTAACCACCTCAGATGTGGTTCCCCAATCCTGCTGAAGACAGGACTCAATGACGCAACCAATCTCTTTTGTCCATCCTGCATTCATATGTTCCTGTTTCTAATGAAAGACTGTATTATATGCTGACTTGATTACAGTCAAACAATGTTATTCAAGTAACGAAAACCTTTAATTTCACAATTCTGCTGAACAGAGGTGGGGCAGCACTGAAATGAAACCCCCAAGGATATAGCCCTTGGAGCTATTGATCCCCACATAAAGAGCCCGTGAAGGGAAAGCATGTGATGTTGAGCCAGTTCAGTCTGTGAAGTACCTTCACCGTTTGTCCTTCATGGACATGCCCAGCCTCTAGGGAGAGCAAGTGTTGAGGACACCTCAGAAGCAACCAGAGTAACCCAGTACTAAGTCAAATCAGCAAGCTTCTGTTTAAGGTGCACAAGCTCCTCCCAGGCCACCTTTCTGCAGTTTTGAAAACGACTAAGGAAAACACACGGCTCATTCTGTCAACTTATTCGTCAGTCTGAAGTTTGCTACAGCACAACAGACAGGGAAGGAAATGGCAGAGGAGAGCAAAACGAAGGGAGGTACTACTACTTTCTTCTGTATTTTCTTCTTATACACCTTTGTTTGGAAAAGTAAAGACACAGAAGATACAAGACAATGGAAAAGCAATCTCCACCCCATCTCTTATTTCTTAAAGGTTAATTTCTCAGTGGATGGGAAGGAATGTCTAACTTAGATTAAAAAATAGCTTAAAGTCAGAGTACAAGGAGTCATACTGAAAAGGATTAACAGTGGTTACCCCATGAATTTTAACATTTACAGAGCATAAATGGGTGTTCAGTTTATTCTGAAAACATGCTCTGAGGTCCTAACAGGGTAAGGACCAAAGAAGAGCAATACCAAGGTACAATACTGGAATGTAAACAAGGTCTTTCTGGTCCACCAAGGAAGCTAGCAACCAAATATGAGTGTGCCATACGAAAACTAATGGTGGTAAATGCAGTGTAATGGAAAATAGGGGAACAAGTTAAATGTAGTGGAAATAGTGTCAAAAAAGCCTAGGGGCTACAGTGAAAAGCAGAATCTGATGGTGCAAAAACCATTGTGAATAATTAGGCCTAGCAAATACACAGAGTTTATTGGATGTATTAAAATCCAATGCTGGTGCAGCTATATAGCACCATAGAAATCACAGTCATCCGAGCACCTTTGCATTTGTCCAGTGCAGGTGCAACCTGAAAATCATTGTGCTGAACTCCCAAATAGCATTCACCCAACTGAAGAAAATACTAGGAGGCATAAAAAGAGGAGTGGAAAATAACACCACGTACATTGTAATGTTGTTACATTTTGGTACCACATGCTACCACCCGGAGTATTGTCTCACAGACTACCTCTTTGGCTCAAAAATACACCCAAGTCTCTTATAGCCCTGGACTGCAGCTAATGGGATCCAGGTGACCTGGCTAACAAAACAAGTCAGACAGTTCATTGCCCTCAAGTCTGACGTATCCTCACAAACTTCTTTCTTTTTGGGGGTTGGAAGGTCTCAGACTCAGTCTCCTGTGCTATCAATTATGTCACATCTACAAGCCTAAAAATGGTCTCTAGAAAATGTTGATCCTGGTACCGTTTCAAAACATTTAATTTAATACTGCTTCACATTAAGCTGAATCTGTGATTCCCTTTAGTCATTTCACATCTTGCCCTGAAAAGTACATGCTGCAAATCGACAGCATTTCTCAGTTTGGAAGTTGAGATGACAATGGCAGCACTAGCATTTGACAAGTCAAATCTCTCAGTCAGGAATACTCTGTGTTGTCTGTTGAAAAAGCAGTGAAGATTCCGTCTACAAAGTGCTCTTGGGAGCTCAAATGCCCTCTTTCATCTCTGCATCCCTGGAAGCCTAGGAAAGTGGGGATTTCGTCCAAGAGCACCAGTTGAACTGCTTGATCTAACCTGGGCAGCAGATTTTGCATTGAGCATGATGTTCTCAAGGAGGATGCAGACTTATTAGCACCACAAATGAGCAGGGCACAAATGGGCTGCAGCACCTCTCCTACAAGCACAGGCTGAGGGACTTGGATCTGTTCAGCCTGGAGAAGAGAAAGCTCTGGGGAAACCTTAAGTGGCCTTCCAGTACCTGAAGGGAGTCTACAAGAAAGCTGGAGAGTGGCTTTTTATAAGGGCATGTGGTGATAGGAAGAGAGTCAATGGTTTTAAACTAGAGCAGGTTAGATTTAGATTAGACATTAGGAAGTTCTTTACCATGAGGGTGATGAGACATGGGAATAGGTTGCCCAGAGAACTTCTGGATGCCTCATCCCTGGAAGTTTTCAAGGCCAAGTTGGATGAGACTTTGAGCAACCTGGTCTAGAAGGAGGCATCCAGGCCCATGGCAGGGGGGTTGGAACTAGGTGATCTCCAAGGTCCCTTCCAAGGGGTAAAAAGGCCTGCAAGTGTCCCAGAATAGCTCCCCAGGAAAACCCTACAACTTACAATGTGCTGTAGCACAGATTAGCCCACGCCTGATCTAAGAGGGAGTTGGTCGTGCGGACACAGAGCCCTGTACGCGTCTGCATGCCTGTACGACATGTTATGAGCCAAGTATGCGGGTCAGCGGGGTGGTTTGCAGAGCTCAGCACAATGAGGATGCAGGCAGGGCCTGCACAGCACTGTCCACCAGCCATGTGCGCCTTCTGTCTCCAACCGAGAATGCTCTGGTGCAGGCTGTCCTCACGTCCGCTGGCTCTGGGCTGCGCGTTGAGAGCACCAGGGCGAGTTGTCAGGCAGGCAGCCCAGGAAGGAGCCACCATTTCGGCGGTTACCAGGGCAACAACGTGGCATTCACTGCCACACTCCACTGTGATTGGCTACAGGCACTGGGTGGGCGGGCAGCTGGTTGCCAAGCCACGTCGGGTCACCTAGCAACCCAGGCCCTAGCAACCCAGGCCCAGGCCGTAGGCCCCAGAGGATGGCGTCCACAGGCCCGAATGAGGGACTGGGGGATTCCTGCATAGTGCAGGGGCAGAGAGACGCTATTTAGCACCTCAAAGTGTGTTAAACCCCACCACATGGCTGCTCGCCTTCCTAATGGGAATGGGACCTCGTCACCATCCTTCACGTGCACATAGGTTTCCTGCAGCAAAGTCCATCTCTTTTTCTACCAGCAATAGGGCGTGAATTTTGTTTATGTTGACTCTCAAGCTCGGAAAAGGCAACAGTCTTGTTTCACTTTGGTCACCTCAGGATGGGCCCTACAGAAAACTCAGCAAGTAGAAAACAGCACAGTGTCAAGTGGAGAAATCAGGAGGAATTTGACTGACTCTCATTTCTACAGCTGTCTTCATGTGTAGGTGGATGAGCAGAAAGCCATGCAGTGATGTGAAGTCTTTGCTGTTCTTTCCCCCCCTATTAAAGTCACATTCTGTCAGCCCAATCCCTCAGCTCTTGGGAGAAAGTCTCATTAATTTCATTTTCAGAATATAAAGGAGGAGATAATCACAACACGAAATTCATTAGTGAAGCTTAAAAAAGGAACTAATTTAAGCAGCATTTACTTCTCCACTCTGAAACACAGTTCTTAGTTGACTTGAAAATAAGGGCAAATGAAGAGAACATTTCCAGTGAAGAAGAGGAGGTTGCAGCATACCATTAAACTTGCCCATGGCATTCCAAAGCAGAACCTCTCATTAATGGATACAGTTTGCCGGGGGCTTATTGTTGGAATCCCTACACGTGCCTGCACAAAGAATTGCAATGGACCTATATATATAACTATTTTAAAACACATGTGGGGAGCAGAGGCTGTTTCCATTTCCTACATTTAATTGGAGCTGTGATCCTTGAGGTCAAATTCTTGCAGGTAGATCCAATAAGAGAGTTAACCCCCACAGATTAGGCACTGAATACCTGGCCTCTAAGTGTCTGGCTCCTTCTCTGAAATTCAAAACCCAGAGCTGGGTGCTAAGCCTCCCTCCATTGAGCACATGCAGAGTTAGACCTCTCAGAAGGGCCATCCAAGAAAGCACATGTAAAGCAGGAGCCACTTGGAGCTGGAAATGCTAATTGCAGGATTGTAGCCAAATTCTTGTCCCCTCTCCAGAGCCATGGCATCTGCCCATGTCAGAGCTCCAAATAGAGCCTGACCCCACTCCCTGCCGCCAGCAGGCAGCCCTTCTCAGGCTTCTGTTTTCTTTCTAAAAGCCAGCCAAGATGCTCAAACAGTGTCAGCATTTGTGCATACTTCATGCCCTGATGCTGGTAGCACCTCCACAGGGAGAGGCACATTGGTGCACAGGATCCTGTGCTGGGTGCTGAACCATCTCTCACCTCCCAGCAGAGGTGCCTTGCTGCATATGTCTTAGACGATGTGAATTGGATTACCATAGCTTCCCCTGGAAATCCAAACCTTAATAATGTCCCTAGCAGCAAGTCTGAGCACTTTGAGTGTGCACAATGAAAACAGAGAGTTTTAGTGCTTTAGAGTAACTGACTTCCTATGGCCACTCATCCCCTGCTGTCATCCTAGACCACTATGAGCTTTAATTTACCTCTTGCAAAGATCAGACATGCCATGCTTGCAAAGATCTTTCTACCTGTAACTCAGGTTTAACCCGCTGGAAACCAAATGCACTCTCTCTGGGTTTTGTTCTGTTGTGTAAAAGGATAATATTTATTGATGATTTGGGACAATCCATCCAAACACACAATGGCCTTTTTCAGTTGTCTCATGCTAATTTTGCAGTTTCCTTTTTTGGCCACAACACACACACCTGTAGAGTAAGTGCCATTGCTTTTTTTATTTTATGACATGAAACAGGGTTAAGCAAAAGCTAACCTGTCATAAGCCCCAAGCTAAATAGAAACACACATTTAGCAGTGATGTTTGATATTAAACACACATCCTTAAAACACATCACTTCTTGTGAAAAATATTTCTTTTACCAATTAAATTGAGTCAATATTGTCCCTGAACCTGAAATAAATAGCAAAAAGGCATGGTGATCTATTTGAAAAACAGGAATTTCATGTGTGTTAGAATTGATGCCCACAGACATTAGTAGTAAAATGCTGCTCTGAAATGTAACTCTAACATGTATCTTTGGTGACATCAAATTTCTGCTTTTTCCTTTTGCTTTGAGCACCTGCACTTGAATTCCCTATCGTAAAATCAGTTAAAGCTGGTATAATATAACAGATAATTATATTTAGGCTCAGAAGGAAAATGCCAAGATTCAGATTACATAGCAGAAAATAAGAATTCCCATTAGACTTGGATCATTCAAAGTAAAAGTTTTCTTTTAAAGTCTTAAGGCATGTAACTGGACTACTGAGAGACATTTTTTGCATATGAAAATAGTTTAAATTCATAAGTGTTGCCTCATTGGAAAAAAATTCAGGAAAATGAGTTATGATTTACACCCTGCAGCATAGCTATAAATGAGTAATTCAAGAAGCTCCACAGAAACCTCAAACACATAATTCCTAAAGAAGTAGCATTGAAATGAAATTTAGCAAAATATGTTCCCTGACATGTAGCAGGAGAGCGCAGTGCACGCACCTTCTGCACCAGTCGGAAGTCACGACTCTTACTTCCCAGGGAGAGGAACTGTGACCTCTGGCAGTGGCAGACCTCGGCAACTGCTGGCAGAATGTGACAAAGGAAAACGTCTTTGTTCAATTTGCAATATGAAGCCTAAATGGAAAATGCTGGCAAATTCCTGAAAAATTGAGTGCACACTAGAAAAACAGGCCCTTACACAGTTGGGGAACAGATACAAGAAGCTTTTAGGCAGACCTGCCATCTAGAGAGTGCTCCCTGCCACTGACATGTGGCACTAGAGTCAGAGAAAGGGATGATCTTTCCAGGAGACAAAGGTTTTGTATTTTTCCATAAAATGGCAAAAATGTGAAAGTATCTTTCCAAAACAAGCTTACAAGAGTTGGGCAGATGGAATCGTTACAACTAAAGACCTCAGCATCTGTTCTGGTGTAGAAGAACTGCTTCTGTCATTGTTCAGTCCTTACGCCATTATGAAAAAATTTCCAAGTGCTCCTTTAATAAAGCAGCTTCCTGCTAAAGTCGTATCAGTTTAATGCTTTCCACTATTCATATGTGCTAGGCTTTCCTTATCTGGTGGCCCCCCTCTGACTTAAATGGAATGAAAGAAGAAAGCCAAGATATGCACAGGATGTTTCTATCTGAAAAGGTAGGAGCAGGTAGATAACTTTTATCACACATCCAGGCACTGAGCCAAATTTTGAATGCATGTAAACAAGCACAACTTCACTGAAGCTGGTGAAGCATTGCCAGCAGAAAACTCACAAAGAGTCTATCATTCCCTTCACTGCAGTATCAAGTTGATGTCCTGGGATACAACGTGAATTCTTCAAGATAAAAAAAAGAAAAAAATAACAAAACCAATGGTATATATGTACCCCTTTAAGATATAAAGGTATCAAATATTTGGGACCTAAGTCCAGCAGGTCATGATCCCCAGTAAGAAATTTCTATGTGAGAATTAATGTTATACATGATTTAATAATTCACTAGGAATCAGGGTGGGAAAATTATATTTCTTGTGGTATTTTTATTAAATTCTTTTAAAAATCACAAGAGCTTCCAGTAAAAGAAAAGCTGTTATGACAGAACAATGAAAACAGCACAAGAAATTAAATGTGCAATGTCTCAATCTGAATGAAAGAATTGCAGTGACTAAACCAAAATATATGTTATATAACTGTAAGGTTTTTGCGTTGCTCAGGGCCTAGCTTGCTGAAGATGCCTCATTGTGTAAAGTAATAGTGTAAACTGTTGTCACTATTGCAATTGTAATAACTTACTCAGAACCGATCAAAACACTGTGGGAAAATACAAATCAATTTGTAATGTGCTTATACTATTTATTTCATCTTCCATAACACTATCTGAGCAACATTCATTAGAATCCCTTTCATCTATCTGATATCTGCCTGTTGAAGATGCAGAAATAGACGCCTGATGGTCTAGCTCACTAAGTCTCCCAATAACCTTCATTCTGGAACAGGGAATTTTAGATGAGGAAAGACCACATGTGCCTTTAGGTTTTGAACATTTTCCACCATACACACGATTGTTTGAGTCAAACTTCCAAAGCATAGAAGAGCTGGAGTGTGCAAGTTTAAGAAGTTTGCCCTGTTTTCTAGTCCTCTTGCAGCAGATTATTGTTATTATTTTCTGATTAGGACGCAAAGTTAACACCCTGTGATAATTTCTAGAAACATAGTCATTAAAATTTACACTTACCCAGTCTCTGTCATATAAAACAATGATCAAGTTCAGGAATAAAGCACTGGACCTTTCTCACTCTCCCTTCATTCAGTTTATACAAGATCTTTTTCTATTAACATTTTTCAGAGGACAAATACTTCTCTCCTGAATAAAGATTTATACTGCGGTTTCCTAGAATAATCTTCAAGAAGGAAAAGGTATTTCCTCCCTCACAAATCCCTTCAGTTGCTGCACACACAACAGCATGCTCTGAACAGGACAAAGAAAAATTAGCAAGGATATGATTACTTTACTAGAGAAAGCCTACTATCCTCCTGCGCCAACAAGATATTATAGGTCAAGTCAAGTAAGGTCAAGTGAGTTCTTCTCATGTCCAGGACCCCTGATTTATTCTGTCAGCTGTTCAATGTCATGCAGCACCATGGGGTGAGTGTCAATACTGAGATAGTGCAAAGTGACTGGACACGTTGATTTAAACTAGGGTGGCTCATGTTCACTTGAAACACACCTGAGTCCTGCTGGGTGATTATGGATGTCATGGGGAGTGTGGGATGAACAGTATATTAGTACACATAATTTATGTACAGGGTTTTCTTTGCATTTAACAATGCAGCCCCTGTGGTGGGGAAGTCCTGTGTGTTCCCTAAGCTCTGTTATCCTCTAACAGAGAAGGAGATAAAAAGAAAGAAAATGCAGAAGAGTGGCTGCAGTAGAGCCCACTGCCTCTCCTCTTAACAAACCTACCTAAGGTCAGACAGCAAAACAAAAATCCAGCTAGGACCCAAATCCATGAGTTTCTGCTAGCTTGGTGGGGTATATTTCTTCATATCTTTTGTGAAACTACATTTCCAAGGGCTGCAGATCAGCATTTCCATTGAAAAGGCAAAACATATATGAAGATTTGTAGCGGTGTTGTTATGCAAGCAAATGATGGCATCAGACCTGCAGCTTTTTTTTTCTTTTATTGGTAGATTATTTTTGGCAGTCCTTTTATTAGGGATTAGGCGTATTTGTTTATGCTGATCTTTTTCACTCCTTTTTTATAAATATACATTTTCCGTGGGCAGAATGCAAAGCAGAACGGTTGCTGAAAGGGATCTGATGACTATCAGAACATCCTGCACTTTCTTTAAAGCACTGCTTTTTGGTAGCCTCAGAGTTTACAGGCACGGTTTTCAACAGCTCAGGAGTCAAGTGCCTCACTTCAAGTGATAGCTGCAGTCATTCATCAGATATGGAGTAGGAGGTACTACAGTTATATGCAGTAATTGTATCACTGTCAAAAAAATTGGTTTGTTACAGTAAGTGTATGGGAACCAGACAGTTACGTATGCATGCATTTTTGTGCATTAGCTTATGCAAAACCAGAATTTAATACAGAGTTCTTTAATAAAGTCCAGTCACACTATGGTGTAAAATACCTGGAAAGTAATTTACCTAGAAATCAGGTTACCAAGAAGCCTTACGTATTGTAGGCAAAACCATGGCTCAGATTAATTCACTGACAGAAGCACACACATTTCTCACTTTGTAGATTTTATTAAACAGGGTTTAAACAAGAGTAGAATGAAACAATCAACTTTTAGCTGAGATATACTACACTTTTGTCTAAATGATGCTGATCTGGGTCTGTTTCCACTTCTTAGAGTGTGGTGGCTTTGGCACCAAACCTTTCAACACCTAAATCTGCATTTCTGCACGGCCTTCCATGGGAACTGTGGCAGAGTGCAAGTCTGGGCTAATACTTTGATACAATGAGGAAATATCTTCTCTATGGAGTAAAGGGAAGGGAGAAGATGACAAAATAACAGGAACAGTGCTAAACTTTACTTTTCTTTACAGACTTTAATTTCACTAGAGCCAAAGGAGCTGAACACTGGCAGGTAAAGCAGATGAGACTTCACAGCTGTGCTTTGTCTCTGGAGCCCTGCAGGTATTTTGACTGATTTCTCTTCAAAGAACTCAATTTAACTTTGAATTTCAGGTTCAGGAAAGAATTTCCAGTTTCTATTTCTTTTCGGTTCCTGGAATATCCCACAATTCATTTATTTTGGATATCAGAACCATGAAATAACACCATTGCAATTTGAAACTGCCCTAAGCAGATCAAAAAGGCTCAGTCCTCGCGCCAAGTACCAATGCTGCCAGGGCATTAAAGGTCATTGATATTCTAATTTTTATCTTTGATAGAGAAAATATTTTATGATATTTCGTGGCCTTCTCCATGGAAGTGCCTGTTTTCAGACATGCTTTTATTGATTAGGGCTCCAAACAGCAAAATACTCAGGCACATGCGTAACTTCAAGCAACTGAGTAAACCCAGCACTTTGGGCTGCACTGTTGAAGTGAGTGGGAGTCTTGCCATTGAACTTTGTAGGAGCATTATCAGACCATAAGTGCTTTGCTGGTTCAAGGCCAATATTTTCTCAGACTTTAGAGGAAGCCAGATTGGGCCCAATCTCTACACAGTCTCTCCTAGAAAGACCAAAATAAAAACAAATTATACTAAGCAACAGGAATGCACATAGCATAGAGGAAGAGATCACTGAACACAAGACAAGCAGAGGAAGCATTAGTCATTGAAATACTGATACAGGAGAGAATGGTAGTAGGTTGTTTTCTTCACAATACCCTTCATGAGTTCTACAGACAGACCATTCGTAAATCTAGCAAATAAATGTCTGTCTGACTGAGATCCAGACACATAAGCCTGCCACAGAGCCACGGCTGCAGGCTTTCTCCAGCAGAAGTTGCATTCTCTAACCAGCACTGGTTAGAGAACGGACTGTGTGAAATCCTGTGTGCTAATCATCCATTTCACACACCTGTAGCAGCAGTGAGCAGGATAAGCCCCAGCTACAGGCAGACTAGACAACTAACTGTGGTGTCTTCCACCTGCAGAATGAGCATGGGCCTCTCACCTTACTCCAGGCACCCGCACTTCTACAGCAACCCAAGCTGCAGTCCAGAAACTTCTGTTCCCTGGCAGAAACAAACTTTCTGGAGCAGCAATAGCCAAGTCCTGAGCCAGCCTTACCATACCTCCGCAAGAGCATTTCAGGGAAGTCATTGGGTACATATTACACACTATTTGGCTTAATATAGCTCTGTTCAAATTGTGTTTGGTGCTATGGTACTCCTCTCATGTTAAGAAATTTTTTGCATACTAGGAGTTATGTAGACACACATTTTAACCAATCCCTGTACCATTCATATGCACTCAAAGCTTGACATATTCTGTGTATGACCACAGTAAATTTAATGTAGCATCTACTACACGGAGACATAACCATGGCCAGTGACCAGCATATCTCCTCTAAACCAGCTGAATCCTGCAAGAACACAGTCTCTTAGGTCCAAGACTGCTGGCTGATATATCTTAAATTAGGAATAAAGCAACTTCTTCTCATTTTTTTCCCTGTTATTTTTGCTTTAAACAATGCCTCTTTAGGTAAAGACTGGCAGGTATACACTTTGGGTCTGATATTGTTACTTCTTTAAGAGTAATCCAGTCGCATGTTGCTGCACCTATTGAAGACAGCACGATTATTTTTCTGGGTAAGATTTAAACTTCCAAAGCCACAAAAGCCAGACCCTTGTTTTTCTGCTGTATTTCCTTCAGTGAGATAGCCAATGCTAGGAGAACATTTATTTACTCCTCTCATTCTATTCAACCACACAATTAGCCAACTCTTTTAGGCATGTGTATCTTTTTATGAAATACAAACCAACTACCAAATGCTCTGTTGTTTCAAGCCAATTGAAAGCAATACTCTACAAAGCATACGAACAACTCAGCTCCATGAAAAGCACATACCTTGAGCTGCTAACCAGCTCTGGATAGACCAGAGAATGCATTTTAAATGACAATGTCACATGCAGCTTGTGAGTAAGAAGCTCTGCCACATGTCTCTGGAAATAAGCGCTACTGTTTTCCCTAGGCACTTTCATGACCTTGTGTGTTGATCTCAGTCCATTTTCCAGAGCTGTAAATAAGAGCACTTGGAAAAGCTTTTCTGTTCACACATTTGTAGTTATGAGGTAGGAGTCCTGAATGGAAGCATGGCATCCATCAGGAAAGCACAGCAGGTGGCATAGGACTGACTGCCTTAAGCAGATCCTACAACTGAAACTTCTACAACATTTTATTGTGGTAACAACAGAATATGTATTTACCAAACATTAAATACAAAAAAAAAAGTTGTTTATATGCACAGTAGTAAGCTGGCAAGTTTTCAATCAGCAGTTTTACTGTTGGCAACACAGAAAAGTCACTTGCTGAGGTCACCAAACTGCTGGAAATCTACAATTACTTTTATCATATTATCTGGAGGCATTTCACTGACCTAGTAAGACACTTTGCCAGAAGAATTCAGATTTGGTCAAAAGAAACTCAGACTTGTCAAGCTTAACTGCTTCATTGCTAGTATTGTAAACATGTTATAAAAGTGCTTTTTTTCCCCTTTTTCAGTTTCATAAGTGATAATATTTTCTGTTTTCTCTGTTAGCTTCTGTTTGTGTTGTTTGGTTCAGAGCTATCCATGCAGAGTGACTAAGAAACAAGATTACAAGCTGGCTTTTTTTTCATATTTTTTTTTCGTATTGTCCATGCTAATGCAACAGAAAAAAAGAGTATAGGATCTGAGTGCTGACCTGAACTGGCTCTGATCCTAAAGGTAGAAAACAAGCCTCAGGAAACCACAGCCACTCTATCACTTTTACATAATGAAAAGAAAACCCTGACATGGAAAATGGCATCTACAGAGTAACATATGTGCTAAACATGCTGCCAAAATGAGGAAGCACTAAGTCCTTGACACCTGTACCTATCAAAAACACTAATGCAATAATAGTGAGTGCACCACTATTTTTAAAGAAAAACCTCCATCATTCCCACTATTTCCTGGGATCACCTTTAGTAATTTCAGACACATAGAGAAGAAGAAAAATAGAAGCAGAAATAACTAAATGTGAAACAGATGTGATTGTTGGCAAAGTTTCTGCTGCTTCCTTCCTGTAATCTTTATAGATCACATCACCTGCACATTGTTCTCTATATGATCAGCTATAACTTTGTATCTGCACTTGCAAGGTCAGACACTGCCTACCCCAGCTTGCCTTGCAGCTCCCACCCAGTTTTGAAACAGAATGAAATACGGGAGATGTGCCCTTTCTAATGGCCTCATTTCAAACTGCCATAATCTATTGCTAAATTTTCAAACAAGTACCTTATTTTTTTCACCACATTAGTCCTTGCACTTGGTAGCAGCTCCCTGCAAGCAATCACAAAGCTGCCTCACTGCCCTCCTTCAGATTCCTCCTAAAAATTCACTTTTGTGGTGATGTCCACCAAGAGCTGACAACGACGAAGTGCTAAGACTATAGGTTAGGGTCCCCCCTCTTCCCTCGTCCAGCTGCAGTGATTTTTCTCTCTTGCAATTTTACACTAAGCACCCTAAGACATGAAGGCTTACCCCAATGATGAGTAGAACTGAAGGATTTAATTAGAACATATTACAGGCTGTCAATGGCTTCTATGATCTCAGAAACCTCCCTGAGCCCCAAACTTCACATCTCTTATACAAACATGAGAAGAGTAAGACCAAAAACCCCCAGCTTTCAGATATACTAAACGAAATACCAAAAGATGGAATACTAATTCTTCTCATCAAAAAAATAAGAACAATTCAGTGGTTTCACCAGGAATTACTCACCCCCTGAAGTTGAAGAAGAGAACCTTTGCCAGGAGGAGAATGATAGATTACAAAGATAAGCCAGAGAAAAGTCTAAAAATAATGCAAAAGGGAATGGTAAAGAGACAGTGTTCAAAAGGATCATTACACACGACCATACTAAGGATTTCTCTCCTGTAAATATCTTCCTCTTTACTGAAGTCCTTACTAGCTAGAAATAGATACCAGCCTTGCAGTACAGCACAGAAAGATGATGGAGAATTTTAAGACAGAAAAACTGGACTAAAGAAACGCAGAATTTCACGTAGGGGTCTAAATAGAAGTGGTTTTCCTCTGAATTTCCAGTCTGACCGGTTTAAATTTTTATCATCCTCTGGCATAACTAATGCTTCGGAAATGTGGCATTTTGTCCCATACTCAGTACCAGGGCAGGAAAGAGGAGATTGCCAGTAACAATACTGAAGAAAGGATGCGTCTTTTCTCAAACCATCCAGTGTTTGGAGTTCCTGTAGGACCTTCAGCCAAAGTGGTACCAAGGGCTTGTCCATCAATGACATTAGGTTTCTCCGTTCTCTTTTGCAAAGAGAGACTAATAGTCATTTTTAATGCCTGCCAAAGTCATGTTTTCTTATACGGTCTTTTGAGCTGCCAAACCTTGAGCCAGACCTTTCTATAGCAACAAAGCACAGTAGGAGTCATCCCTTCTGGAAGCTTGGAATGGCAGGAAGAGAGATATGCCAGTGTCTCTCTATTTATACCTTTAAAGCCTATGAGGAGACTGGCGGGGCATGAGGACCACGGCCAGCTAGGAATTCCTCACAGTGCTAGTGTTGCTAGTTACTCTGAACGTAGATTTCTGGTCAGTGCTACTTAAAGGAAATTACAACTTGTGGGGTTTGCCAATATTTTGAGACAAATTAAGATAAATATACCGGAAACTAAGGGTTCGTGTGTTTTGTTACTAAATACAAACCACGTGATATTTTCAGTGACTTACTTAAGCCACACAAAATAATCCAATAATTGCGATATTTAAAAAAATCCAAATGTTCTATCCTAAAACTACAGGAAACCCATGGAAAAGACTACCAAGACTGCCCACAGATATGGGCAACTAAAAGAGAGGCAGCTGCATGCAATAAAGACGCATATTTTGTACTATCAAAATCAATTTACTATACAAAGAAAAAGTATTTATTTGATCTAGGTCTCCAACACATCTGATATATATTTCTTGGGACACCAAGTTTTTCCAAAATGAGTCAAACACTTACGTGCAATGTTAATAATGTGCATAAATAAAATAATAATAAAAAAAAACAGTTTTGTTTCTGGAAGCCAGGAGAGGGAGGGAAAAAATAAAATTAAAAAAAAACCCAAAGCAAAACAAACCAGTCCTTTTTAAAAAGAATAGTAACCTGGTTAAAGCATGGCTCAACATACAAGAAAATGCAAATGAAAATATACTTAATGAAGAAGAAAACCTGCTTGCATTTTATTGAGATAAACCGAAATTTGATTCTATATGTTCTGAAATAGGAATGTCTGTTAGATAGATCAGTAGAAACACTGAAAAATGTTTTTAACTTTATTTTTGGAACACTTCTTAATTGTTCCCATAGAAAAATATGTCCTTTCAGTACAGATTCTGAGAAACTTTCTGCAGATTATTTCATTTCTGTTTCTCCTCTGAGACAAGTTATTTTTTTCTTTCTTTTCTTGTTTGTTTTTCTCTTCTTTTAAGTGAAGGAGACAAATCCTTCTCCAGTGTAACAACAATGAGTATACATCAGGAATTAAACTGTTCTGTTGACCCTTTATCAGATAAAACTTTGCGACTGTGACTGTAGCAATGTCCTCACTGACTGATTTCAATAGTTTAACCTGTTGCACAAGCACAGAGAGTTTCTCTCACTTTTAACTGTCTCATTTGACACTATTAGCTGATACAGAATTGCCTGGTCTTTTCCTTCTTTCTTTGGTTTTAGCTTCACCCCATTTTTCAGGCTCACGGAAACTGAGGTTGTTTTGCACGTGCATCGTAGCAGTACTCTTCCCGTTCCAGCTTTATGCTCTTTATTGGTGCAATTTGATAATGCAGAGCAGAAGATTCAAATGTAAGTTTGTACTGCCTCAGTTCTAGGAGCTTGAGGCAAAAAGCTGCCCAAGAGCTTGGCAGCAGCTCGGAACTTGTGTGTTTCCACACCTCAAACCAGCCTCAGGTCTGCACCCACGCCCTCATTCTGCTCTGCCCTCTGCAAAGAGGAAGGGCAGCAAAACGCTACGTCAAAGCTGTTTTTACGTCTTTGTATTGAGAAACTTCAGAGAACTTTGAATCAAACCCTCAACTGAAAAACATTTCTGATTATTCATTACTAACTTACATTCTTCCTTCATGTGCTCATTTTTTTTAGATATTCTCTGGCAAAGACTCAGTATCTCTGATCTGTTGATTCATAAAGTTCATTTTAGCCTTCATATTTCAAATCTGGATCAGGTTTGTAGAGGTTTATCCAGAAACAAAACAGCACTCTTTTAAAATAAGACCTAGAAGAACTGCAAATGGATGTGTAGCTTATCTCAGCCCCGTGGACATCCACGAATAACAACACAGGAGGGAAACTGCTTTTGAAGTTTTGTCCTAATCCTCCAACTGTTCCATGATTTGCCTTTAACAAGTCCAGAACTAGTTGCTGCAAATGCAAGGGGAATAACCCAGCAATAGACAGATGGAGGCATGATCTACTCCTTATGAGAGGTCTCATTCCAGTCCATAATTGTTAGCAGAAAAAATAAATAAGATGCTATTTATTACATGATGCAACATTTTCTCAACCTAAGGCTTTTTTCTTTTCTTTTTCTGCTTCTTCTTAATTAGTACCTGGCCTTTACCATCTGCTGAAGAGAGATATGATAGCAAACAGCAGATTATCTTCACAAGTATCTGATACAGCTAACTGTTTCATGTCAGAATTGCCTAAAAATGTTTTTCTCTGAAGGAAATGATAAATCACAGCCCTCATTTTTCAGTACACGTTCCAAGGCAATGGTTTCCAAACTGTTTTGGACCTTGCCCCACTGTCAACTCTCAGCATTACTTACACACCATCAATCACCATTACTGTCAAGCATTTAGCCGAACTCCCAGGAAACCATGGCTGTGTGTGCCAGCTGTATGCCATGCCCCTGCAAGCCACCATTTGGGACACCCTTCTGCTAAGAAATGGGTTTATATGCACAGGACACAGCACAGTCAGAAGCAAGTCTCCCCTCTCCACATAAGAGGGAGTTCTGAGGCAGAAGAAAATTGCTGTCTTTCTATAAGTCTCAAATGAACGCCAAGGACAAATGACATAGCCCAGCGTTCAGATGAGCAAAATGAACCTCTTTTTCTCTGCCTGCTGAAAGATTAATGACAAAATGCTTTTGTTTCTGCAGAGCATCTAGTAGAAGGAGTCCACCAAGATAGCAACAGACAGGTTGAGGAGCATGGAAGACATATGAAAGATGCACATTTACATACCTTCCTCATGGCTTCCTGCACATAGAGGAGCTTATGCAACATGTGTAATCGTGTTACTTAGCAGGAAGCTCCTGAATGGTGCTGGTTTCTCTCAGACACCCTACCACGTTCATGAAGCATCACCCCCATCACAGCACTGGCTCCGAAGAGAGGTGGTGCAGGGAGTTTCTTTCTAGATGATTGTCTGAGGATTTTAATTTTCTGGCCTAGAGTCAGCAGAGAATCTACCAGTTCACATGAAGCTGTAAGTGTGTCATCAGGATACCACATGCTTTGATAATTACTCTAGTGGGTATTAAAATTAATCCTGTGCTGTATAGATCATTTACAAAACACAATAACTGAACCAGAAATCCTTATGTGAGACAGTCATAAAATCAGTGGCTGAAAGTGCCAGCACGTCTCTGACACGTCCGGCGTAAACTGGAACCCAAAATTCCTGCCTAGTGCAGCCGGTCAGGAATCCAACTGTCCTGTGATTATGAAATCTGAGGCATGGCAGAACAGCTTATGTCAGATCTACTGCGTATCCGTGAGTCTTAAACCAAGACTTGTGAATATAACCCATGCCCTTCCTGGCTTGTGAGAAGGGTCATGAACAACTGGTGAAATTTCAGACTGAAATAGCCAACACATCATTCAGAGGACCCAGCTCTTCTTCCTTTAAAGACCAGACATCCATCCCAGATGCACTGGTTCTACCTAGCTATACTCCCAGTATAAAATTTGCCATTCTGCAGAAGGCTTAGAGAAAAAGCATTCTAGGCTTTCTCAAACTTAGCTCAAGACAGGACACAGAGCTAAAGTCACCTTTACAAGCATGATGGGGAGAGGAAGATATCCATCCTCCTCACCCTACTGCTCTACTTTGCTACCTCCCTGCAGCAGCCTGAAGATTTCAAAGTAGCTGTCTCCACTGTGCTGGATTCACTGTGTGCTTGGAAAGCAGTAGTGATGGATAACCCTTCCTGTATACCTGATTAGGTACAAAAACCTTCCTGTACTTTCAGATGGGAACTTCAGTTTTTAAGACATCAAACAGTCCAAACACCAAAATAGCACAAAATGTTAGGAGGATATCAAGTCTATCTGTGCTACAAATTGGCTCAAATTAACTTTAAGGTCTTGATCATTATCATTGAGGCATTCTTTTTTGCCTATGTTAAGGATATGAAAGGCTGTAAGTTAAAGGTAGGCAGGAGAAACTTCCTCAAAGACAAGGACTAAAACCCTGAGTACCTCCATACTCACTACACTACACATAAGGCTCTTGTCTTACCCTTTCCTTATTAAAACACACAGAAATGTACACTGTTTAAAAAAACATAAAAATACTTGCTATAATAAGATATTTTAAATAAATTGTTTCTCATTGAGCAAAGAATAAAGAAAATATAATGGAACACAAGACTTCAGACACATTATGAGATTTATTGAGTAGCACAAGATGGAACTCATTTGCCTTACAATAAGATGTCTAGAGCCAGAGGAGGGCAAAGGCCAAGCCCAAACTGTGGAGAAGGTGAGGAGATGGAGAGGACACAGTTGGACTGGCAGTACTGAGGTAGCTGAAGGATGCAGTGATCTTCAGTAGCAGACAGAGGAGGCACATCATCCCACTAGTGCAGCCTGCCTTGAAGTGGGTTAAGCTAACATTCTGGCAAGCACCAGTACTCATATAGGAGATAGTAGGGAATTACACTTAGAATTTCCATCCTGGATTATATCAAATGGCTCCCTGCATACATACAACCATACCTAACAAGCAATAGATGTGTCCCTCCAAAAGAGAGCCACACAATATACCCCCAAGGAGGCAGACCTCTGTTCTTAGTATCACAAAAGGGATGTAATTCCCAATTTTATATATGGTTTTAAGAATTTAGAGAGCTTGGGTCTTTTTCTTCTATTTCATATGCAAAAAGAGGTTGGAACAGGGTTAGAATTCTCTGTCAACCTTTGGTTTGGCCTAGCAGTCTTTTTAACCATGTTCTTTACTAGTGTTATTTCCTCTAGCCTTAATTATTTTAATCAGGCTCATTATCCTATTCATTAGGCTTGAAGCAGAGTTAATTCTCAGTGAGCTCTGAATTACAGTGCCACTAAGACTAAATAGCTATTAATATTGTTAATCTAAATGAGCCCTAAAAAACAGTCAAGCTGAGGTTAAAAACACAGCAAATAGACAAATTAGCAGGAACATTGAAATTAAATGGCCATTTTCACTAGATTGTCAAACTAAGATGGAAGCAAATAAAGCTTCATAAATCCTTAAACAGGAAGTTAAGAGGTAGTTATGTGGGTAGTTACAAATCATATGATCAAATATTTGCCTGCAGCAGTAAAATCAAATTTCAGCTGGGTGTACATTTTAGTGCTGGAACCAAATTACTGTTTATGTCTAGATCACAATCTCAAGGCCAGCAAAGGCTTCCTCCCTATATTTGTGTTGTATGAAGGATATTCTATTTCCTTCTACTTCCCCACAGAAATTAACAGGGCAATCTTTGAGAGAAATATCTAGCAACTTGCTCTCCCAGATGTATGTGTATACATCTGTGCGTGTATATATATATTTATATACACACATATATATATCTGACAGTTTCATTTCTCTGGAACCCTTCACAAAAAGGTACAGAAAGATTTCAGTCTGAGATTTAGACTATAGAAATTTGAGATTAACCTTGGTCCCTGGGGAAGGTTTCTGCAGGAATTTGTAGGCATAAGGCAGCATCAAGTAAGTTAGCTTCATCAACACTCCCAAGACAGTTTGCAGTCCTGAAACATCAGGCCTTCATGCCCTTAGCTGGCCTCCCCACAGCATCTCTGCTGGAGGCTCCAGACAGTGCAAAGCTTGCCTTGGATTCAGACAAGAAGTGTACAATCCAGGCAGTTTGGTATATGCTGCTGAGCCAGAAATTTCCTTAAAATATTACCTGTGATTACAATATCATCATAGCAGCAGAAAGGAATGTGTGAGGCCATATCTGAGCCTTCCTCTCTGGAGCGGGCAATCAGAGCATACCTTTAATATTACCAACAAGTGATTGTGTTTCTACAAAAACATAAAGAGCTGAGACTTCTTGAAGGTGAGCAGAGCATAGGCATACAGCAGCAAGGATGTATCAGAACAAGTTTGGGTCTTTGCAGTCTGGCACTGCCCTCCTGGGCCCATTCCTTGCTCCCATTCCCTGCTCCCAAACTTCTCAGGAGGCTTTCAAAGATAAATTCTCTTCCTCAGCATTTTACTGCTTCTCTTCCATGGAAGAGATCTGGAAAACTGGCTGTATAATCTCCAGCAAGCATTGCATGTGAAGGTTAACAAACCATCTTCACATTTCTTTCTTTTGCTTACTTCCTAACCCATCTGAAAAATACGTCAAAAAAAAAAAAAAAGTTAAAACCCAGGAGGGAATATGAGAAAGGAGCCAAGGAAGTTTTCAGTGATACCTTTGTGGAGCTGTATAGAATCATGGAACGTTTTGGGTTGGAAATGACCTTAAAAATCATCTAGTCCAACCCTCCTGCCATGGGCAGGGGCACTTTCCACTAGACCAGGTTACTCAAAGCCCCATCCAGCCTGGCCTTGAGCACTTGCAGTGATGGGACATCTACAGCCTCTCTGAGAAACCTGTTTCAGTGCCTCACCACTGTTACACTAAAAAATGTCTTCCTTATCTCCAATCTAAATCAACCTTCTTCTGTTTAAAACTGTTGTCCCTTGTCCTCTCACTACAATTTCTAGTAAAAAGTCCCTACCTTTCGTTTAAGCCCTCTGTGCTGACTGAAGAGCCACTCAGTCACTTCAGTTTCGCCTCTGCATATACAGCCCTTAAATTATATTGAGGAAATGAGTAGTCCCCTCCTAGCTACAAATTCTCTCCTGTGTAGATACAACTACGTATCCTCTGTCCCTCTCATGCAGCATCCCAAGAGCCACACAAGCTGTGATTCATATCCTTTCCCAGGGACTCCTTTAAAAATTCCTGGCCATCCTTGCCATGAGAAGCCTGTTTGCCTGTTTCCTACCCTATGTGTTTTAAAATGGTATCCCTGCCCAACTTTCAGAAACAATAGCAACTGTAGAAGAGCTTTTGATGATATTCACTTCATTAGGGCTGCTTCGTAAGAAAAATAGTTTGGCAAAAATAAGCACCAAGTGGAAAACAGATGCTAAAATTCGTTGGTCAGTTCTTCAATCATCTGTAGCTCCACTACAAGGTGTGCAGAGCCCTCACAGGCAGCTGTCTGCCTTGTAACACATCGGGTTTCTGTATCAGTCCCATGTAGTCAGCTACACCACTATTTCCTATCACTCGTCAAATCACAGAGCAAATTTATCATTCTCAAGGCGAAATAGTATCCTGAATTAATCACACGGCAAATTCACTGGTGACTGAGACCTCTTTCTCCAGCTTCCTGTAAAGTTACAAGTTGTCAAGATTCAACACGTTTTACTCATTTTAAATGAACTTCTCTCCACATATATGTTTCAACACGCCACTATGACTTTTAGGTGGATTTTTGAGTAGGCCTAGAATTGCATTAATATATGCAGATTATCTCAGAAAAATTAAGTCAGTCTTAAAAGGTCTTGCAGGCTGCTCATGTCCCTCTTCTCCAGCTCTTGCTCCATTCAGCTGAGTTTTGTGTACAGAGGAAAGTGATTCAGAGAAGAATCATTTTCTGTGGTAGCTGCTGCTGGAAAAGCATCAGTGAAATTGCTACCACATCAATCAATGCTCACTTACAACTTCCCCAAAGCAGATGCAGGCAGTGCCAAAGTACTCTGCTCAGGAGGAATTCCTGGTATAGAACTTCACAGGAGAGCTGTAGTATTGATTCTACAGTGTGAAGCCATCTACTCTGGCCAGCTTTAATTTTACTCTCTTTACCTTTTGAGGGATAGGGAAAAATACCCAGCTGACCTTTCGGTAACCCAGAGAGAGGCACCTGCTTACCCATGCAGGAAGGGCCCTTTCATGAAGCCATGCAGCATCTACTTTCTTAGAAACTGTTCTACTTAGATCCTTCTGCATGAATTAAATAAAATGCTGTGGAAATACCTCCTACACCACGACATACATAGCCAGAATACAACTTACTATTTGAAGGTATAATTTTAGGCCTTGTAGTCAGCATATATTAGAGCATACAGTTCTGTATATTTATATCATTTTCTTGATTCACAGATAAGTGGCAAACTTCATAATGTTACTTTTAGTGAAAAGAGAAGCAACAGACCATTTCATATTGATCTGTGGAAGACAAAAAGTCTTGCAGGCCTTTTTCAAGAATTAATAAATAATTGCATTTGCCGTATGCCAATAGTTTAGGGGCGGAACAGCAGCTGCCACTTGCTGCCCAGGAACCAGAGTGACTTCGCTGTTTATGCCAGCAGATCTTACATTTCTTTAGGGCCAGGTATAAGGAAGAGGTGGATGTGGGCCCTGGCAGATCTTTGCACTCACCCCCTCCTAAGAAATGGCACAACAGCAGGTAGAGCAGATGAGGTAATAAAGTCTTCAGTAGTGCTGTATTTGCAAACACAGGGTGCCCAGGCTGGGGACACCATGAGAGAAGGACTTATTGTGCTCACACAGGTCTTATCTATATCTTTGTTCCCCAAGCTGGACTTGGCTAGAGTCCTAAGGAATTTGTTTATGTCACTGTAAATTTCATGAAGTTGTCTTTTGTCTCCAACTCAGTTCTTTCATTAGCCTTGTTTGTTATCTACTGTCTGTTTCTTCTCCTTTTTCTTCCTGATCTGACTGATGTGGTTATTACTAGAAAAATTCTTCACTCCATGATGCAAATTTACATGATCGTACATATTATTTACTTAGGGAATTCCAACAGCCCAAAATAAAAGGATCAAACTCTGATATTGGCTAAGCTTATGTAAGCCTGAAATAACTCCACTGATTTGAGGAGAATTTGCATGGATTTGCATTGGTATGAATAAGATAAAAATCTATCCCAGAGTTTCTATTTCTTCACTCACTTTAGACTTCATCGATTAGACAACTCTGGATGCTACAGTTTGACTAAAACTGGAGACAGACTTTTTCTCAGAGGCTGGCACTCCATGGTCTTTTCCAGCTCTGGAACATCAGCTGTCCACCCCAGGAAACTTCTGTTGACTGAAGCAATTTAAACTGCTGGGCCAAATTCCAATTAGTAATTTAAAGCTTCTACTAAAGTGTTGTCAGAATTTTGTACAAAGCTCTAAATTAATGAGAAACTTAAAACCCAGCAAACTTCTACTTCTTTGTGCTCTAATTCTCATTTGTAAACTAACATGGCTGTAGTCTGGCTGTGAATTATCGCAGTATCCTCCCCTTTGAGGACCACTTACACACTCCAGAGGGATTTAAACCGGCTTTGCTGTAAATCAGGATTGGGCACTTGATGTTTAGCATTTCTTTCGCTGTTTATTGTCAGTGATCCTCTCCAGCACAGTGATTTCATTTTGTGGATAAGATGCTTATGGTTGTTGATTGGCTTCTGCTATTGAGGCTTTTGCCCCTTGTTGATTCCTCCTGTCTCAGGGCACACTACTCTGGCAGTGGCATGGGCCATGTGCACCACCCACCTCCTCTTGCAGTTCATTGTCACACAAAATTTCCCCCAGGGCAGCAGTAATTTTCCTGCAGCGATGACCAATGACCGTGGACATCAGGCACTTTTGTGTTGTGGATCACTATCCACAGCAGACTCGGTAACACTGCACAATCGAATGCCACTGAAGTCAGAGGGAGCACGATTGGGCTTTAGGTCAGCAGAGTTTGGGCAGCAGCTCATTCATCCAGCTGCATTATGTAAGGCATCGTGGCTGCACATTGCTGGTGTGCTGGGTGATAGTCCCAATAAGAAAATTATTTTTCTCACTGGTCATTTATTTAAAGCACTTTGAAACCAGTGAAAAACCCGTGACACTCTGCAATTTTTGCTTTAGCTGACTGGCACAGCCATCTTCAGAGTTTAAATCAAGAAACTTACTGTAGCTGAAACTATCTAAACCCAGATCCATCAACAGGGTACTATCATTTTTAGCTTGCTGCCTGAGGGCACATAAATGACATTTTGTATATATAAAGTATTGGCATTCCTCATATGCCAAAGTTTAAACCACAGAAAGAATCTTCTGCCAGATTATAACAGAAGATCCCCAGAGGCAGCTGAAATGGTCTATTATCTGTGCATGCCAGTGTTGACTAAAAGTTACACATACACTGCACTCCACCATCCAGCAAGCGAAGGCACAATGCTGGACTTATCCCTGCAGTGCTTTCAAACAGGAGCTCCCATCAGTATCAGGACCCCTTTCCCCACATACATCAAGGGAAGAGCCACCCTCTGCAAAACACAGCAGGAGCTGCACAGGGAGCACACCGTATCCCTCATGGAAGCTCTGCAAGGTCACGACGCTGCTCCAGCCACTTGATAAAAGGAACTAGGAAGGTATAAACATGGGAAGATACCATGTTGGAAATTATTTTAAAGCATTAGGGACTAGCAAAGGGTAGTAAGCCCATGAAGCACCTTGCACAGCAAATACTAAGAAGTCTGTTCCTAACCTCTTATTTCACTCTGACAGCCCAGCACCTAGGAGGAAGGGAATTTTTCATTTATACTGGTTTTACAGGGCTGCTTGAATGAGCTCTCCTCAATCTTTAACATTCGTTTCTCAAATCCATACTTTACTTGTAAAGCTAAGATGCAAATAAAAGTTACCAGAGCAAGCAGTGTTTATCTTTGTGCTGTTTTTATAGAAACAGCTTGAACATCTATTTGCAGTAGTAAGTTCTGTGATTTTAATTATGCGGAAGCTACACAATGTAGTGGGTCATTTTGTCTCTTCCAATTAAAATCTCAGGAGATAAAAAGGAACAGAAATTGACTGTTTAACTAAGTCTTTCTCCCCAAGTTAAAATGGCAACAATTTAGAACAAATTGACTTGTATTGTTGAGACAAGAGCTTATATTAAGTTTTTTCTGTATAATTTAGTAAGTCATACCAAAGCTTTTACTGCCATTCTTGCGGCCTACGGAAAAAAAAATAAATTCAGGGTAATTGTAATTTAGATCCACTGTAAGTTTTACTTGTATTTTCAGTCAGGTTTATAGTCAGGGAAGGTTTGCCATCACATAACTTACTCTTCTGTCCCTGGCTCATGATCACAACCAGCCACTGCAGGGGAAGCAGCTAAGCATGTGCAAAGCTAAGCCATATTCAATGGACAAAAAATAACACTTATATATGGCTGTGTTTTGCTCCCTTTCTGTAATATTTACCAGATTCATTGATTCTTTGGAGAAATCTTGGTTCCATTTTTATGAGAAATTTGCACTGAGAAATTCCTATCTCGCCTACCAGATTTTCCATATTCTGGTCAAACACTGCAGGAGAGTGACATAACTTATTCTATAAGTGTATATACTGATATGCAATAACATACCTAGTTAAGATGGCCAGCATTTTTGCTATTGTTCAGAGCTGTGATTCTGTTTCCTGCCTGTTCCAGTATTACATAGCTGCTGCCCTTCCTCCACAAACATTAAGTTCATCTTGAGGGTAGGCTCAAGTGGTTGACCTATAACAAAGTAAACACATGCAACTCCATCACATGAGCTCTACGCATGCGTGTGTGAGGATGCTTGGCAGTCCACGTTCCGTGAAAGCAAATGTGTAGCTGCAGCAGCAGTGCAGGCTGCTCCAGCAAGGAATGGTTTACACAAAAGCAAAGAGGAGTTTAGATTAATATTCTCTGGTATGGAGATGTTGCAACCTTGGCCAAGATCACTCACCTTGCAGAGCTTCATCTCACAGTCTCCAGGGTGGTGAAAACCACACTGTCTGCTCACCACAGCACTCCCTGCCTTGCCCGACACCAGTCTGCCCTAACACTTCCCTCTGGGAACTGTCCTGGTCTGTTTTCTGCTCTAGCCTGGCTCTCAGCAACACCAAGGTTGGGCACATAGAGAAGGATGGAAGAAAAGTTTGAGTGGCTGATGAGAGCATCATCCTCCTTCTCCCACAGCGATGGAGAGGACAGCTCCCAGGGTCCAGTAGGAAGCATTGAAATGTAGTTTTACCTTGCCATCCAAATACACTCACTCAGGAGCAAACCCACAAATATCAGAAACTGTAGTAGAAAGGATCCATGACCCCAGTAATATTTCTGTAACTAGGCTGGACCTCCTCCTCCCAATGTAGCTTGGTCCTCTGCTCTAATCCCACGCCATACCTGTTCCAGCTGCTCTACCCATATCTTCCTTCACCACCAAGCACCACATCCCCCCTCTCGGGCATCTCCCTTCTCCCCTTCCAGCCAGTTGCTCCCAGTCTGCATTTCCCCATCCCAGGGAAACTGAGACAGAACAAACACGGTATTTGCAGCCACAGCACATTTCTCTCTGTCTGCTCACCCTCCTATCCATTTTCTCTTTACCTGTGTCCATCTGCAGAATTTGGGCCATGTTTCAAAACTCAGCAGTTAGTTTTCCTATTTTTTGTTGGTTTTAACTTACAAAAGAGAAAAAAAGTATCTTTACCCCCCACCATGCGTATAGTTTGAAAAGAAAAAGTTCCAATTGTGCCCACATTTAATTAAGAGACAAATTGTCAGGCAACAAGTTCCCCTGTCAGGAGAGCAAACCAAGCACAAAGATCACTGTGCACAGGCTGCATGGCATCTCAGCACCTTTGGCTGCAGATAAGGATTTACTCCGAGATAGTTGTAAGTGAACAGGCAAATTACTCACTGAAAAACTAACTCCAAATATCTGTATGGCAGTAATGCCACAAGTCAGACTAAAAGTTTGGTCCCAGTAATTCAACATCTGTGTATAGTAAGTGATGACTTTTGGTAAACTTCGAAGAGGAAAAGGTTAGACATTTACATGAAATAATTATTCTCTGCATGCAGAAAACAGCTCTTTTCAGCATCTAGAGTCATTAATACATGTCACTGGTTGTCTGCAGGAGTGTTTGTTCTACTACATGGAGTTGATAACAATGCAGGTGTGAACACTGTTCATATCTAAACAGAGCTTCTTTTTACTTTTTTATTTCTCCTTCCCTTCTGCTCATTTTCACCGCAATGTAAAGTGATTGATTATGATGTTATGATTGCTGGTGGTGTAATATTTCAAAATTACCAGAAGTTAAGATTTCTGCTCATAAAAATATCTTAACTAATGAATTCTTAAAACAGAGTTTTTCTTGCAGAAAGACTTGTGAACCAATGGTTAACCACCACGGCCGATATCAAGAACTCCAGCTTCTCCAGCATGCTTTCCATGGCCAGTGTTCAAGGTCTGACTGATAACTCCTGAAAGTCAATGGGTTCTTTTTTAAAACATGGCAAAACCAAAAATAATGCTCAATACATATAAGTAGATGTCCCAGGTTAGGGCTGGGCCGGCCACTAATGCGGACAGACGCTCTCTAACCCTCTCTTCCCCTCCCAAACAGGAAGAGAAAAGGGAATGAGGCAGAGAGACTTACGGGTTAGGGAAGAAAAACCAGAACAGCTTTAATGAAGATAATGGAAATAATGGTGAGAAGATAAAAGTAGACGACTATATATAACTATAGATAGTAGCCTGATATCAAACCCAACTCCCTCCCCCGATAGCAATCCCCACTGGTGCTGCAGAGCAGGAGGCACTGGGGAAGCCCCAGGCTCAGCGGCAGCGGGAGCTGGATACAGGGAGCTGGATTTGGGAACTCAGGATCTGGATCAAAAGCAGGAGGTCAGATGGAGTCCTCTCTGGACACGGGCCATTGCAGAAAAGGGCAGAAAAAGCGCAAAAAGGCGAAAAGGGGTGAAACTCTAGTGATCACTCAATTTATACTAAATATGATGTATATGGGATGGAATACTCTCGTTGGTCACCTGTCCTGTCTGTTACCCCCCAGAGGTGCAACTTTTACTTCCTTGTGCCCCCTCTTACTTCCCAGCACCCCCAGCGTGGCACACAAGAGCCAGCAGTGGCCTTGGGCACTACAGGAATAAGTATCAGCAAGAGCCTTTCTGCATCCCAGTCCCAGGCAGTGACTGTAACATCAGGTGTTATCACTGCCAGTAGCACACACTGTCTGCAAAAACATGCTGCTGACTTCAGAACGTGCAGCCTTTTAGAAGACACTAAACTGAAAAGTAAAAATCACTAAACAGGACTGGGTTTTTAGCTAAACCCAGGACAGTAGACAACATCCTAATAGCAACTAGATTGTCTAGTTCATCATTTTCCTCTATTTTCATGTAATGCCTAGTGTAAGAGAACCCTGACCCACGATGAGATCTCCTGTGCACATCCTGCACACAGAACAGAGATGATGCTGCCTCCCACAGCAGTGGGGCATGGCAGCCTTTCCATGCCCTTCAGGTGCTGTTTATTCCTGCTATCAACAGCAGCAGTGGCATGCTGAAATTGTTACTAGAACAGTTTTTCATCTTTTTGCAGAATGAATAAACAACCTCACTGGACTGGGACCAGCCCTATACCTCTCCTCTTAACAAAATCCATTCTGCATCTCCCATGGCATTACCCAGGCTTCCACTGACACGTCTGTGCAGTTTTTGGGGCGGGGAGAGGGGAACAAGGAGGCACACACTTATGAGTGTGTATGTTATTCTAGAACTTAAATATTCAGCAATTCATATTGTTATTCTGGCAGTTAAACATTCAGCAATTCATATTGTCACTGGAAACGTTACTGTTGAATTTCTAGTAGTTTGGATTTATTTGAGCGATAAGGGTCAGTTTGCATCAGGCTTTGTATTTAATGAGTAAAACTTAAGTGCTCAAAAGTATGTCTCATCCAAATGACCATACTTAGTCCAGTAGGTTTATTCCAGGGCAGTGATGCTTTGAAAGCCTATAAGCATGTAGTTACCGTCCTGTAATAAAGAAAACCAAAATCCAAGTGCTACCCTAAGAGGGTTTCAGGATTTTATCACCCACACAAAAGAATCCAAACATTCTTTTAAAGGAATTGTCCTTAAAAATAGAAAAGCTATTTTAATCAAGCTGTTGGACTGCTTTATCTTGTCACCTGTGCCCAGCAATGGAACACTTTTTTCCTTTAATAGATACATTTCTTAAAACATCCTGATCATACGTGACCTTTGGTTTTTAGGCAGAACACAATGGAACAGTTTAGTCCTGCTCCTCCTCCGGTCAGTGGGAAACCTGCCACCCCTTACAGCACAGGGCGCCTCAGCCTGCAACACGCACAGGGCTCTACCCTGCAAGACTGTTTCACCTCCCACCATAGTTCACAGAAGACGGGGGCTCACAGCCCCTTTGAGTATCACAGTTAAGAGCTGCTTTCCAAGAGATCCACAATAGAACAGCTCAGTGCACCGTGGCCAGCTAACAGATGAGAGCGTTGTGGGAAAGAGGCTTTCAGTTTTGATTTAAAGAGTGAAAGGGCAGCAGTATCTCCAGCATCTTTGGGCACAGACTTTCATGGATGAAGTGGCAGCTGCCCAGTCTGCATAAATTTATGAACTGGCGAAGACAAGCAGGCTGCTATCTGCTGGCCCTTTGGGGAGTAAAAGGTGTGACCAGATCACACAAAGAGAGAAAGAGCTCAGATTCAAACCCGGAAAGGCATGGTAGAGTCAATGGGAAGCAACTTACCTCAAAGGAAATACTGAAACTGAATGCAAGCAAGGAAGCAGGATAGTATTCAGTAGTGGCTGGTGGGGGCCCAGAAGGATGTGCAAAACAAATTATGGCAATTTATTTTTGGGCAGAATACCAGCCTAAGGGGTGTCACAATCAAAAGTAACTAGAAACAAACACTTTGTTGTCAGAGAAAGGTGAAAAAACCCCAAAAACCACAGTTGCTGTTGAAACTGGGGAGGTCGCTCTTTCTGAATCTCATTCTCTTTTTCTCTCTTCATGCATTTATCTCGCAGGCGTTTTTCATTAACTTAAGTCAGTCTCAGGAAAAATCCCATTAAAAAAGTCTAAACATAGTTTTTGCCATCAGCCGTGATAATCTTTTTATTTTGCTCTGAATTTTATTTTACTTGCTTTGATACTTATGTTTTATTGTGATGCTTTGGTGCACAAACTACTACTTAAATCTCCTAATGCCATAGCTAGGAGGTACAATGCTTACTTTTCAAAATTATCAGATACTGAATATCATTTAAAGACACCTAATCAAAGACATTACTACTCTATTTTAAAGAAGGAACTTCAGCTAGCTCAATTTATTACAACATATTCAGATGAGACAAATTCATTTAAAATGGGAAAGCTGCAGGTCCAGGACACAGAGTGCTGATATTTCTGAAAAGGTTAAAGTCAGAGTTCATCCCAGGAAAAACCAATGACTCAAACATTAAATCTCCCTCCTGCAACTATGCTTCTCTGATAAAGGTCCTTAAGAAACAGCAGCAAAGAGACAGGGCAGAAGGAAAAAGAGTGCAGATTCCCAGGCAGTTGCTGAAGATCTAACCAAGGGTAAGTTTCTAGATTATCTAGTCCCTGATACAGCACAGAGAAAGAATAAGAATTTCAAAACAAAGTGATGACACAAAGGTTTAGGAATAGTATCTAATACCACACTGAAACACAAAATTTTCCTGTGTGAAACATGTACAGGTCTAAGAGCAGAAGTCAAGAAGACAACACAATAGCCTGAGGAGTGACCCCAAGGAGAGCTTGAGAGCCATCAGGGAGGATGAAGGGACTCAGATGAGCAAGCACCAACAGCCAAAAGGCTGCTAGCCTCTGGGGCTACCCACAAGCAGGGCAGTAAACAACCCATCTTCCAAACGCACTAGACCATGGGGAAATAAATACAGCACTCACCACAAATAGCAGCCAGCTCCTCTGAAAGCTGTCCCAGACTCCTCACGCTGTCAGTCTAAAATCAGCCCTTAAAGACTGATTTTCCACATCTCAGAGGCTTCATTACAGAGTTATTCCCCATGCAGTTTGGGGTTAGGTCTGTGCCCAAGTAAACCACCAGGAATGCAGCTGCTCACCATGTTTTACAGTAGGATTTCGTACTATCATTAATGACCATAGATGACAGTAAAAACTTGCCTATTATTCAAACTCTCAGGCAATTTCCAAAAACTGATCAGCTATTTCAGACAGATCATTACCTTTGCAGTCACTCCCTCTCTTAATACACTGGCAGTGACACAAAAACTCTTGCATGGATTGTACTGAAGTCTGCTCAATTTGCTCATGCCAGGTTAACTCTGAGTCTTGCAGGGAAACTGATACAGCTGCAATGAAGCCAAGGGCGCAGGCTACTCCCATGTGTTTCCCATTTCCTAGTCAACATAAGCAGCAGCAGATACACAGAGAGCAGACAGAGAAATTATGCAGAACTTGTTTCAGCTTTGATGGTTTTACAGCCAGTTACTGGGACTGCAGCTGTTGAAAGCTAAAGGCACTTCGCTGCCCATCTTACAGGCGCTGACATCCCAGGGAGTCTTACCTGAGAGATTGCATACTCATGACACCACTGTCAGTATTTGTCTTCTAAGGTATCATCAGCTTAGCAAAAATTCATTACACTTGGTGATTCTTAAATATTTCCTGCTATGCTCAATGCCTATGCCCTTGCATTTTCCCATGCACCTGTGCTGCATTTCCCCCAGTGCCAGGGAACAAGCCAAGAACCACATAGAAATGTGGCTACATTTTCTTCTGTGAGAAACTGCCTGCAACCTCTTTGCCAAGAAAACCTGGCAGAATGGAGGCCAGAAGAAGCACAGCTAAGGCCCCTGTGGCGGTTGTGCTCTGGGAAATTATGGAGGAAGGAATATCTATACATTCCTCATGCGTATGCAGTGTATGCACACAGCAAGGGCTGGACAAGAGGAACACTCATCCCAGGGCACTGCTCAGGGAGAGTGGAGGGGGAAACTGAGGCCAGAAATATCTCAGCCACATCTCAGTGGCTGCAAGGAGGGAGCCAGGGAACAAAAGGGCTTTCAGGACAACAGACCACTGTGTGTCAAGTGTGTATGTTTCCATATGGATGCATATCAGCCAGCCCAGGACACAGAACAAATGCTCTGCGTGAAAAATACACCTTTGAGTGCCCCTGACAACGTGTATCCAAGCATCAGAAAACAGGTTCTCTCTCTCCTGGTCCCACCCTTTAGACCCATTCCCATACGAGCTCATTTTGCAGAGTTGTCTCTTTTAAGAGCCTGGTGATGTCTGATTTTCTCAACGACCAATGAAGAGACATAGAGCTGCTGCTCATCTCTTAGGTGGGCTAAACTGCCACCTGGAGAGGCTGTATCCTGAACTACTCAAAAAGCATGTGGCAAATTGGCTTCTCACTTTGGTACACAAACTGCCTGCCATAAGTTAGGTGGAGTGAGGCTAAATCCCAGTACTTTGCTCTCTTTCAGTGGGCTTTTACCCAAATAAGGCACTGTCAAGGGGGCAGAAGATGGTCCAAGAGCATCAATGTCAAGAGTCTGTGTGTGTCTACTCTATTTCCATTCCCCTGGTCCCTCCCTTTCCCCAAAAAATAGAGAAAAAAAATCATTAAAAGATGTAGCCACCATGGTACAAAGTGGGGAACATGATAAGAACTGTTGGAATTTCCACAAAGACAATAGATGAAATTATGTGTTCAAGGGATTCGGTACCAAAGAGTTTGGGGCTTATTTGTCTTGTTTTGGGAAGAGAGGGCAAGGGGCTTTGGAGGATTTTTTAGTTTGGGTTATTTTTGTTGAGTTTTTTATAGGTTTTTGGGCAGGTTGTTTTAAATGATAGCTTCCTCTTATATTGCCAGCACAGAGATAAGTCCTGGAACTGAGAGCAAAGAGGACCAGTGCCTGGTATTTGCACCCTGCACTCCCATAACCAGGGGACTGGGTGCCAACAGCTGCCCACCTGCTGGCTGCCACCACCCAGGCACAAGCCTGTCATGGACATGATAACAGCATCATCACAGAATCACACAGATTCACAGAATCATTTGGGTTGGAAAAGACCTTTAAGATCATCAAGTCCCACCATTAACATAGTGATGCTAGGTCCAACACTGAACCAGAGAATCAATCACAGAAGAATCATAAAATCATAGAATGTGTTGGGCTGGAATGGACCTTTAAAGTTCAGGTAGTCCAACCCCCCTCCTTGAAGGGTAAAGACTGTATTGCAGAGGAGGAGAGAGCAGGTTTTAGACACAGAAAAGAACCTATAAAGGGGGGGGGGGGGGTGAAGTGATGCAAGGATCACTAATAACAGCCGGGAGGTGCCGTCTGCAGCATCTGGAGAAAGCAAAGTAGAGAAGGCTGCAGAATGCCAAGGCAGGAGCTGCTGTGGCCGTCCTGACCTGAACAGTCAGACAAGCGCAAAGAGCATCAAAGGAGCGAAACTCCACTGAAATTTCGACTGAGACCAGTGCCGAACTGGGCTTGTGTCCTGGGTTGTCAGAAAGTGAAGACTCCTTGATTTCATGAACAGATATTTTGATATCGTGGGAATGTCTCAACTGATGAACCTGTTGATGTTTTCAGGTAACCTGACTTCACATTAAAAGCTACCTTGGTTAAAGCCTCCTAGGAATTTTTCCTCATGCATTATACTTTTCTGACATCTGGCCCCTGTTCCTATAGCAAAGGACTGTTGTCTTTTTTCCTGAACAGACAACAGAAGTGTCTTTCAGTGTAGGTTCATCTCTCCCCTAAAAATACAAGTTTGGCTTTAAACATGCCAAGCAAGAAATAATTGATGCCTTGAACCATCAAACTTCAACAGGATGATATCACATGCTCTTCTGAGGACATCTGCCAGTCTTTTCCTGGCTCCTTTCTAAATGTCTCAGAAGAAAAACACAAAGAGAAGTATAATGAAGGAAGGCTGTGGGGAAACTCCCCTTTTACCCGTTTTCAGAAAAGTGAATTCCTTTGGACCTTAGCTAATAATTACATAATTTTAACTCCTGCACAAGAGCAAATTTCTTCTTACAAAAATAGAAGAATATCTTCTTGTTTCCACTTCTCATTTCCATTCCCTGAACAAAACCCAGAAGTTCTCAGAAACCTGACACAGTGGCTCAGAGACTACAGGTGAGATATTTCATGGAAAGAGCAATGCTGGGAAAGAATCTGAAAAAAAGAGAGAGTGGGAATGAGGGGGTGACTTGACCCAAGGAAACCATAATTCTCCACAGGAAATAGCTTTTGCACAAGCCTGCCGGAACTATCCCTTATCCAGCAGCACCACACTGACTCTGGAAGCAACCAGTCTCTTGGGAAATCATCACAATGAAGCCAATGGAAATATTGTTGGAATAAGAGCAACAGACACAGTTCCCAACATTATCTTGTACTGACTTTCATGGACCTAAGATAGCAGATATGTGGAAACCTTTTTAGAAAAATTACGAAGACTTATCCGTGAGGCCTTGTAGCATCCTCTCATCCCGGGTTATACAATATGATTGAGTTTTTTAAAGACGCTGTGTTGCAAATTATAACATTTCTGACACTTCATTCCGTCCTAAATATGATTGATCATATCTTTCCTGTGAATTTGGGATTCTTTCGCCTCTATATTCCTAAATGGCTGCACTCTATTTCAGTTTGCTGATTAATACTTTTTTTTTTTTACTTCCCCTGCACAAAAGCAATGTAAATATAACACCATGGTGACACATTTAAAGATCCGAGAACCAATCGAGCAAGAAGCTTGCATGTGGCTAAGTATGCTAATCATCCCTGGCTCAAAGTCAATGTTTCACTGCTTTGCTGAATTGAGATGCTAAACGTAATCTTCAGAGGAACTTCCTTGAAGATCACATACATCATTGCACTTCACAGTCTTACTAACTACGGAGAGCTCAGGCAACAGCATGGTACAGTACCCCACGCTTTTCCTTGCTAAAAGAGACAGAAGTCTAAAAAAAAGGGAAAAGTGACTGACTCCTACCAAATGACTTTAAAAGGAGCCTGGTATAAATAAATATGTCAGTTTGCATTTTTGTCCTAGATGACAGCCTCATGTTTTCAGAACTTTTTTTCCTAACTGCTGAAGGATATTTTCAGATGAGTAAGTTCACAGCTCTACTAATCATTGTTATAACTATTTTGCATGTGAGCTATTTCCTTTGAATTTGTAACAAGTCGTAAGTCTTCTGCTCTGTAAAAGTGTATTTACGAAAACCTCTTTCTGAACACAGAAACTAAATAAATGTTTCTGATTACAGTAATAGTGAAGTTTTCCCAGTGTAAGTCAGCACACTGAAGCATTACAAGGTGATGATCAGCCCACATTATAACTGTTTTATGTAAAAAAAAAATTTAAACAAACACTGCCACAATTCCACATTTGCAAGGAGAGAAAAAGTACCATTTAATTGTCTCTACATGACCTAGCACACATAAGCAAGGAGCAGAAGATTTATAGCCCAGTTGTCATAACCAATCCCAATTACGATGTGTGTCTGCTCACCCTAACAGAAACATCTGCCTAACCACCCGGGCTAGGGATAACCACTGCTCTCTGACATTCCAGTGGTTTACAAGGACAATGCACTTACAGCTGCAAGTCTGCTACAAGCAAACAGCTGAAATACGTTGCCGAATCTATCACAGTCATTCAGACTGATGAGATGCTTCTTCCTATCCTTAGTAACAGGCTAAGAGGGATGTTCACCCAAAAGAACCAAGCTTCTGCTACATATCTTGTATAATTGGATGGTTCGATTTTGATTTTGGTGGGTTTTTTTTTTTACCAGCTTGGCCTGGCAGAAGTTTAACAAGCCAATGAATACTTCTGAACAACCTTCCTTATGTCTTACGCCAACATCTGACAGCAGAATATGTATTCAGAAACACGGAAGAAAACCTTGGGAAAGGGAATCCAAATGGAAAAGTTCACTGCTTTTGCAATATGTCACTACTTGTTCCAGTTCTCCCCCTGCATGGCTTGCTCCTCTTGGTTGCTTTCGGTACAGATTAGTGACCTTCAACCCTGACAAATATGTTGCCCTCATGCTTTTATGATCTCCTAATCTCTCAGAAGGTGACACATTCTGAGATTAGAGTAAATACACCAGGATCCCAGTGCCAGCATAATAGAGATGCAACTATGATGAGTGCAGATTAAAACAGTTGCAGCATGTGACCACTGTTTACAATCACTTTTAATTAAGAAGTTTTAAACATTCTGTTATCAGGCTCCTCTCTGAAGTATGCAGCTAGAATAGGTACCAAGTTCATGATTTCATAGTCCTCTGAGCAGCTTTCTGCTAAAGAACTACTCCATGAAAGGCTTTAGCAGCAAAGCTTTGCATGATCTGCTAGTATTTCCCTGAAAAACACTTCCTAGAGGTAAAAGAAGCTTCAACTACGGGGAGAATTTGGACACAGGACACTGCCCAGATGAACAGTCAAACACAATTCACCTACAGTGTTCGCCATCACATGTTAAACTTTACCTAAAAATATGCAAGTTAAACAATACAAGCAGGTATCTACAACAAAGTTCTGCAAACATCTGCCCAAAGAGAAGAAAAAGTAAGGTTGCTGTCAAACTCCTTTGCTACATCTCAGACCAATTTTAGAAACAGGGTGCCTTCTCACACCCTAGCAAGAGAAGAGTGCCTGCTTAGGACTTGTTTCCATCACACTGGGAGGTCTGCCTGAAGCTTGTGGAGACACGATGGCTGCACCTATCCCAGGAAAATAAACACTGCCAGGGATGCTGCCAGGTCCAACTATTGATACTATCGATCTGGGAGAACAGTCAGTGGCATTCTGGGGCCCATGCCATGCCAGGTAATCCCATCCCTTCACAGGTGCACAACTTCATAGGGACCAGGAGCCACCCCCAAGGCTACTTGTGTGCAGCCACCCTCTGCAGAGGGAAGGATGTAGTCAAATAGCAGCAGTTGGCCCTCAGGCTAAAGAACAGACCTTGGCACTGACTCAGAATAATTCTAATAAACACAGCAATTAGGACTAGCTTTAACTAGATTGCTTGAGCAATGCAGATAGTCTACGATGCAGCACAGGCTGTACACCTGAACAAATCCTCATGGGTCCCTGCATTGCCCAGGGAGATACCTATGCTGCGACGTTTTCATGATGGTTCTTACCTAAACTAAGGTCTCACCCGTTGCCCACCAGTTAAGTCACCATAATACATGTGCCACGGGATGCAGGAACTGCACATCCAGCATTGGATGCTGGTGCAAACGGAATGGTCACCCATGTCCCCAAAGCACATGAATTCATACAAACCTTGATCATCTTAATTCAAAGAAAGAGAATAAATGCTTAAACACTGAGTTTCACACAATGGCCAAATCCTGCAGGGACCTTCGGCAGGTCCGGGGACGACCAAGGGTGTTTGGCATCATGCAGCATCAGGCAGTTGTGGCCTAAAATACAACGGCTTACCCAGGTGTGCAGCCCCTCAGCACATTTCCCTGGTGCTCAGATGACTTCCAAGTTCACTTGCTTCAACAACAGTGCGATCTCCTCTGTTACTAATACCAAAGAAACAACCGTTTATTGCCTGAGCAGTCATACTGTGACTTGGAAGTCATGTTTCATATTTCAAAGGTAACTTAGAAATTACAATATGGAGCGCTTGACATCTTAAGAGATCTATACATCATGTTGACACATATAAACAAAAAATGAGACCATACTGCATAATGTCAAGCAGCTTTTCAGCTTGTTTTAAAAGGGACAACCTTTACAATGTAAAGACACACTTTATTTAGGTCCAAATGGGTCATTTTTCTCTTTCTGTTTTCTTTCCTGACAGCAGAATTTTTTTTCTTTCTTTACCAAAAAAATATAGTGCTATCTCAAGCAGCTCCTAAATTCTTGTGTTTAAAACTATATGATCTACATAGAAAAAAAATATAACCAATTCTTGAGCTTTTGTAGCTTTTAATAGAACTATGGAAATTTTCCAGCAGCTACTTTAATTTCCACGAAGCAGGAGCGTGCATAGCTCTCAGTAACCCTGCTTACCAAGAGACTCGTAAGGGTGGTGCAGAGATAGGCAGCTACATTATTCTTGTGATTAAGAACTAGCAGGTTTACTCTCCATTTATTTCAACCATCCTATTAGTGCAGCTAAGACAGATGCATAACATTTCCTTTAGCTATGGTTCACATGAGCTAAGCAACATGTATGTTAAAAATCAGGCTTTCAGTAGCTCTTAATAGCAAGGAAAAATAAACTCCTGCAGTATTACAGACACACAACTTCCCTCTTGGCTTCATCACCTCATGTTACTTAGAGAAAGTTAGTGGCTTTGCACTGACAAAACCCACGCAAAGGAATAGTGCACTGAGTTAATTTTATCCAATGTGTAGTAAAGGTTTAGTTCATGGTCTTTTGCCTAAAGCACTAGGACTCCATCCTGCTGCACAAGGTAACAAAGACATTCATTTCATGCATACAGCACTTGGATGCACAGAATAACAGAATCACAGAGTTGTCACCCATCTCACAAGTATGTGTAGATAACTTCACAGCAGAGGCAGCACAACCTGAATGGTATTTCTGAGCCAAATCAACCACTGCTTCTGGTAATGCCTTCTCCCGTCCCCTTCTGGTGTGCACATATATATAAACAGATGCATTTATCAGATGCCTGTGTCTTTATTGTACAGATACATACACATTTTTTTTTTTTAAGAGATTGCTCTGTCATTGTTCCACCTATTTGTTGTTGTCTGCTAAGAGGCTGCACTTCAGAAACTTTTAGTCCTGGTGCCTATCACCGGATCGTCTGTACTGAAAAGATTACTTTTAAGTGACTATTAATGTATAATACTGTTTAAAATTTATAACGGGAGATAATTTGGGAGGAATATTTTAATCTGCTGTTCTTATGAGAAATCTCTTTTGTGCAAATTAGTCTTTCTCCAATTGGCACAGTTACAAAAATAAACAGAATGAAATTTTTTAAAAAGTCTAATAAAGTAATTCATTCAGACCTTATTTGTGAGTCAATATGTTGCTCCTGTGGAGTGGAGGACACGCTCCCAAGGAAGGCTGCCCCCTTCATCAGAAATACCCCATTAGTGGGAGGTAGTAATACAATTTCCCCTCAGCAGGAGGACAGCTGTGATGGAAAAGCCACGCTGCCCAATGGACTTCATGAGGAGCTTTATGTTCATCTTGTCATCACATAGATATTTAGCAGATACCTCCTGCAGAAATATTCGTCTCGGCAGCTCTTTCAGATGACATTAGGAGACCACACCAAATTTCCAATAAACATGTCTTTAAAATCTTCACTACTCCGACTGTGGAGGGCACAGGGCACCTCACTCCCACTGCACCCAGTGGAGTGACCATGAGCCTCTCTACAGACATACAGCCTTTGGCCTGAGATCTGCTCCAGAGCTGGGTGCTTGGAGGAATCCGTACATTTCACCCTGTTGGCGTGCGCACGCCTAGCTCTTAAGTCCACACCTGAGGTCCTCACCCTGCTTCCTAGCCAAGACGTGCAGAGAGGGTGCAAGATGTGCGGCAAGGAGTGTGCAGAAAGCCTAGGACAAGCAGCAGGAGCCGGTCCCACGTGAGGACCAGAGGCGAGATGGGAAAGGGACAGGGAATGGCAAACGGGTACAGGACGGGGTATACAGCAGACGGGGTGCCTCAGGAGAGCCAGAGTCACGGAAAGGCAGCCCACGGTGCCGCCGGCGACGGCGGTACCCGGCCGGGACAAGGCTCAGCGCGGCCTCCGCTCCCTGCTCTGTCGGACTCCCGGCAGCCGCCGTGGCCGCCTCCGCCGCAGCCAGGCAGCCGCGCCCGCGGCGGCGCCCGGACCGGGCAGCGGTCACCGGCGGGGCTGCCCCGGGGCTGCTCGCCTTTCCCGGGAGAGCCGGGGCGCACACGTGTGAATGCACAGCCATAATCACGCACGGGCGGGGAGAGTGGAAACAAATGCGCAGGCAGGTTACAACTTTCGGGGCCGCTCTGCCGCCGTCCCGGCCGACCGCAGAGAGGGTCCCTCCAGCTCGGGTGCCCGGCGTGGCACGCTCCGGCAGCGGGCTTCTCTCCCGGGGGTTTCGTTGCTCCATCCCATACCGCAGCGCCTCGTCCCCCCGCCCCACTCCTCAAAAATATCCAAAAGCAAAATATGTATCTTTGAAAAAGCAGCAGCGCGGGCCGGTCTGTTGGCCGCCGCACACTCCCTGCGCGCTCCCCCGCGGCTGCGCCGCGTGAATTTCACCGGCGACATGAGGTCCTCATACCTCCGAACAACTGGGTGAGTCATAAATACACGGCGCAGGGCTGAAAACCGAGACTGTTTACAGCGACTTTGCAGCGGCCTCCGGCGAGTCAAACCGCCGCCCCCCTGCGCAGGGGCCGGGCTGCGCGGGAGGGACCCCGCAGCCGCGGGGAAGGGACGGGGGGGGGAGACCGCGCCAGCGGCGGCACCTGCGGCCGGCGAGGGGCGAGGAGGCGGCGGCGGCCCCACTGCCGTCCGTCGGACCGTCCGTCCGTCTGTCTGTCCGTCCCTTCCGCGGCGGCGGGCTGGCAGCGGGATCGCGGAGGAGCGGCGCTGGGGAGGGACTGGGTGTTGAGTTACCCCGGAGCGTCCCGGCCCCGCCGCCGCCGCGGGGCCAGCGGATGCCGCGGGGCTGCTCCGGCGGCCGCGCAGCCCACGGTATGTCGGGCCGGTGACTTCAGCCGGGAGATATTTGGAGGCTTCGCGGGGTCCGGTGCGGGGGGCCAGCGTGTGTTTGGGTCTGAAAGCGAATCAGCGGAGGGCGCGTCACTGCCAAAGGGCCCTATAAATCCATCTGCGGCGCCGAGTCGCCCCGGCAAAGCCCCCGCGTCCGCGCGTCCGGCTCCGCGCTCCCCTCCGCCCGCGGGTGCGGCGACCCCCGCGCCTCGCCCAGTGCCGCGCCCCCGCCCGCCCAGCCCCGCCGGCGCCCGGGGAACCCGGAGCGCAACGGGGCAGCCGAAGCGGACGCTGCCCGGTACCGTCCCGGCCTCCCGCCGCTCGCGCCACGCTCCCCCGCTTCTTGGATCTAAGCTTTCGCCGCGACGGGACCCCCGATCTGGAGGAGAAAGCCTCGCTGCTGCTGCTGCTTCTGCTGCTGCTACCGGCTCTACAAATCCCGGCGCCGGCCTCTGATTCTCCCAGCAGGCTGAGGGGGGTGGTTTGACTTTTTAAATTTTTATTTTTCCCTCTCCTCCTCAGCCGGGGTGGGGGTTTTCCGTCTTTTTTCTTTTTTTTTTTTTTTTCTTTCCCGCCGTTGCGTGCGTGTCCGAGCGGTGCGCGGCTCCCCGCGGTGCTGGACCAGCTGGCGTTACAGGAGCCCTGATGTCTTCATCTGACTCCCCGCAGTTGTTGATGGAGTGTCTTTCTCAGATTTCCAGGCAGGGTCCCAAGAGCAGCACCCAGAGCCAGCTCCCGCTGCCAGGCGGCGCTCCCCGCGGCTCGGGCCGCTCCCGCCGCTGCTGAGCGCGGCTCCGGGGCCGGAGCGGGCAGAGACCCCCCGGGGCCGGAGCGAGCACAGAGAGACCCCCGCGGCACCGCTCCTGCCGCGACCACAGCACCTGCGGAGGCGGCGGCGGGGGAGGCCGCCGGGGCTTGTGCTGGCGGATCCCCTCCGCCTCCATCCAGACTCGCAACCTTGCCCACCCCACCCCCACCTCCGCACGTCTCCCCACCGCCCCCCTACCCCTGCTCGAAAGAGGGTCCCGGCAGTCGGACCCCGACCTGGCCCACATGCATCGCCCGGCCGACCGCTCGGCTCCCCGGCGTTAATGTCCATCTCGGGTCCGACGAGACCAGCTCAGAGGTGAGAGCGAGGCGGGGGCAGCGGCGGGCCGGGGCGGGCACCCTCCCCGGGGGCACGGGGCCGTCCCGCAGACCCCTCGGACCCGGCGGCAGCCACGCCCCGACTCCCGCGCCCCGACGCGGGATCCGGGGCTGCCGCGGGTCCCGTCGGCGGGGCAGCGACCCCCGGTGCGGGCACTGCCCTGTGCCGCCGGCCGGGCCGGGCCGGATCGAAGGGGGCTGAGAGCAGCTGTCATCCGCGGGCGGCGGGGCATCGGGTGCGTGCCGGGGCTGACTGCGGGCGGGGCGAGCGGGGAGCGAGGAGGAGAGAAGAGAAAGGGAAAGGGGAGAGAAAGGGAGAAGAGCAGGGGAGGGAAGGGAAGGGAAAGGAGAGAAGGGGGGGGGGGGGGGGGGGGGGAAGGAGAAGGGAAAAGAAGGAAGAAAGGAAAAGAAAGAAAAGGAAGAGTAGGGGAGGAGGAGAAGGAAACGGGGAGAGGTGTCTAAAGAGGAGGAGAGGGAAGCGAGAAGAAAAGGGAAAGGAGGGAAAAATGAAAGAAAAAGGAGATGAAAACAAAGGGGAAAGGGAGAAGGAAAGAGGAAGGGAGAGGAAAAAGGGGATATTGAAACGTGGGGAAAGGGAAATGGGAAGATAAGGGGGAAAGGAAAGAAGAAGAGGGAAAGAAAGAAAAAGGGAAGAAAAGAAAGAAGAGAGAAAGAAAGGATAGGGAAAGGAAAGGTGGCAAGTGAAAGGGAAAGGAAGAAGGAGAGAAAACTTAAAAAGAAGGAAAGGAAAAAGAGAACTTGGTTGGAAGGGGATGGAAAAGAAAAGGAAAGGGAAAGGGAAGGAAAGGAAAGGAAAGGAAAGGAAAGGAAAGGAAAGGAGAGAAAAAGAAGAGAAAAAGAGAAAAAGAAGAGAAAAAGAGAAAAAGAAGAGAAAAAGAGAAAAAGAAGAGAAAAAGAGAGAGGTGGCAAAAGCAGAGGAGATGGGGAGAGGCAATGGTAAAAGAAAATTTACCTGTAGCACACAACAAAGCTGCACAACCCCATACCCCACATCAGCTTGGTCCGACCTGGCCGAGCCTGAGGGCAGGCACCCTGGCGCCATCCGGGTGCTGGAGGAGGACAAACACAAGGTGACCTGTCTGTCAGCACAGGGACAGGGTCACACTCCCATGTCCCTGAGCGCAGGCTCCTGGAATCTGCATCCTCCAAAGCAGCTTGCTTGGGTGTAAAGGGTCTGGAGGCCATCCTGCATCTCCCTCTCCCACACCTCTCGCTCAGTGGGGAGAGCCTGCCTTCCTCACTCTGGGGTGGCAGGCTGAGCTGAGTGCAGGTTGTTTCCCCCTCCTCTGTCCCTGGGCCTGGCCAGGGTGGACCAGTCTGATCTGGAGTGCGAGGCTGCCCGGCTTTGTCTCACAATGGGCAGGGATGGGACTGGGGAAGCACAGCAGCTTGGGGCTAACCCTGCCTTCCCTCTCTGCCAGGGGCCCGTGTTGGAAGGAAATCTAAGATGAAGTTATGGGATGTTGTGGCTGTCTGCGTGGTGCTGCTCAACACGGTCTCCACCTCACCCTTGCCCACCGGTAAGACGCCTCCCAAGGGGCCCTCTTCAGTGGTAGAGGGGCCTGAAGACGATCTCTCCCCCATCAGCCTGCTGCCTCCCTATGCTGTGCACAGTGACTGTAAGAAACATTCCCCTTTGTAGCCACTGCTGTCTTGTCTTGCTAAATCTGCTCCCCTTTGCTTAGACATCAGGGTGAGGAAAGGACTCCCCAACTTTCTGCCCCCACTTCTCCCCCAAGCAAGATCACTGGCTCTGATCTGGCTCCAGCAGCTCCAAAACAAGTTATCTTCCAAAGCCTGGGGTTGGCAATTGCAGTGGCAATGCCCCCCTTCCCCCTTCACCTCCAGCCCCTACCTTCCTGGCAGGTGTAAGATCCCTTTGGTTGAAAAACCAAGAGAGATTGGAAGAGTAGTTGTATACAGAATTGCTGAGAAGAGGATCAGGTACATATGCCTCGCAGTGCAGGCACTGCAACTCCTTCCCCACCACTTCAACCTCTTCTCCCAGCTCACACCTGCCAATGCAGTTAATTCACTGCCTGTAGTGGGCGCAAGTCCCGATGGAGATTTGGCTCCATGGTGGAAGGCACTGTACACATCCAGGAGTGCTGCTGAATTTCATGAAATCCTCCTTGGATCCTGATCCTGAAATTAGTGTATCCACATGGAAATTTACAGAAGAGTAACAGTGATGGGGTTAGGGGCTTGATGCAGAGAAATCCACATGAACTGGCTCGCAGTAAAACAGATTACAATCCAAACAGATAATGATAATGCCTTGCTAATAATAGGTGTCCTACAATAGCAGATACGGGGTTTTCACAGTGGTGTGTGAATGTTATGCTAACTCTGATGGCTTTTTAAAGAGAGTTAATATGACTTAGTAAGAAGTGGCAAAATACTCACACGAATTATGGAGATGTTTGCCTATCAAAGGCACAGATGAAGCTTGGAGGTTGTTCACTTTGCTCTTGCTCAGCCCTCTCTGTTTAGCTCATTGCAGGATGCAGACAGTATCCAGTAATTTGGATTCATTTTTATCTCCTTATCTGGAGGCATGTCTGTTCTCTGTGCCTGCCGCAGCTCCAGTCATGGGCAGCCTCGCTCTGGTTTCTCCAGGAGCAGCCGGGCTAACACAGCATGGGGGCACCGAGCAGGGAATCATGTGCTGTGACTCGGCTTTCATGTCCCCCCCAACATCCATCCTCTTCCAGACACACCTCTATGTCCTTCCCATTTAGTCTTCTCTCTTTCTTTTTCTCGCTCGTGTTTCCCTCCTGCTGGAATCCTGCCTAGGCTGCTGCCTCCACATGTCCCATCCCAGGCTTCTGTAGCTCACAGACCAACAAACCCTGATGTCCTTTCAGCCCCTCCATGCAAGGACATCAGTCAAAAGTGCTTCCACACAGGGTTCCAGGCTGCCAGGGCTGCAGGGCAATCACATCTCATGATCTTCTTCTTCACGGTGAGCTGTGTGGCAGGATAGGTACAGTCCTACAAAAGGCAGTGACCAGTGTTTCAGGCCACTGTGGTGGTCCCCTCTGCACAGGTTTGCTGCAGCTCCAGTAGCAAGAAGAGCATTAGGGGGAAAACATTGCCAGTCAGTTTGTAGCTCTGGCAGAAGCTGCAGGCTGAGAGAGCATTAACGTTCCATCTTTCCAGGGTGATAATATCTGTATAATGCCTGCTTTTATCTTGAAACTTACTTCCGGGAATATAGTTCCTGGTGAGCTGGTTTCTCTGCAGCAGTTCTAGGGGACAGGCAGCAGTATCGGTCTTGTCTGTTCCTACTGTGCAAAATTTCTCATTGTTGCCTCTTTCTTTCCTGTGTATTGGGTGGACAAGAAGTGGGAAGAAAGAAAACCTGTGTTTACCTGAGCTATGGTAGTATCAATAGATAACCTCTTCTAGATATCTCAGTTTCCAGGGTACAGACACAGGGTTTGTCAAGCAGGGCTGGCTCACAGGTTATTGCCCAGGATAGTCATTTGAGAAAGGGCTAATAGTTCGGTTTCAATCTTTTAACACTGCAGATCACAAATAGGCTTTGAGTCACCACCATCAGTGACTTTGACGCGTTTGTTTCTTGTCACCATTTGGTGGCATGGACCCTTCAACACATAGAAAACTTACAATGATGCACACAAGAGGAGTCGTATCTACACCATTTAGACTTCCCTCTCCTCTGTGAGGTTTCTCTTAAGAGCGGAGAGCAGTGTGCCACACGAATGCAGGCGTGCTTGCAGCCGCTTGGCTCACTGCTGGTGGGCCTGCCGTATATTGATGTCTCTGCAGATACTGTTGGTCAGCTGCTTCACTGGGTGCCTTTGGAGGAGGCAGCTCGCAGAGTGGTGGGAGTACCATCATCACCCGTGTTGGCTTATCTGTGTAGAACACTGTGTGGGCACTGAGCAGGATTGGGTGCTGTGTGCGTTCCAAGCGGGGTGTGCTGCTTACCCCAGCGCAATCACCGTGCAGACTGCATGAGGAGTAGCAGTTGCACTTGCAAGGTATGCATCGCTCTTACTCCAGGGAGGCCTCTTGAGCAAGGGTTAGTGGGGTTGTGAGTAGTAGGGCTTACCCCGCTCCTAAGTGTAAGCCAAAGACCTTGCTGGTGCCCAGATCTGTTTTCCCAGGCCCTTGAAACCGTTTTGTGTTCTCATTTGATGGGATTGTTTTCTCTGCAAAGTGCTCTGAGGTCACCTGCTGTTACCTCATCCCTTTCACATTGGCTTGAAACCTTCCTTCGTTCCAGCCTACAGGCAAGGTCCTAACCTCCTGGGCTGATCAGGTGTAATGTGCTGACCTTTGCTGTTCAGGGCAGTAATTAGAGATGGGTTGGCAATTGCAGCCTTCTGCATTTTTTAGTGGACTGGAGGCCAGAGTAGGAGTAGCCTCTATAAATGCAAGTGCCTTTGCAGTAAATCCAGTGTTTGTAGTGTTTTAGGCATCAATGTTCATGGGATAGCACATTTCGCACAAAGCGGAATAGCTGTAGTTTCTAAGGTTGGAAAAACTTTTCTGTTTCCCTCATGCCCCATTCTCCTGGGGTAAGGACGCAATTAGCTTAAATAGCAACTGCGAACAGAACAATTATAAACCAAATTGTTATAAACTAAATAGTAAGTCAGCAGCTTCAGAAGCATGACAGTGCAAAGGGAGCCAAACACTTGATTTGACTTACAGGCAGTTCCCAGCAAATACATTTTGTAACTGCTTGCTGCTGTATGGCCATAATCAGCGTGTATCTGAGGACTGGAATATCCTAAGATCAGGGATACGATATATAGTCTCTTCATTACATTAACATCTTTATTAAAAACTGGTGGTGAGCATGTAGAATTAAGTAAAAAAACTCACTGTGTGCTTTTTTCTCCTAATTGGAGGAGAAGGTGGATTTTTGCATTATAACATCTGAGTTACTCTACGGCCACTGGATGGTCATGTGTGGTTGGAGCCCTTCTGGTATGTTTGTTATGATACAACACACCATGACACGTGTGCATTGCACCTCTACTAAAATATCTTCATACCCCTGGTAAAGGGATGTTTAAGGTAAAGTTACTGCATTTAGCTACAACATTGTCAACAAATATGGAAACTATCTAGAATAAGAAATTATATTGTAGGACCCTTTAAAGCAAAAAACAGTTTTAAATTATACTTCCAAATGAACACATTTCCTTCCCTACAATATTCATTAAGCGCATTCAGTGTTACGAATCAGAACTCTCACGTTTCCATTCAGGCTTCCCTGCTCAGCACACCTGTCTCATGTGATGCATACGTGCTTCAGCCTCAGATGCCCAGAAGCGGCAGAGAAAACCTGCCCACGCACAGTCAATCCAACGTGTCGGAGAGGTATCTGCCACGCTGAGCAGGTGCCGCACCGCGTCATTTGATCTGCCTGTATCCAATACAGCTGGTGCCTCTCGCCGGTGCCAGACCGAGCGTGCCTGTGTCCCCAGGCTGGCATATCTATAGTGAAATCTGTTTGCGTGGGCACACCCAGGTTATCTAGGTGCTTAGGAATCTCAAGCGTTCAGGTTTGCCCATCCATGGACAAAATTCTAGAAAAAGAAAGAGCAGGACAAGTCTGCTTGAATCCAGATGCGTGTAGTCCTAGAAACTGATTTCTCCACACTCTCAGGTTTAAACACTGATTATACTCCTGTGAAGGGTGTTCTGAGGCTAAAGGAGGAAAGGTCTGAAATGCAAGAGAATATGGTTTTATTCTCATTTTAAGAATTATCCTGTATTTAAAATTTTATGTCTTTGTTGCATTTCAATTTAGGGACCTCAAAAATTTCCTAGTGGAAGTGCAAATCCTTTTAGATGCTTTGAAGATGTGCGTTGCTAGATTACATACCTGATCATGCTTTTATTGGTCACCTTTCATAGCCCCTTTCAATATGTTTTATAAGTCCCCATGTTCAGGGTCTGCAGATTAAAAGTTGCAAAATCCTTCCTGAAAGGATGAAGAATTCAGCTGTGTAGTAACTATTGATGAATTGATGGGGGAGGCATTATTTGTCCACTAGAAAAGGATTTTCAGATTGATAAGTTGTAATGTCTTTGTAAATTATACTGTTCCTGACTGAGACTGTGTAAAGTAGGTTTAAAACATTTGGCGTTACAGAGGCTGAGAGAAACCATTGGGGTCATTGTGGCCCACAGCTGCCAGTGATCAGGGATGGGCAAGTAGCCTGTCTTCATCCCTCGTGCACAACATCTGGCAACTGCGACTTAAAACCCATAATACATAGGCCAAATCCCACATAACTACAATTGTTGTGGATTCTCATACTTCTGAGGTAATAAGTTGATTACTAATACTAAATATTGCAGCATAACCATGTTCAAGATCATCAGACATCTAAATAGGCCACTACCATATTAGAGCTGGTAGAGTGGTTGACACTGCAGAAAGGTAATTTTTTTTTATAAAACTAGTTGTACTTTCTGATAAAGTAATATTTGATAAGGGAAACCAAAGGGAAGATTTCAATAATTCTTGGAAATGCAGTCCTGATTACAAAGAGAAGAAAGAAAACAGAATAAAAAAATATTTGAGAGAGGTACAAACAAAGCATTAAAACACAGAACACACATTAAGAGTATGTCTGTTTTTAAGATAAAGGACAGAAAATTAATTATGTGAGGCATTTCAAGTATCAGCATCATTTTTAATGAATAAAGCCATGTTGTATGACTTAGCAGATATTTAGACTGTATGTATTCGGTACGACACTTAAACTGAAACCTGCAGGTACATTTCTTTGAAGTCAATGAGACTTGTACAAATGCTTCAGTGATTATTGAACGGAAATAGTCTTCAAAAGAAGCAAATACTGAAGTCAAAATACTTGTTTTCCTGCATCAGGGCCAGGCAGCATTACAGCAGTATGCCAGAACTTTACAGGTGGCCATGTTTTTAGAGGCAAGCTAGTCATAGCTGCTTTAACTAATAAGCTACGTACAGACATCTGGACTACCTCTGCTCCCATCCCGAGCATATAAGACTTCTTTGGCAGAACCAGAAAATTTCTGACAAGGAGGTGTAGATCCAGTGTAGCTGCTGGGAAGGAGCTTTTTCCTCTGAGTGCACGCCAACACTGTCTGGCAGGCCATGGTCCACACATCCCAACATGAGACCTTCTGCAGTGGAGCACGTAGCACCTGCCTTAAAGCCAGGGATTCATTATTGTAATAATAACATTTTCCAAGCTGCAATCCTAGGGTTTTTTTTGTTCTTTGTATTGTAAACATAGTGAAAGACAACAATGGAAGAACATGTGTTATTTATAGATATTTATAGATCCGACAGCAGCAGAGATTGTCACAGGAGGGGCATCAGCCACGGTTTTGCCCAGACGGCTCTGTTCTGTTGCCCCCAGGTGAGAGGCTGGGATAGGATCCTTTTCTGTGGCTTTGCTGGCTGTGCTTGCTCCATGGGAACACTGCTAAAATCCAATAGGAGATGCAGTGTAAGAGCATAAGCAGCCTCAAAACCATTGCTGTTCTTTATTTAGGAATGTTGTTCCCATTTAGTGAGTTGGCACTAAAGTGGGGCTGGATGATGAACGTGGGGTTTCACTGATGTCATGCGATGACTGGGTTGGATCACTTCTGCACCAGGGATGCTGAGGATAGTTTTTTACTGCCGACTGCATTTCCTCCATTTAAGTCTCCGTGCTGTGCCTGTTAGCTGGCTGCGTACATTCTTGCTAACAGAGATCACAGGTTTTGGGTCCCACTCATACATACTCATTTGAGGCTCTCGCAGGGTTAGGACAGAACCCTTCATTAAGAGTAAAATCAGGTTTTAATGGGAAGCTGGATGTTTACTCAGCATGGTATGGATTTGTAGAGGCACAAAGTCCTAGTGGGAAGAAAACAGGCAGGTATGTGCTTTGGCCAGGTTTGGCCAAAGCCATTGCTGGATTCAGGCAGGGCACTGCCACTTTTTTCTTATTTTACTCCATTGGTGCCCTAACTTCCTCAGAGACTGCTCTGTGAGTGCTCAAGTATCTTCACAGCCCCCTAAAGTAAGACCCTAGTGAGCTGCTGGACCCCTGGCAGGAGCCGTCACAAAATCTGAAGAGTAATCTCTGGGAAGCTGTCTGCTCCTCAGTGCCTCAGAGCTGTTTTTTCAAAGCCCTGAATCAGAGGCAAGACCACATGCTCCTGCTGATTCTTTGCTGCCTGACTGCCAGGTGAGATACCCCTTTGCCCACCCTAGAGAAGCCAGAGGAGGGGCCCAGCCCGAGGTGCCAGCCCAAAGTCGGGCAGGATCTTGTGAACAACCGTGCCTGCACGAACTGAAGAACTGGAAGCTCCTGTGGACAGGTCAGCTCACAAGGCAGCTTCCTTTACTTCAGTGAGTCCATCTGACCTTGCTGTTTCCCTCGCTTTCAGGCAACTGCCCTCACTGGCAGTACTTGCGATGGTCCTGTTGTTCCTCCCTTTTCGTCTCCTGGTGGGAACCAGCGTTTCATACGTGTGAGAAAGCAGGCAAAGGATGCAAGGGGAGGCACTGCCAAGCATGGCAGTGTGAAAATATAAAGTACTCTCCAGACTGGCCATCATGAGCCACAGATGGGAAGTGGCAGGGTTAGCTAGTGAGCCACAAACACAGAACTTCGCTGCTCCATCAGGGAAGGTTAATCCGGTGCCTTTTTCCAGTGCTGCCTTATCGTACCTGCCGGGTGTGAGTGGGCCCAGATTTGTCCTCCAGACTACTTGGCACTTTACCTTGATGAGAGACAGGTGACAATGATGAGAAGTTCCATTTCTAAGTGCTCTCTGAGTCACAGGGGAGGACACAGCGTGTCCTGGGAGATGGCAAGGCAGAGAATGAGATAGTGGAACCAGAGCTGGGTTAAACGTATAAAGATGAGCTGACCCTGGTGTGTGTGATGCTCTGTTTCCTAATGAACACAACTGACGGGTTTGTATTTCGCTCTTAGCCCCGTGGATTTTCATGCAAGGCATGAAAGCAAAGTCATGCCTCAGAGGGGTGATATTTTAATTGTTTAAGTCCTGAAAACCTTTCAGCATAGCTATTTTTAACACCTCCCTTTGCTTTGATGCGTACATTATAGGCTTTGTTTTTCATGAAAAAATACTTAATTTTCAATAAAATAAATGGTTTATCGCCACCACACTTGATGCTTTTTTTTACTTTGCAAAGCTTAATGATCATCATGTTAATGATTTTTACCTGGCTAAGGTTTCACTTGCACAAACAGGTCACACTGAGAGTCTCCTAAAGTATGTCTTTGTGGTGTGAGATGGAAGGATTCTGTGTTCAGATGGGACACATCCACTATAATAAATACGTGAAAACACTACTGCAAAGCAACTTAAATATAAAAATAATTAATGAATAAATGGTAAATCAGAGTAATCTTCATAAGCAAACAAAAAATTAAGATGAAGCATTACAGTCACTGTTAGATTCATATTGTCTATTTCCCACTAGCAAATGATCTAAGAAGAAATGTCTTTGTGAGTATAACTTTGGAAGAAACTTAAAAAATAGCTACAAAGGAAATTAAAGTATTTTAGTTACGAAGGGCCCAGACTGAATTACCAGAAACTGTTTTTGAAGCAAGAGCATTTGATTCTAGCACAGATCTGGATCTGAATTTTCTGCATAATGCTTCCATTATAATGAGCTGGATTAACCCCCTTGAACTTTGAAATTGTACTTTAAACTAGAGTCTGAATGCTGCTGTTTGAACTTCCCAAACTGAAAGACAGCTGTGCTTAAGTGAAATATTCTGGTAATTTTATTAAATGTTTGGTCTGATGTTTTGATATGGTAGCTATACACTGCCACAAATGCATGCATAAAAGTTGCAACATAAAATAAAAATATAATTTTATCACTTTTAGTAATACTAAATCTTATGTGACTTCTGCTACCTCGCTTTAATTCAGAAGTGCCAAATGACGCTTCAGTAATGTGATTACATTTTCCCAAAATCCATATGGGAAACTATAGTGTCAAATAACATAAAATGTCAAATAACCTAAAATGTCAAATAACTTAAAATGTCAAGTTGTATGAGATCTAACAAAAAAAAAACCCAAAAAATCCCACATATAATTTATTATTTTGCTATTAATATAAATTTTTCTTGTGAACTGTAATAGACAGCATGGTTATAAGAGAATGTAGTTAGCCTTTTAAATCCATAATCGGGCACCAAAATGAGTAAACGGATTTTTTTTTGTTGAAAGCTGAAGATCCATCTGTTCCCACTGAAATCAATTTGTGGTCAGGTACAAACTGAGAGTTTCTTGCTCTACCATGCTGGGTTACTGCCACTGCGGGAGAATATTTGGCTTTAAAATAAATCTGTTGCTAGTGAAATCAAAAGAATAGTTTTATAAAATGCAATTGTGATCACATTTGAACAGACAGTAATAAATAGCCCATTTTTCCTTAATGGAGAGTGTTTTCTTGAGAAGGTGATGAGTTTGGCTTGGCTATTCATTTAGAACTATTTTGTGTAGGAGTCTGTCCGAGCACTGTATAATTTCTTCTTCTAAAAAGCACACCAGATCCCAGTCCTGCTGGCACACGGTGTCTCTAATTAGTTGGAAACGCAAAAGACAGGCTCTGGGATGTTTGCAGCAAGGAAAGATGCCCAGGGGAAGGCACGTTTCCCTGCGTGCCCAAAGCATACCTCTGGGGTGGCTTTAGGCAGAGGCAGGAGGGGAGCACCGTGGGTGTTTGGCTGCGGAATTCTGCACCCATACGTGCTGCCAGCTCTTGCAGTGCCCAGGGGACAGGGACAGGCAGGTCAAAATTTCAGGTTCCAGAGAGCAGCAGTGAGGTGAGAATTTCAGTTTGCATTCAAGAGAGATATTTCTAACCTCAGAGGTTGGGTCGAAACCATGATTTGAGTGTGCCCTAAAGGTTCAGAAAGCAAGATAACACAAGCAGATGATGCAAACAATCCTGGCTTTGAAGTGCTATTTTAAATAAGTCTCATCTTTTTTTATTTGACTGATGGAGTTCTGGTCATTTAGTGTTCGTCAACTCTGACCTCAGCCTGGTCACTCTTCTAGATTATCACATGCACCAGTTCTGTGATGTTCTGCTCTTTCCTGCTTTGCTTTTTTATTAAATTTCTGATCATGTGAGAAACTCCTGGCAGACCTAGTTCACCTGGAGATGAGAGACAGAAAAAGTGTCAGGAGGCACATGGGCTGCCATCCATACTCCCCCCTCTTGATAGTCCAGGGCTAGAAAGCAGACTCATTCTCTGGCTGGCATCAGAGGAGAGGGCCCTGCCTGTTCCTGCCTGGCTGGTGAGGTCCTTGGCGTGGCACTGAACAAGGGAGCATGGAAAGGAGCTGCAGAAGAGCGAGATGAGGGGGAGCAGGATACACATGCTGGCCACAGCTCCTGCAGGCACTGCCGCCTGCCTCATGCTGCTGATGGTGGGCTGCTAGGCAGAGGCAATGCAAAAATACCCACGCGCAGACTGCCCGCGAGGGGTTTCCTCGAGGAGTTGAATGGTCAGGAAACAGCTTTCAGAAACTAAAGGATCAGGTGTAAAACCCAGGTGTAAGACACCTCATGACTTTCAGCCAATCTTGTAAGTGTCCAGGGTGCCATAGTCTAAGTGGTGGGACTCAGCCCATCACAGTACCCCAGAAGGGTCTGTGAAGCTTTTTCCTGCACTGTGAACACAGAGGCCTCGTGCTCCGTGAGGGAGGATTCTACATGTCCAGGACATATTGTCCCTTGCAAAACAGCCACTTTGAGGTGCAACGTGTGTGAGCCAACCTTCACTAACCTGTATTGTTGAGCACGTGTTATTGTGGACTATTCCATCCTGCCCCATCCCTTACCGCCCCATCCCTTACCATCCCTTCCTATCACATTCTGTCATATCCTAGGTGGCTCTGGATTTTTAAATTCTAATTCATTCACACCCTGCAGCCCAGGACCAGGGTCTTCTGCTCAGAGATGTTCATTGCTTTTATTGCTGTAGTATCTGAGCGTTTCCTGCTGGCACTTTGTACAGTGTGACAGGCATCTGTCCCATGTTTGTTTTCTCGCTTTTTACACCAGAAGGCAAGTGTCAGTAAACTAGTTGGTTTTGAAAAAATGTGTGTATATAATTAGACATATTTGTATGTGTGTATGTGTAAATACAACACACGTATACATACATGCAAAGTGTGTATGTTACAGGAAGGGATAATAATATGTGCGTCTCACAGAGGTGAGAAATCTCCATGGAAAGGTCTGTCTGCTGCAGTCAAGTCAGTGTACTCCATGAAGTATTTGAGAAGCAAAACTGCCGGACTCCTGACCTTCATTCTGAGACTGAAATGTTTTCTAAACAATGCTGGCGACAGAGGGGTAACAAACTACTCCTCAATTAAGTGGCTTTTTTCGGGTTGCAAGCCAGCATGTGATGCCAAGGCAGCGCCTAGTAGTCTAGTGGTGTTCCCTGGCCATGCAGTTCGGCTCAGCACCTGCTTTTCCCCCAGCAGCACTTACCACAGTGCAGAGACCAAACAAGTGCTCAGCACATGGTGGCGAGATGTCTCGCCATGCCTGGAGCACGTCTACCGAGTGCCCATCAGGCTGGGGTGGTCCTGCTGTCAGTCTTCTCCACCTTCCCTTCTGTCCATTAGCCTTTTACGGTCTTTAGTCCTTGGCCAGTGGTTATTGCTTATTCATGTGTGATGCCTTGTGGTAGCTTCGTTAGCATTTACCTCTAGTGCCTTGTTTCAACCCATTGCCCCTGGTGTTAATGCTAGCATTTCCACTTGGCTGCCCAGGGTCCTATGTGAGCAAGTTTTTATGGCTTTTTGTTTCAGGCTTTCAGGCTTCTCACACATACTTACTCAACTGCTGAACATCCCTACTGAGTCATGACTGGCACCTTGGCAAAGATTGCGAAGTCAACTCTCACTTCACTCCTGGCCATCAAAGTTTCCTTCAAAGCCCAGCAAGCCACTCTTGGAGGCTGTTTGTAGTCACACTGACAGCTACTCTTCGTTAAGTAGCAGAAAATTCTCACCAAACCATATCCAGTCAGTATGAGCCCCATTGCTTGGTCTGTGGTTCAGTGGTAGCTGGGTCCAGCTGTGCTTGGAGCAGTGCTGAGAGCACAGGCCCGTGCTGCTGAGTGTGTGTTGAAACTTGTCTTTGTGGGATTGTCTAATAATGGAGTTGTACCAGCCAGAGGCTGTCTGGTTGTGGGGATGGGTAGTGTTCCTCAAACAGTGCTAAATTATGGAGGGAGAATTGGGGTACATTGGGAGTCCAGTTGGAAGCTGACAAAAAGAAAAATGCATCCTTGCATTGATCTTGACTGATCTGGGGCTCCACAGACACAGGGTGTTGTTGCTTACAGCAACTTGTGAGGACTTGCTGAGTAGCCCAGTAATGCAGCTGCCATTGTGTCAGTGTGGTATGCCCATACAGCCACATGACAGCATGTGTGGGTTTAGGTGAGCAGACATGGGTCAAGGTCAATAGATTCAGCACATTTTCTTGAGGGGCACTCTGTGCCCACTGTTCCCAGCAGTTTCCTAGTATCACCCACATGCCTTGTGTTTCTCTAGTGATGTAATCTCCAAATACTGGGGGTCACTGCAGGAGACATCTCGATAGATTTGAATACCTGCTTGAAATATTTTCCAGTGCCCTGGGCTGAAGTGGAAGTCCACCCTGGAGACAGAAAATTGGCATTCATCTTACTCATAGTGCTGGCATTCCTCCCAGTGGGTCTCCCAAGTGGCCTGATGTTGAAATAGGGGATGAGCTGAGCGGAGATCCCTGGCTCCATTAGGCGTATCAGCCACACACACCTCATTCCAGGTTACAGCATGCAGTGCGTCTTGCCTGGTTTGTGTTAGAGCCCCGCTGAGATTAGTGGGATAAATTGTACAGCTAATTGCCCCATTTTCTGGTCGCAAGAAGTTCATGTGTGTGGGGAGGGCCTCACTAGTTGCATACGCTGTTGGCTTGATCATTTGATCCACTTTTTGCCTTACTGCTTCTGCCTTCTGCAATCTCGACACACCATACCCATGTTAGCAGCATTGCACAGGGCTCTTCTAGGGTGTGTTTCCTCCACCTTTAAATATCATAGGATACTCACAGTGCAGAATGCTCTCAGCAAGATTAGCTCCCTTGGTGCAGTTGGAATGGTGATCATGCATGAACCAGGATAGGTGTCAGCATGGGGTCTGAGCAGGGATACAGTCCACAGCATGGGCTTTCCTCCTTCTTAACTACCCTCCAGGGCAGGAGGCTTGGGCAGGACAGTGCTTGAACACTATAACTGTGTGATTAATCTCTAACCTAAGCAGACTCATGCAGGTAGCACAGTCACAGGGGTAGGTGGTATTTTTGCACTAAAATTTGAAACAGTTTGAAAACAAGCCCTAGTTGGGCTGTTATCTCTTCAAGTAATCCACAGATTTGTTTCTCCCTCCTTAGGTGGAGGACACTCACTCCCCTTGTTCTACTGGCAGCATACCAGGCTTGGGATAAGTACAAGGCTGAAGGCTGCAGACATGAATCTCCACATATAGGCTGGGTTTCCTTGTAGCAATCTTCCATCCCCTTCCTGATGGATGGCCACTACATGTATTTCGTTAAACCCTAGTATGCTTCCCTGATGGTTGTATTTCACTCTGCATAACCAGCATCTCAGTGTGTCATACTGCTGCTACAAGTGTTGGGCCAGAAGTGTGTGACAGCATTGTGGACTGGGGTATTCACAATAGTATGAGAGGGGTAATTTCAGGGTAACAGTAGAGAATAGCACAGCTAGAGCCATCTCCTCAGGGCCACATCCTTCTGTTACTGGGTTGTAACCTAAGTAATGAAGTTTCTGTGCAAGACGCCTAGAAACCACTCAATCCCACAGCAACAAGCGCCTCCTGTCAAATCCCTCTACATCTGTATCTGTGTCAGGGCCACACACCTGGACCTTGCTCAGTGGGGCAGTATTTGTATGGTTTAGGCAGAGAAGCCTGCGCTGCAACAGAGCTGAGCCGTGCATCCCATGGACCAGTCTATCAAAGCTACCCAAGCTAGTAGGTGTGGCTTATAGTGAGTATTTTGGTATCTGCTGCTGAGGTAATGGCAGAGGAATGCAAGAAGGGTGCACTTATCGTTGGCGTCACAGGAATATAGGGCTTGGTGCAAGGTCCTGCCTTTTTCATGTACCGTATAGCCATGTAGATAGCAGCCATCCCTCTTTCATGTCTTTTGACAATCACCGGCCTGTGAGATCGTGCCTTTAGTCCAGGTATCTAAACACAGTGTAAACAAAGGGCAAAGTTGTTTTACTAAACATAGTAAAACTGTAGTCACTTTTCCCAGTCCCAAACTATACAGTTTATAGGATCACACTTCCCATGTGCCACTCTCATTACATGAAGGTACAAGATTACCTGCCTTCATTACTCTCTTAACACTCTATATACTATTTTGCTGGAGCCATCCATAAAAAGCAGTATGTTTCTGATCCATCCCTGTTTTGCCATGAAGGCAGGGCAGCCTCAAGGATATGGCTGCTTCAGGGTCCATTTTCTTCCCTCCATGCAGATGCACTGTGTTTCAGCAGGTTTTTGCACTAGTAGAGTTAAAATCCTGCTTCCCCCTTGTGCTCTTGTTTAGTGCTTCTACTGAGGATATGAAGGCACACCTTCACTAGGCAATGGGAGGCAGCCTCGTGTCTTCTTCTCTCCTGTTAACAGAGTCCATGCCACTGGGTAGATTTGCTGGGTAGATTTGCTGCCTGGTCCCCTATTAGCGCTCCTGCAGTGCTTATTAGGGAATTGTGGTGCTGAGCCTTTACTCTCCATTAAAGCACTGTATTCACTAAAGCAGATCACACTGAGGGATTTAGTCCATGGGAATTTTAAAGATTTCAAAATGCAATTTTCTACCAAATCATGCTAAAAATCTGAAATCTGAGAAAATTTCAGAACATGTTCAGTTTCACCCTCCTTTCAGAAGCTCATTCTGCTAGTATCAAAACATTTAATTGACTTCAACATTTAAATTACCTGAACAATTTAACACTGGTAGAGCATATATCAAGTGCAGAATGAATTAGGTATTTCAACTTCATATAAAGAAAATGCATTATAACATTTCCCTTTAAAATTAACATAATACTTCTATTCTTAACTATTTTTATTCAATCTGATCACCATCTTGTGATACAAAGTATTTCCATGAGACATTTTTCAAAGCTCTGATAATAATTATCTTCTAGGAGCAGTAAAACAGCAGGTGTTCAGCCAGGAATAATAGCTCCACCTGGTAGTCCAGGAAATTCCTCTTTCTGTCACGCCCCAAAACCTTATCAATAGGTGACTTTGGCACTACTAACCACTGCTGGTGTTAGACAACAGTTTACGATTATAATCACAAAACTGATTTAAAGAAACCTCATCCTGTCGCTGCTTTGCTTGGTAGAGCCTGTATAACCTCCCTTCAGTAGCTTCATCCACCCATTAATTAATATTCATATCATGACATGCATTTCCTTCCCTTGCTTTTGGCAGGGCATGTTCAATATTGAAAGATGTGCCGGAGTGCTACCAATCATCAGCAGATACCCACAGAGATACATACATATCTCATTTAATTTTCCCCAAATTAGTTTCCACGATGATCTAAATCATTCCTAATTCTCCCTGATTTTTGAGGGTCTGGGTCCTGGGTTCACACTCTGAAGTGATGGACAGAGCAGCTTGCATGTGTCTAATGTTTTTGAGTCGTGAGTGGACAAACTTAATGACAACTGACATGTTACAAAGCCTTTTCTCTCTTTCCCAAACAGCTAATATGCCAGAGGATTATCCAGATCAGTTTGATGAGGTGGTGGACTTTATCCAAGCCACCATTAAAAGACTGAGGAGGTCGCCGGATAAACAGACTCCGATTTTCTCTAGGCGGGAGAGAAACCGGCAAAATGCAGCCACAAACGTAGAGAATTCCAGCAAAAAGGGAAGGAGGAATCAAAAGGGCAAAAATCGGGGATGTGTCTTAACGGAAATACATTTAAATGTGACTGACTTGGATTTGGGATACGAAACCAAAGAAGAACTAATTTTCCGGTATTGCAGTGGATCTTGTGATGCGGCTGAGACCACCTATGACAAGATTTTAAAAAACTTAACCAGAAAGAAGAAACTAGTCACTGACAAAGTGAGGCAAGCTTGTTGCAGACCCACAGCCTTTGATGATGACCTGTCCTTTTTGGATGATAACCTGGTTTACCACATACTGAAAAAACATTCCGCAAAACGGTGCGGATGCGTCTGACGGCTGCACGTCAGACGCAGCACCAGTTTTGCATTCCTGCTACAATGCTAGGAGAGGGACCAAGGTTCCTGGGGATGCTTCTGCTCAGAGTGGAGGAAAAAGGACCAAGAACACAGAACAAGGGGTCATGAGAGCCCGGGGAGGGGGGAGCATGGCGGCATCAGGGGATAGAGACTTTTTGACTTCCTACGGGAAAGTAAATAAAGCTCAGGTGAAGATGCCGACAGCTCAATGGTGTGCGCACTCCCTTTCCCATTTGACACAGTCCACTGCCAGTGAGACTCGGATCCATGAGGAATGTGCTTAAAAACACAACCCTGCCATACCACGCTGTGTTGTAGTTATGCTATCCATGCCAGGAAGCTTAGCTCAAGTAGTTTAGGAGTACCTTACTCATCCCCTGTGCCCTCAGCTTTACTCAAAGACACATTGTGCTACTGCTCATTGAAGGGCAGTTCCTAAGCACTTAGGACAACTTCTAAGCTATAATAAGATTAACCTTGTGAGTTAAACTATATTGGGCAAGGATCAAAATTCCCAGGCTCAAGTTCTCTAGGGCCAGTACCAATATGAAGCAAAACAGTTCCAATTACTAGTTAAGTTTGGTTATTTCCATCTCACGTTTCTTGGAAATGAGTGTAGGATTTAATTCTGCTACCTATGAAAACCAGTTGAGTTTTTAAGCACTTCTTCCTAGTATAGTAAGAGAAATAACAAGCCTGGTCTACACAAAACATGGTTTTTTAGGTTTACAAAGGACTAATGTCACTTGTGTAACTACATTTCTATTTGGTCATTGTGAGTGAGCAGAGACTACTTGATGCAATGCATCCGTTCAGAGACATAAATAGATATTTATTGAGATTAAGTTATTGTTATTTATTACAGTTCAGTAATGAGTCTCCTTTCCTTATTTATTAAAGTTTGTTTTCAAAGGTGCCAAAGTAGAAGGTGCTTGGAAGATACAGAGACAATGAAGTTGGGAACAACAGTCCATGCATTTGATTGAAAGTGTTGACTTGAATGCAAAAAATCACTTACTTTACCTTTTTTTCTTTTAAACAAAATCCTGGTTATGTTCACAAAAATGTAGTGCTGAAGCCTGTAGCCGTTCCTCCTGTTCACTAGTACTTTTGAAAATTACTTCAGTCATATATGTGCAGGAGCAGCAATGTCTCTGGACGAGTGAGGGTCGCAGAACTTGGCTCAACACTAGCAATTTGTTAGAAAAACTAACTCTAGTCATATTTTAAATGTAGCCACATTTTTTCCTCACACTTTTTGCCAACTGACCTCATATAACTGTTGACAAATGGAAAATAATCACATTTAGCCTTATAATTTCTTGTTATATTTATTTAAGCTTTTCCTTTCATATTTCCGTATAGAAGAGGTTAAATCCCTCTTACTAGTTAGCCCTGGATTTAATGTAGCCTGCCAGTAAACAATTGTGTTAAGTAACCAAAGTGTTTTGTATAATTTACTGAAGCGTTACAGGATCGTAACCCGTGCAGCAGAGCAGTCTGAGTTTCCTTAGGATGAGGGATGTTGTACAGCAAAGGCGCTCGTACCTGACCACTAAAACAAGCTCTCGTTCTGGAGTCGTTTTCCCGAAGGAGCAGCAGTGCAGGTCGCTAGACATACCTGACAACCCGTGAAGCATCAACTCCCACAAAAACAACAGGAAGAAAAAAAATTCGTACTGAAAACCAAAAAACGATGATCCAACCTCTTATCTCATGCATGCAATGGCTCTCCATACTCATTTTGCCCTGGGACCTTCAGGGCTCCACAGAAGAAAGGTCTAGAGGTCAAAAAAGTCCAGAACAGGCATAGAAAGATGTACCAGGTGTATGAAATGTAATACAGCCCTGACCTTCACTGCTTTCCTGGGTGGATGCAGAGGAGCTCCAGAGCCCACCCGCGGGGTCCATTCTCCTACTGCCACAGGGGCACCTTACCCCCCGTGCTGGGCAGGGGTGGTACAGCTGATACCACCACCAGCATTAGCACAATTTGGGCAGTAAAAGCCTGCTAAGCTGAGGGTCAGCTGCACTGCTGGGCAGTTGACCAGCAGCAGCACCCAAAGGTGGGCTTTCACCTTCCCTGGTTGCTGAAAACTTGCCCCAAAGCAGTTTTTTATGCAGCTTGAAGAGGCTGCAACCAAAGCAAATCACTATGTGCAAAACACAAAAGGGTAAAGTTTGTGATTTTTTTTTTTTTTTCATTTTTAGACCGTACTGAAGACAGGAGTGTGCTTCTCTGGAGTTTTTTACTTCACCTGCAATTTATGTCTCAGTCCTTTGTGTTAATCAACCAAAGTTCTCTACAGACTTTATTTTTGTACAATATTCATTTTATAACTTTTTACAAAATAAAACTCATTTCTATTGTTACCTGGTTGTTGCTTGTACTTCTTTCCCACTGGACCACTTCCAAGTTATGGTATTGGCCAGTTCCCAGCCTGCTAGGGGCAATGTTGAAGAGCCAACAAGTCCTGTACAAAGTGGACCTTTCCTCTCCTACCTCACCAACATCTTTAATGCAGACCAGAGATGTCTGTAGCTTCTTAGCAAAAGAAAACATTAACGGGCCACTACAATAAATGGCTTAAAAATGCATGGAGAGCAGTGACACAGTAATAAACCCAGTGGCAGGCTGGTGTTATTGAAGATGTCCCTTCCCCATGCAGGGCTGCTGTGGCTTCACGGTGGCTTTGGAGGAGAGTTGCATTTTTGCTTTGCTAACCCTGGCATTAACATCAGTTGGACTAAATTGTACCCACTCTGGCAGTCCTTTTCCTTTCATCTTTAAACAGGAAAATACAACTTGAGGAATTTTCTTTTCCACCACCATCACAGAAAAGATGAAGGCAGGTTTTCTGGCTGTGGCCAGCAACATTTTCTCAACTACTTTGTGATAAGTGCTGCAGTTCCCATCACAGATCCAATAAACATATGCAGACTTGCAGGTTTTGACACTGAGCTCTGTACTCCTCGAAACTGCTACACAGAGGAAGAGTACCATCTGAGCAGTGAGCCAGAGAGCAGGAGATCAAACACTCTTTCTCTTAATGTACAGCATATGGATGCCTTGGTTTCATTTGTGCTGAGCGAGGCCACGCACGCAGCTCCAGCCCAGCTGCTGGAACACAAAGCAAAGCTCACAGCGATGTTTTTGAAGCACACGGTATTGAAGACATTCCTCCTCGCATGCCACCACCTCCGCTCCTTGCACCAGAAGCCCATCCACCATGCACAAAGGCTGCTGACTGCAGTCTGGCTGAATATGGCACACATTAATGTTTGGCATGAAAATGATTTGCAGCTTCACGTTCAGCAGAGATTGTGTGCTTTCCCAAGAAAGAACTGGAAGGAGGGTCTACATAAAACACAACTATGAGGTGCTCTGATTAATCTCTGATCTTATAGACCAAACCTTCTGCTGCTCTTCAGCACGACATCAATGCTGAACTCTTGTTTCGCCTTATCAAAGGCTTTGAGTGAGCCATGTGATAGCTAGCAGGAGCAAGTCTGCTTACACAAAACTGTTTTACCCTCCTTCTCCAACCTTCCTGGTGAGAGTAATATTGGAGAGAGCAGGTGGTGTTTTGCTGTTGCAACCCAGACTCAGCACTGCTGGGCTAGATTTCTGGTTAAAGTAATATTTGCAATATTTCCTTGGCATCCTGGATGCATTAAAGCAGCTTAAAACCTTCAGCTGGCAGATTGTGCAAAGGATTTCAAAAAGGGCTTAAACTTCCATTTGTCACTAGATAGTGCCAGCACTGGGACAGACATTATGAAGCTGCTTGAGTAACAGGGACAGAACTAACCTGGGTCCCTTTGGGAAAGAGAAGACATGTCCCAAGTTAGATAAATGATTTACAAGTGAGAAGGTGGACACAACCCCATAATTATTCACACTTACTCAATACTACAATCAGGAGGACACTAAGTTTTATTACTCAATATCGTGATCAGGTTTTGTTGCATCCCTTAGTATTGTGCTGTCAAACAAGACAGCTGATCAGAGACTTGGGACAGATTATGAACATCTAAGGAAAAAGCAGGTGTTTTGCAGGAAGGCATATTTAGTGACGCAGCTTGGAAATCTGTCCCTCAGAGTCCCATCCAGCAGAAGGGATTGCAGTATTACCCACAGGCAGGGCATCGAGAGAGAAATGGTAATAATATCGGGTCCTTTTGCAAGCTCTCTGTGTGCTCCATCCCACAGCTGTCTGACGGTGCTGGTCTCAGTGCAGAAAGGATAAAATAGGCAAAAATCGTGTTTGATTTGGGTTGTTTCACCCCTGCCCACAAAGGGGGACAAAGGCCAAAGACAGCCAGTGCCTTGGTCCAGAGCAGCACAGGAGAAAACCAGCAGCCTCGCAATCTGGATGACTAACCAAAAATACAGAGGAAAATATCAGGATGAAGAAAACAAATGGAGCTGACACATTGTATAAATAGGTCTTCAAATGTCATGCATGGCTGGAACAAAGATATTTTGTTCCAAAGCAAGAGACAGCTTGAAATGGCTCAGTAATACACATTGAGAAGTTTGCTTATTCGGAACAGAGCTCTTCTAATGAAAAGGTTAATTGTGTTGCAATGGAAAAGAAAAAAAGGTGAAGCAGAGGCCAGGCCTGCACTCCTCACCCTAGGAAAATTTCCCACTGCCTTGAAGTGAAGATTTTAAACAGCAAACATCACAGGACTGAATTACTAACATTACAATAAATTATATAGTAGGTATATTCACGGGTCAATAAAAATAGCTAAACAAACCATATATTCTAGCAGTATTAATCCCAGTGGCTTTCAGACAAGCCGCAGTAGTAGCCTGCAAGAAAAATATGGTGCTCAGCTTAGCCTGATGCTGGGAAGTTTCCTCAAGCCAATCCCAAGCGCCAGTACTCAAGGTCAGTACTAAGGAGATTTCAATCATAATTGGCTTTTTCACTTTTAAAATGTAGCATTTTGGTCACTTTTCCCCAAAAGGGTCAGTCACAAGCATGAAACTTTTCCACTTCGCAGCTGAAGAAGTGGCAAAGAGCATGATGGGCTTCTGAACGCTGCAAAAGGCTACTGTAATTACCCACAGGGCTGAACTTTTGAGGGCAAATTCACTTGATTTTTGGCAGCAATCTCAGCCCTGCGCCATTGGTGCAAGTTTGTTTCCCCTGTCCCAAACCTTTGTTTTTCTGCCTGCCAGCACATTGGGTGAAGAACACCTCTTCCTCTGCCACCCCAGGGAAGATGCAAACATGAGTCCCTGGCCCAGAGCTGCACACCTTATGCTGAAGTGGTCCTAGCAGGTCTAAAGCCACCAATGTGCTCACCAGAGCCACTCCACTGGCTGTCAGTAGTTACTCCAGTTTCTCAGGAATGCAAATAAGTATACCAGAGCTGCTGATTTTCTTGGCAATATTCACATACAAATATAAAAACCGGATCCTTGTACAACCCCTTTCTGTTTCTGTTTCAAGTTTCTCATACTTATTTCACATGCCTAGGGATTTCCAGAGCTTCAAGACATTCACTGTGCTCTTACCAAGTTGCTAATTCCCCCTCATTTTCTCCCTCTCCATTGGTGCTCCCCTACAGCTTTCTCTTCCTTAACTGTCTCAGCACTCCCACATTAATCTATTACATCACAGGCGCTGTAAACATGTCCAATATTCCTTTACTTCATGTAAAAATCATTCCCCTCTGAATACAAACAGGGATCGACAGGCACTCCTTAGCATTTGATACTATTTTTAACAGCAGTTTTATTCTGGAGATGAAAAATTTCCTTTAAAACAATTTACTTAAAAACAACTCAGAGATCGCCTTAGGTTAACTCTGAATTTTAAGATACAGACTCCTTTTCCACAGGACTGGACAGGTCATGGGAGGTGAGAGCGGCTGCACAGCCAGAGCAAGGATGAAGATCTCCCAATACCCCATGTCTGGTAGTGGCCCACAGCTGGGAAAGAGTAGAATAAAAACGCAAACTGGGAGTGGTATTTTCCCTGGAAACCCCACCCCAGCTCCAACAATTTGCAGTTCAGGAACTTTCTGAGACAGATGTTTTACTGGTATCCAACAGCCCTTGGCAGGTCTGTCTCTCTGGGAAGGCACCCAACATCCTCCTCTGTGAATTTGTTCTTTTGGGCTCCCCTGTACTCTGGGGCAATTTAATTTTGTGCAAAGTGACCAAGCACTTGTTCACTGGCACTAAAGCTTCATTTCATAGAATCGTAGATTAACAGAATGGTTTGTGTTGGAAGGGCTGTTACAACCCCCCTGCTATGGGCAGGGACACCTCCCACTAGACCAGGTTGCTCAAAGTCCCATCCAGCCTGGCCTTGAACACTTCCAGGGAGGGGACACCCACAAGTTCTCCGGGTAACCTGTTGTAGCGTCTCACCACTCCTGCAGGGGTAACTTCTTCCTCACATCTAATCTAAATCTATCCCCTTTCACTTTAAAGCCATTGCCCTTGTTCTATCACTACACGCCCTTCTAAGAGATCCCTCTTTATCTTTCTTGTAGACCACCTTCAAGTGCTAGAAGGCCACTATAAGGTCTTCCTGGATCTCCTTGAGCCTGAACAACCTCAGCTCTCTCAGCCTGTCCTCACAGAGGAGGTGCTCCAGCTCCCTGATCATCTTTGTGGTCTCTTCTGGACTCTCTCCAACAGGTCCATGTCCTTCATATGCTGGGGGCCTGAGAGCTGGACACAGTAGTACAGGTGGGGTCTCATGAGGGTGGAGTAGAAGGGGAAAATCACCTCCTTCAATCTGCTGGCCAGACTTCTCTTGATGCAGCCCAGGATAAGGTTGGCTTTCTGGGCTGCAAACATACATCACCAGATCACATTGAGTTTCTTGTCAACAAACACCCGAAGTCCTTCTCTGCAGGGCTGCTCTCAATCCATTCATTGCCCAGCCTGTATTTGTGCTTGCAAATGTCCCAACCCAGGTGCAGGACCTTGCATTTGGATCTGTTGCATGGGCCCACCTCTACAGCTGTCAAGGTCTGTCCGGATGGCATCCCTTACTTCTACAACAGCTTGGTGTTTTTGGCAAATTTGCTCAGGGTGCACTCAATCCTACTGTCCATGTCACCATCAGAGATATTAAAAAGCACAGGTTACCCCTGAGGAACACCACTGGTCTCCAGTCAGACCTTGAGCCATTGACCACAACTCTCTGAGTGCAACCATCCAGCCATCTGTCAAATCCATGTTTCTCCAATTTAGAGACAAGGATGTCATGTGGGACAGTCCAGGTTGGTGGTACCAGTCGCTCTTCTCTTACCCACAAATACTGTAATCCTGTCATGCAAGACCACCGAATTTGTCAGGCATTTCATTTTCATGTCCAAGTTTGCCCAGGAAGTCTTTGTTCATGCACACACTGGTGTTTCAGCCAGACTTCCTCTTTGTACAGGATGCATAGCTCCTAACCTTGGAGGAGGTGATCACTGAATATTAACCAGGTGTCTTGTGCACCCATCTGACTTAGGAACAAATCTTGTCTCATTGCTCACACAAAGTTGATTAAAGGAGTCTTGTCTTCCAGGAGCTATTCACAGGGTTTCCTTAAATCAAAAAGTATCATGGACAATGAGCTGGCCCTTCCTGAAAACAGTGATTACTGGAGAAATGGATATGACAGTAGCCCAAGGACAAGCAATGGTCACCAAGAGCTGCTACAAACAAGAGGTTCAGGAAGAATCCAAAATGTAGCACGGGCCACTCCTCCCCTCTCCCAAGCTGTGATGATGGCTGGAAAAGGGTTTCTGTCAGGCCCAGAATTAAGGGGGTAAATACAAAAATGTATCAAAAAAGTAAGTCTTTGCTGCTCTCACATGGACTGTGTGGTTACCACAATAAAGAAATGAAGATTACCTAAGGGGCAGATGTTTGGGAGGAGCTGAATAAAGTCCTGCAGCAGTTTTTTTTTCTGGTGTTTATCTAGGAGGTCAAATTCTGCTAATAGCAAAACTTTTCCTATCTGCGTTATCTGGTTTCATGTCAGCTACAATTGGCACTCTTAGTTAAAAAGTCAGAGCAAGTCAATGATGTCTAGGTACTTTTGCAAGGAGCATGGAAACCTCCTTTGCTGATTCTGACAACTGGTGGAACAAAATTTGAAATAGCTAAAAAACAAGTTCTGCAGAACCTTGCAATTTGTTCCATTAACCTATTAAGAAAGGTTTGGTAATGCCTTGGGCTGATTTCTCAGTGTCAGTAATATATGAGTATTATAGGACAATGCAAGAAAGTCTCAATAGTAGATTGTGGTTTATATTTGACTGAGTGAGTCTGTGTATATTATGAGCTAGTAAGAATCAATGAAGCACCTCTGTGTCATGATATCTCTTTGGGGAAATTATTTTATATTCCATTCCAATTTTGTCTATTCTTTTAGAATAGATGTGATATTGGCCATATTTGATATAAAGAGATCTCTCACAGGTTTTTCCTACATGACATCAGTGATGTGACATCTTCTGACATGACCAGAGAGGCAGTGGAGTCTCCTTCACTGGAGACTTTCAAAACGTGCCTGGATGCGTTCCTGTGTGGTCTGTCCTAGTGGGTCCTGCTCTGGTAGGGGGATTGGACTAGATGATCTCTAGAGGTCCCTTCCAATTCCTAACATTCTATGATTCTACAACATGCTTTTTGGCACAAAGTGAAATAATGCACAGCCTAAAATTGCTTCGCCATCCCCACCACCTGAAGGATAAATGGAAAACAAGAATGCCCAGAATCACAGCCCACAGTGACGCTATTGTATTTTGGACAAGAAAGTTCATTAAATGTTTCATGTATTGGTTTAATTTACTCATCTCATGATAAACCATAAATCTCCTCTGCCTTCTTTGACACTGACTACAGACTCAGAAGCATGCTTTTAAAGTTAGACTGTGTGAAGATTTTTGAGCAAATATGGTAATGCCTCTCTTAAAAACAAAGGTAATCCCTCTGAGCCCGCATGGTCTCAGTCATGTTTATTCACCTCTTCCAGTGTTATAGCTTAGCTAGGACAGCCACTAAATGTATAGTTTTATGGCTGAGTCTGCTCTCTGGTGCTCATTTAATCATGTGTTTTATTGTCAGCTCTTCTCAAACTGTCAAGCATTGTTCCTTATGAGAGAGAGTCCTGCTTTCTGTAACACATCCCCCCTAGTCCCACTCATCATTTGGTACTATTGCCTTTCTTTTCTCTAGCCTGTTGATGACATTTATGGCTGCTTTTTCCCAAGAAATAGCGTACTTTTAAAACAGGGCCTCTTTTTCACTTTTTAGTGCTTTGGCTCAGTAATTTCTCACATGCTAGAAATGGTCCAGCTGATGTCTTGATCTTTTATATCCATTCCCATCCAAGAGCCATAAGCAGCAGAGAAAATTCACTATATGTACTAATTTTGCCTTTCCTCAGGAAGCTCCAAAAAAATACCATACCTACTCTGTTCAGTAACACAAATGCAGAAGCCACATGGCATTGGGCTGCTGTTGTCTGTGGCCATCCTCTGCCACCCACCCCAAGCCCAGGTACTGTGACCGTGGGCAACATGGCCAATGCTATGGAAAATTATGAACATTTGCCACATTCACATCCAACAGAATCATAGAATCATAGAATGTTAAGGGTTCGAAGGGACCTCAAAGGATCATCTAGTCCAACCCCCTGCCAGAGCAGGATCCCCTGGGGCAGCCACACAGGAACTTGTCCAGACAGGTTTTGTAAGTCTCCAGAGAAGGAGACTCCACAACCTCCCTGGGCAGCCTGTGCCAGGGCTCTGTCACCCTCACAGTAAAGAAGTTTCTCCTCATGTTGAAGTGGAACTTCCTGCGTTCTAGCTTATAGCCATTATTCCTTGTCCTGTTACTGGGCACCAATGAAAAGACGCTGACACCTTCCTCTTGACACCCCCTCTTCAGATATTTTCATACATTAATAAGATATATATTATAGGTATAGAATACATATATACAGTACATATTTTTATATGATGTACAATATATTTTATAGGTATATAAATACAATATTTGTATACATTAATACTATCCCCCCCTCTCAGCCTTGGAGTCTACCACCAGCGAAGTCTACCACCAGCAGCACAGTGCTGCAAACTGGTGGCATGTAAATGTGGCCTCTGTTGTGCACAGGATTTACCGACGCTGTGGAGCTGTCTGTGTCCATACAAAGACTTGGAATAGAATAATGTAGACTATTTCAGCTGGAAGGAACCTACAACAATCATTAATCCAATTACCTGACCAATTCAGGGCTGACCAAATTAAAGCAAGTCCAAGCAATAGCACACAAGGATTGGAGGGAGAGATGTCGCTTCAGCAGCTATCAACCTCATTTAGACTTACAGGGATTCACACATAATACTATTTAGCAAGAAGAATCAAGCAGATAATCTGCTTCTTGGACTTTTATGTTTTCCATACACAAATATTTTAAGAACAGTAAAGACTGACTGTTTTTCCTAGGCTTTTACAAACTCAGCAGTTTGTTTCTCCATCAGAAGTCAGCTCAGCAAAATGTAAATCTTTTGTGACAACTCATCCATTCAGCCAAACCTTCCTACAGCAAGCAATAAAGGGAGCTCAGCTCACCTCTTCCATGGATCTCACACAGCGTGTCAGGATATATGGCAAAGCTGAAACAAAGCACTCTGGTATTGCATGAAACATCCCATCAGGTTTTGAAAGAAATCCTTAGCTACTCGCTCCTGACGCTTCACTTCAATACCATTCTGCAAGTAGGTAGGTTGTGCCCATCCTGACAAGTCCTATGATCAGCCAGCTGATGGGATGCTAATTAGGGCATACATGTTCACGCTTCCTAGGACATGGTAAAATTAAAAAAAAAAACCAAAAAAAAGCAGAAAAAAGTCACTCTTTTCCAATATCTAACCACCACAGAACCATCCTGCTGAAAGCAATGTAAGATACCAACGATTTTTACATCATCAGTTTAAGAGGAGCAAGATGACTTGAGAGTCCCAATACTGTGTTAAGCCACAAAGCTTTAACCTCATCACCACGTGCTTTCTGAGTGTTCCTCAAAAGCCTCTCTTGCTCTAGGCTGCCTTGTGTTGCCAAGAATTGCTGAAACTGCTCAGCAAACTGGATGGATGAAAGCACAGTGAAAAAGTAGAAAAGGTGCTTGAGTTGTGAGGCCAGGCTCCAATATCACTGCTCCAATCCAACTGAAGAAAACTTTCTTTTTGAGATCTTACAGAGAGCAATAAATGTGTGTTTCCTGAGCTCAGCAGCAGCCTGGCTGAGAGGAGTCCATTTCAGTCGCCGAAGCCATGTGTATCAGCTTTGCAGATTTGCCAGCTCCCTCTGCAAGATGGCCTGCAACATGTGTACACATGGTATCTGGCAACAATAATTCAAAGAAAATGAAAAATGCTTCTCATTCATTGCAAACAAATGGGTACAGTGCAATCCGAGGCAAACTTTCCCAAAGCAGGAAGTTTTCTGGCTTAAAACAGAAGGGAGTGAAAAGAGAGTGTGGGGCCCAGGGGACCCCTGACAGGAAACGCGTGGGAACGGTTACTTCAAAGAAGGGAGCAGATATGCAGGAAAAGAGCAAATTCACAAATGCAGCCTTTGCTTTCTGCTCTGGAGGAGCGGCGTGCTCTGTCCATCACTTGCTCTGCCATAGCTGCAAACCGTGGCCACCATCATGCCCTGCTCCCAGTGCGGACCCTCCACAGCTGATTGCCAAGTTATCCCCCAATCAATTACTCCTGGTATCTCAAAGCCTGTGACTCTGCAGACCTGGGCACCTTCCGAGAAATAAACAGGACTTTAACTTACTTCCAGGGTTCTTCCTTGTAGAGGGTTTGTCTGCCAGGGCCTGTGATACCAGCACTCAAGGCCAATGGAAGAGGAAACCCATGAAGAAATTTTAAAGGGCAGCCCCAAAGCTCATCTAAACAGGGATGTTCCAGATGAAGGCATCAGAGCCATATAACAGTAACAGCTCACACAGCTCAGAGCTGCTTACCTGGCTGTCTGCATCCATGTCTTGTCTTCATGGTCCTCCTCAGTCTTCTGTGATTTAAAATTGACAACTATCCGGAAAAAGGCACAGCAACTACATGTCAAGTATGAAAAAGCTACAGTACGTAACACAGGTGAGAAAATAAACCACTTTATGAAAAATATGATAGGACACTCAGTTTGGATTTGGATCGTACCTGGTGTGAAAGATAAGGCATATTACTATGTGTGGATAAAATTTAATTCTCACTTTATCTTTGGCATATGTGTATTTATTTATACACATCAACAGTGTATACAGTACAGAATTCATAAATTGTCTTAACAATAGGACCTCAATGCAAACAATCAATTTCATAGTCAACAATTGAAATGCTAAAATAAATAGCTCATTTGGTCTTTCCAAACTGATCACAAACCCATCGATTCATTGCAGCATTTCTATTATCATTGGTTTAAAAGCTATAAACATGCTTTCCTGAAGGTTTACAGGGAGCAACAGCTGGCGGCAACATTACCTGGGTGTCATGACGGGAGACATTCGGCTGGGAGTCGTTTTGCTTTCCCTTGTAAAAGCTCTGTTGTGTTTACTTCACTGAAGTTTAACTTGGCTATGATTTCACGACTCCTGAATTCACGCTGCCTCCCAGCCAAGCCATAGAATAGCTAAAGACTCAATAAAGATGAGTGACATCATAAACCCAATACAGTAGCTATTCAGATGTACGCTGTGGTCTCCTTACATAATCACCTAATTTTAGCTACTGAGTGAGCCACATACAGTACCACAGTGTATTATGAGCTCTGAATAGCGGTCTAATATTCAGATGCTTTTTCCAAAGTCATTTTATTTTCCAGGTTTAAAGTTATTTCCTTACGTAAATCTCAAGGTGTTATTTTCCCTTAAGCAAACCCTCTCTTCAAATCACATTCAAGGCTTCTGCTGCTCCTGATCACCTTGAGACATCATTAGCTGCTCATCATAGTTGTAATAGTGCTCATGATGCTAACATACAGCACAGGACCTTGCAATTTCAGAATGACTGTCAATGAGAACAGCCCTATGAAAACAGACGGGTGATACAAGTCTTAAAACAAGCACCAGACTTACACATGCTCAAGTAAAGGCACCTGGCATTCTTGCAGTCTTAAAAAATGAAAATTGCTTTTTAAACCAGAAACATTTTGGGGCAAAGACTTCTCTTTTTGCTTTGTGCTACAACAACAGCATCTGCAAGCCCCATTCCTTGCAATCAATTAACAGCAGACAGATACATATTTGATGCCATCTATAGGTACAAACTCCAGATATAAATTAAATGTGATCGCTTAGACATGCTAGCCATAGTGCTGGAAATCTCTCAGGTGGATGTTCCACTTTTGGAAAAAAGCAAGAAAGCAGGGCTCGCACTGCAGGAATCACATGTGCAATTTGTACCCAGGCACTGTGCACACCTTTCAGGTAAGCTGCATATTACACATATTGCACACAGAGTCATAGAATCATAGAATGTTAGGGGCTGGAAGGGACCTCGAAAGATCACCTACTCCAACACCCTGCCAGAGCAGGATCCCCTAGGGCAGCCACACAGGAATGCATCCAAGCGGGTTTTGAAAGTTTCCAGAGAAGTAAACTCCACAAGTTCTCTGGGCAGCCTGTGCCAGTGCTCTGTCACCTTCACAGTAAAGAAATTTCTCCTCATGTTGAGATGGAACTTCCTATGTTCTAACTTAAACCCATTATTTATTTTTCTATTGCTGGGCACCGCTGAAAAGAGATTGTCTCCTTACCCTTGACACTCATCCCATATATACAGGCTTCACAGATGACAGAATGTCTTTGGTTGGAAAAGACCTTAAGATCATCGAGTCCAACAATTAACCTAGCACTGCCATGTACAAAACCATTCCAATGATCCTGTTTGATCCAATTTACCTTTCCTCAGCATCTTCTCTGACAATTTTTACATAACTATTCTCTAGCACTGAGAATTGTAGCTATTTCTAGAGTGGTTTTCATATAAATGACTTAACACGCTGAATCTCAGGAATTCCAACTGCTAATTGCTCACAAGTTCCTGTGCCTGTAGAAAATTACTGAAAAGAGGTTGACAGATTTCTTTGCAATTACAGAAAAGACACAAGACTATTTACAATGCAAGTACCAAGGCACTTCACTACAGATCATGCAGATTACGTGTAAAAGCCAACTCACATGTTACAAAGCCCAAAGCCACAGTTTTGCTAATCCTCCCCATCCCCGTATCGGACATTGGACTTTCCCTCTCAGCACGCTCTCCCTCGCTGCTGCTCAGAGCTGTTCTCCAGCCGGGAGAGTTGGCAGCTGGTCCCTGTCCCTTGTGTAATCAACTAGCTCACCTCAGAGATATGCTCACATTGTGCTGGCGCAGACTCACTTCTTCCACTTTGCAGCACTGCGCTCTGCAGACAGAACTCTGGCCCAGCTTTCTGTCTAGTTAAAACAAAACTAGCGTCTTTGTGACAATTTCTGGGAAAACAAACATGGTAAAACCCAAGACAACATCCTCTGCTGGCTTAAATAATGGCAGATCCTTAGCACTCATTTCCATCCAGCAGAGGTTCTGGCTCTTGAACTCTAGTTTGCTCTGCGCTACCGGCACAGTATTTTTGATTGTGGTGTTGGTAGGAGTCATGAAAATATTGGGAGCTGAATGTTTGTGCTGCAGAGGGCAACTAGCTGTGCACAGCTTTCCCCCCCTCTCAAGCATCTGCTCTATGTCTAATGATACTGTGGTAATTAACCATAAAAATTCTCCAGGAGGTAAAAATTGCTGGTAAAAAAATCCTGTGAAAAAAATCTCATTTAATCAACAGATTAAAAGCTAAACCAAAGCCCAACCATGCAGGAATGCCGAGCAAAGCAAATGGGAATCCTGATCGTGCCTTGGGACAAGGAAGACAGTCTCACTGACCCACCAGGGTCCTGCCTGTTTGTCGCATTTATAAACAGCGTAAGCAAAATAGCAAGGTTTGATTCTGCCCAGGACTGTTGGATTGCAGCCCCTGCATTCATTCCTGCAGGCAGAGGGCCCTACGCTTGAGATTCCGATCATTTTTAATTAAAAAAAAACCCTGGCTCCCAAGCAGTGCAGCGTGATTCAGTAATAAACATCATCAACCCTGAGCCTGGGCTGTGGAGAGCCAGTGCAGCACCCTCGCCTCCCGGAGGAAGCGAAACATTCCTCGTCCGTGAGCAGAGAACGGAGTGCCAGGAGGAGTGAGTTCAGGAGCAGAGTGGAGGCAGACAGCACAGAACAGAATGAAGCGACGTTGTCGGCCAGGGCGTATTCTCGAAAGGGCCATTTCCATCTGAACTGGCAGTGTAATATGCCCACGACCTGAAGGGTTCCGTTTCTCATGACAACCAAATCGCTGCTGATGCAGTCACACAGCACTGCTTGTAACGCCCGGACAGGCACAAATTCTCAGAAGTTAGGTCACAAACACAAGACAAGAGCGTTTCCTTGGTTCGAAAAGATCTGAGACCTTCCCGCAGCAGAGCGATGCTAGTAAAGAGCACCAAAGGGACACTGAAATAGCTGAACTATATTCCTAGATTTGCCACTAATCTGACTTTAATTAATTCTCCTCATCTTGCATTTCTGTTTCTTCAATCCTGCAGTAATGGTTGTTTTTCCCATTTAGATCCCTAGAGTAGATGATACTATTTCTGACCGTAAGTTTGAGAAGCACCTAACAGAAGAAAAGCCCGAACTTGAACAAGGATTCCTGTAGCACAGCAAAAAGGAAAAGTGGGTGTCAAGGGTACTCTCTGGAATTTAATGAAATTTTTGTGACCCCCTCCCCCTCAAAGAAAAACATTTAACACCTTCTGTCTTACAGAACTGTTTATAAACTTTGTTGCATGCTAGAGTAGGACAGTATGCTGGACAGTAAAACAAGTGGTTAAAAGAAATGGCAAGGATATATACCACTGTGACACTTATTTCCAGAAATAAAGCTTCCCTTTTTACTTTTTTAGTGTAAACATGAGTTAAAAGCTATTGAAAATTAACAAAAGAATCCTACAAGCTGACATTTTGTAGAGCTTCAACCAAAGAGATTATAATCTTGTGAACAGTAACATCTCTCACTGCATTTGGGAATGTGACAGTTGTCATCTTTATTGAAACCTTCTTCTGCAATCTTTCTTGCATTCCAAGATGATTTTACACTGTTTTTGGAAAACATTACGGAACCTTTGAAAGTACCCCAATTGGGGTGAGGGAGACTCATGTCTCTCATTTAAATACTTACTGGAGATTCTTTCACTTGTTGGATGTGCCTCTCAATGATTACATGGCCAGCCTCAGTTTCTCTGGTCCTCTATATTTCAGCTAAGATACTGCCTTAATTAAGGTAAATATTCCCCAAGACAAACACTCATCCACACACTTAGTGAACCACTTGAGATACGTAGCACGTTACTCCTTGGATATAATTCCCAGCATAGCAGGGAGACAACATATGTATACGTGTACGCATATACAAATGGCTGTCACATTAAATATGAAGTTGATCTTAGTTACATTAGCACGTGATCTCCTAATCTGCAAAAAGATGATATTTGAACCATCAGGTTTTCTCATATATTTTCATCACTGTAACACAGAACATATCTTCCAGAATAATTTGTAGGCAATCCCTAGCATTCAAAGCTAATCTGCCTTGTGGTTGTCGCCAACGACAGTGTCACTGCAGGGTGAGGAAGAGTCTCCTGTGAATCAGGAGCCTGTTGTGCTGCCATTGTCCAAACACCAAATTTTACAGGGATCCTGGATCTGGACATTATGCATGGGCTGTTTAGTAAATTAAGAAACCAGGAAGCATTTTCCACCTTAGTACATACGGACAATTTATAATGGACTGACATGTCCAACATGAGGCTTATTTTTTCATTATCATATTTCCTTGACAAATATTTCCTTGAAATCTTGATATATTGTTTCCATGCAGGACAAAAAAAAAAAAATCACCAACCCCCAGAATGTTTAAAGGCTGTTTAAAGGGAAAAAGGTCTGTCCTAACAATTCAACTTTCATGAGAAACTCTAGAGCACTTGAAGCACATCCATATGGATAACAGCATGACTAGGAAGAACCCTGTCCTGGTTTGAGCTAAACAGAACCAAATCCGTTCAATAATTTTACTTTTTGGCTCAGCCTCTTTTAAGAGGCTTCACTTTCTGAAGTCAGCAGCACGGTTTTGCAGTGTCTGCTTCTACAAGTGGTCATGCCTAATGTTTACAGTTACTGCCAGGGACTGGGATGCAGAAAGGCTCTTGCTGATACTTATTCCTACAGTGACCAAGGCCGCTGCTGGCTCTTGTGTGACACGCTGGGGGTGTCGGGAAGTAGAAGCGGTCATAAGGAAGTAAAAGGTTACACCACCAGTGAGTAACAGGCAGGACAGGTGACCAACAAGAGTATTCCACTCCATTCCATATATGCCATATTCAGTATAAACCAGACGGATCACAGGGGTTAAGCTCTTTTCTTCAATGGCCGGCATCCAAGGAGGACTCAGACTGTTCTTCCGCCTTTTCATCCCAATTCTGACTTTCCAAATCCAGCTCCTGTATCCAGCTCTCTGCTGCCGCTGAGTCTGGAGCTTCCTCAGAGCCGCCTGCTCTGCAGCATCAGTGGGGATTGCTATCAGGGCATGGGAGTCAGGTTCAGTATCACGTTTGTATGTATATATATATGTACATAGCTCATTACTTTCACTATTTCCTTACTAGCACTACTACTGTTTATTAAAGGTGCTTGTTTTCTTTTCCAGTCCATAAGTCTCTCTGCCTCACTACCTTTCCACTCCTGCTTGGAAAGTGAGAGGGGTTAGAGAGCATCTGTCACTGTTCAGTTGCTGTCCCAGCCCTAACCCATGACAGATCAGCAGAATTCCTTTCTGAAATGTGAAAATTTCCAAAATAGAGATATAGAGAGAAAAAAGTCTCCTATCTTCCTGCAACTCCCCTTGAAAAGGCCAGGATTTTAAGTAGGCAATGAACTGCAATTAGAATCAGGAAACAGAAAAGCAGATTTTTAAAGCTGATCGGATAAACGAATTTGCCTCTCAGAGAGCCAGCTAAATTTGCAAGACTGCAAATAGAAAAGAGCTCTTTTAACTTGTAGTATGTGTGGCATCAGCATCTGGTGCTTGCAAAAGGAGACTCCTCTATGCTGTACTTAACAAGCTGATTTTCAGACGAAAGCCATCCAAATAATTTTTTAATTCAGTGCCCGTGAGACAGAACGTGCTACATTCACAGTCTGGGTGTCACTCAAGCTGCTCAGTTTGGCAAAAGCTCCAAATGTTTATTTTTTTGGTCTGCCTTGTCACAGGAAACACAGAAACACAAAGTGCCGTCCACCAACTGTAATATAGCTGAGAGTCATCCCACCATAGAGGAAAAAAATGATCTGCATTTTGAATTATTGTTTTCCAGATGTATTATCTTGCATTTGTCAGTGAGTCCTTGTTACTTCCTGCTTCTCTTTTTTTTGGTAGTGTTTGCAGTATTAATCTACATCATCTGTTAATTTCATTAACATCCTGTTTAATGATCTCCAATGAGGTAGTTTAAAATGATATTACATAAAACTGGACATAAACTCCCTGTTCCTGTAGCATCCCACCGACCACCTCCCACTCATCTCTGCACCCTATTATTTATCATGACCTGTTTCACCATCTTCTGCAAGAGCTCATGCTGTGTTCATATGACATGCCATTTTCAGGTGAAAATTCCTGAGTCACCAGGCCTTAGTTTCTTTGTCTGGGATTGCTTCTGGTTTTCCTTTGACTGCTCCACTGTGTCTTTAAGGATTTAATTTAATTTCTCTGAATCATTACAACAAGAACACAATTTTGCCTTAATTCTCTGATGCACTAGTAAGCTATGGGGACATGGCTCTAGGCAATTATGTTGTCAAAAATCACAGTGGTATTACTCCAACAAACTGGAAACTTTGTATTCTCCCCAAAATGTTACAATAAATGTATGGGTTTGCTATTAATGCAGCCACTTGCTCAAAATATATATCAATACATATTGAAATTATTTTATGAATAATCAAGGTCTTAGTAGTAAGTGCCATAAAAACTTAGAGTTGTTGCTGAAGACAGAGCTCGCACAAGCGATTTTGAAGATGCTGACCTCTCTATTTGGAATATTCTTGATGTTTGCCTCTGCTTAGTCAGGTAATTAATTTTAGATGAAGAACCAACTGCAAACTATACACCAGCTTCATCACCGAGTGGCCCCTTGCTGATGCCACCAGTCATAGCATTAAAAAAGAAAATGAAGTCTGTTTGAGAAGAGACATCTTTTAGTAGAAGTACATGCAGACTCCAAAGTTTCAGAGCCCTTTGCTTGCGAAACCATTGCAAACTTAGGTTTCACTGCACTAGAGGGATGCCATCAAGTGACAAGGGCAGTGAATAAGGATAATCCCCCACTGGTACCGAATGGCTGCACTACAACTTCTGCAGTTTGTGTGGGATGAAGAACCATGCACATACAACACGCCACACAAATAAATACTACTACAGAGAAAGTCTGCACAACTCCTAGCATGTACCCCTTCTCACCCATCTGCTGTCCTTCTGGGTCCTAAGTTGATGGTTTGATTCCGAGGGCCAATGGGGGAGATGGGTGTTGTGACAAGCTGTCAGCATCCCTAGCTCTTTGCCAGGAGATCGTCATTGATGGGGCAGAGAGTCTTTCTCCTCAACAGTCTAGAATCTGCATGGGATTATTTTTATACATTTTGCAAAACATACTAACCCCTTTTGCCCTTTTTTTTGCTGCTGTGTAGTTCCATGTTATGGTCAGATTTACTAAACATGGCCTGCTTTGTATTTGTTAGGTATTTCACTTTTTTTCATCTTTGCTATCCCTAAAGGTAGTTCTCTGAATGACCAATAATTACCACTGCTGAGTTCCTATTACACTCAGGGCAACTGGTATAGACCTATGTCCACACCTTCAAAGCCTCTGCTAACACCCCTTGCCTCTACTCCTCCTTGCTGCACTTAAATTCTAGGGTCCTCAACAGTTCACTCAATACAGAACAACCACATGGAATTACTACTTATCAGTTACAGAGTCATGAATGTCAATGTGAGTCTCCCCATCATTGTACAAAGCTAAGCAAAACTCTAGACAAATGAAGCAGCATCACCTGGTTGTCAGACATCAGCTAAAGAAGCTCACACAAAGCTGTGGGCAGCCCAAGACAGGCCCAAACCCAGGCCGGTTCTGAGGCTTTCCAGCTTAATACAAAACCTTGGCCTACTAGGAGCTACAGCAACTCTGCATTAAAGGGTGTCCTACGCTGCACAACAGATCCATGGAATCAAGCAAAGTAACACAGGACAGCGAGGGATCAGAAACAAGGGTTTCACAGTCAGGTGCACACTCTGCAGAAATGAAGGAGAAACAGCAAGAGACAATTTCCAGGCTAAGAACAACGGCGCCCCTGAGGATATGAGAAACAGAGGTACAGGGTGGTCAGTGGCATGTAAGGAATGGAAGTACAGACCATGCCTGAAGACACAGACTTCCAGAGACCTACCGCAAGCTCCAAGTTTCTCAGGATTTGAGCACTATGGAAACCTGCACACTAAGTGTCACCTAACACCTGTGAGCTAAGTGTCGTAGACTCTCCCTTTATTCTTAAATCATCTGGAATACAGTCCCAGTGATCTTGACAAGTATGAGTAATGGGTTAGAAAAATACCTAAAGATTATGATTTTCAGTAAAATATTTGAGGCCACTGGAAGGGCAGATGGTAAACATGAAAGCAGTGGAACAAGAAATACTGCTGCTTCTATCTTGCTTGAAGTTTCAGGAAGACAACTTGTGGGCAACACAATCACCACAAGCAAGGCAACCACACATCGCATTGCAGTATCAAAGATCTTGGTGGTGTGAGTGTAGTAATTCAATTCTGGCACAGATCAGGCCAGATGTACACTTACCGGTGTATTAGCCCTACAGTTAAAACACAGGTTATACAATATTATTGCACAGGACATTTTTTGTTACAGAAGAAAAATTTAAGGAAGTGAGAATTCAGGATCAAAACACCTAACTGAGGCTGGAAATATGTTCAGAATGTAGAGTACTGAAATCCTGAACATAACGAGGTCTTGAGGTCTCCCACATCTAACACCGTTAATACCAGAAGGATTCCTGCTGGACACAAAGGGAAAGCCATTAAAAAACCTCTGAAACCAAAGAACACAGAGGGAATCCAGCAATTTCTAGGAAAACCAACTGTTTTTCAAAAAAATTCTGAGTATATTAATGAGAAGCTTATGAACCCTTAAGAAAACTAACACTGTACGAAACATTTCTTTCCCACATGTACGGGAAACCTTACGGATTTGCCACTAATAACCAACTGCAATAGTGACTTAACTGAATGAACAAAGAATATATTTTATTTGCTACATTTGCTGACAAACTAGAAGCTGTAAAAAAAGTTGTAGGCACTTGGAAGCCAAGGGAAAATCTAAAGTAATCTGAACAAAACAGCAATACATTCTGAGAACATACAGTAAAATTCTGTACAAAGAACAACATCCAGTAACTAACGCATAACCACAGGACAGTGAACTGGCTGGGCAGCAGCTTTGCAGTGGAGGTTCTGGAGTCTGAGGAGTATTAGGACCTGCACACAAATCTGTAATGTCAAAATACAGAGAAAAAAATGACTGTAACGAGACATACAAACATTTTTTCCTGTTTACCTGGTAGTACCAAAAAAATAGCTTAATCTGAAACGCCAAATACATTGTGGGCAGCACGCTTCAAGAAATGCGGACAATTGGAATAAGTAAAAGAAAAGCAAAAAAAAAAAAATGTCAGAAAATATAAACTGTAAAGGAAATCTGAAAGAATAAGAGGAGACAGAAGAGGCTAATAAAATTCAAACATAATAAAAACCTGCTGCAAAGGGGAATGGAAAACTCACTTCCTTGGCTGCTGGGAACAGGATAGGAAATAGTGGGCTTAAATTTTTGCAAGAATGTTTTTCTTAGAGATTATGAAAAATTTTCTACTGCTACGAAGAATGAAGCATTGGAATAGGTTTCTTAGGGAGACTGTGCAGTGTCTACCACGTGAGCATTTAATGACCTGATCTAATAAACATGCCAGAACTGGTTCAGGTATAGCTGAAACCTGAGTCCAGGATGGACTACATAACTTCTTGAGGACTCATCTAGTCCAGTTTATCTACTGCAGGTATTCATCTGCTGCATCTACTATTTCATGACGCACCAAGTAAAAAGGCCAGAGCCTGCAGGAATATTTCTTTGAAAGAGTAAGAAAAATCCTGAGTACTACTCCTGACATACAACAGTCCTGCATGATAGCTTAAATAGGTTAAAAAAAACCCAAACCAAACAAAAATCTCCACCCTACCTTAATGGTTATGCTTTCTGAATCAGCCTTCTTTTGAGTAATTTCTCAGAGTACAAGAAGAACATGCTTGTCTGATCATCAGCCATTGAAAAAAAAAAAAAATCAGTCTATCGCCAAGCAACTCAAGCAACACATAGATTATGGAGATTCCAACAAGCTGATCTGAGTATAAGACACTGCTGCCAAGTGGGAGACTGTCAGCATGCTCCAATACCTTTGCACGTAGGATGGGAAGCTTTGACAATCAAAGCAAATTTAAACCAGGATGATGTGCTACATGTATATCTTCTGTTACAGAGCTATCCAGACTGCATGAAGCAATTAGATGCTGGAGTCCCACAGGATGAAATGCATATTGTATACAAAACTGTATTTAAATGGGATTAGCCAAAAATCCTGGCAGATTTAAAAACTGATGTAGTAAGATGTGTCTACACTTCAACACCAGGCAAGCATACGGGCATCTCTGCTAACCAACTATCCAACTCTTCATTTACGTGTATGCATGACCCAGTTCAACAAATGAGAAGAGTTCAGGGCTCAAAAACAGGGGACAAAACCCCACAAAATCCCACCCTACCCATGGTAAAAAGTCAGAATGAGCCTGCCGATTTTTAATGAGGGTAACTTTTGGGCCTTCAGTAGTTCCCACTGCCGAGAAGCAGGTTGGGAGGACATATGGGCATTTAACATGTCCAAAAACTTTGCAATACTATTGTAACTAACAAGCCACAATAAAATGCAAACTATTCAGTATTAAAGGAGCTACAAATGTCTCAAGCTGGACATGCCTAAGGGCATCAGAGGTCAAAGAAACTAGTGGATAAAGATTTAACCAAGGGGATGGCACTTCAGCTCAGCAATGCCAATCACTGCAAAACACTCCCACAGAGCATGACTGAACCACTAGGATAAAGATCCATGGTTTCTCTTCCCATAAAATACACTTTTCTACAGCCCAAGAGAGAAAAGTCAGGCGTGACAAAGAACATCAAACTAGGCATGTAATTATAAGCAAGAAGCCAATGACTGGAGGAGTCCTCTGGGCACAAATTCACAGTTCTTACTATCAGTTACAAAAACCACAGGCAAAAGGATCATCTTCAGTAAATTATAGGTCATAGGAAGTAGACTGGAGAGGAACTTAAACAATCATAAAGTATTTGCAATCTGCCCGAGGAAAAGTGCCAGGACTGAAGGACAGCCATAGTAACCTTCTCACCTGTGGGAGAGGTCTTAAAAAAGTAAGACAGGACAAAGGAATAAGGAAGGCAGGCTGAGACAAAGGACTAGGGAATCAAATTATGACGTGTGTACCAACGGCAGCAGCACAAACAAGGAACAGGAAACCGGGCTGACCAGCAGTTTTGCAATGTTCTGGTGGGAAAAGCCTTGATCCTACGTACGGGTATGTAGTACTTAACAGCTGGTCTTAACTATTCATTAGCACGAAGGAAAAAAAAGACTGTAAATTGCTATAAACAAACATCTAGAAGCTGCACAGCATGAGAGAAAAATCAAGGTTTGGAGAAATCACCATAGAAGCCATTTTGCATGCCAAAATGATAGTGACGATTGTAGGACCTCTGTTAAAAAGTCTTCTGCAGAAGCAAGCAAATTAGAAAAGCACACCTTGATTCAAAAATTTGGAAACAAAAGCCGTTCTGGGCTCTGGCCACATCAACACTAAATATGGACACATGGAGGACCAAGATTATGCCTTGGCAACTACTAAAACCTAAATACCTCATAAAGTTTAAGGGTAAATTAGGTTTAATAAAAAAATAATGCAAGTATAGCTTCTAATATTCCAGTCTTCATGTAAAGTCTATCTTTAACACCAAATATTTTACCAGGTGAATATTTTAATGTTAAGATACTTCCCTGGACAACTCAAAAGATTGAGTCAGAGTTTGTTGTCCCAAGTATGGTGAAGTAGACTGTTCATAACTTCTTCCTGACTGGATTAACTCTTAGCATTAAAATGTTCAAAATTAAAACCTGCTTTTAAAAATGCATTAAAATCTGCCTGGTTGGTGAAGATGCTGGAAAATCCAGTGTAAGGCCTATGGCAAAAAAACCAAGCCATGAGTTTAAGTATAAGCACAATTTAAGTTATTGTTATATTCTTTTAATACATATCTGCACAGGCACTATTTGAAATCCTAGGCTGCTAAAACAGTAATTTAAAACAATCATGGCATGTAACGATCAACGCTTTGAGAAATTCTAACAGAACTTATGCAGGGATCACTTACAGAACTCATTCTTCTAAGAATCAGAAAACTAGATCTAGGTGATATGAATAAATAACATAAAGGGAGAAGCTCCCCTCAAGCTCAGAGAACAGCTGCAGCATTTTTCCTCATCTGTCTTTCCTGCGGCTCTGTTCCCTAAGTCACACTGCCTCAGTGAACAACTAATAATAGAAATTGTAAACTTATTATTCAGCTTAAAACCAAGGATAAAATAATTTGAAAGTCTCATTCAAGATTTTATAGAAATTTATTTGAAAATATGTTATTTTCCAGTGCATTATTTGGATGAAAAAAAAAGACAAAAAAATAGCGTTAAATGAAACAATGTCATTTAAGGTTTATTTGCTGAGGGCGACATAAGGAGAGGCTTTAGCAGGTCTTGTAAACTACTGCTCTTTACCTGGTACTTTTTTTTCTCCTCCATTTACTGTCCATTCTACATACTGCAGCTGCAACTGAATTAAGCATTGATTTGCTATTCTACATAAGTATGCACTAAAATATTTTTACAAGGGACAAAGGCAAGTTGTCGATTATTTAGTGAGGTTCCACTCTTATCAAGAGACTACACTGAGTGAAAGCAGTAGAAACACTTTGTTGTGGGCATGTTATGCCAATGCTCACTACACCTTTTGAAGTCAGGCTTACTTTTCCCTAAAGTATGAAAACGATAACTGAAAAAGAAAGGCAGGATTGGAAAAGAAAATCATACAATGAAATAGTGATGCAGAACAACACTTAAAAAATACCTAAGCTCTGCTGACTATTAGGATCACACGTTTGAGGTTAGGACGGTGATGAAGTGCTTTGCTAAATATAGCCTTAAAAATCAATTCGTAATTAAGAAAGCTCAATTGTTTATGATGTCTAATACTCTCTACTCTTACCAGAAATGCAGAGTGCTTCCTACATTATATATTATTATAATCACAATACTTAGCATATTGTGTATTATTATAATCACAATATAACTGTCTAAATATATCCTAGGTTCCTTCCTCCTTCTCCAAAGGACATTGGTTTTTAATCTGTCCTTCAGTTTACGACATTCATAAGTGCAATTTTGTGTTAAACAATGAAAACTTTCAATATTTAAGAAATCACTTTACAAAGGATAGCATCAGTCTTCAAAGAGCGTGAGGCAGGATATATATAATTCAGGCATACAACAAAGCCAAGAGATAAAAAGACGTGGTAATAAATACACATCTCTGCTCTATCCTAACACTTATCAATACAAACTAACAGGGATAAGAAGCCTGAACAAAATTCCGCATCAGGTATGCAACAAACATGTTATTTTTATTAAACCAAAATATATTATTGTCTATTCAAATTTCATTTTTGAAAAATGAAAGCTGTATAAAATACTACTGTAAGATACTATTTACAGTTAAGGACAGACACTAGAAAACGTGTTCTCTAAAATTCACACAGAGGCATGAACTAAAGTGAAATTTGTATGAACACACAAATGAACTAAACTGGATAATTCCACATTAATATGAAAGCGTACACTTTGTTAAACTTGTAATAAATGCGATAATTTTTTAGATCTTAACTAGGAAAAAAACGAGTCTGAGAAACTCTTTATATACTTCAAATTATTTATATACTCAAAATCATTGAACACAGTCATGACGTAGCTCTTGTAAAGTCAGGAGTAATTATCACAAAATCACAGAACGTCAGGGGTTGGAAGGGACCTTGAGAGATCATCTAGTCCAGCCCCCCTGCCAGAGCAATTTGGCAGTACAATGAATTCACTAGAGATCTATTAGAAAGAAGCATTTCACTTAAATCACAAAGCTAAATAACTGACAGAGAGGAGTTCTTTGCACAATACAATTCCTTATTACAAAATTCAGATGTGGGATTACGATCTAGAATAATCCCTTTTTACACTGCAGCAAGTTTTATGACATAAATTTTGCTTTCAAATTTTGTTTCACCATCCAAAATAAAGAAATAAATGTCAGGTCTTGTTTCAAATGTTCTAAAGTTATTCTGTAAACTAAACTTTTCAAATTTTACGCTTTTTCCACTCTGGCTTGTCTGTTTCATCATCTTCTGGTTCCACTTCTGCAAAAACTGTTTTTGGCTGGGTTCTAGAAAAGATTAAAAAGATAATAATTATCAGAAATTATCTTTATCAGAAATTGTATTAGACATTCACTAGACACAAATGATATTCCTTCTACACTTAAAAGAGCATCCTAGACTTGCTCAACTTTCTTTTTCAGTATAAACCCACAAACTACTCTTCTAAGAGCTGAAGAAAGTCATAGGCCTCACACAAGGAACAAGCATAATAAACACACATCTTTTGCAAGTATTATTTCCTCATACGCTTGCAATCATTATATGCATATTACATGAATAAAATTAATACAGGAGAAAGGAACAAATCAGTTTAATACAACGCTAGAAAAACGGAGCCCCAGGTCTTCTACACGAAAACCTACTTTTTGATACACTGAGTATGAGAGCAGCCAGTAAGTGAAAACAGAACAGCTAAGCCAGGTTTCTGGCTTGGCCTATGCATGAAAAAACACAGCTTCTCCTCCAGAGACTTTATCCAGGACTACCATAACATAAAACACCTAATGATCCACATATGAGAACACAGTGTATCCTACAGGCAAGCATGATGGTATCTATTCTGTCACTGTTTACTTGTATTTTAAATAACACTTAAACTTTATAAAAATAATTATTGATTACTTTTTAAACGAACACAGTATCAAGTAGCATCTCAATAAACTGTTTGGACATTCAGTTCCCCTGCTTTACACCTTAATCACTGCACGGTCCCCTCTTCCAACCGAATTCTCATCGCAATCACTGCAGAGCTGAAATTACTAGATTTCTGATGCTTGCCGTGCCTGACTTCTCATTACCACACACATGACGAAGTACAAAATGCAGCCAAGTCAAGTCATCATCTCATTAATGTATTAACTAATGTTTTTACAGCAGTCTAAGGATGTGAAGCACTATTATTATAACAACTGCTATTTGGCAGACTCTACAAAATGCATAAAGCTTAACAAAACTGCATCTGCCTTACTTAACACAATTGGCATAATTCAACACCGCCACTGACTTTGAAGACTAATGGCAAGCCATCAGCTATCAAAGAGCAGGATTTTCCACTTGTTAAATATGTGGCACAAATCAGATTTAAAGTCACCAAAACTAGTCAAAGGCAACTTCCCTTATATACAGGATCTTTCTATCAGCTTGCTTTCTTCTCTATCCTCCAACCTTGCCATGGAGGTAAGGAGAACACTAAGATGTTCCAGAGATGGTCTTGCTGCTGTACTCTACTGGCACATGGTCCCTGGGTGCAGTCTGTACATCTCACTACACCCTAAGCAGACCCTGGTACCCAGATGAGGACTTCCCCTACTGAAGCTCAATAAGTAATTCTGCTCTCTATGGAAAGCAGAACTAAGGTCATAAAAAGTTTCCAGATTTAAAGATTTCGTTAGAAAATAGTTACATAACCTATATCAACCAATCACTGAAGGAAGAATTAAAATAAACAAAATTAGCATTCAATCTAAACTGGACACTAGGAATGAACCTATTGTTGGCCAAAACACGGGATTTTGCTACCTGCTGAAGAGGTGGAATGTATGGAAACTTTTTTTTTTAAAAAAAACATATTGATGGACGTTTATTCAGTCTATTTTAACTGTGCACCTTCCTTTTACAAAAACAGATGAAAGGTATCTAAATTGCATATAGGATCAGATCAGGTCAGTACCGAGATGCTTGTTAGTCAAGCACAACTAAGCATAGAATCATAGAATCATAGAATGTTAGGGATTGGAAGGGACCTCGAAAGATCATCAAGTCCAATCCCCCTGCCAGAGCAGGAATGCCTAGACTATGCCACACAGGAACGTGTCCAGGCAGGTCTTGAATGTCTCCAGAGAAGGAGACTCCACAGCCTCTCTGGGCAGCCTGTTCCAGGGCTCCGTCACCCTCACTGAGAAGAAGTTTCTTCTCGAGTTTAAGCGGAACCTCTTATGTTCCAGTTTCAGCCCATTACCCCTTGTCCTATCAGTGGTTGTCACCGAGAAGAGCCTGGCTCCATCCTCCTGACACTCACCCTTGATATATTTGTAAACATTAATGAAGCATGTGTAAACTTATCATTTTTTGACCACAAAACCTGCAACTGTCATAATTTGGGTCAGAAAACTCCAACCAAAAACTTAATCTGTGAAATCAGCAACAGAACCTACTTGTTTCCAGGACAGGAGTGGCACAGAGCAAAGTTACAGACTTAAAATAATATAAGTGCGCAGCTGAGTCTGGTAAAGCTAGGGATAGGGCAGAGGAAGGAAAAAAAAAACTCACAAAACTAGCATAATCCATCAGCAACCAACTAATGCAAAAACATGCAGAAGAAATCAAGTCTCCTTGCTATCTAATTTTTTTAAATTACCATGAAATTGCTATTGCCTCAGCTCGGCTGAAATGTAAACTGTTCCACCTCCACAAGCTACACAGCAGTAACTGGAGCACCTAGGGCAATTCATATGCCTGACCACTTTAAAGGCATACACATAGGAAGTTAGAATATTTTCAGTAGTGATCATTTAATTTAAACACAAATCGTTCTGCTTAGTAAGTGTACTAGAGATTGATAGGGGAGTTGGAGTTTTCTGCATTATTAATATTTATACAATTATCAAAACAGGTTTACTAGTTCAAAATATTTCTATTTCTTAAGGCTATATAATACAAGTAGAAAGCTGTGTTCTTCTTCCCCATCAACTTTCTCAATTTTATTTATCCTTGGCTTTGGGCCTTTTTTTTTTCCTTCAGTTAGGGATCTGCTTGGCAGATCCCATGGCGGGCAAAGGGGCCCCAAAGAACTGGTTTACCTTTGAGGACAACCTCCTCAAAACACATTCCACCTTGTGTGCAGAAAGTGAAGTCTGTCAGAAGCCTAGTATGGATGCACAGGTATCTCTTGACTGAGATTAAATACCAAACCCCAAAAAGGAAGAACACAGAGGAAGCAGGGACAGCTTAAGCCAAGAGCACAGAGGTCGTATGTGAACATGCAGACACAGGCCGTATGCAGCTCATTGGACATGCACAAGTCCATGAGATCAGGTAGGATGGATGCAAAGGTACTGAGAGAGTTGGCCAATGTCACTTCAAGGGCACCCTATTATCTTTGAGAGGTCATGATGACTGGAAGAGGTTCTCTATGACTAGCATTATCATCTTTATGAAGGGCAAAAAGAAGGATTTGAGGAACTACAGGGTATTCCATCTAACCTCAGTCCCTGCGACAGCTCTGCAACAAATCCCCATGTAAGGCATTTCCAGGCCCATGAAGGACAAGAAGATGACAGGGAAGAGCCAGCAAGGATTTAGCAAAGGCATACTATGCCCACCAGCCAGACTGCTGGAACAAGCTGCCCAGAGAGGTGCTGTGGAATCTCCACCCTTGACGATACTAAAACTTGTCTGGACAAGTTCCTGAACAACCTGAATCTAATTGGACCTAAGCAACCTGATCTAAGCAAATATGGTTTAAGCATGAGGTTGGGCTAGACAACCTCCAGACGTCTCTCCATTATTCTATGATCCTGTATTTCCACAGGACTGTCAGATGAAACCCGTATCTCATACACTGACAAATGCATTCCTATTGTGCATTACACTAACAGGCTGCAAACAAAAACAGGAAAAGAAGGTAACATGATTTATTCATAATGTGTGCTTCTCTTTATTTCAGTGTTTCTCAACATATTCAGATATGCATAACCCTAAAAATTTCCAGGGGCCATGCAGACTGCTTTGGACTCATCATAATCCCTCTGGTTATGGGTTGTTTTTCTCAATTACCTTTCAAGGATCCAAGAAAAGTAGATCATTGACATCTGAGGTTCATAGACTAGCAGATAAAAAACTACTGCTACAGCTGAACCAGCTGGAAATGACAACTGCGTATCACAACAGGTGACTCATGTTGCAGTAACTATTGAAATCTGTGTTTATATTGTATTGAAACAAAGGAAAAACAAGACTTTCAAGCACTTGGAAACCACAATAAAGGCTACTTCCAGACAGAAAAGCGAAGGTTTTCGGCATCAGGTCCCTTTGTATTCCTTATTCCACCAACTAGATTGACTCTTCTCTGAATTTCAGGGGCTCCTGTCTCAAAATTACCAATTTCCAGAAAACGATTCAGCTTAAGTATACCAACATGTGTCAACTAAAACACTCTTGAAAAGACATTCTGTTCAGTCCTGCTTCTTCAGCTAAAGACACTTGAGCAATTGAACGACTAACACTTCACACACTGCTACTGTCACTGAGAAAAAGTTTCCTGGATGCAGCACAGCTACAGGCCATTGCTTCATGTCCTTCCCTTTTGCCTGTGACAAGCAGCAGTGACAAAGACAGCAAAACAGGGGCAACATTGCTGAACAGAAAGATTTTCTAAGAACTCTGGACTGTCATAGAGGGGAGGGAAATTTCACCCTCACCTTCCCTATAGTACAGAAGACAGCTTAATCTGGGCCTGATTAGGCCCTCAGCTACAACGCTTAGTAATTCCTGCTGGTCCTTCAGATGGACATCTGAAGTCATTATAGTATCTCTGTACAGCTGTGCTAAAACAAACAACTCACAAAGAATGTAATTTTCAAACATTTACAACTGATGCCTCAAGTTCCTTTCCTGTAGTTCTTTACTTGAAATCTTCAATCTGTCCTTCCTTTCCTTTCACTCTACTGGGATGGCTCTTGCCAAGGTCTCTAACAAGCTTTTTCCTGAAAAACCTCAAGATCTTTTCTTTATCCTCATCTACTATGACTTTTCCGTTTCGTTGATCACATCTGTTTTGACACCTTATTCACACTGGGCTTCTGTAACATGTCATCTCTTGATTCTGCGTGTACTTATCATACCCAGTACCCTTTTCAGCAGCATCCTTTTGCCTCTTAACGTACTTTCCCCTCCTTTTCTGGTTCAAATTGTAGGAGAAACAGAAAGGTCAGCTAATGATAACAAGTCTGAAAAAATTTTCAAGTGATAATGCAAATGACTATTTGGCTTCAAGAACAAAGTAGGCGTCTTTAACTCCAACAAAAAGGAGATATTTTTACAATGTACAAACTAATGGCAAAAGTTATGTTGCAGGTTATTTCTTATAAGAATTACTGAAGTGAAAATACAATTTAAAAAGGATGAGATCAGTTATCTGATCTAGAATGACCTAATCTGTATGAATCAGGATCAGGCGAACACTAACCCAGTCATTACAGAGCTATGAAAACTCTGATCAACCAGAAAAAGAGCATTTCTTAGTTTTGCGAGTCTAAAATTATTTAATAACCATCACTGAAGAAAATTAAGTAACTAGAGTTTCCTTAGACATTTTAAGGACAATGAAAAGCTAGCTGAATAACCATATGTTAGACAACAGGAAAACAAAAGCCTTGTCAAACACGAGATACATCAAGTGGATAGTTTTATACCATATTTAAACAAAAATTTACTACAAATGTGGAAAAACTGACAGCTGAGAAATTAAGTGGTAAAAAAGAATAAACACTTTTTTTTAAAAAATGAAACATACTGGATATGTTTTTTAGGTCTCAAGGCAGCGTGTAATTACAAGTACATATCAGAATATCACCTTCCATAACTCCATCTTACGCTATAGCTAAAGCACACAGTTTCCCTAGGTTTGTATACTGATCATTATTACAAAGTCCCGATCTCAACAGGGCCACCTGGGACATTCTTACAACCCAGTATTGTGTGGTATTTCATATCAATTACTTGTAATTTGCATATTTTATTAAATATGTATCTCTAAGAACATTTGCAAAAGGCTTTATACACAGGCTAAACATACATGCCCTGTAAAATCAGATAAATTATATAATTAACACAGGTTTCTCCATTATCTGTGTGTGCAGGCAAGCAGCTAACGAAACCTGAGTGCCATTGGTTTGCAACTGTTAATGCAGACCTCCATTTCTGAAAATTAAGAACATAACTATAAAGTAAGTTTTTGCATTTCAGTGTTGATGATGATGGCGATGACAATAACAAGGACGACAACAACAACAACATTCTTTGCAGAGAGTACATCTTAAAGTCAAGCTCCTAAAGCAAGGATAACGGCAGTTTCACTGGCATGAGATCAGCTGACAAAGCTATGAAGGCAGTATGCTGTGGGCTGCAGTCCAATTCCCGCACACACACATCACCGTCTGGTGTGTAAGTTAATAGCAGTCTGGACTTGCATCCTCTCCACTTCTCAGCCAGCTCTCTTCTTCCCCTGAAGCTACATCTTTAACAAGAAGTTGTAATGAAATCTGCCCACCTGACACAGTAAGCCTTCAGTAATACAGCTACGTATTAAAACTTTCATGTCTACTACACTACCGGTGTCATGGATGTAACTTAATATACAACCAATGAAGCTACTGAGTCAAAAAATATACCAAGGACTCTTAACTGATGGAATGTGTTGTTTTATTTATTTTTGAGAATGCATAGCTGCATATCTCAAACAAAACCAAGTGCCTACACATTCCAAGTAAATTTCTCCTCTAGAAAACATGAATTCTCAAACAACTAAAAATCAATACTTGGCATACTCATTGTAACTGTTACAGATGCAGGCTTTCAAATATTTCTTCTTTGGTACCAAGGGTGATACTGTATAATGCATTAATTTGCTGTATAACACCAAGAGCCATTCTTATTACTTACCAGTTTGCATCCTTACTGATTATTGATTACCTAGTCAAAGCCAGGCTCAGTCACTGACATTCTCAAGCTGCTTTGGAACTGCTATTCAGTCATCTTTGTGAACATATGGCTCAAGTCAGAAAACAAGTGTCATCACTAGAAACAGCTATGATTCTTACTATATTCTGAGTTATCCTAAGAAGCTAGTGATTGTTTCACTACAGAGCTAAACACCAATAAAGAAAGTACAGTCAGTAAAGCATTAATGATTGTGAAAGTTTTAGTAACTTCTAGAGTGGCAGTTTCTGTTCATTAGTAAGAAATGCATTTATTTCATACTTACTTTAGTATTACTGTGAATGTGTTTAATGGTTTGATTTGAATTTATTTTTAGGAAAAAAAAAACAACTTTGGTAGAAAGCATTCTGGAAGCATATCACCAAATTTTCATTGTAACACATATACACAAATATCACTCACACATACATTTTAAACTGAGGAAGTTACCATCTGTGGGATTATTGAGATTTTACCACCATATTCTTGATAAGTGTCTTTAATTTATGTAAAAACAATCGAATACTTATTTCCATACATTGAATTTTAATAGGAAATTTTATCGGTGCCATTTTTAATATCACTATACCTTTACAACCAATTTAGAGAATTGCACAGAATCACAGAATGTCAAGGGTTGGAAGGGACCTCAAAAGATCATCTAGTCCAACCCCCCTGCCAGAGCAGGATCACCAACAGTAGGTCACACAGGAACGTGTCCAGGTGGGGTTTTAAAATCTCCAGAGAAGGAGACTCCACAACCTCCCTGGGCAGCCTGTGCCAGTGCTCTGTCACCCTCACTGTGAAAAAGTTTTTCGTAATGTTTCTGTGGAATCTCCTATGCTCCAGCTTGCACCCATTGCCCCTTGTCCTGTCATTGGACATCACTGAGAAGAGCCTGGCTCTGTCTTCCTGACACACAGCCTTTACATATCTATAAGCATTAATGAGGTCACCCCTCAGTCTCCTCTTCTCCAGGCTAAAGAGACTCAGCCCCTTCAGCCTTTCCTCATAAGGGAGATGTTCCACTCCCTTCATCTTTGGGGCTCTGCGCTGGACTCGGTTCCCTGTCCTTCTTGTACTGAGAGTACCAAGCAGGTACTGAGGTCCTTATGTAGGAAGAATTTAGATAAAAACTACGAGACTCGGGAAATCATGTAAAATATGCTGTCATAATACCAAGTAAGTATTTTGAAGGTTTAATCTAAGAATCAGTAAGAACTAGAGGACATACTGGAAAACTTATCATGCCAGTCTGTCAAAGGGATAGTACCTTAATAAAAGGTATATTGCAATTTCATACATTGATTTGGAGAAGATTCTAAATTCTACTCAACTTAAGGGAGTTTAAAATAATTTTCTAGTCCTGACAGGTACATTTTAAAAGTGGAAACGCCCAGTTTCAACCATTTGACTTCCCAGAAACTCTTACCTTCATAAAAGATTATTGCATATTTTGGTTTACATATTCATGGCAGCAATCCAGAAAAGGCAAGTATACACTTAAAAAATGTGTGTCTTCTGTTTTTACCAAATTCCCAAGGACCTCTAGAAATATTACTTGTATTTTTAATTATTTCCTTACTTAGCATATGCTGGAGCAACCCAGTATGGATTCTCCTCCGCTTCTTTTGCGTGACGTAAAATAGCTTCTCGAGGGTTGCTATCATCTGTCTTATCCAGTGCAATATTCTTGACTATATATGATGACAAGGTACCTCCATGAGTTCCTACACGTCCCCCACGACCTGTAGTAAAAGGAAGAAAACAGGAAAAAAAAAAAGAGTATTTTAGAAAAAATATTTAAGAAACAGAGAAATATTGTATTGTTTCTGTAACAGTGATCTGATGCAAAAGTTATTTAACACCATAGTAAGAGTGTAATTTAGAGCTGCCTTCCCATAAGTCTTTTACTGATTATCTAATTTGAAGTAAGTCACTGTGATTATTAATTTATTCCAGGCAAGTACTCCAAAGAAAAATCAACATCTTACAGTGTTAGACACAGCCCATATACATATAGCAGAGTGGCCACCCAAAAGTTTGCATGAAAATCCAGATGAGTGTAGAACCCAGGCACGACAGTCCCTTTGGCAGACAACATTCTGAAATTATTATACCTGGTCCTGCTACAGGAGGTTCAGGTTTGTGAGACTTCATGGGGTCCAGCCTATCCTTCTCCAGCTGCTTTCGAGTGCTTCGTTGTCGTGGTTCACGGAACATAGGAAGCGCATGGGCTGAAGGGTCACAGTTTGGAGAAAAGAGAAATGTTAGAAATTTAATTTTCTTTTAAAGGTTTTAATTACAAAGAGAAAGATGAGGATTATTTCTTGCAATGGAAAAGGTGGATGAAGCAGCCTCCCAGTTTTCTACATCCAAGCAATGGTTTAGTGAGATATATTTCAGAGAGCTGCTTTCTACTGAATTTCTCAAAGATGAAAGCAGCCAGATTTTCAGGGTTGCTCTGGGCAGGAGCCTTTCATCTAAAATACTGTTTGCACAGTTTAGGCATATCTAATCTACTCCTCTGTCATTCTGTTCTCAACATCCATCTTGTGACCAATCAGTTGCTCTTTTCTGAACTTTCCATGCTTCTACAGCTTTCTAGTACTCTAAGAGCATGACAAAATCCTAGATGCGTTATTGGATCTGAAACAGAGAGAGGCAGAATCCCCTCAATGATCCAAAACGTAATGTTTCTGCGTATTAAGTCACAGTGATGTTCTTTGTTAAACTACGAGATTAATCAAGGTTGGGAAGATACCTGTAACTGAGACATCCTGGCTAAATCATTACAATTTAAAACTTCCGTTCTCTCATAAAGCTGCTACAACACCTTGAATCACAGTAACGGTTTTGGTCTGCTCAGACAAGAGACACATTTGTCAGCAACACAGAACCACCATGGTAAGGGACACGGTTATCTTGAGGTGAGGATTAGCTTTCACATTGCTGATTGTTGCCGTTTCCCAAAATGTGGGAAACACTGTTGGGGCTGAAAGACCCAACAAAGACAAAACCCAGCCAAACAAATCTTAAATGTAGTGGCACTGGCTCTGTGCTGAATAGAAAACAGAAAGCACCTATTTGTTTTTTCATCTTATTTCTGGAAGCCTCCTCAATTTGTTAGGCTGAATGAAGTCACAGCCAGGTGGCACATCAGTAGGCCTTTGAAAATAAATGTTTACATTTTATTTTTGCAGATTTCATGAAGTATGAGATGCCTGGACAATTTTCTGGCAAGCACTAAGCTTGACCGGTTTGCACAGAGCATCTGAGGTGACTGATGCAGAGCTCCAAGCTTTTTGCCATTTGTGGAGTCAAGGTTGCCTAAGGGAAACCCAAACTACATATTCCTGTGTTTTAAAGTAACACCTAATCCCTCAAGATAACATTCTTGCATTTTAAATAGCCATTACAGGCAATCCTGAGATTAAAGAGCAGAAACAAGTGCGAGTATAAAAACAATAAAAGGGAGAAGAAAAAAAAAGAGAAGAAGGAAAAAGGGGTCAGTTCACTTCACAAAAGGACTTCTGAGATCTTAAATTTTTTCCAGTTCTATCTGTAAGTTTAGAAGAAAAAATCTAACCTCTGAAAAATATGCTACAAACAAAAATTTGCACAGCCAATTCTTAGAAAATTTTTCTGCATTGCTTTATATAGAAGTATTCCTATTTAGTTTCAAAACGATGTGGAAAAAACAGTTAAAAAGCTACAAATCAGTGATAAAATTCTGAAAATTTGTGTAATTGGAACCTAAATCTTGGAATGGCTTTTATAAATGCCACTGAATATATCAGTTTCATTGGATTTTAACCAGAAAGTTCTTTTAAAAATCACAAAAGTTCTTTACAGCAGAAACACTAATGACAGTGCACACGAAGCATTTAGGTAATGGATCTTGACTGATATACTCAAACTTGTAGCAAGCATGTATTCAGAAGAGCACCCAAAGGAGATAAATATCTCTGATCTTTGCAAGCACTACTTTACCCGCTGCTACCCAAAAACTGGAGCTGGACAGCAGCAGCAGTGAGGTAAGCAGGAGACAGCTGTGGCTGGAAAGCACCTGAGATGGAAACCCAGAACCAAAGTGCCTTGATATGGGCCTGGTTACCAAGCCTGCCAACATTTTCTCATTCTAAACTTTTATTATGCTGCCAAACAACTATTTTGTTCTACAGACATGGTTTCAGCTATCTGTAAGACCAAGAGTACTGGAAAACGGAGCAAAATCCAAACACCATGGAACTGGAAGAGGAAGAAGAGAAGCCAGACAGCACAGCCATGTGACTGTTCTCATCTCACACGAGGCAATGCTAACCGGGATGGCAAAATTCTCTAAGCCAGTCCCCCATTCCCTTGTAAAATCTCTCCTTGGGAAACAGCAGATCAGTAAACATTTTATAGTAACTGTGATAACTATTTCTTATGCATCAGTCAGCCTTAATACGAATATATAGTCTTATACAACTATAATCTAGAGGTTAGAACTATATTTAAGCTATTTAAAATCCCATATAACTCTGGGTAAACTCTAAATATTGAAAAATCACTTGAAATTTGTTCAAGACCTATCTCTAATGCCTCTAGTTTGTCACTGATACCATTAACATTCCCAAGTGGCAAAACACTTCCTAAGCTTGCCTACACTCACCAACTTAGTTATGCAAAAAAAAGACTCAAAAGTTTTAGAGGTATTTTTTGCAAATTTTTTTTTTTTAAGGCAGTTGTCCTTTCAGGCACATCAGGATCTAGAAACCAACTATTATTAAAAACTTAACATAGCAAACATAATGCATATTTTTCTGGTTGTGCAAGGCTACAAAAACCCCCGAAATTTATGAAGCACTAACATCTCACACCAATGACTAATATTTAGTGAAAAACGGCACCTTTTTAGGGGGGAAAATGTAAAGCTAAAGCATCTGCAAATAATTTGAAACCTCAGAGAGAGTTAAGGATGCTGTTATAAAGATATGTTTAAATTCCTTACGTGTTATAATATAATCCTGCGTAAGAGTCTCTGCTTGTCTCTCTTTTCGTTTTGTTTTGACCACGCATAATTTTGCTCCCCTAGGAGGAAACACACAGCAGTTCAGTGGTCTGTTTATATCAAACAGAAACCATTTTTTATCCAAGATATAGACTCAACAAAATTATATATTCATGAATGTATCTTTGCCTGTCCATGCACACGTGAAGGAGGGTAGAGAGATCAGTGTTTCTGTTATGGAGCAGTTTATACAACATGCAGAAATAAGGGTGTAAGATTCATTTCACACTTCATTTGTCCACAGTACTTGTGGCGTGCACATTGAAAGCGCTGCTCTCCAAACACGGGCAAAGACTTGCTCCTACTATTCCTTCTTAAGCAGCAGAGGTGGCAGTTACCTACTCAGAGGTGTCTGTAGCAGTGCAGCAGGAAAGAGCGTAGAGTTTTTCTGCTCATGGTAAGCACCAGGAAACAAATGGCAAAAAGGAGAGCTAGGGTTCTTGTGGTCTGTGCCTAGGAGACGCAGGCTGACCTCTGGAAAGAGGTCCAAATAATTAGGAATCAACTCCCTTGTTCTCCAAATTGACAAATAACAGAAAAATAAAACCTATCGATGATAATCGATAAGCAGAGTATTCTGGTTTACCAAAACCGGATCTTCTCAGCCAGGTATCCAGGTCACAGCAAGTATCCAGAAACTGTGAACTGTAACACAGTATGTTTTCAAATGCCAGTGAAACAACGATGAAAACGTATAAGGGAAAGAATCTCTTAATTCCGTCTTATATCACTCAATATGGATGTTTTCCCCCTGCTGACAGGAAGGAAGCATGGCCCAGTTCTCCAGCCAATCCAGATGGTAAATGCAAATTAATTGCAAAAGAAGGATTTGTGGGATAGTTAAGTCCTCTTCTTTTCTTTCCAAGCTGACAAGACACCTTCTTATGAATCACTACCACCTTTCCATTAGATAGACCGGCAAAATCCACACGTGACAGGTGGGGGTGAAAGAGAAGATTAGCAGAAAGATGGAAATGTGCTTCCTCGGTTTGCCCCCTCTTAAATAAAGTTTTCCAGTATTACTTCACAGACAGTGAAGCTCAAGCTCATGCTTCTAAGCAAGATGTTTACTTCAAACAAAAAAGTAACTGAAAAATAGGACCATATACAATAAATATCCTTTCAGTAACCACAAAAGCAACATCCAAGAGATCAGATGAAAGGTCAGTTATTCTTACTTCAGATTTCATGCAATTACAAAATAAAAGTGTTTGTAAATTTAGATAGAGCAGCCAGCATACTATCCATGAAAAGCCTAGAGGAAAAATGTGGCATTTTAAAGAAACAGACTGTCTCAGTTTTTCTTCTTTCTAATGTTACTAAATAAGTAAAACCACACACACAAAAAAAGTTACTAATCCAGTTTTTCTCATCTCTTAGTATAATTATAGAACCACAGAATCAGGCTAAATTTGAGGAAAAAAAAGTAATGTTCTTATTCATTAATCATGATTACGTACCTCTGGCTTTTGACAGGATCGTAATACACTTTGGCCAAACCATTTCCTGTACCAACCATGATCTGGTTCAGCTTGGGATGCCAAAGGCAACGCACAACACTCTGAAATAAAGCAATATATTGATAGTGAGTTGGTCATTCATCTGTATCTTAGAATTAATATTCATATTGTCAAATAGTGGATGAGTACAACTCATGCTTTAGCAGGAACAAGCTTAAACACATCAATGAAGATGTGAATGAATAAAAGCTCCTCTCCAGAGCACAAAACTATGTAAAAGGAGTGACAACACATGGATGTAGGCAGAGAAGGAAGTACCAATTGATGGCATTGTGATAACAAGTGGTTTCCACAGGCTCCACTGTCTTCATGGGCATTATGGAAATGAAAAATTAAAGGGGAATTTGAAGGAGAACAATAAAGTGCTTCAGATATAGCAATGCATGCCTTCATAATTTTTGCATTCTTATTTTTACTTCTCCATTCTTCCACCACACTCTTTATCTGTTTTCCTGTTCTTCTCACACAGTGCTGACCTTTCACTTGCTGACGGCAGAAATGGAAGAGTAGCTGATTTTCACTCTTCATTCTTTCATCCCCACAACATCCAGAAGAAACTGGCATTTGAAGCCAATGTCTCACAGTTCTGTCACCCTTGTGGTCAGTAGAGAAGCTCATTTTCAGACATTAAGACTATTGTTCTTTTATACACACAGCACGGTTCTCCATGTGACTTTGAATCTCCATGTGATACCGTGTTCAGTCTGATTCAGCATGAGAAGACTCAAGAGAACCAAAGAAGTGGGCAGGATCTGCCACAAAGGACAACGTATCTTAACACAAACGCAAAACCTGTACGTGCATCTGACTAACCAGGGGAACAAATTATCTATTTTTGAGAGACAGTACTTCTTTAAAGGGTTACTATCCAAGGCTGAAGACAGGTCTTAACAGTGTCTGTTACCTATGTAATAAATGTGTCCAGAGCTATCAGGATGCACCACCTTTTCAGTATTTCATTGAAAAATGCTCATCTTTCTAGCTCTCTTTTTCACCCATGCTTACTACTCCTCCTTTATCAAAACCCAAGAATAGACTCAAAGTGAATTAATAATTGAATATTCACACACTCTCCTACATCTATTATTAAAGTATCTATACATACACTTTTTAAACAGTAGATAATACAGTATAGGAAATTCACAAAATAGGAAACACTAATGTCTTAACAACAGAAATACAGCAAAGCTGAAATATAATTAGGTGAGTAATACAGCCCTGTAACTTGTGAGATGAGAACCACCTAACCTGGAAGAGAACGGTCTTTTCACAGGCAACTCTGAAGTATAAAGTAGAATTCTGATAATGCTTTATGTCCATGATCCCTGCCACAAGTTGTTCAATTTAAGTAAGAGATTCTTACACGCTGTTATGTAATGCTCAAAATGTTACAGTAACTCTAAAACACAGAAAGCAAATAACAAATATTTGAAGGTCAAAGGTGGGTGGCCTTTTCTTTTATTAATATTTATTGCATGTGTTTAGCCAGCCTTTTTAAACTTCATATTTAATGTGGCTCTCTACTTTCTAGTGTCAAGTAAATGTATTTTATAACATGGTACTGGATACCAGCCAACAAAAACACAGCCTGAGACAGTGTGGCTCAGCACTGATGGGGATTGCTAAATTTCTAACTTGTCAAACATGCACAGCACACTTAAAACCACCATGGCACGTGCTCCAGAGCAGGCAAAAGAAACTGCCATTAAATGCAGCCCTATAAATCTTCTGAATTTGTAAAACGTCCCCAGAATGTAATTTGTTAAAAACTAAACAAATACATGCTCTGAACGTGCCAGTAGTTTTATTAATCCACTGGCATATAAAACTACTTTATAAGAAATAATAAAAACTACTTATGCAGATTTTCAGATTACTGTAGAAATGGGCAATATCTAAAGGACCAAAATACCAAATTCCTGAAGTAAATCCTTATAGTTTTTCCCAATCATATAATCCTAAAGAAAATTTTAAACTACTATACAACAAAGGGATCATTGTAGACTAGGTCTGTAACCCTGGGAGTGAGGTGGAAAGGGGAATCTTTATCATACGAAAATAATGAGTTCTTAAAGAGCATGTAGCTTTTGATGCCTCTAACTTTCCTACTGTTTATGCTTAGAATAAGTCAGGTAGACACCTTTATTCCTGGAAATGCTAAACATCGAATTTCTGCTCAAAGAAAGTCCTACTTTCCAGCTCTTCAGGCAAATAAGTATGTTAAAAGCAAGAAAAGAAGTGTTTTCATGGCTTTGCTTACCTATGCAGAGAAATAGACACTCATCTACTGATACTTAATTTTACACAATTACAGAACAGTTGCAGCTGGAAGAGAGCTCCTGAGATCATTCACTTAAACCCCTCTGCTCTGAGTATGGTCAGCTACTACAGGTAGCTCAGGACACTGTCCAGTTTGGTTCTGAATATTTCCAAGGACAGAGACTCTACAACCTCTCTGGGTAACCTGCTTCAATGTATGACCACTCCCACCACAAAAAAAAAAACCACCACAACAAAACAAACAAACAAATCCCCAAACCCATTACTAAAATCAAATCCCAAACCATTTTCTTACTTTTAAGTGGAATTTCCTGTAATTAGTTTTGTGCCTACTGCCTCTTGTCCTGTTGCTGTGCACCACCGAGCTTTGATTTTTCTGCTTCACCTTCCTTTCCCCCTTCAATTATTTATACATAAGGTCACCCATGAGCTTCCTCTTCTCCAGGCTGAGCAACCCTAGCTCTCTCAGCCTGTCCTTCTTTCTGTGTCTGCCAGACACTCCAAGTCTTTAATCACACCTTTACAGTCCTCCACTGCACTTGCTTTTAATACGCTCTCTCTTGCAGCGGGAGCTGAGAACTGGACCCAGCACTACAGATGCGTCTCACCAGAGCTGTGCGTAGGGCAGTAACGGACTCCCTTGACCTGTTCACAATGTTCTTCTGCCTGATGCAAATGCCCATTGTCACAGAGGGTCCAGGACGGCCACAAAAATAATCAAAGGGCTGGAGCACGTCTCCTGCAAAGACAGGCTGAGAGAGTTGGGGTTGTTCAGCCTGGAGTGGAGAAGGCTCCAGGGAGACCTTGTAGTAGCCTGACAGTGCCCGATGGGGCTACAGGAAAGCTGGGGAGAGCTACAAGGGCCTGTAGCAACAGGATGAGGGACAATGGTTTTAAGCCAGAGCAGGGTAGATTTAGGTTAGACATTAGGAAGAAATTCTTTACAACAAGAATGGTGAAATACTGGACCAGGTTGCCCAGAGAGGTGGTGGAGGAGGCTCCATCCCTGGATGCATTCAAGGTCAGGCTGGACAGGGCTGTGAGCAACCTGATCTAGTTGAAGATGTCCCTGCTCACTGCACGGGAATTGGACTATATGACCTTTAAAGATCCCTTCCAACCCAATGCATTCCATGATTCTATGATTCTTGTTGCTACTGTTTCTCTGAGATGGAAAGGAGGTTTGCCATTCCACAATCACTTTTTAAGAATAACTTGATTCAGTTAAAGGTTGTACCCTGCAATGGTACCCAACACAAATGAGATTGTATTTTAGATATAATTGTCCCCGAGGCAGGAGCTTAGGCTGGAAGCAATAACCACAGCAAGCTCTCACTCCACTTATCAACGTGGTTTCATGCTTGGTAAGAGACGTAAAAGAGCAGGGAATTAAACTGCCTACCATTGCTTTATTGAAGCTTAGCACAAGTGACTGGACTAACCATAACATCCTGTGGATGACAGGTTCAAGATTCAGTAAATATGAACACCAGAACAACCACCAAAACTTCAGTTAACTAATTCTAGATTCAAACACTGAACACAGAAAGACTTAAGCTGTTTCTTTTAACATTTTAAAGCTGAAACAAGACAAATCGAGGTAAATTCTGAAATAAAAAATCTCGGTCATATAGCAATTTTGCAAATGGAAAATAATGCCTTGTTATAACAACGATGAAATACAGACTGTATCACCACATAAACATTTTCAACATTTAAGAAAAGGATTTCTGTAGTGGATAGATATTTTGGACAGTATATCTTTGCAGCATGGAATCCTGGAACCTTGTCATAAAAATCCTGAAAACAATTTTATCCATGGAACCGATGTAGCCAGCTTCGTGACCATAAGAGCTGAAAATACCACACTTAGAAAAGACAAGTAATGATTCAAAAGCTGTTTGGTACCTTTTCTGTTGCAAAAGCGCCGAGTTCTTCAAATTAAATCAACGTGAAAAGCCCTTGGCAGTGTCTATTGCATATACAAACACAGTAGCCTGCATTAGGAAATACTAGGAGGAGATTGCGAAAATATTTTTGTGAAGTCAGGCAGGGAAACATTAAAAATGTTAGCAGAAGGAGGAAGACTCCAAATTTATCTTCATTGTCACTGTGAAAGATTTTGGAGCAGATTCAGTGGGTGTTATTGATTGTAGGCCTTTGTAACTATTTTCAGGTAACAGATTGTCTTGCAATATGGACTTAAACTGAAAGTCAATTAAAAAAATATCTAAACAGTTTTAAAGACATCTTTTTTTAGCAATCTGGATGAAAACGTTTACCTTTTTAAGCAACTGCCTAATGAAATAAGAACATACTACTGATTGTTCTTGAAACTAGCCATACCTTTTTTTCTAAAGATACTATACCATTGTTTTAAACAGAAAACATTAACTACCTGAACAAGATGCAATTGCTACTTTGTTTTTAAACTAAATACTAGGCTTGCTTCGGACTCTCGGTTCTTTTAATTGAACTCCAGTTTTAGAACACTTTGCCTATAACTTAAAATATGCATTAATCATAAACCATAAAACTAAAAAAATATGCAGAGAGCTGGGAGGCAAAGGTGATGATACCACTATTCTCTTTTGTGCTATTCCACTTGCACTTCTTCTGAGAAATGTGCAGAGTCCCAGATCATGTGCAATTCTGGGGTGGCTCATAAGCAGTCTCACTCCAACGTTCTGTGCTCCCCTGTGTTCTTCCCACTGTATCATGTAGGCAGAGCTGTTGCTGCCAGTAAACAGTAAACTACACCAAGTAATTTTTCTCTTGGTTCTAACTCCACCTGGGTTAGCTTAGCCCACTCGGCAACTACACACACAGCTGTGCTGGTACTATGCATGTAACAGTGCTTTGACGAGATTTAACAGCAGTGTCTCTAAATGAGAAACTAAAGCCTGAAACGCAATTTTCTGTAACACAGAACGGGACATTTATTCTGGCCTAGAAGTATACCCCTGTGTTTAACAGGCAAAGTGAAGAATAACTGAAGCAGATTTCTCAGCAAGCAAAGGCTAATTACCTCAACTGAAACTGTCCAGAGCACTTGGGTAACACCCCAGCAGGAGTAAACAACGCAGAGAGGGCATTTTACAAGGTCAGCAAGAAAAGATTAAAATGATTTGTGGCACAGGAATGGAAAATTTACCCCTAAGATGAAACCATGAAGCTGGTAGGGTCATAAAACTACAGACTGATGTCAAGGACTGAAAGAATTCTCCTGGATCTTTGCTTATAAAAATGGTTCAAGACTGCAGCAGCAAAGGCAAAATTCATTCCTCTGGCCCACACTTCAGGTAAAAACATTCAGTTTTACAGCACGGATAGAGAAGATTCAGGATGGACAGAGCAGTCTCAAGGGGGTCAGTACAGGTTAGAGACGAGAAGGCAAGGAAACGTTAATATATTCAAGTAAAAATGACAATGAAGGGTTAGAGATGTTCCACATTGGGAACTCTCAGTGACTATGGGGCTCCTGAGACGATCTGGAGAGGATGCACTACAGAAAATATATTAAGAAAAAAAAAAACCCGGGGCAAATACATCAGGCATTCCTATTTCCTACATATTACAGAGTATATATACCTTTCACATAAATACTAATTCTTAGGCCTAAAATATTTTTCAGCCACATTCCAGAGGCTGCGTAGTCAATCTCATGAATAGTTTTTGAATCTATGAGAATGTAAGGCTGCCTGTTATGTAACAAAATGAGGAAAGCACAGATAAAGAATGCCTCTTGAAAGTATTATTCAACTCTATCACTCTGCTTGTGAGAATGCTAATTAAGATTTTCCTCCATCACTAACATTTCAGATGTCTGTGAGCTGAAGCTGTACATAAGTATTGATTTCTTATTTGTTGCATTTCCATTGAAATTTTGACTGATATCCAACAAAATGTAGCTACCTTTATATGTATGCAAACCCCTTGACAACAGCCAATCTATTGTTGTTAGCAAGATTTTATTAAACGGACACGTGTGTATGCACATACTTATCTAATGGAATATGAAGGTCACAATTTGCTGCAAGACTGGCATGATATCAGGTTTCACCATTTTCCAAAAAATTTCAACGATTTTCATATTTTTTACATAAATAGGAATCACTATACACTTCTGCAGGACTTAGGTCAATGGGGATATATTCTTTCCTCGCTACTGCAAAATCAAAAGAAAATTAGAGGTGCCATACTTTACAATGATGGTTCAATTTCTTTTCCCTCCTTCAGGAGGTCTTACTGCTTCTCAATCAGGCATTGTTTTCTTTGGAATCAACCCCTTCTACCTAAAGACAGTTAAGTTTTAAGGTTAAATACCATGCATTTGTCTTTTCATGCGAAGCGTATTTTCACATAATGTATGCCAGTGTATCTGCTTTTTCAAGTTCCCAAGTAAAGCTCCTCCCGCCACGCAGGGATGGGGAAAGAAAAACATGCTTCCACACCAGCTATGTATGTTGGAATAAACCTTTTCAATTTCTCTTTCACTTCAGGTACAGCTTTTCACTGTTCACTGTAATCCCAAAGTGAGGTTGTTGATATGCTGACAGTTATGTCTGGAAATCAGGTGCAAGTACGAAAGTGAGGACTTGACTCTCAGTGAGCACAATCCTCTCCTAGAGTGGCAGGTCCTTCTCCTGTAAATTGCCCACAGTCATAAATCCTGCAAAATGAGCCCATTGTCTCCTACTTTGCTACTGGCAAGGCTGAAGTATAAGAGATGAAATATTCCAGTCCTTCAGCAGGAGAGAATAAACACCAGTGGAGGGAAATGAAGACCTTAGGTGGGACTTACCTCACCAAAGTTAAGATGTTTACACTTCTAATCTTTAAATGCCTACAAACGATCACCTCCCTCTATAGTTAAAGGAGAGAAATAAGCATTTTACAGTGGTCTTTGTCTAACATATTTTAGATATCTATTTTAGGATGAGATAAAATCAGTCTGTATGTGTTTATTTTGCTCTGTTGATTAGAAAAGGAGCCTAGGGTGACTGGATCAGCTGTAGACATCTATATTTGGTCAGGTGAATCCCTGCAGGCTACAGTGGCCAAAATAACTATGTAAGAAAAATAAAAAACTAACGAGGCTCTACATTACAGCACGTTGTGCTACTTATACAAAACTCTCTAGTTCAAAGATAAAGGATCCTGGAAGCCAAATTAAATACTCCTAGTGCAGAAAGAACACAGCAGATAAAAACTCCTAAAACTGTCCAACAAATCTTGAGAATCTTAGCTTGAGAGACCAGGTCTAGCTCTAGAGATACTTAAGAAGTGAATGGGGATAAAACAGAAACAAATATAGCCTATGCCCAGCGTTACTGCTTACCCCTCTCCTAACCTACAAGGTTATAAATAACTCCATAATATAACAGATAAATACAATAAAAAAGTGACAGCAAAGGCTGCTGCTCTAAGAAAATATTTTCAGTTAGGAAAAGAAAAACTTAAACAAACCCTCTCTCTCTCTCCTATGTGCAAGCTTTGCTTCAGTGGCCATGACGGTATGTGACGGGTTCTGTTTGAACAGTGCTGCTTCAATTTGCTGCACTTGGCTGTCCAGACAGCCAGATAAGCGGCGTGTCAGCGGGGAAGATAGTCAGCGTGTAAAATGACATTCTGACCATGGTTGTGGACTCCAAAAGGACAGGTTACCACAGCAGTGGTACTGAATATTTATCTTAAGTGTAATTTTTACAAATTCCAACATTGCTGAAAAAAACCCCTAAAACCTAACACAGTCTGTCAAAATTACTGCAAGTATGCATGCAGCTTGTTTACTAAGCACATCTGTTCTGTCTCTTCTCCTGTAAAGCCCTACATACTCATGGTGAAGAATTCCTTGTGCAGTGGAATACCTCTTAAACACATAGGAGATTAAACTTTAACTAAGCAGTACTATATAGTAAACCTAACTGTTTATTAGTAATTTTTTTAAGAAACAATAATTACCTTTCAAATTAACATCCCCCGTTACCTAAGTCTAAGATATATCATATTATATTTGAGAGGGGTAAACAATTTCAAGCTTGTGTTGGAGGAGTGAGGGATCAAATCTCAGTATGCCTTCCAGCTTAATCCTTTATATTTCTGAAACCTGCATGACATTAAGTCCAGCTGACTTTAGTGACACATCTTCCCAGAAGAGAAAGGAAATGTACAATGTTATTTCAGAAAAGAACCCTGTACTTATGTCAAAGGATTTCTATGTCTTTAAAAAAAACATTAAAATATTTTGATGCTAACGGCTAAAGATAGCTTCCCACTACCACAAAATCTTTCAGTCATTGTTCCCCATCGCTACTTGGCTACTGCCGCTTTTAAACTTCTGCGATTAGGAAAAATATTAAAGCACTGGTTTTCACGCTTTCCCATTTTATAATAAAGGAACCATTTAGAAACTCCAGGTACTTGGGCTGGTGTAGAGGGTAAATAAACCTAGTCTTCATACAAATCTTCATGGAAAGAGCACTGGAACAGGCTGCCCAGAGAGGTTGTGGAATCTCCTTCTCAATCGACACCCACCTGGACACGTTCCTGTGTGACCCACTCCAGGTGATCCTGCTCTGGCAGGGGGGCTGGACTAGGTGATCTTTCAAGGTCCCTTCCAACACCTGACATTCTGTGACATATTTCAAGTGGTCCACAGTTACAGTGGATGAAAACTTCTCTGCAACTGCTTATGAAATAAAATAATGCATACAATAATTGTTAAAGGAGAGAAAAATGCCTCAGAAAATACTAAAGTCTCGTGACGCTAGGCTGCAGGAAAGATCTGTAAGTATCCCTGCCTGTCTTCAAGATCTCAAAGTTTCAAAAGGGAGCCCTTATCTCCTCCCTCTCACACCTTCATAATGTATAAAGTCCAGAAACAGGGCTGAAAGTTTTAAGCAAATATCTCAGTATATTTTTTCCCAAATGTATACCTGTACATTGTTCTCTAGAGGTATAAAGAGATATTTTCTCTCCAATTCTGTAGAACTGGAATTAAATAAAACAAACAAACAAGAAACCTAAACAAACAAAAAAAATCAATCAGAATCTCAATATTCTGCTCCTTCCTAATAATGAAGGATCGTAAATAATAATTGTTGACATACGGAATGGAAAGTAAAATCAACCAATATAGTAGGGAAAAGCTGTTATATAGACAGATCCTTCCTTAACATCAGCCACATTTACTGTCTGCTCCTCTCCAAGAACAACAGAAGTTCTGCCTTAAGAATCACAGAAAGATAATGCTGCTCAGAGAAAACATTAAATCCCGCCACACACTCTCTAATCTCTTTTCGCTGGTGTATGAGAGTGCAGCGGTGATCCAAAAGCCAACGACTTGGCTTGCCACGCTGCTGTATCTGGCAAAGGCAGGTCTGCCTTCTGGCTGCACCCACCGATCAGAGGAAGGGAAAAAATATAGACTGAGTAACTCTTACAAAACTCCTATATTTTTAATTAAAAAAAACACCACTACCACCAAAAAAACCCCTCCACCCCAAACTACGCCATTTCCAAATGCCTGTGAAGCTGAACAACAAATGCTATCAGGTTTGTCTCCACCTTGTTTCTTCTTCTGAGCTAAACGATGGTTAACAGTCGTATGTTGATACTATGCATGCTCTGATCCAAAAAAAAAAAAAAAAAAAAGGCTGCTCACATAATAAGAATATAGAATATACTAATATTATATTTAAAACCTACTTTAATCTCCAATTGCAAAAATCTTCAGGTCTGAGATTCCCCTGGAATCAAGGAAAAGAGCCAACTACAATAAATAAGGTGGGAGGTTAGGGAATATCTACAACTCAGCGACCTGCTATTATTACATTTAAAATACTCCTGAGAATACAGTAGTAGAGGAAACAGCACTATGTTTTTCCCTTGTGAAACATGACCTAGAAAATGTATGGAAATACTCAACAGAAAAGGGACCTCAAATTGATAAAATTTACAATTTTCTATGCAGAAACCAGAAACATCCTAAAAACATATTCAGAGGCCAATAGTTTAAAGCAGGATCTCAATACAAAATATTTGAGTAGCAATGCTTTATCACTTCCAATGTACAGCTACAAAATATGTTCTTAGAAGTGAATTGACACAGTGAGTAGACAACATTTTCCTTTTTTGCTTAATAGAAAAAGCAACTTAATCACAGCGGCAAACTGTTTTTTTACTTGCAAAGTAGGGCATTTTTAGGCACCTGCTCTGTTTAAGTTAGAGCCACACTTTCCACACAGCCTATTGCAAAATCAAGGCAGACAACCTTCACGTACACCTCCTTACTCTCCGTTACATTAAGGAAACCTGCACAGTTTATGTCTCTCGCATACCTCAAACCTCTAGCGACAGCTTCCCTAAAACAAAGTACATGCTGCTGCAGGATAAACAAAGGGAAGGACCAGACTGTCTTTACATATACGGGAGTAGAAAACGAAAATTGACAAGTTACCTCACTAACAAAGAAAATACGTCCCCACGATTCACCTTTTAAATTAGATATTTATTATTATTTCTTTTTAATTTAATCACAAAAGAAATTCACTGGACCGTAAATATTGTATATATTCCTCATTGTGGAAAATGTGGATTTTCCTTTCAAATAAAATAAATGGCTTAATAAAAAAAAACCCCAGAAGTAGCATGATGATCTCTTCCAGAAGTTAAAAGAATTTATTTTTCTTAAATTCAAAAGCTTTAAATCTTAGTGATGTGTGCCACAGTGGAAAAGCCCTTTGCTATATTACTGCACCTTATAAATAGTAAATGATATTGTTTGAGGTCAAGGAAAGAAATACTGCAATCCTATATCAACTGTCCACAAAGGATGCTGGAAGTTTCATATTCCTTATTCCTTCTTTCCTTTTCACTCTTTAATCTACCAAGAAGCTTTATTTATAGCTTGTCTCGGAAGACCTTCCTGAAACATCCCTTAGAGGTATTTTCTGAAGTATTTAATAATTAAATTTTTGTTTATATTTGAGAAACTAAGAAAATACTGAAGAATCCTTCCAACATACACAGGTTTCCCAAAACAATCATAAATCTATGTTTCTGGATTGTTGCTTACCTAAAAAAACCCATGTGGGATATTAAAAAAAAAAATCATACATCTCATTTTATGATGCACATAGCCTCACCATATTGACTTCTTTTTTAATTCAATTATTACTTACATTTTCATTTAAAAATAGCAATTTCTCTAATTGTACTTTTCTTTTTTTTTTCCTTTTCCAGTGCCCACTCCTGCCTGGCAGTAATGGGTGTGTTATTTCTTTCCATATGGGGAAAATGACTGCTCTACTGCTGCCAAAATCAATCTTGTCTGTAATAAGGATAACTACTGGGTGATCTGTCTGAACTAGCCAAATGAATGATAGACATGCGAGAGTGATTCAAGTGGATATCCACAGTTATTCTAAATTAAATTGACATTGGGGGAAATGTTGTGTACCCAACCCTGTTTCCCATACACTAGGTATTTATAACTGGTTCCCATGAAGATCTCGTACTTGCATAACCAAACCAAGAACTAGGAATGAACCCTGCCTGACTTGCATCTGACAAGGAAATGTCTCTTCCATTCAAGAGAGTGCAGTTATACCCATCCCAAAAGATAAGACCTCATCCCAAAGCAGCTACAAGGTCTTCCTTTCTCTCTTATTACCTGAGGAAAGGAAAGGGGAATGGCCCCAAAGCTTCTGTCCAAACACTTTGTACCCCTCTTCTAGCACTTATATTTCCTGACATCTGCTAGTATCCTCACCCACCTAAATGGAACGAAGAAACATTCTGCATGCAGTTATAAATCTTCTACATAAAATAAGCCTCAAGTGCTCAAATTGAGAAAGTTTAATGTAAATATTTTCTTGTGGATATTTGAGGTAAGAGCAAAAGAACTGTTTACAGATAGTAGTTTCAAGACAGAAGAAACAGGGACAGAAAAACTATGAAAAAGCTGCATGTGCATAACAGGATTTTTTGAAGCTCAGTTGTTGCTAAAAAGAGAGGAAATATCTATAGTTTAGCACAATTTCCAAGCAGATCTGTATATTCTGGGTCAGAGTAATGCTGAAGCATTACACATGGAGCACTAGTTTCTTCATGAGATTGGGAGAGGTAGGAGCTCTGACCCCAGAGTTTTGATCTAATCTGCAGTAAGTAAATGACCCTGCCAGTAACCTGCAACATGGGTAATTTCACTCCTGGTTAAACTGATGGAAGAAAAATCCAGAGCGCTGTTAATTGTAAAATTCCTATGTCTGTATCAAGGTCTCTCTAAGTCACAGGTCACCAGAGGCAGAACAGAGACGTATCATTGTGTATTTGCCCTGTTCACACCTCCTCCTGCCAGCATATTGCTACTGGCCAGAGACTGAGCCCATGGTCTGCACCACTTGTGACATTTATTTCGCTTTTCTTTTAAAAGTGTACTGCTGTCTTATTCAAGAAATTTGAGTTCTACAGAAGTTCAAATGCCTACATCGTGGGATGGTATTCAACAGTGGGCAAAACAATATAATCACTGGTTTAGGCACAGATCATAATGAAGGAAAGAAAAAAGTAACATGTGAAATGAAAAGCAAATTAATATTCTCTACCTAGCCACAGCTGCAGAGATTAATTTGGCTGTTAGTGCATAAGTAAAACCACAAGGTTTCACTCCAGCAGCTTTGAAACAGTAATGGGTTTTCCCATGAAAACTTGAAAGAAAAGGTGAAAAAAGGTTTGTGTGGTATGATGGAAAGGAATGCCAAACACAGCTTTGGTCAAACATTCCCATTAAATATTTTCCCATTACCCCCTAGGTTCATTCACAGGCCAATTGCACTGGCTGTTTACCAAGGAGGCTTAAGATAATGTTTACTGCTTTTTAGTGGTTCTCAATTTTCTAAGCTTACCGGCATTTCCTTAAAAAAAATCCTTGTGAAATTAAAAAAGGAACACATTAATACTTCACATTTTCTCTTCACAGTAAATCTTCTACTATTCTGATTATGTATGTCCTACAACTAAACTGGTATAAAATGGTCCTCAAAAAGTCTTATTATTTTCTTTTTGTACTTGAAATAAATGACTAATGATTCCCTTTTCTTCAGTAATTTGGACTGAATCCAACAGAAATTATTTTCATCAGAAATAAAAGCAGATCAAGCTCTTTGCAGTGATAGATATGGGTATATTTGTGCTTTTTTTCTGGCATAGTGTAACTTCATCAATCCAATGCCAAAAAGCCCAAAATTAAAATCGTTGAAATTACATATTCAAACACCAGGTAATACACAAAAGGTAAAGTTTGATATTTAGATACAGAAGGCAAACTGAAGTCTTAAGACAACCTTCTGTGTTTACCTTTAATTACACTAACTGCTACCTGCATGTTTGAGAGAGCATAAGCAAAAAATGGAAACTAGGAAAGTAGTTCACAGAAGGCAAGTAATTACTTCACTGCTGAAAAAAAAAAAAGAGCTTGAATAAGCTACGTAAAAGAAATTCTATGTAGTTTATTACTTACACAGAAGATAATCTACCAGGCCAGCAATCTGTCCAACAAACAGCGTGTACTGCTTATAAAATACAAAAAACAGCTTCTTGAAAACAAATTCGGTTTTAGCATGCCTTTACGTGTTTCTATTTCACCAAACAGTGAGATTTGAGGAAGACAAAATAAGAACAGTAATGAAGAAGTTGAAAGATACAAACAATAGAAGGGTATTGAAAAAAACTACTCCATTCATTTTATAACACCACTTATGGTATTTTTTTTTCTTTTAGCTTTAGATTGACATGCTTAACTGTTTTTCTTAGATGTGTAGTGTTGAAGCTGAAATCTAGACAGACTGATTGTAGCAGTATTATTAGTGCTGACTCACTGAAAATTGTCATAAGATCAATATTTATAAGTCTTATTTCTTCACCTATTATTTCCATGATTTTCATTTGATCCATTATATCCGAAGCAAGAGAATGACAGTCTTAAATTTTACAACTACAAATGAAGAAAAGCAGCAGCACTACAATTCTATAGACAGAAGTAATTTACTACAGTCTTAAAAGGGACCATATAAATATCAGCGCTTATATCAATTTATAGTATAAAATTATGAACCTGCTGAGATTTGTACACATACTTAAAATTTTACTACCTGAGTGGCCCCAGTGAAGTCGTTTATTGACCCCTAATTTTGTTTTTCCAGCAATTTCCTACTGCTGGTTCTCAGTTCCGTGTCTCTTTTCCATTTTGAAGCAGATAAACAGAACTTTACCTCTCAATTCTGAAAGAAACTGAGAGCAATGCAATCTTTTCTGGAATCTCTTGTAGCACTATCTACCTCTGCATGTAAACAGATCCTCTCTTTCAGAGAATTAAAGAATTGTTTTTCTGGGACATGTTTGCAAATGACAATTATATTTCCTCTGATGACAAAACAGGTAGACTGGTGAGCAGTAATTCTCACTATTTAATTTCTTTTGGAGATACAGGATCCACTATTGACAAAGTTCTCACTCTTGCAATCTTAAAAGCTCAGGTGAAAAACACTGACCAAAGCCAATCACCTCGAGAACCTATAAATACTAGCAATCCAAGAGGGAGACCCTTTGAGCTCTCCGGGACTGCAGTGCACTGCGTCACCCAGGATCACACCCCTGAGCTGGGATGCCTCCCAGAGAGGATTTTGGAAGGAGTGAAAGATTGTCCACCAATGATTTTGAGAGGACTCAAAGGCTTGGTTTTGTGAAGCTCACCAACTGTCTCTTGCTGAATGCCAGCACATAAAAGACAGTAATTCTGGTAACTCGAAGAAAGGGAGACCTTTACATGTGACACCTGTGTCCAAGGCGAGAAGAGCTCCTACAATAATCTACCTCTTGCACAGTATCTTATGCATTGTTTTCCTTTTCTCTGTCATGAAGTTTCAGAGGAGATACTGAAACATTCATGTTTTGTCTCAGAAAAACATTATAAATACTTGGTTGTAATTCTTATATAAGAAAATATAAGTCCACTAAAAATCCTGAAGAGCTGAGGCTTGATTTGTTCTACAGGAGAAAAAAAATAAAATCCTTTTCATGCTATCACAGAATGTTACAGAATCACAGAATGTTAGAGGTCACCCCTCAGCCTCCTCTTCTCCAAGCTAGAGAGACCCAGTTCCTTCAGCCTTTCCTCATAAGGGAGATGCTCCACTCCCTTCATCATCTCTGTGGCTCTGCACTGTACTCTCTCAAGCAGTTCCCTGTCCTTCTTGAGCTGAGGGGCCCAGAACTGGACACAATATTCCAGATGCTGCCTCACCAGGGCAGAGTAGAGGGGCAGGAGGACTGAAGAAATTCTTTACCACTAAATAAAACTCAAAATGTCCTGTAAGAACAGTATTTAGAACACACGTTTAAAATAAAACCAGCATTTTTTAATCCCTTCATAACACACATGCTTTCTGCTTTGAGATGAATTCTGCATTTTTAATTTGCATGACTGCTGCCGTAGAAATGAGGGATATAACAAATGCATCCATAAGCATATTTTGCTTTAGGATGAATTAGAAGAGAAAATGGGATTTGAAAAGAAAATACAAAAGTAAATTCTGTATTAATGATCTCCAGCACAACAGGTTTTGGTCCCCTGTTGCTTGGAGAGACTTTTGTGCTGGGTTAAGAAAAACGCAGAATGAGAAAAGTTATGTTTACGATATCCTGAAACAAAATTGCTATCTGACAGAACACAACACTAAGCACACACACATCGCCATACTCAAGACATGACAGTTCTACATGGATTTCTCCCACCCCTGTTTGTTATAATGTATAAGCTTATTTGTGTACACCACAAGAGTGAAAGGATCTTTTTTCAACCATCATGTAATCTTTTTCCTTCTTTATAAAGGAACAGGCAGGCAGCTCAAGCCATACACAAGATTCTTCCATATTACAGATTCACAGTTACAGATTTTTGTATTACTGGTGAGAATGGAGGGAGAGAATGACAGAGATATTTCTAAAAGTGCCTTCCTTTGGCACAAAATTGTTGCATTTACACAAGCCTGAGTCCATTGAAATACATTCTCTAGTAACTACAGGTTTAGTTTCACGGACAAGTAGGCGCTTTGTCACCATATGGCATCTCATCATGGTAACTGGTGAAGTAAAGAACATAAAGATGTAAGAATTTTAGGATTCATGCCTCACTTCACAGAAATCCTTGAGAAATGCACTAGGTACACCAAAAAGCAGGGACCTCCTAGTGCTTAAACACCTTGTCACAAGATTTTCTTTTGGTTTTTTTTTTTTTTTTCTGAACAGAGAATAGCACCTTTCAGGTCACCCTATCTCTTAAATATGGAGTAGAAAAATTATAACAGTGTTAGTAGGTCATTACCTGTATGACGGGGAAAAAGCATATGAATATGATTTCATTCACATTTCGAATAGTAGACAAAAGAAAACTAAAGTACATACCGCATCTGTAACTTCTATCTCATAAAACTTCTGAAATGTCTGCCGATGAAAGAACATAAGCTTCCCACTGCCACCACCTTTCTTAACAGAGGTGCCTGTAACGAGGATTTTATCATCTGGGCTGAAGCAGCAATCTGTCCTGTTGATGAAAACAAATCATCATACTGAAAAATCAATAATTAACATGAAGAGAATTTATACACAAATTGCACTCCTTAAAAATAATCCTTTCTACTTGTAAATCCTTTTGAGACAATGCTTGGGAAAAAAAAGTCTTTTGTCAGCTCCCATCTATCAGGCAAAGTTCACATATACAATTACAGCTGTGCACAGAACATGTAAAACTGGGAGATTCAATAAAAATCCTTCTCCTAATAAAATCTGCCTAGACTCAAAAGTCTGGCAAACTTTTGAACAAATTAAAAAACCAAACAAACAAACAAGGTACTTTCTAATCTGATTATCATCATTAAGTAAAAAAAAAATAATAAAAAATTCGTTTTTGTTTATACAGTGGCCAGAATTGTTTGTCTGTTTACTCTTTCTCTATGCTACAAGTTGCAGTCAAGATTGAGCTGTCCTTTACCCGCCTTTCTAAGATCTTATTTCAGAAGTACAAATTGCCATTAGAGTTGGACTTGGCTGTGCTACAGCAATAGAAACGCAGGTAATACCAGTAAAAACATTAAATACAACACTTATCACTATGCAATCATCTGCACTTCCGACATCACAACCTGAATTCATACCATGCACCTTCATGTTATGTCTACTTTTCAATCCAGCTCTTTTTCTATTAATCACAGACCAAATAGGAATGAGGATTACTTATGTAAGGCAATACACTGGCCTCCTTCAGCAAAGTGGCTAATCTAATTAGACTTAAGACATATGAGACTGAAAAATGACATAAAACAAGCAAAGCTATGAATTATCGCAAAGAACATAAGATTGTTTAAAGCAATGTAAAGTCCTAAAATAGTCAGGAATCATCCCAAAATCGCCAAGAAATGCCACTGCACAGTCCTCCCTGTGCTGTCCTTTCCACACAGTTCTAGACCTAGTGAGAACTAAGGAGAAGTCCAGTAGACTCCATTCTGTTCAATGTTAACTACCGCTATTTCTAGTAGCTGGAATAAATTAAGTACTTACATGGGAAAGAAGCTGGGCAGTCTTTCTGCTGAATTAAGAGGCTTTTTAAATTGTCTAATATCCCATATCTTTAAAGTATCATCTCCTATGAAACAAACGGAATAAAGGTTAGAAATAAAGAATATAAATCAAGAATTTGAACAAATTCAGAAAATAGCATCTCATTCAGACACAAAAAGAATGGAATGATACAGTAGAAGTATTCAAAATGAGGGTTTGGAAGGTTTTTATCCCTCAATTACTACGAAATGCAAGGATGAAAAGTTCTACCTGTTGCACTCCAGTAGATCAGAAACTTCTCCTCAGTGGCTCAACTCCATTGTGGCAATCTCACTTACCAAGACCCATTACCCACAGTGGAATCAGATTCCCCAAATACTAAATTTATTCTGCATTGCTACTAGGAGTAAATGTAACTCCTATGACAGCAAAAGAAATTAGAATGTTATTATGGACGATCTAGATGAAAAACTAAATGAGCTTTATGTGGCCTTTTTGTACCTGCCCGCAAAAATTGATCAGGAAGAAGGGAAGGCATGTCAAGTCTTCCCCCTTCTTTAGCAAGCAAACAGAAACAAACTGCAATCTCACTAGAAAGAACAGGCCCTGGAATCAGTCAAAAATCCTTGGGAAGAGGATAAGGGGAAGCAAGTGAGCCTACACTTGTTATAATGAAACCTTTTCACACCCCTTTACACCACCTTTGGCCATAAAAGCTAAAATTGAAGTTACAGCAAGACATTTATAGCAATTCTCATCTGTGTTTGATAAACATGGTGTGACTGTAGGCCAGTAAAAGTCAGCATGTTTATTCCTTTTCAAAAAGTTATGACATACTAACAAAGTAAGAACACAAGGGAAAAAAAAGAGATTAGTTAGTTATTCTCAGAGAGATCTACATCTCTGCTGATCATCCCTGTGGGAAACATATTTCCAGCATGAGATCAGCTACAGAATTTGAACTCTGAAGCATCCCAGGCAGGCACCTAGACATCTCCTTGCATTTGACAACGGTGCCTCACTGCTTTCAAGGGTGAAAAGAATGACTTTCAAGCGATTCATTTTATACAAAAAAAAATAATAAAATCTTCCTGACATAGAAGGAAGAGCAGGCAAGCGATTGGTAACCCACAGATCTGCTTGCTTCTAAAGCACAAACGTGGCAGGGAAGTAATTTTGTTGTCTAAACATATTTTGTGGGTTCACAGCCTTTGAGATCAAGCTTAAAAGAAGCCTTGGAAATAAAACGTTAAAAGTTAAAAAAACCCTCAGAACCAAACATGCTGTAACAAAGAAATCAAGGCCAGCAGCACCCTTTACAGAGAAAGCAGTAATGTGTGGCCTCATACATCATGTATGTTTATATTAAAGACTAGGATAACTTCTTACTACGAAATATTTTCAAGAGGTAGACAACTTAAATAAATGATGTCTAGGACAGAGTATATTTCTGTTCATTGGTAAGCTAAAAAATGCTAAGTCCGTGTTTTGGGAATATCTGTTTTCTTATCGTTTTTCAGTAGACTTCATCCTAAGCACTTCAAACCATTTGGTCTTGTAATACGAACCCTCCCTTTTCAGTCCCATCCCCAACAAAAAACCCACTATCTTCAAGATGTTACATCTAAAGCACCAGCACTTTATAAATGTATGCAAAGGATACCATTTGACCACTCTGCAAATCTCCTGAACAGGGACAGATCTAAGGCTAGCAGCCAAGGCTGCTCTGTTCCCAGTGGAACAAGCCTTGACACGACCTTCAAGCTGTAGTCCTGCCAGGCATTAGCAGCAGAGATGCAGTCAGACACTTAGCTACAACTCTTCTGCGAGCAAGAAAATGTAATCTGCTAGTCTAAAAATTTAGCAAACACTAGAAGGACTCAAAAAGTCATGGCTGATTTGAAATCAACACTGACTTACACTGTGGAGAAATGGATGATTAAGTATTTGGAAAGATGCTAGGAGATTGACTTGGCCAATGTTGTGAAACCCCTACCATCATTAAAAATTTGCCTAAACTCAATTTTTCTAATTGAAATAGATTTTTTGTATTCCAAATGCAATATCCATTATTTAATCTAATCGGCATTCAGACTTGAAATCATTGTCACTAAGAAAACAGACCAATTAGATTTCCACACCACTGCAGATTTCTTTTCAGTAGCAGCCTTCCTTGACGTTTAATTAAAGGGGCTTCTTTAGGAGGGCTGTAACAGTACCGACTTATTTTTAATTACTTCATACACGGACAAAACCAGTTACCCTTAAAACAAAAACTTGTAAAGAGAAGTTGTGCAGTTCACTATGAAGCACTCAAAATAGTCCACTCAGATCATTTAGTGTTTTTCTTCATGGCAGACTTCTCCAAAGCCTGGCAGGATTATGTAAAGCTTTTACAGCATTTTTAGTAGCATTCCTATTCTTTGCTATTTTAATAAAAAGGATACCAATAAAGAGACTGTAGTCTGATACAATCAGGTCAGACACCACTGTGCCAATGGTAATGAGCAATGGATTTACCAAGAGGTCCTAGAAAAAGAGTGTTTGGTGAGCCAGGATAGGCATTTCGCAAACTGTTCTTAGTCAAAATAAGGCCAATGCACTGATACTCCAAAGATTTTATCTGTTTATTTTTTTCCTTTTCAGAAGATACTGACCAGGAAAATAAGTACTTGGATTTAAATGGGCCCAAAAGAAGCAAAAGTGCTGCCAGCAACTTAAAAATGCCTAAAGTCAACACTTTCCTTGAAGAAGTTCCTAAAGAGGGAGTCCTGTGTTCGAAAGCAAAGCTCAAGGACAGAAGTTCATAAAGATCAAAGAAACACAGGAAAGGAGAATTTAAAGAAAATACAGCATGGGAAAGGCATAGTATAACAAGGTTTACCATCAGGGACCACCAGAATGTATTTATAAACTCCAAGCCTTTCTGTGAAGGCTAACACAATATATGTGACTAGCAGCACCCTACAGAACAAGTTATATGCTTCTGCATTCTGCAACGGTTCTGCACGGGAAGTTGTAACAGGTAAAGAATGACCTCCAGAGGCACCACAGGCCAGGTCCACACTCACCCAGAAGCCACAAGTTGAGGTTTCTGCACTCACACTTGGAATAACTCTCACCACCTGCACCCATACCAGCTTGGCCAAATATTTAAGTACATCGTTGTCTCTAAACATATGGAAGTGAAAGAAACTGGAAGACTTTGAGAACATTTCAGCTCCAAGTGTTATGAACAGCTGACCAGACTATTAAAGCTAATGAATGCATTATTGGCATTGTTTGAATTTAACATCAGAAATATTACCTTACATAAAACCATTTGATTTTTAAAATACTGACGTTAGTATTCTCCACAAAGAGGACTGTATTACTAGTCTACAGAAAATAGAAAGTCAATATACATGCTGCGGTGTAATCCTTGAGTATACAGGAAACTGTAGTCAAGGTGTTTCTACCTTTTAAACCAATTGCAAAATTAAATGTTTTATTTTTCCTCAAGAACACTATAAAAAAAGAAATACAGCTAAAACAAACAAACAAAAAAACCCAAAACCCACAGTCAAAACATCAATTGGAAAAAAATTAAATTTTGACCTCAAAAAGAAACCATGAATCTGCATAAGCTATCTGATAGGCTTAGATATGAATATTTTTTTCTCAGGTTTACCTATGGTGAACATATTTTCCTATAAAATTTACTGATTAAGGTAGCAGTGAGTCTGCACACTGTTAATCCCACAGAAAATACGTATCAGGAGTCAAAAAGAAGTTTTTTAGAATTTTATAACAGGACCACAAGTTCAGTCCACTTCACTGCTAAAAAAAAGAAAACATTCCTCAAATACTACCTTCACTGCATTTAGGAAAAAAAAACAAACCAGCCTACTTTCATGGTTACAAGTGTACAAAAATATCACTTTCTTAAGTTTCTGTCAAGTTACGACCTAATACCCAACAAGAGTAAGACTGGGAACTCTCATAAGCAGCTCCTTAGCTTTTCATTTTCCCCTGTGCCTGCAGCTGAGCTCTGCCTCATCTCTCTCATATCCAACACAGAATCTACATCAGATGCAGAAGAGTCAATCAGGCTTTCAGTGGAAGTCCCCATGCCCCAAACAACTATTCTCTCTTTGATCCTCGGCACTTGGCAGGTGTGTTAATCTATGAATGCTGGATCCACATCTGCTTTTGTTGGTACAGATCCAAAGCAATACTCATATTAAAGCACTAACCAAACCAGCAAAAATAAGGTATGAACCCTCCTTGTTCTCTAGCACAGTGCACACTGGGCTTTTTTTTGAATATACTAGACAAAGGTAACACTTCTATCCACACTGAGCAGCCAAATTTCCGTACAGTCTTACACTCTGCAAAAACCCAACATTTTACGTAGCTTAGAGCAGAGTGTGGTAGACACAATGTTAAGTAAGTGAAAGCCTGTTTAACACGCACAAAATCTGGGGACCGATGAAGAAGAGCAGGCAACCAAAAGTGTACCATACAATAACAAAAGCAAAAGTCATTTGTGTTCTGCGTTCATAAATATGATACATGAGAGAACTTAGTAAGTGAATGTTTCAAGACAGCACTAGTGAATATTCCTCACGTAAGTACTAAGCTTATTTGCTGTTAATATTTAAAGGCACACTGAGATTTCTCTTTAAATCTTATGAAGTATGTCTGTGTGGATTTTTCAAGGGCAACACCACTGGCAGACACTGGCATTTACTTCACTTAGCACACAGAGAGACAGGTAGTTCACCTACTTTCCAAGCAGGAAAAGGTTCTCACAAAGCGTCTGGTTCACTAAGGACCAGCAAGGTTGAGAGCTTAACCACTTAGGATTCACTCATGATGGCTACAGTGGCAGGAGAACACTGGATCCAGGAGCCTGAACATCAATTAAGAAAGAATCCAAGTACCATTAGTGTGCCCTTGTAAACCCAGAGCTGTCCAAGGACAAGACCACCATCATCTTACTCTGAAAGATGTGATCTGGGGAACATAGTATGTGGAATCTTAGAAACGTGGCAAGACATACTAAGAAGCCAGAGAGGTAGCATCCAATAGCAACCGCCTATCACTGTAAAAGCCACCGGTGCCACTTTACTCACCAGGGACAGGAGTATGAATACCTCTCTACGGACACCTCTCTCCTGGTATTCTGTATATGTAATCTCTTTCTCTGTAAGTACCAAACTTAACAGATGTCCTGTACATATATTAGGCACAATGCTAGATGACATTAACATATACTGCCTCTCCCTAGGCCTGTTTATTTGGCCTTGGGGCCATGTTAATCCATACACACAGCTTCTGGTTACAGCTGGTTTCTATCCAGACAGCTCAGACTGTATGCTTGCACCTGCCTGCAAAATACTGGGTAGACAAATCTCAGTATAGAAAGCTGTCTTAAGCAGACACCATCCTATCCAATGCATCTAACGCTGGGGTGAATGAGTCTTCAAATACACTTTTGCTTTTCAAGACTTGTTCTGTTATCTAGCACTTTTTAATAGAAGTTTTACCTGAAATTTAAAAAATAAGCTTTTTTTTCCTGCCCTGTAAACATTTCAAGCCATTCAAGTACATCTTGGCCTCTCACTTACAGTCATCACCTCTTGATGTTACTAACACAACCTAGATTAAAATTCCAATTAGAACTGAAAAGGACACTGCATAAGAAAGCTGCTTTAACTTCAGAACAGAGATACTGTTATTAAGCGGCAGCAACCTTCCTGGAAAGAACTAAGTAATGAAAGTGGTCTAGTTTTATTTTTGATTAAGGTAATAATTTCCGCTTGGTGTATTATTAATGTTAGACAAGAAGACAGATTGTGAACTGTGTACTATAAACAGCAAAGTACTCTTAAAATATTGCTTAACTGCTGTAAAGTGCACTTTCAGAAAGACAACATCGCGTGGTGTATCAAAAGACGTAAACTGCGAAACACTTCAGGTTTAAATCACTAATACTTGATCTCGTTATCTTACCTCTATGACAATTACATTTAATGATGATACCATTAAAACGGTTTGTTTACCCAACCCTTTCACTTAGTAAAGTTAAAATTGTCTTACACTCAACACATCAAATCGTTTTTTCAGTCACCTACCTCCTCGGCTAGCAAGTACAGTGCCATCATAGGAAAATGTCAAGCATGAAGTATCGGTGCCTGGAGCATGGGCTTGCCTGCAGTGGAACTTTGTGTGTACCTGTGTGACAAGGAAATAAAATATTAGAAAATTTACATATTTCAAGGTGGGACAAACATTTCTTGGTATTATTTTCTGTGCTCTGGTGCTACTCCTAAATTTAATGCAGGAAATTCTGCATTTTTAGGAGGTATTGAAGCCAAGTATATTATAGCCTTTTTAAAAAGTCACATATGTTTCAGAATAGGCTTTCATAATAAGAGCCTAAATGCAAAATTTGACTTTTTCATAGGTTTAACTATACAGTCCACATTTACAAAGCATCAACACTGCTGGCAAACTCCCACTAGCACTGAATAAAGGTAGTTATGCCTGGTTAAGAAAAAAATACATTTTTAAGACATTTCTCAATACTTCCCTAGGCAACCACATAGTTATAAAAAATACCAAAAATGCAACATACATACTTTGGAAAGGACTCAAAATAGGATTGGGAAAACATAGTTTTGCCAAACAATCTCCGCCAAAATTCATGGCTTATATAATAGAACAAGGCTCAGATATTCTGAGGTTTGTGTTCCATTTAGCTGCAACAAAATTCAAGTTTGGAAATCATGTATTTTTGAATATTTCTATTTTGCTGACAAATGTAGAGAAAGGTAGAAGTTACTTTCAAGTTAAAGTTTTCTTCTTGTATAGATCTGACTTCTGATTTATTATGTCACTATTTAATAAAATACCTAAAAAATCAGTTAAAAAGGGAGGAACCTCCAATTCATTTTTAGCACTTCTGTAAAACTAAGCTTTCCTACTTCTCAAGGAAAAACAAAGCTCCCAGCTAAGATACCAAGACACCTTTCATACACAGGAAGGAAAAATGGAAGAAAAGGGAAAAGACAAAAAGAGATGAAGGAATTTGATACAGATTGACTCTTTTTTGGCACCGAGTAAATGACACCTCTCATTTGCCCTCTTTTTCTAACATAAATATAATTCATGTAGTTGTAAAATAAAGCATTTAAGAATTAAAGTTTGCCTGTGCAACTGTACCTCAGCTTCCCATCTGTAAAATGAGGATTAAAACACGCCTTTCTTCAGGGTGGAAGAAGACAAATTAGTGACCTTAAAGTCCTTTATTTACCATAGTGATAAGCAAAACACAAAAATACGCATAGAAGCACATATTTTCAGAGGAGGGTTTGAACGGCACGCTGTAAGCCAGATCTAGAATCACACCCTGAACTGTAAGAGGACAAAATACTGAGCAGATGCCTAGTGACTACAACCCAATCCCAATCCATACATTAAACCAGACAGAATTCTACCGAATAAAAAGGAGGATGTGACCACAAAATACAAACATATGGACTGCATTGAGCTCGCACATCAACCCACAGTTACTGTACCTTCTAATTTTTTTACTATCTACCTTACTGAGGCTCTTGTCTATGCAAAAGACCAAAACTAGTAAAGTAATTAATGTTGTTTAACTTTACAAATACATGTTCTATACTTGCTCCAAAAGCTTGAGAATTTTTGTGTGATGACATTAATAATGATTCCAACCTTACTTTGCTGTGCAGATTTGGTCAAGTTTTGAGAGGAGTCTCATAAGGCACTCCCTCCATAAATGATTCTTCAACAAACAAAGGAGGACTTCAAACAACAAGTAAATGCTTCTTACAGTATCTGGATATAGAATATAATAGCCTACATTTAGCCATACTACTTGTTTTAAAATCACTGTCACTTGCAGCCAGTTGCGCACATCCTGGAGAAACTCTGTGAACAGATTGCAGTTTACAACTGTATGTTTTTGGAAGGGATGTTTATAAATACTAAGAAACATATTTTATGCATCCAGTTACATAAAATTTTCCAAGTATGTGGTAACATATAAAGGATAAACTGTGAATTGGCTATCAGAAAATAAATTTTCTCTACTATTTATTAAACATTAAAAAGCAATTAAAATGATGTATTTTCTGTCTAAGAAATACCATGGACATTTGCCAAAAAACCATCATAAATGGTTAATAATCATCACACCTAAAAAACAACAGAAAGATTACAGTATGGCATTTAACTATTTCAAATAAATTTTAAAAACTTTTAGGCTCCACAACATTTGCGTACTCAACACTTCTATACCTCCGGGGTGATGTAATACTGACACTTCTATTTCGTTCTCAATCAATCTAAAATTCCTTCCTTTTGTTTTGTATACAAATTAAAATAATTACAAGTATTCGGTGTCCAAACAATTTTCTTCTATGTTTCAATAGCAAAAAGCCCAAATATCTACATATATGTAGACAGATAGATAATCACATAGTATTTCAGGAGTTTTGTTATCTTCCTATGGTCAAAGATACTGATTTTACTTAAAATGAATTAATGAATCCATTAATTAAACCTAAAATGTGTCTTCTTGCCCTTTTTTTTTTTCCAAGTGTTACAAGGAAAAAGGAAAAATATCAACACAGACATATCCAAGACTCGGACATAATTTGCCTCGTAATCACAAAAATGAAAACAACAGAAAAAATTAGCCCAACTCTATCCAGTTTTGATGATTTAGGATTTCATGTAAAACAAGACTTGTCTGAAGGGGACAGTAAGATTGCATCACCAATTCTGTTTGTATTTAAAAAGAAATTTGCTTAGATTGTTTTCCTAACTTTGAGCTCTACAATCTTGCCCCCATATATTACTCTGCAAAGGAATATAACCCTGAATTGTAATACTAAATCAAATATGCTAAAATGATTGAAGGTTGCTCTAAAAATGATAGAAGGTTGAACAAGAGGTTTTTACATATATTGGCAAATGTGCATTGCAGCTTCAAAAGAAAATAATGTGTTTGGCCTCTGGCCTCTTAACATTTTTAACAGATGTCTAATCTTGCTAACAAATCATTAGCAAAAAAAATTGTTATCAGAATGTTTCTCCCTGGAAAGACATGAAACAACAGAACTAATGTACACAATTCGAAAGTTTGATTCAGGAAGCGAAGGAGAGCGCATCGAAACACTAGATTAAGATTAAAGGTAATTTGAGCCAAGTGCATCTCCCTCTCCTTTTGCCGCAGAGGTGCCTGCTGTTACGGAATACTAGTCATGTGCCATACGCAATTTAAGAAGTTAATTAGTCCTCAAAATTTTTAAAGGTTTAGTTATTCCAGCAAATTCTGCAGTAACAGAGCCTGCAAGTTGCTTAAAGGCTTTCTAGCAAACAACTCCAGCAATGTAAGCACTTTCTTTCTAGCTTTGTATTAGCACATTTATTTTTGCTAAGCAATTACAGCTGACTAGACTTGTGCGCAACGTGAAATGACAGGCAGAAAACAGGCAGCACATGTGAGAAAGGATGCAGTTGCATGTATTGAAAAACCCTAGGATAACACGTTTCCAGTATCGCTGCAGTTCTCAGAGACGTTGAGAACCAGAAGATAAAGGGAAGTCAGAGAAAGGATTGGGAAGAGGAGGAGGGGAGGGAAAGTACATAACTAGAGCATTCGTAACGCGTATGTTTTGTACCGAAATCTAGGCGAACTGAAGAGGGCCAATATGGGAAATGAAGACGACAGTGGTCACAAGAAGTGTTTATCAGAAATGAATTACCTACGACAGAGCCACACGGTTAGAGCTTTGCATCACACAACTGCTCTACTTTTCCAGAATCCTAAAACAAGCCTGCTCTAGGAAAAGTAGAAGATAAACCTAGTCAGTTTGTTCACCTCAGAAATTCAAGCCAAATCCATAAGAACAACAACAATATGCTTTACTAATGAAAATTTTGAACTTTCCACATTGTTTCTAGGACACAATACTTCACAGTAAGCCAACACTTTCCCAAGATTATAATGTTTCCCCCCTCCTTTTTTTTTCCTAATGAAACAACAAATGTCCCAGCCAAGACATTCTTCTTCTTTCTCATTCATAACTTCAAGATTTTTTTTTTAAGCAGACGCAGTAAATTAAGGAGGACCTTGGGGAGAGTGAGACCTAGAAAGATTACTATAGTAACCTTTCCATGTATTACGGATGTGTAAAAAATCTTAGTCATTTATTAGTGTGAACACAGTCAGCCATGTAACCACAGTCATGTCTACAGCAAAAGGAACTCTATCCAATACTGAATGTGCCACCAGCAATGTGTAATCTACTCCAGTTTGCTCCAGACCAAGCAAGACATATTGTTAACAGAGAAGCTCATCTCTAGAGATGCCTCCCATGCTTGCTGACCAGCTGTTCCTCCCTCTTTCACAGCAAGGACTGTTTCCAACAGTTGTCCTTGAGAAAGCTGGACATCTGGATTTATGCTGGTTTCAAACATGAGGCAGAAGGGCAGGACAAGCTGGACAGAGATTCCAGACAGGCAAGTGCCAAGCCATGTATGGCTGTTTGAGATTTAAATGGGTAATGTTACCCAACACAGATACTTTCAGAAAAATAAATTAGCTAACGCTGAAAATAAGCAACTGCAAAAATGATAATTTTTAAAAAAAAACATAAAAGCCTTCCAAGGTAACATTATCATAGCCCAGTCTCAAGTTGACACAGGCATGAACTATAAAGCTGCAAGAAGCAAACAAACAAACAAACCAACCAGAAACCTTCTTTTTAGTCACAACGGAGCAAAGCTGTTTGTGTCTTTGTTGAAAGTGAGCCTATTAGAGACAGCCAGCAATCTCAGAGCTGCGATCACAGCTGACAAGACAGACAGGTTCCCAGGGCACGAGTTACATTCTCCAAATGGCCATTGCCCCCTCCCCCTTTGGTCATCGCTACTGAAGGAAGTATATTTGCTTTGCTCTGAGTTATAATCCAGAAAAAAACCCGTAACTGTACTTTCTGGGTTACAAATTATCAGGTCTACATACGCCAGCTGAATTCAGGAATTTCTCATTCTTTCCCTGAGTAGGCAGTTGCAAGACTATATCAGATGCTTTCCTTAAGTGTCTGTAAACATGATCCCTGGGCTTTCAATTTATGTGACAGCTCTTCAATACCACTTCCCGTGGTGTCGAAATGGATGCTGTTTCAGTAATGACCATACTGATGCAAAACAAGATTAACTTGTGTAATTTGAGGTTTTACCATTTATCTGATCGCACTGTTACATGATTTGCTCTTCTCGGTGTTTTTCTAACTCGGTAACATCTACATGTATCATTAACAGACTTGAAATACTCCATCTTTTCTCTAGGTACTAATTAAACCATTATGAATACAGTAACCTAATTCAATAAACAGGACATCTGATTGGCAATTGTATTTAACTGTCCTGTGTGTCTGTTATATTCTTATCTGTTGCAACTAAGCCCTTTTTCTGGGTGGAAACATCTTCAATCCCTTAGAATCAATCAGGTATTATATCATGGAACTACGAACAAAAATAAAAACACAAGTATGAAATGCTTAGTCAGAAAATGTTGGGCTGTTATGGAAAACATCATTCTTATAAGAGAAGCCATAAAGCAATGTAGCCAGCCAAAGTGAAAAAATATTTAGCATTTTGTTAATTGCAATTTATACAAAAAGTTGACTTCTATTGAAAAAGAAACCTGTAACACTCACACAGAACACAATGAGGCAAGGCACGCAACAGATTTGGCTACATGTGGTTTTAGGTAACACAAGAAAACAAGCAGGCTGCCTTGCCTCAGAGATCTCTCCAAATCACTGTAAAGTGATGAGAAAGTCCCTTCTAGTTGCTCATGCTTCCTTCACATTCAACTTCTAAGAAACAATTTCTTCTTGCTGAAGTTAATTCATCAAGAAAGATTTTAGGAAACCATTTTTAGAAAGATGGCTTCTTAACAGCATTGCTAAATATTTGCCTAATGGTTTGAAAATGAAACTCCAGCTGAATGTTTGGCTGCACTGTCAAACTTCTCATTTGAGAAAATAATCTATCTTGGCCACAAAACCGATAAATAGTACTAATAAAAATAGCTTTTGGAAACTATTCCATTGGCTTCCTTCGGGGATTTTTTAAACTGCATGAGAAAAACACACAAGGATGTAAAAGAAATGTTCCTTTGCATCTTTTCATAACTCATCTAGCTCATCCGACGCTATCCTAGCAAATTTACCATTTTCTTCCTTTTTACAATCATAAATATGGCTTCTGTAAATAAAAAAAAGCGCACTCTTTCTGCCTCCTTCAAAAGCAACTTGATCTCTCTTTGACTTGCCCAGCTGTCGAAGAGTTCCATTGCCTTCCAGAAAAAAAAAATCAAATCTGATCAATATTACTCTGCAAAAAATTCATTAAAATAAGCCAAGATACACTAGAACCCTACCGAAAGTCCATAGATTGCTACAAACTCACCCATGTCAACACTGGATATTTCACATCAATTAAAAACAGCCTTTTGCCTAATGAGAATAAACATAAAAAATAAAAGTATATGAAAAGTATATGAAAGTATATGAAAAGTATATAAAAGAATATAAAGCATATAAATACAAAGATGTTTTTAAAAAGCAACTACCACAACAGTATTCCCAGCATAATTTAATATAATTTCTCATATTCTTTCAGCCTCTGATGCTTCCAAAGCTTAAGACTCATTTTAGTGATTCTACAGAGGTACATTATGAATAATGAAATATAACTGAAAATACACAGGAATTCTCATAGAGCCAACATTTCTGGTTTCTAAAGCTAACATTTCTGGTCTCATAAAGCTAGTACTTCAGAAACACTTGAGCCAAAAATTAGGTGTAGTTTGCAGCGAGTTATGAAACGTGTCTGTACAACAAATTTAGTTACTTATCAAAAAAAAAATAGCTAAAACATGTATTCTAACAAGATGGGTGTATTTCTCTAAGAAATGAATGGTCACTTTCACTGAACTCGTAATATATAGTGAGCTATTATCTCTTCTTCATTATTTGATTTTTCCTATAAAAACATACAGTAAACTGTTGTGACATTTTCTCTGCTTATTAATTAAAATAATAAGTACTTTTTTAAAATGTGGATTTGGTTTTATTTGAGTGGAAAGGCAAAGAAGGAAGAATGTCTCAGTTGAAAAAGTGGTGTTTTGCCACATGAAGCATTTCAGTGATAAAATGAGCATTAACTTAGAGCCTCAGTGGTTTATGAATAATGTTACATAAGGCAACTGAGATTATTAGCTCAATGTACTTAATATTGATTTTCAAGGACTGTATTTGAAATTTTTAAAAGCCTCTAGAAAACAAATATGCCATCATTCAGCAAAGCAAGTTGTTGAGAGAAGCTGGTTTTGAGAATTTAAACAAAAATTCCTCTTCTTCTGTTGTGGGTCGGCCAGGCTCTTCAGGATGGTGAGAGTGCCGCATTTTTTTAATAACCAAAGATATGCTATTAATCCGCAAGATAAATGCTCTCAATTTCAGTTACCTTTAACTAAGAATTTTATGTGATGAGTTCAGCAACTCCAGGATTATGCCCCAGTTATAAATGAGTAAACTGTCAAAGTAAGAAGCTGGTTAGTGGGGGGGGAGGTGGGGGGGGGGGGGGGGGGGAAGGGGAACTCAGGTAAACTGTATTTTCTTTTTAGGCAATATTCCTATTTCATGATTAATTTTTGATGTTGCTTTTCCCCCTCACATTAGTCTTAAATAATTTACTATCTATATAAGCAAACAAATAAAAAACCCTACAAATTTTTAAGCAAGAGAATGGCAAAGTGGAAAAAAACCTCACAGACTATTTCTGCAAGTAGTTTATACTAACTGAATCCACTGTTCAACAACGAAAAGAAAAAAAAACCCCTCACTTAGGCTCAGAATCTGTAAACCCAAAGTTAAATATAACAAATTTAGTGGCTTTACAAGTAAAACATTACAGTGTTAACCACTGTTTCCATGCATACAATATACACTTGTTGAAAGCTCTTTTGACAAAATGTGTTTTTGTTCAAATACAACAAATTACAACTGAACAGTGCATTGAATTCATCCAGCATTTAGCTTAGAAACAACATAAAGTCTTAAATAACTCTGGCAGTTCAGGTTTTCTGGTAGCACCAGCTTCAACCCCCTCAAAAAAATCTCCTTCTAATCTTTTACAACTAGAGATACCTTGTAAAATAAATTAAACTTAAAATATTTCACTGCTTCTGCAACATGAAACTCTGGTAGACTTGGATTTGATTTCTGACACCTAACATTGAAAACTAATGCTTCCATTTTAAAACACACTGTGTATTTGACAACACTCTGGCATATCAGGATTCCAAGCTAGGCTACAGAGTAGCAGTCACGAAGTATTAGGTAGAATGAAAAAGCCTGGAATATCTTTTAGAAAAATGTGGCTTAATGTCTGCTGTGAGATACCCGAATGTATTTAAAACATGAATCACTTCTAAAATTATTTTGTTATTTTAATACATATTAAAGCCAGATTACTGTTTAAATATGAGAGGACAGAATTCCCTAACGCCCTTAAATCAATTAATACCTTCTGTCTCCTTTCATATAAATAATAACCTGATTATTAAAGACACAATAATGTAAAAAAGTCCTAATCAATACCCAAGACTCCCTCAAAGAGGCTGCAGTATCTCCATATCAGTTTGTCTCCAAGGAGTACAACAGCCTTAGAGAATTTTTTGTTCTGGTTAGCCTTCTCTACTGATAGGGTTCCCTCTTTTCTCTTTTTTTCCTATTTCCATTTTTTTAATGATACTCTGTTACCTCTCCTGACTACAACTCTCTTTCACCACTAGCATCCCTAAAATTCTTCTCCATCCAACCAAAAGATTCCTTCCATTTTCTCATCCTAGCTTTTCACTTTCGTTTCAGCACAGTACTTCACACTCATGTCTAGCAACATCATATTTCTTTTCCATCAGCAGTGGCACCTTCAGAGCACAGGGAGATACATGATTTGCTGTTTGTGAAAGTCATATCTCAGAAACCTCATTTGCATCACCCAGTTTTCACCAAATACCTCCATGTTTCTTTCTTTCCATTATTATATTTCACACTTTGGCCTTTTCAACCAATACTGCCTCCTCCTCCATCTTCACTCCCTGGCAGTAACACTTATATTCCTTCCTGAGTCTCAACAGACTTATCCCTAAAAAATCCAACAATGCTACCCCATCCTCATTCTTATCAGCCTTTGAAAAAAGTGCCTACATTCTATTTCCCTTCTTCATTGTTTTATGCAGTTCGGTGTCTCTGGTGCAACTTCTACATGTTGGCTCCCTTCTTCACTATTCCCTCTGGTAGCCATTCTCTATTCCTCTCAGTTTCATTAGCCATTCACCATTACTCAATTCCCTTGGTCACTGAACTTCTCACTCTACAACATACTTTAAAAACCTTATTCACAACCATGACTACCAATATTTTCATGCCATTAAACTACCTTCCAAGAAAAGGTATCTCATTTTCTGTCTGCTGAACATCTTATTTCATCCTGACACCATCCACATAGTGAATGTTTAGCTGGGAACTTAAATTCAACGTGATGAAAGCTCTTCTTGATTTTCTTCCTTGAATATCACGTCCTCAATTTCCCTGGAAGATATAATCTCTTTAAACCATTCATCATAAGAACAATGTTATATGCATCGCAATGTGTCATCTCCTTTCTGCCACATACTGTAAAATATACTGTAATAAACCCAATCTACAACCCATTGCCCAGTATTGTCATACTTTGACATCGTTTCCCTCTGTTTCCATGATAATGGTTCTTTATTCCGTTGCCCCATTTTGTCTTTAATAGTTGTATTTTACCAACGACTTACATATATATTCCTCCAATAATAGCAATTATAGATCTTTGACTTAAACTTCAAGCATTTCTGTGGTTTTCCTCACACAAAGAAAAAAAATAAGCCAGAACCAACAAAATCAATACTCCCTTTCCCATAACACAGATGGACATAGAAAAAGCTATCATGTAAAAATGATCCAAAAACAAGACAAGTAGCAACTGAGTTTGCACACTGCCTTGCTTTTGTCTGTCACTCTAGAACTTCTTGACAACTTGTTACCAAAGGATTCCTTTTCTGACAACCATATATATTTTGTAAGGAGAACAATCAAAAGTGAAGTTTGTTTTATAGACACGGGCACACAGCAGCACACATTAGTGGAGCCCTGCCTTACTCTCCCACCTCAAGGCAATAGCGAAGAAACAACAGTGACCTGTCTGGAGCAGAGAGAATATTCTTAACCCCCCATCCTACCCAGTTGGGCACCACACTTTGACACATCAAATATCAACAGCAACCAGGCATTTGCCCATTTGTGACAAGTGACAAGTCAATGGCTGGCAACCCAATGCTTTCTGCTGAGTAAAACAGGTGTCCCTACTTCTGAAAAATCACTCAAGCTCATGAAGGTGGTCTTGAACATAAGCCAGTCCTCCCACCACAAGGCCAGGAACACAGTACCTGTACTAGCTGTGCTTTTGTTAGCCCTGGGGAAACAGTCTGTATGAAGGTCACAGCAGTACACTTCGGTGACCACAACAAGATGAAGTTTGCTTACACACATCAAGCTCAATCTCTTCTCCAAACAAGACCACAGACCTGCATACTGCTGAGGACAAAAAAACAGGCTAGGGAGGTAGGACACAGTGCCATTTATATGCTGTTAACAGGGTATGTGCTGATCATAGCAGATACTTTCACCAGGAGCTAAGAGCATCCTTAAAAATATCATCCATGATTATAAAATGATTTGGATTTTTTCAGAATATTTCAGTCTTTGTATGTGAGATAGTTTGGTTACCCAATCTCAAACATAATAAAATGCATTACACCCAAAATTAAATACAATATTTAGTTGAGATGATTACAGATGACTGCTTCGAGCACAAGCCAAATCTGGAAGAGATACACACACATGTTAAAGAGAAAACAGCAACCATAAAGGCATTCTTTTTAATCTTACTTAGTATTTAATCTGAATGAAAATTATATACATTAAATTATCAAAGAGCACCTTGTTTAAATTACTAGAACTCAGAGTGATTACACACATTCAGAAATTCTAATGAAATTCTAATCTAATAGGAGTTTGCAGGCATACTTAGACACACAGAGACACACTGTGTATGTATTTTGTGTGTAATGTGTGAAATATATAGGTAGTCATATCCAAATCCAAATCTAGTTCTCTATCTCATGAGAAATTTAGAACTTGATTTGAGGAAGGCAGCTGTTCCACGGATGTATCCAATTTCAGTCTGTGTAGTATCACTGCAGTCATACATTAAATAAAACACAGCTGGACAATGCTCCACCTATTTCACCACCCTCTCTGCTAACTGTTTAGCACTAACATCTGTTGAAAACAAACTTTAAGAAACAGGGAGATCATAACAAGAACCTTTTTTTCCTTTTAAACATTTTGCACTGAAAGATTTTTTTACTTATTTCTAAAGAAAGCCCTACATATATTCAATTATGTTTTAAAGTTGAGATTCGTACTTAGAATTGAAAGAAACTTGCTCACTGCAAGCTGTCTTATAAAAAATATATTATTAAAAATACTTCTCATTTCATATAATTGGTTTAATTCTGTACCTGCTGCCAAGAGATGGTGTAGTCGTGCAATTTATATTCTCACTGAGAATCATGGACACAAAACTTTGGTTTATAGTCTTATTATGAGTTTTCTACAAATGCCATGCAATGTTTTTTTTAATTACAGTTAACTAGACTTAAGAAATCTTCTTCAGAAACTGAGGGAAGTCTCTACTGTTTTATGCCCAACTACTTAATCACATTTAAAATTGTATCCTCACAGAACTGTACATTTTAATTGAATGAAAGAGCCATGAAACAACTCTCTACATAGAAACAGTTTGTTCTTTATCAGACTTACTCTCAGTCAAGTGTGTGTAACCTAATGTTACGTACAAAAGCTACACTTAACTGTAATTTCTCTTCTTTATATATCTTCCAATATCTAAACAGATTCATGGGGAATATTTTTGTACTAATGTAGTGTTTTGGCCCTGGCCAGTGGCCAGGTGCCTGCACAGCCACTCTGTCACACCACACCCCCACCGCTAGACAGTGGAAAAACTACAATGAAGGGCCCATGGTTTGAGATAAGGACAGGGAGATCACCCACATCTACCTTTGCCGGCAAAACAGACTCAATTTTGGGGACATTAGTTAAATTTAGTAAAGAACAAATCAGAAAAGAGTAATGAGAAATCAAAACAGATCTTAAAAATAACACCTCCCCTCCACCCTTCCCTTTTTCCTGGGCTTAACATCGATCCAAATTTATCCACCTTCTCCCCTCAAGTGGCACAGGGGAATAGGGAATGGGAGCTGTGGCCAGTTCATCTGATGCCGTTTCCACCGCTGCTTCTTCCTCCGAGGGAAGACTCCTCACTCCTTCCCCGGGCCATTGTGGGGTCCTTCTCATGGGCTTCCCATGGGACTACAGCCCCCTTCGGGCATCCACCTGCTTCAGTGTGATGTCCCCACGGGCTACAGGTGGACATTTACACCCCGTCACCTCCATGGGCTGCAGGGTGACAGCCTGCGCCACCGTGGTCTTCACCACAACCCAGGGGACTCTCTGCTCCAGCGCCTGGAGCACATCCTACCCATCCCTTCACTGACCCTGGTGTCTTCCCATATTCTTACTCCTCTGTCTCTCTGCCAGTTGTTGTGTGGTGCAGTTCTTTTTTTCCCTGTTCCTTAAACGTGTTTTCCCAGAGGTGTTCCTATCCTATCAGCCTTGGCCAGTGGCAGGTCCCTCTTTGGAGCCGCCTGGCACTGGCTCTATCAGAGTTAGGGAAAACTTGTAGCAGGTTCTTGCAGAAGCCACCCCTACAGCCCACCCCCGCCACCAAACTCCAACCAGGCAAACCTAAAACAACCAAAAAGACAAGTATATTTCTTAATATAAAAAAACTGAGCATATTTCAAAATAAACTTCTTAATCAATCTCTTTCTCTTTGCTAAGCACTGCAAAACGTTAAACTATCAGTTTCCTAGGCCAGTATCCACTTTCTGACAGTGGTCGGTGACAAGGCAATACATAAAATCCCACAGTTCTTAAGTGGGAAGAATATGTTACCCATGTTCTATATTAGATCTCTGGAAGAGTTAGAAATCTGGAAATATTTAAAATGAGAGAGGAAAAAATAAGAAGTAAAAAGAAATGTTACTGAAGAATTGAGAAGGGAAATATATTTCAAAAGTTTTAAAATTTCAAATCATTAGTTTTGAGATTTTGTACTGTCTGAAATGAACATTTCATTAAAAAAAACCCCCACACCTATTTTCTATTCTATTAAAAATGCTTAAACTAAAATCCCAACCCAGCTAGCTCTTACTATTTCCTAAAATTCACAGTAGTTTTTTAAGAATAGCCCAAAATATAAAGCTTTTCTAAAAAGTGTGAGTTGATGAGAAAACTGTAGCCTGCAAGAAATACATCCAAATATGAAGCTGCAAGATGATGAAGGGCCCATAAAATAACAAAGCAAGTATGTGCAGATACAAAGTACCTAATCTTCATTCAATATGTTCCACAGATCAGTAGACATTATTTCCTACCTTTTCCGTTCTTGAATAAATCCACTTGATCAAGTTCTAACAGCTTTTCGTTCATAACTAGTTTAAAATACGGGAGTTTCAGGCTTCTCAAATAAAACAAACTTAATGACAAAGACTTGTGCAGAAATATACTTTTCATTGCTTTTACAAAACCCACAGTATAAATCTGCTGTTCATCTCACTATCGTCAAGAAATAGTGTTATACTATTTCTTGAACGACAAAGGGAGACATTTGAAGGCAAAACTAGCTTCCTGACACACACTGAGCACAAAATTCTCTTTGTAATTTACAAACCCTACCAGGTTCCCTAGATCAACGAAGTGTTCAGCTTGATTATGCAGTGTACATACTACAGTACATAAAAGACATTTTTCTGATAAACCAGACCACTTTGGAGCTCACTTTGCAGTAGAATGAAATGTAGCTTTTAAAATGTACTTTTAACTTTTTGCATTTGCATAAAAGGAAAATTTTGTCTAAGATAACAAAGCTAGCTCAAGAAGGCTCTTCTGCTTTATTATTTTTCATTATTTTTATCCATTTCTGGAACATTACTCATGTTAATAACACTACAACATCAATAATGCCAATCATGTTACTACAATGCCTACGCTTCTCAAATTGTCATTTTAAAATTATTTCTGTAAGTTCTACTGTTATTTTTCTAAATAGTAAATCAAAGTAAGATACATAATCCTTGTGGGATAAGCCTTTTCCCTTTAACCATATATGAATCCAAAGTAAAATCCTTTATGCTGTTTTCACTGGGGTGTGACAGACTTTAAGATTTAGAATTGCCTTTCATCACTGTATTAGATAGTGCAAACATTTAGATAGTTCTTAACTATAAACTGTTTATTACATAAGAGAGAAAACGCACTTAGAAATACAGCAGGGCACATTTTATCTTAGCATATGACTGTCAGATTCTTTACTGCAGCTAGCTTCAGGGTGTAGATAGTGATGTACTGGCTAAACCAGACGTATACAAAAAGGAATAATATATGAATCTGTTAATATTTGCTGCTGGCAAGCTTGTGTATGATTTCCAGTTTCTGGAGCAGAGGTCTGGCACATATACATACGGAATGAAAGGGTGGGATATTATGGATATGGAAAACTTACCTTAAGTTTGAAAGGGGAATATAGTATATTTGGATATCCTTCATCTTGTATTTACACAAGAAATTTCCAGATGTAGCCAGACTGCCCTTTTAAAAAGCATGAAGCATGTTACGTACTTGGGGGAAATTGGATGATTTGCCTGCTTTTTAGCTGTAGTAGTGATATTCAGCAAATTTAAGAATAGTCATTGTAAATTGTTTCTATTAAATATTGACATTTCACTGGAACAATTTTAAAGCTGTGAAGATATCAGTATAAACCCCAAATTCTGTATAAGCAAGCCCAAATATCCAAGTAGACAAGTCAATATTAGATGGCTGAAATAAAGAATAAAATCTAGCTGGTGTGAAAAAGCATAATGTTGGAATACTGTGATAGTTCAGATGCCAAACACACACTGTGATCTTTGCCTGGCAGAAACTGTGTCTAAAAAGACGTATGCGCAGTAGTAAAGCTTTCTAGTAGACAGACATATATTTCAAGAATTTATTACTGAGAGTATGCCTTTTGCATGTCAGTATTTTATAATTGTACAAAGACCCAACGAGCTCATCTTCCCAACGTACAGGTATAAACCCCCTCAAAGGACCTTCCAATTAACAGAGAAAATATTTACAGCAAGACTCAGGTCTTACTACTAGTGTTCGCTGCTCTGTCTTGGCAACATCAGCTGTAAAATCCATCAAGAATAGAAAAATAAAGTTTACAACAAATTCCCAAATAAGATCTGGTCTTCGATTCTCATTCCAAAACAAGAATCACCCCATCTGAGCAACCCAACCTAGTTAAAGATGTCCCTGCTCCCTGCAGGTCCCTTCCAGCTCAACACATTCTATGATTCAGACCAGGATAAAACCAACCAAAAACCAAAAACTGTCTTACATGATCATTTTGTGTTATCTAAACCTGTGTCCTTAGTTTTACAGTACTTCTTCAAAATGGTTCCAACACTTGTAAAACTTTTCATCTCTGAAAACTCTACCTTAAAACTTCATACTGCACAGCACAAAACTAAAGCTTACAAAAGCCCTTTCAAAGCAAACAACCACTAAATATAGAAACGTGCTTATCTTACATCTATAAATCATGCCATTATTTGGAAAATACTTTTAAAATGAGTATTTGTAATTAAAACGTACAGACCATAGATCTGCTTAACTTCAGTGTATACTGTAGCATCCCACTTTTCTTGCCCTTATGTTTTGAGGATAGGGTGGCTTAAGGGCATGTGGAAAACAGGTTACTGGGATTACCACTTGATCGCATCACTTTTGGGGATATTCATTTGGGCAGTATTTTATATAGTGCTGGATTTCATTACTGTTGCTCATTTTAAATTCTCTAAAGTCACTTTTAGCTTTAGCTAAGCAATTTAAGGCTGATCAAAATCTATTAAATATTCTAATGATTTAAAAATGAAGTAAGGTTTCAAAACCTGGAAAAAAAAACAACACTAGCAAAGAAGTGGTTCAGCAGTGCTTCAGTAGATGCTCACTTTTGACCAGGAAATAGTTGAAAAACGGAGTAAACACACGACTAGGTCTTCTATGAAACAAATAGTAAAGAACCAAGAGTTAATCACTAGCTATAAGACTATTTCTCTGAGAACTGAATCAACGTTTAATGAAAATTAAATTATGTTGAAAATCATAAACATTGCATCTCTCCTGTTCAGATTTCTACTACTTAGAAAGATACATCTGTTGCAGATTTATCTGTCAAAGCTAATTCTTTAATACTGACAGTGCAGCCATGAGATAGCTAAAAGCTTACAAAAATTACCCAAGACTTCTATACAGATCCAGTTTGATGCTAAAAATGAAACAGACAAGATTTCGGGTGTAGAAGTTGTTTTCTGAAAGGCATTTAAAAGATTCCACCACTCCTTACAAACTCTGCCTCCCCAACATAATTATCAACATTTTTCTATTGCATCTGCAATGATATCCCGTAAAATATGCCATGTGTGAAACTGAGAAATATGGTTCAGGCTGCCATATGCAGTCCTGTGCTGAATGCACACAGGAGAAGCTGGAGGGAAAATTCTTTGAACAGGTAGCCTCATCAGGTCATCTGAAAGGTTAAGAAAGGCTAACTAAGAAGTTTAGCCTTTCACCCTAATAAATTCTATTTGTAACCAATGAAACACACAAACCATTTTTAACCTAGCCACCAAGCGTACTAATAAGCTTTCCAAAAATTACTTCAGTCTTTCTGTATCTCTGTGAATGACATACTCCCACTTCTACACAGGAAAGCTGCGCTCTGACTGAGCAAGCACATTCAAGATGAGGAATTTGAACCTGTCTGAACCGCACACAAGTCTAGTGGTTTTGCTGCAGTGCCCTATGAATTAATAGTTTTCAAGGTCCTGTCTGATTTTGACCACTATCACTCTCCAGCTCTTCATATTTGCCAGGCATTTCTCTGTGTCTCAGAACATTTAAATTGAGAGAGCTCTATTGTGTTATGCTACAACTGACTATTTCACACTATTGTTTCCACCATTCATTGGAAGTTTGAAGGAAGCTATTTTTTATGTCCTTTGAAGCTGTTATTTTAAGCCAAGTTGACAGTGTTCATAATATTTCAAATATGATGACAGACTGTTCTGCTAATGTGCACTGTAAATGCACATGTACATGAACCTTAAAGAAATACCATACACTGACAAAATAACATATGTGAGAAAATAACACAGATTTATGACAAAACAAAAAAATCCTCTGAGGCAGGTGATTATAATGGATCATGATCACACTGAGGAAGTTTGGAGAAAGGCAAGGCAGAGCCGGAATGCGTTTGGCTAACTTCAGCATTAGCAAGCTAATTCAGTGTTCATTAGCAAGCTCATGTCAGTGTCCCAAAGGCAGAAAAAGTCTTCCTCCAAAAAGTTCCAAAAGTGTTTTGACTGTCAATACATACAGCTGGGAAATTTTGGAATTGGACCAAAAAATACTGGAAGTAGAAAACTGAATGAGACACTCATGGTGTGCATTAGTAGTCAGAAGAAAGGAACTGATCACACCAAGCTCATCCCAATGCATAATAACATAATTTTTAAAAAGTAGATACTGAGGTGGCACTGAGTGGCTTGGAAAAACAACTAGCTCATGATGCAAACTTACAAGAAACAGGTAATTTGACTTTAGCAGGGATGCTAAAACACAGGACAGAAAAGTTCTTGTTTTCTCTAAACAAACAAACAAAAACCCGAATAACATCTAAGAATTATTTAATCACACTATTCTGGACTAAGTTGCACACTATCAAGCAGGAAACACAAGTGATGCCACAGTGGTGATGTGGACACCACCACTCAACATGTTGATTTCTGTTTGCCCTACGAGACGCATCAGTGGGATTCCTGTACTCGGGTATAAAGTTAGCAAGTCATGCGTGGAGCAGTGGATTGATAAACCTATGACTACCGGTCAGAAACTATGGCTGCAGTGGCAAGAAATATTTCTGGGAGTTTTGTCAGGGAGCTTCTGCCACCTTGTAAAGTAGTACAGTCTCTGTGAATTCCCAGAAGAAGACTGGCTTTCTACTAGCACCGCAACAGTGTGTCTAAATAATACATGCCACTTTTTCTCTAGGAATGGGCATTATCAGATCTTCCGTCCTATTGAGGTTGTCCAGTTCTGCCCTCAATACTGCTGTTTTCACGACCCTTTTCCTGAGAGAAAGCAGGGTCTATATGTTTCCACTGAAGCAAAGAGAAACTTCCCTTTCTCCCTCACAGGCTCCGTGTTAGACAGTTTTTACTCCTGTCAGAAATAAATGTGTCTAAAAACCTTCACAGACACCAGGCTGAGCGGCACCATGGATAGTATGAAGTGCAAAACAACAAATCTGGCAGGAACACCTTCGCAGATTCAGTTTACACTCTTACTCTTATATAATGGAACAGGGGTATGGGCATTCAACAGCAGCGTTGAAATGTCATTTATACTTCCACTTAAAGGCAAAAATTAATTCCGTCAGTCAAAACAGTCTTTTATCGCATCAGCTCTGGCATGACAGTTCAATCAACTAAGTCACAGCTAACTTTAAACACCTTCCTGAACCTGTCCTTCCTGCTGCATATGTGCCAAATCCATAGTCTAACATAATGGTGCCAGAACCATTCCAAACTGATCAAGTGTAAGAAATTATGGCAACTATTCTCTGCTTTCAAACACTAGAGATTTTTGTTACAGACTCAATAGAGCCTTCTCAAGTTAAACACAAATGATGTCTTAATTTTGATTTGAAACAGAGCCGTACTGTAGTACAGCAAAATCTGTGTATACAGCTCTACACTTGTTTCAACAAAGTCAAATGATATTTGCTGGATGGGAATTAAAAAAATCCTTTCCTCAAAAATCAAAAGTTAACATTTCTACTATATATTTCTTCAAGCAGCTCTACCCTCAAGTCCTGATTCTCTGCAGCTTTACCTATTTTCCTGTGTCACCTACAGTTCGCACGCCCAAAATTGCACCATTTTGTCATAAGCCAATATTTTCTTGTTCACCTTTGCAAGCATTTCTGCATCCTGTCAGGCCAGCAGGTACTTTCAGTGCAGCAGTCATTCTCATTCTCCTCTTCCTAACTCCTACAGCGAATGCATATTCCCCTTCTTTCTCTTATCCCTCCCCCACCTCCTAAATGTAAGATAAAGGGCTCTCTTTTTAATTATTCCATTTAGGTATCTTTAAAAATGTTCGATTTTAACTATACAAAGAAAGAGGATGCCAGCAGTTTCAGGTAACAATTCCACTACAAAAAAAAACCACTTTACATTGTTCTCTTACAAGAAAAATGTTGAACATTTCTGAAGGACAAAGGCAAAATTTCTTTAAGTTTTAAAAATAAAAATCAAAAGGCACTACCAAATTAACTCTCAGTAGGAAATCACTTTAGTCTTGCACTGTTATACAGAGGTCATCCATTGGAAATTGAACAAGATGCACAGGATATACCTTTAAATTATTCATAATCACCTTAAACTGCACTCAATCAGCATTGCAATATGTCATTTTTTAGACACACGAAAGTTCAAAAGGAAAAGCACATGAAAAAGCAGACTACCAAGAGGACTATTGTTAAAACTACACCAGAAAGCTTAATATTTCAATACTGTATATGTTAAAATAAACAACATACACAGGTGATGAAAGCCAGTCTCTGAAAAATTTATTATTCTGTTAGAACAAGTTTATACTTTGGATGAATTCTCAAGCTTCATGCCATTAGGAAGTTTTACTGGGTTTATAGTGGAAATAAAAACAGAAATAAAAATAGATGACAACCTCAAAACACAGGCTGTACTTTGAATAGATCAACAGGCTTTCCTTTCCTTTTACATCTATACATTTCCTCTTGCCTCCCGCAATCAAACTTTATGCAACCTACATGAAAAGTTCCCTAAATTGCCTATTTTCCTTTTTAAAAACATGTTTTGAAAGATAAAGTTCAACAGACTCGTAACCTGCATCAGATCAGTATTATTTTCCCAAAGCTGTCCTATTGGAATTGTACAGCTTTCAAAGATTTATGATGTCAGTTTGATTCAAAGCATCCTGCCCCATCCCCACCCCATTCCCTCAGTAATTTTATTTTGGCTTCCAAAAAAGTTGGCCATAATCTCATTTTCTCCTTCTATGCATGCCATCAGTACTTATTCCGCTGAAGTGAAAGGGATTGAGCATCAATTCTTTGCGTAACATGGGCATTAAGGAGATATGGATGATTATTAGGATGATGAATTTTAAAGGCAGCAAAGCTTTGCCTGGTGAATTTGCACTTGACTTCGCAAAATTAAATACTTGGAACTGGACTGGTTTGTGAAATACACTACACAAATCAACAGGGAGTACTGATTGTTCTATATTTCGTATTATGTTGTAACAGGAGGAATTGTATGTATTCTTGTCAGATTCACAACTACTTGAAACTTAATTTTAAGTTAAATTTGAACAAAAAGAATAACAGAGTGTTTTCATCGTTTTAAAGAATTTGAAATGGTTCCCATTCTGACTCCTGCCAACCACACCGCACCTACCTGAATCGTTCAAGTTTGCCTCAGTGTTAATTTTTACACGTTGGACAATGTAAATAACATTTGGCATTTAATGTGTAGCACTACCCTTATCCTCCTAGATTGCATGTAGATGCTACTCTCCTCTGGATTGAATAACTCATTTCGGTATCAAGTTTTATGGGTTATTGCTTAATATATTGAATATCTCAAATAAAATATGGAAGTATACATTTTTAGTTGCATAACGACCAACAAGAAATTACAGGGTTTTTTCAAAAGCATTGCATCTTAAATAAATAATTAGTTGGGGGGTAGGGAGGGGGGAAGAGGGAGAGTGGGTGTGGAATGTCGGTGTATATTGGCATCAAATACTTGACTTACAGTCATATTCCTGTCCCAGATCTGGATGGAGCCATCTTGACAGCCAGTTGCAATAAGTTTACCATCTCTGCTGTATGTGCAAGTTGTAGGAATCACCCGTTTTCCTTGAACTGATCGTGGTTTAAATACACTTTTGTGCTTTTTTTCATTGTTAACATCCCATGTCCTCACAGTTCTGGAAAAAGATTTAAATAAATAGTTGTTTTAGATAAAATTAATACATATGAAACAGCTTATGACATAATCAAACAGCTTTTCAAGCATAACCGATATATAATATCAGTTCAAATGAAGTTGTAATTGCAAAATAGCGTTTAGGATATGGGACAGCAGTCATGAAACTAATGTGACAACTTTCCAAGTAAGAAACATCGTATTTACCAGGACCCACATGAAAGTTTGAAATAAAAAAAGAGAAATTAAAAAATTCAGTTTGTTTCAAACTATTCTGTAAACACATACAATTATATACAACTGGACAAACAACCAAAGGTTAAAATGCAGCTACCTCAGAGTTTCCATTGTCACTGGAAATCAGGAAGATTAAAGTATTCCACCCTTCACAAGAATGAAGACTTCAGGACCAGGCATGAATGCTTATACAAATTCATTAACTAAACAAATTGTCATAATTGTTCTGACATGACAACAAGTGACAAGCCTGCTTTTAACTGGCAGTATTGCAGACTAGGCTGGTTACTTTTCACAATTTTTTTATTTTAAGAAGCCATTTTAAACAATTAATTGCAATATTAGTGTAGTTCTCTTCTACTAATCCTGAAAGTCTTAGAAGTTTTGTTGTAAAAGTGTTCTTCAACTACTTTACAAAGACTCATTTTATGTAAGACTGTTTTTTTCAAGTTGAGTTTTTCCCATTTTATTAGCAAAATAAATACATCCTTTTTCTTTTTAATGGAAAAAGAATATCTGCCTAGATCTCAGATGTTTCTTAGAGACACAAAAACAGCCAAATGAGAGAGAACTAAAACACTGAAATACAGGTGGACTCTTTAAACTGTCTTAGATACAAATGTTTTCTGTCCATTTAATACGTTGAATTCTTTCCAGACAAAAATTCAAAACTCTTTTGGCATCTGAAGCAGAGAGGAGTTTCAGAGTTTGGCAAAGGAAGTAAGAGCATTAATTTCAAAAGAAAAAAAAAATCACAAAGTTCAAGACAACCTCATTTGTTTAGACTATACAAACACTGCCTATGATCCAACGACATGTAATTTACTGGTCTCAAGCAAAGCAAATACCACTTTAACAAGGCTGCCATTTCTCCAGAACAAGACAAGACACTGTGGCATAACATCAGGAACTTCTATCAGAGCTACAAGATCAGACAGGCACAGTTGACCTATAAATAAATTCTAGGATAAAACAGACAAGAAAATGAGCTGTAAATAGCTCAGAGAAGTTTTATTTACTTGCATAGTTAATGACAGTAATGAGAAATCAGTAACTCAAGTAGAATGAATCTCCAAGATTACTCTCATTTTTAAAAGTCGCAGTCATGTGCTCAGGGCCTAGATGATCTTTCTTTGAACAGGATGGTTGTTTCCATCTTCAATAACCAACTGTCAATAACCAGCTCAGTGTCCTACCTTTCAAGAGGCACATTGACACTCTCTCCCATTCTAGTATTTACTTAAAACTCAAGTCTATTACCAGTCCCTTTCCCGCATAACATACAATCCTTCCAGAATCTCATCTGAATATCCTGTACAGAATCGGAGAACGTTAGGGGTTGGAAGGGACCTCAAAAGATCATCTAGTCCAGCCCCCCTGCCAGAGCAGGATCACCTACAGTAGATCGCACAGGAACGCATCCAGGTGGGTTTTGAATGTCTCCAGAGAAGGAGACTCCACAACCTCCCTGGGCAGCCTGTGCCAGTGCTCTGTCACGCTCACAGTTCCTGATGTTTTTGTGGAACCTCCCATGCTCCAGCTTGCACCCATTGCCCCTTGTCCTGTCATCGGACATCACTGAGAAGGGCCTGGCTCTGTCCTCCTGACACTCCCCCTTGACATATTTATAAACATTAATGAGATCATCCCTCAGCCTCCTCTTCTCCAAGCTAAAGAGACCCAGCTCGAGCCTCTCCTTCTCCTCTTGTGATGATAATCTCCTGTCGGGAAGCTATTTCCTCTCTTACATTGCAAGTTTTTCAGGACTGCCTTGGTGTAACTAGCATCATGGTTACGTGGAAGAAGTTTAAAGCCTGCCTGCCCTAATTTTTATTTTTACCTAAGATGCCTCACAAGTACGTCATCTGCAATGTCAAAACCAACCTCTGAGAATCTTTCACCATCCTAATTCTTCACTTCTGCTAGCACTGACAAAGATCTCAACCAGCACCGGTCCCAATACTAATCCCTGAGGAACACTGCTCATCATTGGTCTCTACCTGGAGATTGAACAGTTTGCAACCATCCAGCGAATTCCTCACCCAAGTGGTCCACCACCCATCCAGTTCACACCTCTCCAATTTAGAGACCACGATGTCATGTGGGACAATGTCAGATGCTTTGCACAAGTCCAGGCAGATGACATGAGCTGCTCTTACCTTATCCACCAACACTGTAACAACATCATAGAAGGCCACCAAGTTTGCCAGGCATGATTTGCCCTTGTCATCTATGAAGTTGATATATTTTGTATTTTCCTTCAGATCAGCGATAGACCAGAAACATATGGATCACTGAAGGACCTCAGAGAGATAATTTCACTACCTCATTCTAAAAGCCTTCATCACATAGGCTGAGTATCATAGAATGGCCCAGGTCAGAATGAACCTCGGAAATCATCTAATCCAACCTCCCTGCCATGGGCAGGGATGCCTCTCAATTAGACCAGGTTGCTCAAGGCCTCAACCAACCTGGCCTTGAACACCTCCAGGGAGGGGGCAGCCACATGAGTGTGACACAAACGGATTTGTTCTGACATTTGCCTTTCACCCTCCATGCTCCATCAACAACTACCTAAGCATCCCGTCTCCTCTTTCAGTACAGCACTACTGTTTCCACTTGAAACTTACCTAAAGATATTTTTCAGTCCTCTTCCCTCATAACACATAATATTTCCTAATATTTAACTCCCTTCATTCTAGCTACAAGGAGGGGGGATTAAAACAAAAAAAAGGAAGCACAGAAACCCAAATGATTTACTTTCAGGGAATATGTCTTTAGACTGGCAATATGGTAAACAAATGTTAACTAAGTCTGCTTCTGTATTTTCTCTTCACTTCTGCTACTGACCTTCAGTCACTATATCATACCGCAGTCAACTTAGCACAATTTGGAATTACGCCTCTCATTTTTTACAGAATATTGCGTATCATTTAATGATTCTTCCTCCTCCTTAGACATAACAAAAAAATAACCGTGATTGCATTACCGAAGTCCCGCTTTCACTTCCTAATCTACTCTGAGTACAATGTATTGTTATTTGTGTTGAAATGAATAAAAAATTTCAGCCCTGGATCAAACAGATCAGTTCCAGGAGACTCATTTCAAATAAACCTCCTACTAGGAGTATCTCCTTGGGCCTAAGCCTAAATAAGTGTGGGATGAAAGAACAGCAATATTTTAAACTCTACGCTTCAGCATTTAGCAGAAACGTAATACTAATATCTTATCTTTCGATAGGTGTAAGCAAGATATTTTTGAACTCCACTGAAAATAAAAGGAAAACATATCTTGAATGAGGCTTTCTTCTACCTGAAAACAAACAATGTTTAATGAAAGTTTGTTCTTTAGTGGAAGTTATATATATGTGTGTATGTATGTATGAATGCATGTATGTATGTGTATGTGTGTGTGTGTGTGTGTGTGTCTGTCTGTGTGTAGGGATTTCTTTTTAAACTATCTCTCCAACACAAAATATTGTTCTTTCACCGCATCAGATTCTAATATACTCAATGATGCACACAGCCACATAAACACTTTAAATTTCTCTTTCATAATCTTCTTTAAAAAAAAATAAAAACTTCCATGAAAAAGTGTCCACATACACACGTTTGAATTGAAGTTTTTAAATGGTGGATTCCACATCTGCAAAACAGATTTTGTAAAGTTCTTATATTTGCCAAGAGCAATTCAAAGCAACTTAGAAAAGGATGGGAATGTTCTTTTGGAAATGTAATGTGGATATTTTCCTGACCACTGAGAAGTTAAATGACCCATAATAAACTACTAATTTAATTACTAGGGCTCAGGGATGGGTTTTTTTGTTCTGTTGTGGTCTTTCTGCGTTGTTTTTTTTTCTCCTCGCAATTTTTTTCTTCTCTTTTCTTACAGTATTATTGCCAAGTCAAATTTTCTAATAAAATTGGTTATTGATAATACTGCCGTACTACACATAGTATTAAAGGTACTTATGCAGCATCATTTACCAGCCTGCAAGCACAGAAAATTTCTCCAAATCCTGCTTCAGCAAGCCACTGCCCGTTCTACTACTAATGCAATCTGCTGAAATTCAAGGACTGAACCAATCCGAACATTAAAAGCCTGCCCTGTCAAATTCCTGTAAGCTTCTCTGCCTGTCCCATCTCCTCCGTTTCTACTGGACTGCAAAGCCTCTTTGCACAATATTGCTAAAAGTACAGCTCAAGCTTAATGTTGTGCATCTAGTAACTATATTATAATGCTTATCTGTGCAATATATTATAATGCCTACCTTTGTAAAATAAGGTTACCCAAAAAGGCTACCTCGTAAACCTATAATGTACTTTAAAAACATCATACAAATAGGGTATGCTGCAATGAGACCCATTGGCAGGGCCCAGATTTACTATCTTATCAGTGACAGCAAACACACTTTTAAAAGTGTTAAACTTCTTCATAAAAAAAAAGTAGTTGATCTTAAAGCGAGATTTCTTTATTTTTTTTAAATGACATAAACCCACTTTACCTACATAGGAATGAAATTAAGTTGCTTATATAATATAGTGCAAAGCAGAACATGTAAAGAGAATAGATATATAAGAAATAGCTGAAAAGTTCTGTAAAGATGCACTTAGTGCATATGGTGGTATAAGATTATGTCAGCAAGAAAACTTTTATTATTGCATTCTCTTTGCCCTCTTTCAGTAGAAGTAAACTATAGCTGCCTTCTGTGGAGCACAGTGAACTCAAGTTGAATCACCTGCCAGATATTGAGAAAATTTGTACACACAGATGGAGAAATCTGAGAGAAATTTTCCATAGTTGCTTGGCAGAAAAACTTCTAAATAAGCTACCTACTCCCAGCATCTGAACAAAGTTAAAATAATTTAAACCAGAATACAAGAAAAGTCACATCCAACATCAATAAAATCATAGCTATGTAAGGAACTGCCAAAAAATTGACACAACTTAATAATTTATAACAATTCTCCAGCTTCTCTGTAACTTAAATAATCCCTAAAGGTAAAAAACAAACAGAAACTTCAACAGATAAAACATTTTACCAGGGTAAGAAATAAGCACCAAAGTTTATTTTTACATGATACGCAGGTTGAAACAACTAAGAAATTATATTTTTCTCTATTTCCACATGGAACTGCTAGCCATTTTTTGATAGGAGAAATTATCACCTTTTGGGTAATTGCAGCTGAATTATAATTAGTATTATTGGAGGAAAATTGGATTAACATCTAACAAAAATGACTGGGAACTACTCCCATCATCCAATCAAATGAATGAAAAAGCAACCACCTCAAAATTGAAATGACACATACGCAGTTCTGAGAGAGCACGGAAAGTAGATGTTCCGAATTACTAAGAAAAAGTCCTGCTGCTGGCCAATACATGCAAGATTTGAGGAAAACTAAATTAGAGAATGATACAGAGGAGAACTGCTTTCAGATACAAACAGCTACCCACCAATACATCTATATAACCCCTTCTTGGTTATACTGAACATAGTTGTAAAGACACAGTATTATACTTGACAACAGAATCTCTTACTCACAGTCTAAGAAGCCTGTTTGTATCAAAATGCAAAGCTCACAAGCTTTCCAGACTGAGTAATTTTTGTGTCTTCCCAGATTAAACCACTGGTCAGGCTAACAATACAAAAAGGCATTCTTCAAAGGGTTAAAAATATAATAGCAGCAACAGACTTCCTAGAAATAAGCTAGTAATTAACTTACAATAAATCTTACCAATTTAGGACTGACACATCTCATCAAACCAGAACTCAGATTTAGAAATTTGCTTAAGTTATTCAGCCATTCAGCTTTCCTTCCTCAAAGTTATCAATAGGATAAAAAAAAATCTCTTCAGTCCATACAACTAATTAGGCCCTTGATCATGTAGTGAGGAATGTGGGGATATCATCTACACATCCCCCCTTTGCTTCAGTTTTTGCATTCCAGGAAGAGCACCCATGGAGAATATAAGCAGAGCTGGAGACATGCTTAATGCACAGAGCAAGCCGACGAGAAAAGATTGTTTTCTCAACAATTTTTTGAATCAACAGATCCTGTACATAAAGTTATACGTTGTATCTGCATATGAATTAAGCATCTATTTCAACTACCCTCTTCTAAATGCCTGCCCAAAGTTATGGAAAAAATATCCCATGCAATTTTAGGTACAAAATTTTAGGTACAAAATTTTAAGTACAAAATTTTAAGTACAAAATTTTAAGTACATTGCTACTTCTTTGAAAAATCTAAAAATTCCCCCAAAGCATCTGCAGATCAACTCATCAAAACAACTAACTCCAAAATTTGGAAAAGGGAAGTAAATTACATAGAATTTTGATTAAAGCCAAAAGAATAACATTACTATATGTCTTTTCCATTAACAGTCTCTGGAAAGTTCCAATGCATTTACTAATGCTGAGCAGAATTTTCCTCACATCAAAACAAACAATCTGACTATAAGTAAAACAAAAGTCTTGGTGGGATAAACTTTACAATCTTAGAAGTAAAAATACCACACGAAACATGTGGAAATGAACATACAAGTGTGTGTGGGGGAAACTAAGAAGGAATACGGAACTGAAAACACATCAATTGTGGAAAACCAGGAAAGGTTAAATAAGCAAACTCCTGGAGAGAAAGCAGTAGTACAGGGTACACAAACATACAATTATTATGCCAGTATGAGTCCATAGTTACAAGGAAGGAGAATTAAGATGCCACATACATGTTTTATTAAGTGTTGCCTAGAATGTAGAAAAATAGAAGAAAGGTAAAAACTGTGATTACATTCTGAAGACAGGATAACTGTCAGGGGTGGAGGGGAAGGGGCTGGGTAGGCAGATGAAACAAACATCCCCCATTCCTTCCCAGACCAAACAAGCAGTTTCAAGAACCAATGCACAAGAATAAACTGCATAAAAGGAAAATTATGTTAAGTAAAGCTTGAGATATTATTGAGGAGAATGCATTTCATTGACCCCTATCTTAAATACATTAAAATTCTGTGGAAGATAAACAGAAAGATAAATCATTGAGCCATTTAAAACAAAATCCACACACATGCTCCAGAACATTGTTCAGATTCCCAGAAGACTGATACAGAAAACTTTAGGCTAATAAGTCTTCAAATTAGAGGCATATACTCTACTGAAAACAGCAGTGTAGGGCACATAGGTTAATAAAAATAATTCATTTAGAAGTTTCTAACTACACGGTTGTGATGGTTTCTTCCTTAAAGAATTTTTTTCTCAAGTTTAACTCAAGGTACTTCTAATGAATTCAGTCTATTTGACAAAACCCCTTCTGTAGGCCAATGTACATGCAAAAATTGAACGTGTCCATTGTGCCCGAATTTGTACAAGCCCTTAGTATCTCCCTGAATAATAAAGTATTTCCTCCTGCATTTCCCTAAAATACTGAATATATTTAATTACATTAGAGATGAGCATTTGGGCAACTGGACTGCACCAAGACAAATAAAGCTTATTAGTTTTTGTTTACTTTCTCACTGGCCCTGACAGCTAATTAGCTTTCTTTCTTAATGTTGAAATCACATGCAAATCTGACTCAAGAAAGAGTTTGTTTTCCTTTGCATCAGGCATCATAGGTTGGCAATCATGGACGTCTGCATCAAAGCACATCACTTCTCCGCAGCTCAAATCCGCAAAGAATCTAAGCAAGTCTTCAGAAAACCACCCACAGAGAAGGTTAGAGAACCAACCCCCTATCCTATGACCTTTACATTCAAGGAGTAAGTTTCAGTGATTTTAATGTATTTTGAGCTCTGTAGAGAGTCAATACGCTTTTGAATTAATAATTCGAAGTCTACGTTAATGCTGTGCTATTTAGAAAAATTGAGCACTGTCATTTTACTGAGACTATGTCGCACTTTGCACACAAGAAGTCCATTTACTGTTCCAGTAATATCTAACTTCACTATTACTTCTATACAGAAGAGTAGGTGAATTACAGATACTACGTGATTCACTTCTGAATGCTGCAACAATAAAAGGAGGTACAATTTTGTGTCATTTTCCAAATGGGGCAAGAAAGCAAAACAACTCTCATCTCCCACTTAGTAAAGATAAGAGTGGGACGTAATCGATCTCCCTGCGGGGAACATCTGATTAAGATCAAAGGGGTAGACTTCTGGTAAAGAAAATCGACAGTTCAAGTTACTGTCACCTGCATGAACTGAAATGACTCAAGAGCAGTCTTGCATGATACAGCAAAAGCAGGAAGAGTAAATCACTAGGAAAACAGGATGCTTTCTAAGAAGCTGATTAGTCATGGCTATAAAATACTTTAGGCTCATTTGGATCTCAAGTAGTTCTTCAATAAATAACTTAGATCAGAACTAACACTCAGCTCCATTAAACTAGTGAAAAATCAACTGAAATTTAATTTAAGCAGCCAAGTAGTTAAAAGCTCTCTGAAGCAACACTTCAACTGATCCTATATGCATGACAACTAACTTTAATCATTTTTGCCGTAGTCTTAGATCTCACTCACAGCCACTTTCCTGCAATTCCATTAGCAATGAACTGCAACCTCACAGATGGAGTCTTAAATGTATTTTGATTTTTTAAAGTTACAGAATCTATTCTAAACAATGTAAAGTTTGACTCAGCTGTAAAGATTTGACTAAAGAATTTTACTTTGTGTTTATGTAGTTTTACTTTCTATTTATCTACGAAGTAACAAACTTTGTATGCACAATCTCCATAAAAACTTAGGAAAGGCTTATAAAGATCAGGCCAGACTGAGCCACACAAATCGTAAGTAAATAAATAAGAATTTATGTATTTATCATAGTCTGAAATACACATCAAAGTACAAGACTCCTCCTCCCAAAAATTCAGAAAGGAAGACAGCATCTTTTGTAGAGAATAAATACGGTTCTTAGCCTCATGTCTCCAAAAAGTCATGATACAGTCCCATTATTCATCTGGATAACCCTGAAGAACTTAATTTTTTCACGTACTGGTCACTTCATAATATCGCTGCTACTAAAGAAGTCCCTATATTCCCTTCTGTTTTTTGTGTAAGGTTGAAACTCCAAAGCAAAATGTTAGTGGGTAAAGTAGTACTAAATTTTATTATTTCTGATGATGAAAACAAAGGCCCGTATCAGTTATGTTGTCCAAATGGGGGGAAATGTTACTGTTTTGGTGGAGTTGAAAATGTACAGATTTAAAAATAGCAAAGGCAGGACATAAACAACTAAGAAAATCACAGAATCATAGAACGGTTTTGGTTGGAAGAGACCTTACAGAAGAAGAAGGAAGAGTCCAACCTTTGTCCCAGCCCTATCAACACCACTAAACCGTGTCCCTCAGCACAACATCTGCCCGTCTCTTAAACACCTCCAGGGATGGCGGCACAACCACCTCCCTGGACAGGCTGTTGCAGTGCTTGACAACCCTTCCAATGTCACCGACTAAGAGCAGTGGAAGATGGATATTGGCAAAAGCGCAGAAGCTTCAGTTTGCAGTGCATGTCTGTTGCTCCTACTTGTTCTAAATGACCTGTCTTTTCCACTCTCTTCTGCACTCATGAGTACTTAACCAGCATCTATCCCCACACCTGTTTGGATACTCCACAGCAATCAAGCTGAAAGTGCTCCCAAACAGGTCAATCAAGTAGTAGCAAAATTCTCAACTCTTTTTTCACTCAACTAGAACTCACAGACGCCCCCTCAATAGTTCAGCTATTCTTTAAGTAAGTGTAAAAGCGCAGCTCCACTCTCCATTTTTACCTGGGGAATCGGCAAAATTTGTAATTATTTTTTTTTCTTAGAATCACAGCATACCTTGAGTTGGAAGGGACCCATCAAAATCATCAAGTCCCTGTTCCTTGCAGGACCACCTACAACAACACAATATGACTAAGAGCACTGTCCAAACACTCCTTAAAGCAGTTGCTTGAGGAGCCTGTTCCAGAGACTGACCACCCCTCCCAGTGAAGACCTTAATGTCAAATCTGACCTTCCCCTGATGCAGCTTCATTCCATTTCCTCATGTCCTGTTGCTGGTCACCAGGAACTGAAGATCAGCACCTTTCCCTCCACTGCTTGCCATGAGGAAGGTGTAGACTGCCATTGCGGTGTCCCTCAGCCTACCCCAAGATGGGCAGCTCTCCAGGCTCTCATCCCACAATTTGCATGTATAAACAAGACTACCCTGTCCAAGGTAGAAAACTTGGCACTTCCTCTTGTTGAATTTCACATGATCAGTGATCGCCCAGATCACCTCGCAAGGCCCCTCTACCCTAGAGGGACTCCACACCTCCTCCTAGTTGAGTATCAAACTTACTTAGTGTAAGTACATTAAATTCCTGCATACAGATGATTTATAGAAACATTAAAGGACACTGGACCTAAAATTGAACCCTGAGGAACCCGACTGGTGACTGGCCATCAGGCTAATGTAACCCCATTTACTACCAGTCTTTGAGTCTGACTCATCAGCCAGTTGCTCACCCAACATACTATCAACTTCTCCAGCTGTGTGCTGGATATTCTGTCCGGAAGGAAACTGTGAAAGACAGTATCAAAAGCTTTGCAAAAATTAAAACAAAAACAAAACAACAACAAAAAAAAACCCACCACATCTACTGGCCTCCCTTGATCAACTAGGTGGGCTAGTTAGCCAGGACTTGCCTCTTGTGAACTCATGCTCGCTATGACCAATAAAGGCATTGTCATCTTCTAACTCCTAGAAGAACCTTCTCCATAATTTTACCAGGTAGTGAAGTCAGACTGACAGGCCTGTAATTACTAGGATCTTCCTTCTCACCCTTCTTGACAATTGGGCCATTTGCCAGCTTCCATTCAACTAGAAGCCAGCAGTGAAACACAAGTTCAGGATGCTTTGTATGTATAGTTCCTTCCTACTATGGAAAAATGCAGTTAAGGAGGCTCTTGAAAAAATACACTACTTCTGAAATATAATTTTAAATTTTCTGAATACTTACACATTTAAAATTCAGATGTGTTTGTTGTTGAAGCACGAGAGGTATCAATAATAAATGCAAACAGGCCAGACTGGTGGTCCAAGGCTGAATTTGACTGCTTCCACAATTTCCTTGCTCCTGGTGGCCCTTCATCTCCTTTCTCAATTTTGTGGAAATACAACACATTTTCCATAAGCGCATAAAATGCCAAAACATCCTCTTGCACATACCTATGAGCAGCCGTTTAGACCCACAAGCTCATTTTACACAGCCCAGGACAGGCATTCCTAAACTGCCACTTAGTTCCCACCACTGAAAAAGTTAAACCATCTTGTTTCAGTACGTACAGTAGCCACAGAGAAGTCAGTGTCAGAAGCATAAGTTTACCAGATACTTTCAGCCTTTGGTGAAATCAGTTAGGTTGTAAACTAAGTTTCCAAATGAAGAAAAGAAAGGGTACTTTCATGTCACATCTGCTGTTTGCACATCAACAACACAAGTAACATCACATGGTTAAGTATTAAGTCACTGCATTCATACGCAAACTGTATATACGTGCATGCATGTGTATTTGAAACTACTGTGAAGGAACAACTAATTCTTAATTTATGATCCATCACCACCGGGTGGATTCCCTAGCTTCTTCCTGTGCAAGATTCTTCGTCTTAAACCAGCAAACAGAATTATCCTCCCCTGTTTCATATACAGTAAACTTGGAAGCTGTGGGCAACATGAAATTCTAAACATCATTTCGGAAAAAAAAGTTTATCTAGTTTTGGAGGCTCAGTACCACCAAAGCACAATGCTCAACTGAAAACATAGACTTCAGCAAAAAGTTGTGTTTACGTGTGCTGCAACGTAAAAACCACTACATCAATTTCACTTCCACCACGCTTATGCGGAAAGCAGAGTTGTCATCCTGTCTATGTACATAAACGCATCTGGATTTTAAAATGAAAACCATTCCGCATGGTCTAGGAACAAAGCACTAGCAATACTCTCTTCCACAAAGCCATAGACATAATAGCATGACTTCCTTAAATAAATGAGGAATGAGAATTGGCACAATTTAGCATGGTTTAGTCCTCTATTTTCTCTGCATTGCAGCAAGTTTTTCTTCTGTTTACATTTTTAGCTAAGATAATCTACCTGAAACTGTATGACCCTTTTAAAAATGAAGTTAGGCAGTAAAAATGCCAGTTGGAAAAGCTCCCCAATGCAAGCTCTTACAACTGACTGCATTTTTTATTGCAGCAGCTAACATCTTACTCAAGAAAAACTTCAGAAAAATATTAATATAAGCGTACGTAGTTTATAAAGACGAAAATAGCTTCACTAACCCTTTTGTAAACATACAGCTTTCAGCAAAGGCCAGCACAGTCATTATTCAAACTCCTCTTAACCAGGCCTGCTCATTTGCTGTGCTCTCTTAATCAGCTCTGCACTGCACATATATCTATAAATAGATAAGTTAGTCTTGGAAAAGCCATCCTCATGTATCTCGAGTGGGCTTCACACCTTTACACATGTCAAAACAAAAAGCAAACCACTATGCCCGTGCTGTGCAAATTACTACACACATGAGAGATAGCAGCAAGTTCTTCATGAAGGTAACCTTGTATTATGAACAAGTCTCCAGAAGTGATTGCTCACAAGACATAATTTTGACTTCCTCTCACATCAAAACACCATGCTCCTGTATCAAAGGATGAGAGACAGGAGGAAAGAAAAAAAGTCACCAAAACTTAACATGATTGACATATGTGATTCCTAATCTGTTTCCAGTAATGAAGCTTAATTGCTATGGGTGAAATAAAAAATAAACTATGTGAGGATAGAGATGTTGTACATACAAATTCTCCTGCCTATCTTGATTTTCATAAATGCAAGTTCTGCCTTATTTTCACCTGGTGCAATTCTTGAGAACAAGTTTTTAGATAATCTGCATGGTATTTAAATGCAGGTATTCAAGTAGTAACTATGCATGGTATTTCCATGTAAAAAATCAAGCAACAGCTGCACAGTACACAAAAATACTGGTTAAACCAGGTTTGTGTGGAAGTAAAAAGTACTATGTTTTACACAGGTAAAAACTGAGACAGAGACCTAAAATCTCTGGAAATGACAGAGTAATAAAAAAATATTTAAAAAAATAAATCTTGTTATCAGGTACCAGACTAACAGTTCCATACTCTGTGTTTACTTCATGCATGCACACAAAGATCCGGCGTCTTTGAAGCCACACCAATTTGTTACTTCATGTACCTCCTTTTTTCCTCCTACTTTGACTTTATATAATCACTAGTCACATAAATTTGATATTTAACTCTAAATAATATCTGCAACAGTTTGGAAGTGCCTTGCTGAAGTTAACTTCTGATTCATGGTCATTACAAGTAATGAAACTTGTAAGGTTCACTATGTTAGTCTTCCTATATTACGGCACTGAATATGCATGGAATATGTTTAAGTTATATTCCATATAATTGGATGCATTTCCAAGCAAAGTGGGTAGATCTATCACATCCACTCCTTTTGGAAGTCTTGCAGTATTGTATATTTTTGCCAAGACCATACATTCTTGAAACTAGTAGACTGCGTGAGTATTTCAGCTTTCATTTCAAAGAACAACAAAAAGCTTGAAGTATTAAGAAAGTACAGACTAAATGCTCAGAAAAATATTTAATTTATTTGTATCTTGACCAAATGGATGTTAGTATACATTTACTTGAAGACCTACTTGGTATTGTCTAAGATATTATCATCTGGCTGTTTCACTGCTAAATCATTCATTTGAACGTAACGTGATGCAGAGGCTCTTTAAGCCGAGCCACTAACTTTCTACTAAAGTAATGTTCACATCACTCATTCCACCAATTCTTTTATAAGGGTGCTAACCTTAAGCCGAGGATAAAAAAAATGAGAGTTTACGTGTGGAACACCTACCTTACGAGCGCATGGACTGTTCCCCAAAATATTAGAACTTGTGAAACTGAACTATAATGCTACTACTTTTCACGTACAGTGCTCAGGAGGCTATTAATGCCATCTAGATCCCTCTAAACGTGGGCCTTGGGTTCAAAAATTAGCTACTTAGAGTTACTGAGAAAGTTGTTACTCAGTGGTTGAATTTTATGTCAGTAAACCCAATCTACATAAAACATCCTAGACACATTATGTCTACTTGGAAAAGCTTCTAGAGCAAACAAGCTTTGTCCATGGACTCCAGGAATCCACTGCAGTCCTCTGAAGTAGTATCTCTGCATAAAGGAACTGGAAACACTGATATTGTGTATCAGTGGCAATTTTGATTTAATGGCCCACAAAGACAACTAAAAAAAATATACTTTTATACAGAAAGAATCAAAAAGAAGAGCAGTTCATGCTGTTGATAGACACATGCTGGAATGCAACACCAATTTACAGACAAGTAATTAAATCTATTTTCAGAATTATTTTCAATTAGATGAAAAAAATAAATTTGGTGGGTTTTTTTTTTAAAAAAAAAAAACACAACACTTCCTGGAAAAATTCTAAAGCCAAATTTGAACTCAAAACACATTGCTTAAAGCAAAACTATTTGCTAGGTTTTACAACAAACATGCTGAAAACGTAACTAATTTTTAAAGCTTAGATGTGTACCTCCAAAAATGAGAAGATGATACATCTTTTTCTCTCTGAAAATCTTCTGTACCTATTACTCTGCTATGAATTTAATTTACTGTGAATCACACAAAGAGGGAAGCTACAAATGAGTATAAGTAAATTATTTATTTTGAAGGGAGGAATGTATATGGTCTAGTAAGTTTATGATGACAAAAGATGATCTGCATCTTATCTCCCCAAAAGTTCAACCTCAGGAGACTGAAATGTTTGCCAGCAGGTTCTAAATCACACAGACACCAATGAATGTAGATCTTAATCGTAGAGATAGCTGACCAGAAGTTTCCACTACCAAACTGAACATTACATATGTTATAATATCCATCAGGTGTTTTCTGTCCCAGTTAACAGATGATTTCACAAATCGCAGGTTTGGAAACATTTCGCAAAGAAGATGAAAAGTTTCCAAAAACCTAACCCCTCTCAAGAGAACTGCATTTAATGTAAAGCTTTATTGGCAAATACTTGAATGATAAAATTAGCTTAAAAAAAACTACCATTATTGCCACAAAGGGATTGTACATCTACTGGGGAATGATGCAGAGACAGTAAGGGTGGGAGCAGGGGGAATCAGAAGGCCAGGTCAATGAGGAGTTGGTTGCTAATACTATGAAGGCAGCTTGATTTTGAAGAGAAAACATACCACACAACTAAAGAAAAAAAAAACACAAACAGACAAAAAAAGTTATAATTAATGTGTTACAGAAAGAACTATTTCGCACCACAAGTCCCATACGGACAGTTCTGCCATCCTCAGAAGGACTACACAAAGACTTCTTCCCAATCTCAAAAAGTTGGACTTCAACCGTTACTCAGAACTCAAGCCTCAAACTCTTCTCCGTAAGTAACTCAGATGTACAAGCTGGTAAGAGTTATTATCACCAAGAAATCTACATGCTTATTCCAGTCTCAGGCTTATTAAACGGGGTTTTTTTGAGCTCACTGGTTTGTTTGATGATTAAAAGAGAAATTTCATTCACTGATTCATATTTGAAGGCTAGAAATGGTAAAGAATTTATTGCATTCCTACCTTAATAATCAGTTCCACAGTACATAATCTCTCAGTTGACAAAGAAATACTTCTCTCCCGCTCAAACCTTGCTAACTACTGATCAATGGATCTAACTAGGTCTTTAAGAATTTAAAGAAATTTAAACTGTCAGACATCGTATATCCATTTCAATATTTCTTTACTATTGCCAAGTCTCTTAATACACTATTGAATAAAATGAAGCATATTCAGCTCATTGAGTCCCTATTAAGTGAAGTTTCAGGATTCTTCTCTGACATTTTTCCTTTTCACTGTCTTTCAACATCATTTTTAGGCTGTTGTCACCGGAACTAGATACAGAACTCAACTGCAGTCTCAATGGTAATTGCTGAAACAAGAGATTAATATCATATCCTTTATCAACATCACTAGTAAAAATTCTGTGTATGGATTGTTAAAAAATGTGTATCTCATCTTCCACAGCTTCATGCTATGAGCTTATATACAACTAATCCTACCTTAATTTCAGGAAACAAGTCTAATTTTCAAAATATTCTTATCCATCTATGGGCCCGCATGCTGTTGTCTTCACCAAGCTCACTAATCAATTTGCTTTCATTATTACCGACTAACACTTGGTGTTCAGGCTTCACTAGAAGCAGATTCATGTTTTCTGATAAAATATTATTAATTAGAATAATTTTTAAAAAATTATAAAACTTTTGAGGTAATAGTTCTATTTTACGAAACTGCATTAGAAACATGGTGTTTTGATTACTCCAGATTACCAGTTTTAAGATCTGTTCCTACTAGCCAGCCCAGATGATTGATGGCAAACATCTCACATGTATTGACAGGATTAATGCTGTAAAAATCACAAACAAAACTCACTGAAATTAACAGGAAAAAAAAATCAACATATTTTGGATCCTAATCTACTGACTGTAACTTGTTAATGGCTACTATATAAAAATCTGTTAAATGTTCTATTAAATTAATTAGAGAAGTTTCCCTCACAAAAACCCATAAAGAACTTCCATGATATTCTATCCTACTTGTGAAATGGGATTTATCAGCCTTAAACAGAATTTGCTGAACTGCAAATACTTCCAGATCAATTATCATTCAGTGAAACCATACACCTTTGAAAAGATGACAGAGAAATGACTGTTCCAATGCATCTCATGAGAAAAAAAAAAAAAAACAACACCCGACATACACCTCTTAGGCACTAAGCAAGTAACTTATCGGTGGGATTTTAGCTAAAACATTTATGTATAGAACATGATGACTCTGGTAAAAGGAACAATTTAAAATTTCATTATACAAACAAGAATTACCTGCAATTCCATTTGTCAAAAAACCCAAAGCAAATATTTCCTCAGAATTTTGATCTATAGGATATTAATTATCATCAGCCATTGCTGCGTAACTTTAATACCAAATCAGATTTGACCATTAATCATGGCAATTTAATTTTATTTTCTTAGAACACATATTTTATCCTTGTAAGCAAATATGCCAAAATAAATTCTTGACTACCCCACTTTCTCATTATCAAACAAAAACATGTGAGTTTAGTTTATTGTGTTGTACTTCCCATTATTACTAGAATAATCAGAGAATTCTGGCCATTCAAGTAAGATGCATATCTCATGAGAAAACAGTCCTTTAAATTGAGTTATAGGTTAAAATAACTACTGAATACTTGAGAAGAAAGGATTTCATCTTCATCTAATAGAAGACATAATCAATTTTTCATGGGAGAAGACAGGAGAGGAAATTGCCAGACTGAAGGTTACTTGCGAAACAAAGTCATCATGAAGGGCGTGTTTGCTCAACAATATGTATATGGCTCCAAAACGTGGGAATTTTCCTATCAGTTTTTTACATGGCAAATCCCCCTCCGATATCAAGCTGAGCCAATGGAAATATTAAAACTTCCAGTTTCCCATAATTTCTATCCTACTTAGCCCTCAGAACTCAGATGAAAGGCTGAGGTTTTTAAGGCTGCCTTTGCTTCAGGCTTTTAGTAACAGGACCAGTTGTATTCTGAGAATCCAGCCTCCTGAGCTAGAAGACAGAGATCAAGAGCAGAATGATCTCCCTGCAGTCCAGGAAGAGATGGTCAGTGACCCGCTGCACCACACAGATGTACACAAGTCTGTGGGACCAGATGGAATCCATCCAAGAGCTATTAGAGAGCTGGCAGAGGTGCTCACCAAGCCACTTTCCATCATTTTCCAGCAGTCCTGGCTGACCAGGGAGGTCCCAGCAGACTGGAAGTTGGCCAGTGTGACACCCATCTACAAGAAGGGCCACAAGGAGGAACTGGGAAACTATAGGCCTCTCAGTTTGATTTCAATCCTGGGATGAGCAGTGGAGCAGATCATCCTGAGTACCATCATGCTGTACATGCAGGACAACCAGCTGATCTGGCCCCTAGTCAGCACGAGTTTGTGAAAGAGGTCCTGCATGACTAACCTCCTCTTCTCCTACAACATGGTCACTCGCTTAGTGGATGAGAGAAAGGCTTTGGATGCTGTCTCTCTGGACTTTAGAAAACTCTTTGTCATTGTTTCCCACAGCATTCTCCTGGAAAAAATGGTTTCTCATGGCTTGGATGGACGTACACTTTGATGGGTAAAAAACTAGCTGAATAGGCAGGCCCAAAGAGTGGTGGTAAACACAGTTAAATCCAGTTGGTGGTCAGTCACAGGTGGTGTTTCTCAGTGCTCAGCACTGGGGCCAGCTCTATTTGACATCTTTATCAATGATCTGGACGAGGAGACTGAGCAAAACACTAGCAAGTTTGCAAATGTCACCAAGTTGGGTAGAAGTGTTGATCTGCTGGAGGGTAGGAAGGCTCTACAGAGGGATCTGAACAGACTTGATCGCTGGGCCAAGACCAGTTGACTTAGTTTCAATAACACCAAATGTCAGGTCCTGCACCCGCAACAACCCCGGCAGCACTACAGGCTTGGGGAGGAGTGGCTGGAGAACTGTCAGGCAGCGAGGGACCTGGGGGTGTTGACTGATAGACAGCTGAACATGAGCCAGCAGTGTGCCCAGGTGGCCAAGAAGGCCAACGGCATCCTGGCCTGTGCCAGCAATAATGTGGCCAGCAGGACCAGAGCAGTGATTTTGCCCCTGTACTCAGCACTGCTGAGGTTGCATCTCAGATCCTGTGTTCAGTTTTGGGCCCCTCACTCCAAGAAAGACATTGAGGCACCAGAGCATGTACTGAGAAGGGCAACGAAGCTGTTGAAGGGTCTAGAGCACAAGTCCTATGAGGAGCAGCTGAGACAACTGGGGCTGCTTGGACCGGAGAAAAGGAAGCTGAAGGGAGACCTTATCGCTCTCTTCAGCTACCTTAAAGGAGATTGTAGAGAGGTGGGGGTCAGTCTGTTCAACCAAGTAACAAGTGACAGTACAAGAGGAAATGGCTTCAAGTTGCACCAAGGGAGGTTTAGACCAGATATTAGGAAAAATTTCTTTACTGAAAGGGTTATCAGGTACTGAAATAGGTTGTTCATGGCAGTGGTGGAGTCCTCGTCCCTGGAGCTAATTAAGAGTCATCGTGCGTAGGGACATGTAGTAGAAAACTTGTCAGTGTTAGGTTAATGATTTTTTAATTACTCAGTGATCTTAAAGGTCTTTTCCAATCTGGGCAATTCCATGATTCTCTGATCTACTAACAGGGCTATTACCTAACCAACCTCAGTCAGCGTGAGCCAAGACCAGAAAGGATCTAAAAACCAAATAGTTTTTCCCAGTTTGTCTCATTTTGACAAAAATCGGTTAGGGTACAAGTCCCAAGGAAAGCTTATCCATATAACCTAAGTTCTGCACACAAAGGTGAGAAGTGAAATAGTAAGTGTTCCTAGTTGCTTCTCTGAGAAGCGAAGATATGCACCAAAACTACTGTCCTCTCACGCTAAGCTAAGAACATTGCAACTGACTAGCAAAAGCCAACTTCTTTGGAAAAGGTTGTCCATTCTTGCTCCACTCACTACACAGTTCTGAAAGGAGCAAATTGCTCAGGAAGTACTGAAGTACTGAGAATATTTAAACTCTGTGCTTCCCAGAAAAACCAACCAATTCTTAAAATGTACATTTTCATCTGACACAAAAAATAACTTTTAAGTGTCTTCCCATAATAAAAAACAACTTTAACTTGGTATGACTAATAATAAATCATTGAATGGAATTGTATTCCATTATATTCCATTTTTTAACTTCAGAATTTCATCTTCATGTGGAATTTTTCACGAGGTGAATGTGTATGTGTACACACACATATACACTTCTGTGCTTGAAACAACTTGTTAAAAATACTTTTTTTCCCTAGGATGAAAGTCTAAGTTACACTACACCATCACCAATTTGAGTTGTTTCACCTCAATGTTGTTGGCTTTCCCTACCCTATAAGGCAGTATTATGTAATTAGGTATAATTCAGGGTGACCATTTGGGGAAGTAATAACTTTGGACACCAAAGCAGGTCCTACACACTCTATAGCATGCAGATTGTTTTAAGAAGTAAATCTAGAAACTGCACAAAGGTACAAGTATAAGACTTGTCAATTAAACAATTTTTAAATGATTCCCTAGATAAAGGTGAAACATTAATAATTATTTTCAAGTATGCTTTGCCAACTTGTCTTCAAATCTGTGAAGACGGATGAAGTGTTCAAGCTTAGGTTCTAACAAATGTTTATACAAACATCTTGGTAGTAGCCTTGGCATTGCTATCTGCACGCTTTCAGCCGTTTTCAAAGCTGCAGACCGATCAATCTTTACCATACTGATTACACACAAAGTATTTAACACCATGAAGGCATTAAGACTAACAACATTTATCAAAAGCTCTCCTCAATGTAGTAGTTTGTTTAGTGCTTTTAAACAAAAATAAGGTTGGTATATGTAACACGTCTAATTTTTATATTTCTTCAAATATATTATTCACAAAATCTACAAATTCTGCATAACCACGAGACAATATTAACTACACTGACACTGAACTGTGCAAGTCCAAATTCTGTTCTCATCTATTTTTTCACATGCACAGTATTACTGATACTTAAAGCATTCAAGAAAAACAAAATTTTAGCTGCAGCTCTCCAGTTGTCAACCAAGCTATTCCAGGCCTTAACGGAATTCAGAAAAACTCCAAGGTTGTATTCACCTGAAGTGTGAAAGTGCCTTAGCATAAGCTGAGAGGCTGTCAACACGGTGGTGAGTAGAGAGCATGTAACCTCAAGATTAGATTCTAGTCCATGAGAAATGCCACATAATCCTAGTTTCACAGCCAGCAGAGTTGTCCTTTACGGTGTATGGCCAAGCTGTCTGGAGAAAGCAAATCTCATGCTCTCCTACGAATACACTAACACGGAAAAAGTATGTGAACTACAGTAGGTGACTTGGGTCTAAATCTGATGGGAAACAGCCTTCAACAAACGAAGACACTCTCATCTGGGCTGAAGGGAGCTTGCCAGACCAAGATAAGCAGAGTGGCATTGTGATAAGAACAACTGATTGCTGCTCTCTGGGCAGGAAAACTGACTAGTGGCCACCTTCAGCACTACTATTGCAGACCTTGCTCAAATCTCTTTTCTGCCAAGCTCTCAAGCCTTTATGTAGTACCGCGCCTAACTAAAGGAACAGTTGCCACAAAGCAATGGTTATAAAGAAGTAGTCATATACTTATGACTGCCACCTAAACAGGCATAGAATAAAGGCAGCTAATGGGAAGGAGACGAGACAACAGATATTCTAGATGTAATCCTCGTTAACAGGATGGAACTGGTTAACATATAAAAAGCAAAAGGTAGCGGAGATAATGGGGATCATGAAATAGCACTGTTCACTAAGATGTACCAAATTTTAAAAGCCTCCACAAGGAGTATCTAGGACATAACACATGTCCTAAAGGAGACAAAAGTGTTCTAAACAGCAGTGCTTGCAAATATTAGATGGGGGTTAATGCGAAACACTCATCCTTCACAGGTTAGAGTTTGCATGCTTGAAACTACAAATCATATTTGTAAATTTAGTTAAGCTTATTGTAAATTCTTCCATTAAAAAAGTGAGTTAAGTTACAATTGTTAATCAGTTTATAGGTTTACACCTGAAAAAGATGATTTTAAGAATGCATGCACTTTTCTTTTCTGAACATTCTCTATGGTCATCACTTACTCTAATCCACACCACAAGGGGAAGAAATCTGTCTTTTTCATTAAGACATGGAGAACATTTACGAAGCAACAGTACATGATTTTTAAAAAAAAAAGAACACAAAAAAATTACCCCTATTCCATGGAGCAGAGTAGTTTCACATCTGAAACACATATTTGACAAAAGTCTAAGGATTAAACTGCACCTTCCATGCAAGACTTGATTTCTGAAGATTTGAAGCTACTTCACTGAAGTAACTCCACGTGTTTAATTGGAGATAGACCTACTTTGAACCACAGTTTATTCCTAAATAACTTATTAGAGAGCTCATTTGGTGATGGTAATCAATATTCTCCAAGATACGTTGTTAAGAGCATGAAGACTAACTAAACTTACTAGAGAGTGGGAGGGGGAAGACTCATGAGGAGAACTTTCTACAGAAAACCAGCTGTTAAGCAATCATGATCCTAGCAGCAATGACAAACCATAAAGTTCAGGACTGCTAAATTTCAAGTTTGGCTCCAATTCTAAAATGAAAAACTATATGAGAGTAGGGATGTAGAACACCTGTTGCTGGAACATTTAATATCACTGTGCTCTCTTGCTTATTCATACAGCCCTACCTATCACATTTGTGATAAGAAAACATCCAAATAACGGAAACAATATTATCCGTTTCCTTCTCCTCCTCTGTTTTAAAATAGAAGTCAACTGATATTTTGGAATCATATAAACAAGGAGTTAGTTATGTCTTAAAACAAAGGGTATTTTTTTAATGTCACCCTGCTCGGGTGTATTTCTAGAGGGAAGAATAATTTTCTACGTCTTTCCCATTTTCAAAATTTTCTTTCACTTCTAGGCAATGCATTAATGTTGGCTTTTCTGTTTCTACAAAGTTTACTGAAGTTCTGGAGACACGTTCAACATACTGCTGATAAACTGACAGATCCTTTCCTTAGTAAGTGTATGTTTTAAATACGCCTGAACAATGGGATAAAAGCATTATGAAAAAGACATGTTGAGGACACACTGTATCTGAGCCTTATCTAGAATGGCAATGAGTACATGCAGTTAAAAAGGACTGATCTTCAGTGAACAACTGCAGAGAATTTAAAGTTCTAGGCAATACATAGCCATAAATGAAGAGAGCCTGTACAAGAAGGTTAAAATCAAGTTGATATCAATACTGAAAAGAGCTTTGTATGCATACTTTATAAACAGTGAAAGGCTGGTATGATTTAACAACTGCTAAATTTGTAAAATTTGAAATTATCTTATCTCTAAGGCAAACTTTTAAAGACAATTATTTCAGTTCCGTGGAGACGACAACCTAGTTTCTATGTCTTTTCTTTTTGATACAACTTTATTCTAATCACCTGAAATGTTGGAAACACAGAAGAATCGTTACAAATTTCTTACCTCCTTCTGCAACTAAAAGCTAACAAACTGAAAATCTGTAAAAGCCCAATAAAATATTTATTCGTTTCTAATTCAAGAATAATGAAACTTCACTCATATCAAGAACAAAGAATAGCCCACATCAAAATCAAAACACTCAGAGACAGTGGAAAATTTACACATAATCTACCTCTCATCTCCTCACCACAATAATTAGAACATAAATTCCCCACGACCATTCCGCTCTCTGACATCATACAATCCACATTTTGCCCATTACTTCTCCCAGTTACCATCCTTATATCCCAAATTTCTCATGTCCCAGGTTTTAGAGTCAAAAAAGACTGGAGTAGGTGATTGGACAAGGAAATGGCCTCAAGCTGTGCCAGAGGAGATTTAGGTTGGTTATTAGTGAAAATTTCTTCATGAAAAGGGTTATTAAGCACTGGAACAGGCTGTCCAGGGAAGTGGTGGAGTCATCATCCCTGGAGGTATTTAAAAGACATGTAGATGTGGTGCTTAGGGACATGCATTAGTGGTGGATCTGGCATTGCTAGGTTAATGGTTGGACTTAATGATCTGAAAGGTCTTTTCCAACGTAATGGATTTTATTACTTGTTTAAAATTCAGTGGGTTTTTTAAAACAAAAAAACCCAAATTATAAAATAAAAAAACCCCACAAAACAGTATGGTATTATGCATTTTAACCATTCATCCTCTGGAATGTTTTCAAAGAAAACAAAACGAAGTGAGTTACTCTAAGCTATATGTATTCATTAACTATTACATAAGTGGACATGAACCTACACAAGTTAAAATGAGGAGGTTTTTAACACAAGTTAAAAAGAGTTATTCTATAACTGCTGGGTCCAGAGTCTGGCTCATTCCAATGTATAAACTAACAAGCTTTTGTTTCTCTCACATAGGAGTCATAAGGAACTGTGTCTTCTTCTTATGTAGTGTTTCCTGTGCTCAACATTTTGTCCACCAACACTCATACAAAACACTCTGAGACTCTCTGCTGGTAATCCATATATCTGCAGTCTGAAGTAATAAATTTACAAATAGTCTAATAACCACAAATTGGAATACATTATAGTTAAAACCTACTTACAGGATTTTTTATAATGTGGAGCATATTTGAGTGTCACGAACAAACCACAGAAACAGACCATTTCTCAAAATATTTCTTTTACAGCAGCAACTCTAAGAGCCTTCATCTGAATTACTTTTTAGTTCAGGATATTACTACAGCCTTAATTACTGGAATCAAAAGAAACTGTCAAGAGCTATAAGGACTATCCCCAAGAAAGAATCTGAGCTATACCAGGTTAATATAAAAAGAAATATGTATTTAAAATACTTTAAAAAAATTTATTCAAAATGTATTTGAAATGTGTTACTTTTGCTTTGACTCCAAGTCTACTTGCTAGTTTGCTTTTTAACTTCTTTATGCATCATAAAACTCCTGCTTTCAGTATACGAACCAGAAAATGCAATTTTCTTTCCTTAATTTTTAAACTGTAAGCAAATGTCAATCATTCAACTAAACAGAGAGACGATGCAAATGCTACAGTAGTCAGCTAAAATATACTCCACAATATGTAAATGGTTCTAACATTCAGTTTAGGAATGACAAGGTTATCTAGAAGTACGGAATATACAGGTTAGGGTTTACCAGTACATTAACACTCCCTAGGTGCTCCCCATTCCCTCTTCTCCTCCAACCTCAGACAATGCAATACTGTAAAGCTTTCCCACTTCTCCTCTTATGGAGACAGATCTTCTTGATAAAGCATGACAGAGAGGAATATGTTGAGGACTGTGAATGTCAAATCACATCTGTGTATAACGTCAGAAATGTCAAAATTGGGTGCAGGTAGTTCTCCTGCCCTGTAGAAAGGCTGATTCAGAACTGGGAGATGTTTTTTAAACTGTTGAAAGATTCTCACCTGAAACCTCTATATATCAAAGCCACAGAAAGATATATTGGGCTTGGTCTCAACATACTCCTCGAGACATAAAACCTTACCGACACTCCACCTATTTGCATGAAAACCACAGCAATACAAGATATAAAACCACTGCAAAATATTTAAGTCTTCCAAGGTCATTAAACATTGGCCTCATCAGATGAACTTCCCTACTCAGACAAGGAGGGCTAACCTCATCCCAGGGCGCATCAAAAAGAGGATTATCCCACTGTGTTCAGCATCAGTGCAGCCTCACCTGGAGCACTGTGTGCAGTGCTGGGCCCCACAATTTAAGAAGAAGGACATGACGGTCCTTGACTGTGTCCACGTGAGGGCAACAAAGCTGATGAAAAGTCTGGAAGGAAAGTCTTGTGCAGAGAGGCTGCGCACTTTAGGTTTGTCTAGTTTAAGAAAAGGAGGGTGAGGGGCAACCTGATTGTTCTCTGCAGCTTCCTGAAGAGAACTGGAGAGGGAGGTGCTGATCTCTTCTCCCTGGGGTCCACTGACAGGATGTGTGGCAATGGTTCAATGCTGTACCAGGGGAGGTTTAGGCTGCACATTAGGAAGCATTTCTTTACTGAGAGGGTGGTCAAACTCTGAAAGAGGCTTCCTAGAAAGGTGGTCAATGCCCCAAACCTGTCAGTGTTTAAGAGGCATTTGGACAATGGCGTTAATATGCTTTAACTTTTAGTTACTCCTGAATTGTTCAGCCAGTTGGACAAGAAGATCATTCTAAGTCCCTTCCAACTGGAACTAGTCTAGTCTAGTTTACAAGTCTCATGATGAATTACTGATTAAACTTTGGAGACTTTATTATTATTAAATTACACAGATGGAAAACCGTCTTTAACATTTAAGTCCTGTGTGGCAAATTAAGCAAGCTAAGTTGTTTGTTCTCTAAATCATTTCTTGGACGTGACATGTCCAAACCCTGGAAAGACCTGCCACTAGCATAAAACTAAGTGAAATGGGTTTAAAAATCTCTTACTGGAGTGTCAGTCATGTCATGTCTCTCAAAATGCAGCTATTTATAGCAGTTTTTATTTCAGTTTTACTTATTTGAAGAGACCATTTCTATTCACATCAATTCAATCATCAAGGATGCACTGAATCCATATTTGGTATATTCATAAGGCATTTCCTTACACAAGACAAAATTCTACAATATCTTAATTTGTTTTTCACTATCTGCAAACTAGTCAACCTAAGTAAGAAGTTGTACTAACATCTAATTAATTCAAAAGAGCAACAAACTTTTAAAAGTATTTATTCTACCACTCAATACATTTTTTTACTATGGAAGTAAAATTCGAGTGTCTACAAGCTGAAAAAAATATACCGTTGGCTAAATTTGCATGTATTTTTACAAATGAACTATGCCATAAAGCAAATGGTAGTATTTAAGGTGGTTTTTTTCTATCAGAAGTTGTGAATTTTCCTACTAAAATAATTTTCTCATGTACCTGTGTGTTAAACCAGGAAGTGGTTCCCTTTTGTGAAACAACAAAAAAAAAACCAAACAAAAAAAACCCCATGTCATTTAATAATTTATAAGTTGGAGTCTTCCGTTTACCGTGGACTATGCTACAGATAAATTAGTGGGGCAATTCAGTATTCGCACTCACTCTAGAGTAAAACAGACTGCAAACTTGAAACGTGTCATGGGTTGACCCTGGCCGGCCGCCAGGTACCCACACAGCCGCTCACTCACTCCCCCCTTCACTGCTGAACAGGGGGAGAAAATATCTCCAAGGACTCAGGGTTTGAGATAAGGACAGGGAGATCACTCTCATTTACCGTCCCGGGCAAAACAGACTCAATTTTAGGGAAATTAGGTATGTTTATTAAAAGAACTAATCAGAGAGGAGTAGTGAGAAGTAAGAAAGAGCAAACAAATCTTAAACAGAACACCTTCCCCCCATCCCTCCCTTCTTCCCGGGCTTAACATCAATCCTGGTTTCTCCACCTCCTCCCCCCGAGCGGCGCAGGGGGACAGGGAATGGGGGTTACGGTCAGTTCATCCGACGTTGGTTCCACTGCTTCTTCACTCCGGGGGAGGACTCTTCATTCTTCCCCAGGGCCACTGTGGGGTCCCTCTCACGGGAGACAAGCTTCACGCTCTCTTCTCCGTGTGAGTCGTCCCACAAAGGGCAATTCATCACAAACTGCCCAATGTGAGACACCTCACGAGGGGCAGCCCAGCCCTCATGAGTCTGAGGCGCAGTCCTTCGGGAGAAACTGCTCCAGCGTGAGCCACCCGCAACGTCCCAAAAGTCCCACCGGCCAACCTGCTCCAGCGTGGGCATTCCCTCTTCCACGGGCTACAGGTTCCGGCAGCAACTTGCTCTGATGTGGGCTTCCCATGGGCTACAGTCCCCTTTCAGGCAATCCACCCACACGGCGTGGAATCCTCACTGAACATCTACGCGGTGATCCTCACGGTGAACCTCTGCACCTCGCCCATGGGCTGCAGGGGGACAACCCGCTTCACCATGGTCTTCACCACGGACCCGGGGGACTCCTTCTGCTCCGGAGCTCATCCTCCCCCCACCTCCTTCTTCACTGACCTTGGTGTCTGCACAGATTCTCACTCCTCCATCTCTGTGCCAGCTGTTATGGCGCAGTTCTTTTTCCCGTTCTTAAATATGTTTTTCACAGAGGCGTTCCTCTGCTATCACCTTACTGATAGGCTCAGCCTTGGCCAGCGGCGGGTCCCTCTTTGGAGCCGGCTGGCATTGGCTCTATCAATCTTGGGGAGCTTCTAGCAGCTTCTTACAGAAGCCACCCTGCAGCTCCCCCCCCGCCGCCGAAATCTGGCCAAGCCAAACCAAAACATTACGTCAATTCAGAAATTGTTCACGATCTTGCTGCTGACAGCTTCTCACTGGTTTGAGTCTGGTGGGGTTTTTGGTATTGAGAGGAGGCCTGTGGCAGATGAGAGCCTCTCCCAGCCCTAGGTAAAAGTCAGACCCACCTCTGGCCAAGGTCAGACCAATCAGCACCTGTTATTAATGTATTTAAGAGAGGAACCTATTGGGCCACTTCCTCTTTGCCCCTCATTATCTCTTTGTGTTCTGTCTTTTGTGCTGGTGAGTTATTCTGTTGGGAGGAGGCAAAGGTGAGAGGAAAGCAAAGGAACGCAGGTAGTGTGGAAAGGTGGGGAGAAAGGCACTGGAGTGTCTCCCTCGGAGTCCCATGGTGAGACAGCAGGGAGATGTTTGCCTGGAAACCGAGACTGACAGTGGCAAGAACATCCAGGATCCAGCAGTACATGGAGGACCCCGTGCCAGGGGAGAGACAGATCATGCAAGAGCAGAGGACGCATCCAAAGCAACCTGTAGCTCGGAGAAGAATCCCACGCTGGTGGAAAGAACTCACATGGAGGGAGAGGTTTGCCTCCTGTGAGATGAACACCATGCAGCAGCTGGAGAAGACTGTGAGGAGTCCTCTTCTCTTCTCGAGAAGGAAGGACTGCCATGGACAATGGGTAAAGGCTCAGACAGCCCAGTTCCACTCCCTGCTCCACCTTGTATCGATGATGGAGGGGAGGTAGCTGGGAAGAAGGGAGGGGTGGAGGAAAGCGTATCTATGATTGGATTGCCTTCATTCATGTATTCCTCTCACTATCCCACCCTGATGCAGCCGATAACTGGTGGTGATAAATTAAATTTCTGTTTTCTCCTCAAGTCTATCCCGGTTTTTGCCCATTCCCACAAGTGGCGAATGAACCCTCCCTGTCCTGTCTCAATCCCTGAGCCGTTTTAGTTGAATTTTCTCCCTCCCCTTCCCTAAACACACAGGGGTGGGAGGAGAAGTGAGCAAGCAGCTATGTGGTTCTTTGTTACCAGCTTGGGTAACTGGCTCAAACCACAACACAGCTGCAGTAACTTAATTAATGCAATTGCCACAGTTTCATTTTGCAGTTGGATTCTAACCACAAGGATCAAGACTGAAGCCACAAATTATTTCTATCTTAACACCTGTCAAACAACATCAATAAATATTCAATTACACTTTCAACTTCCAATGGAAACACTCTTGTCTTCTCAGCAAAATCAGTTATATTTGAGTCACTCCACAGAAATCCTACCCTGAAGGTATTCTGGAAAAAGTTAAATTTTGTACAAGAACTTTTGTAAAAACATGTGTGATGAAAATTGTTGGTTAGATATCATTAAACAACATTTTAAATTACAAAACTGAAATAATATAGACAAAATGCATTCAACAAAATTTTTCCTTCCATGTCTCATTTACTGTTGTCTGAGCACTTGCTCAAGATTTAAAACGATGAGATATAAAGCAAATTAGGGCACAGTATTAATACACAAAAGCCAAGCAAGCCTCAGAATAAAAAAAAAACCTTGCGAAGACAGAACTCAATACTCACCCATCGTTAGAACATGTCAAAAATTCTTCCTTTATCTTTGGATGCCAACAGCCTGAATTTAGCATTGCTGTGTGACCCTAAGGAAATAAAGAGAAAGAGGTCTTACAAGGTTTTATAGATTGTATTCCAAAGGCTTCAAGTAGAATGAAGGTTGAAAGCTGAATCAAGACACTACTGACCACCGCAATCGCTGATTATCATCACAATGATTTAACGGATTTTATGTACTCTAATCCATTTCACCCTTGCTTGATCTCATTTTCAAATTACAAAAACCCTGTCATACTTTTATTTATGTTTTTCTTTCAGAGAATGGCATAGAATCATACTTTCCAATTTTCTCTTAGGAGAACTGTAACACAGCAACAGGATGAAACATAGGCATCAATAGAGTGTCATGCAAACTGTTTCAAGCTACACAAAAACAACAGGAATAAAAATTACCGCAGTGACACCATACGCATTCTCGATGCCAAGCTACACTATTCAAAGACCTTGTTGGAGAAAACTGAGGAAAGTGAATTGGAAAGCCAATATGAGATTTTCATAAAAGGTGAGAAGTTGCAAATAGAGTAGTCAGCTCTGTTTCTCTAGGATGGAAAAAACAGAAGGGCTTTATTCAAAGTAAGCAATTGCCATTATGGTGACTATGAATATCAAATATCTTTGACCAGTGAGTATCAAATGTCTTTGTCCAGTCTGCTATACTTCTTTGAAGTACAGGCACATGCTCATTGACTACATGCAAAGAGAAGTTTGGAAATTATTCCTGAAATGCTGGCAATACTTCAGTTTGCTTCAAGCACAAACACGGAGAAAAATACTGAGAAGTTAATGGCGCGATATAACAAATATTTCAGCATTTAGACTGTGGACCACAATACACTGGAATTCTTGAAGTTTACAAGAGAAAGAAAATCTGAATTATTTTTAAGTAAACAAGTACTAAAGCAGATGTTAGTATTTGATGGGTTTATATATGTAAGACTAGCCAAAAGAAACAGTCATCTGACAAGAACAGCTTTAGGCAAAACAGCATTTAGCTTAGTTATTTGGCAATATACTTTACAAGCAATAAATAAATCATCTTTATTATCGGTTTAAGCAGTAGATTTTATCATTACTTTTTAGGCTTACGCTATTTAGAATACTGACCTGAATTTAAATCATCTACGTAAACAGAACCCTTGCCTTATCTAGTTTGTGAAAATATCAAGGCAAAATGGTCCAAAATACTTCATAACTATGAATCAGCCCTTTTGCATTTGTATTTTTAACTACTATCAAAAAATGTACATTATTGCAAGTGACAATAAAAACAACCTCCAATCCCCACCTTGAAATAAGTAAATTGGGTGGAAAAAAGCAGGAGACTAGACCAGATAAATAGTTTCCAATTTTTTTCTTTTTATCGTGGTTGGATAAGGGTAACGGTAAGCTGACAATTTTTTGTCTAACATCATAGAAACATCAGATGGAAGAGACCTATTGAGATCACCTACATCAACCTCCCACTCAAAACCAGATTTTAGCCAAAATCAGACTAGCTTAGCCATGGCTTTGTGTAGCTGCATCTTGAAAACTTCCATGGATAAAGGTGGCACAACTTCAAGCACATAATCAATACACAGCACTATCACATCCCTGAGACAGGGCTTTGCATTCTTCCCTACTGAACTCCATAAGGTTTCTAGCTGAGAGCAAAATATATATATATATATATAAAAAAATAAATTCTGGCATTGAATTAATTTCTCACTTTACCTTTGTGTTTGTCATATCCACGATGTACTGGTCTCCTTTTATGCATTCCATTACTGGGAAGCCATCTCTGTCAAGAACTTTTGCCTGAGAGTTACCAGAGACAACAAGAATGACATCTCCTGTGCTGCTATACTGTAAAGACTTGATCTGGTGACTAAAAAAGGGAGAAAAAAAAAGAAAAATGCTTCAATTAACTTCAATTCCCATAAGTGTACACTAAAACAAAAGTGTCAGTGATGAGAAAATGCATTGCAGAAATAGACCCATATACATTCCTATACCAAAAGGTGGGGAAATGGATTAAAGCTTTTTATTCTTGTGTGTGTGTGCATGTCACATTTCCTTCTTCAACCATACAGCACATCAAACAACATTATTTACAAAGTTGGTACTTAAAATGTCATTTCTGGCAAATATATTTAACTTTAAAAATGTTCTTATAACTCCAAGTGAAAAACAGCATGTGTCAGATTCAGCTCTTCAGGTCCGAAAATTCTTTTTCATCTTCTCAAAAGCAACATGTGGGTTTAACGTAATCTATAAATTACTGTAAAAGGATGTTGTAGTTCTACATAAAACTCCACTGTACACTGCACAGCAGGAAATCAGTTCTACATCAGCACTTCTTGCACCTTTTTCTACATACAGGGCTAAAGTTTCATCAGAAATGTAAAGTTCAATGCACATTCAACCCTGGAAACATGACAGCAGGCAACAATCTACCGAGTCTACTATGTCTCAGATGATTGCTAACTTGCTGTAAAGGTTTTATCACATGTATCTTATACTGATTGAGAAAAGCTGGGACGAACATCATGGAATAATACCAAGATGACAAAAATTACTGAACAGTGGGAAGATGGGAAATGAGTGAGAAGTCTTTTTCAAGCATCAGCATCTTCTCCCAGCGTTCTGCTTTATGAACAAAGTTCACTACAAAGTTGTGATGTCAAACTTGTTATGTCTGGAGCAGATATTCGTGATCCCCTACCCAGATACACTCCATCACAAGAAGGGCAAAGAATTCAAAGCAGTCTATTGACTCCATACCTGTCAGAATTTACATCCTGGTGCACATAACAGGATGCGCACAATAACAGTAGTTTCTATTAATGCTTCAGCTCTACAACTAAATTAACCCCAGATTAAGGACAGGAATGCATTTGCCAGCTAGATTTTGATTCCCATGGCATCCAGACTGCCCTCAAACAAGCACCTTTCTTTTGGTGAAGAACATAATAACCACATGTATTCCTACCCTAGTAACTTTAAGAAAACTACTTTTTAGTCACAATTTCAAATCAATACACTTAAACAATCAACAAAATTAACTATTTAAGTTGTAACTTAGTTATTTAACGTTTCACGTCTTACTTGGTAGTGACTTCATGACTGACTCAGCAGTAGCTATTATCTGTTAAATCTGTTCTCAAACTGACAGCTACTACACAAAACACATAAAACATTGCAATACATATTTTAAAGTAAGTTCTGCATTGGTCACAGCAACATAAACTAAGAATAAGTTTCTCATTCAAAAAATGTTTGGCAAAACTGATTACATTATGATCCAAAAGCAAAAAACTGCTTCAAGCACCCTATTATGTAATACAGCCTGGCAGCCAAATTGGCCCAAGTATTATAAACTCTGAGTTTTAGTAGAAAGGAGACACTCTAATCTGGGAATTTCTGAAACAGATCACAGGCGACGTCTGAAAAAGCATTGTGAGCCTCACGAGCAAACATGGATACTTGCTCAGAAGAGGGGAAAGAAGGCCAACTGCACTAAGCTCAGAGGAAACGCTGGAAAAGTTATGAAAGAAGCCCACTAGGGAAACAATATCTGAAGTCCAGAATATTCTCTACAGACAGCTGATAAACCTAGACTAAAGAATCCAGCAGATTTCAGTTTTAGAGCAACAAGCATATCTTAGGAATTAAAAAAAATTCCCCAGTTGTACTTCTGAGTACACTTGAGTGTTCCATGATTCACAGAAAGCTTGAAATATTCTGGAGGCCAACCTGCGTACTGCATGCAGAATGAGGTACTTATCTAGATGTATTTCTCACGCTCTAATGCTGAAATTGTGAAAGGAAAATACCCAACATCCCCAAAGCACAGATTCGTGTTCTCCACCTCTCATTGTTGACATGTAAGAACCAAAAATAAACAATTAAAAATACAGTAAAATATTTTTCCTTGACTCATGGCTCACAAACAAAGAGGATTTGGCCACTAGGTATGAACAAACAGTTCATCCAAAAGTAAAATCTAATTTCTGAGAGAATGCACAATATGTAAAGGCCGACAGAATCTTCTGAGAAAAACTGGTTTCAGACACTGAAGTACTGAAATTAAAAGTTATAATACCATTAACATGACATTGTTCATAATTTGAACACCACTACCTCATTGCTTCTTTGTAGCTCTCTATCAGGTGTTTGAACAAACTTTGGTTTTGTCTTACATTTAAGGTTTCCTGTGACCTGATCTTACAGTAACTAGTAAAATGTGACGATAACCAAAAAAAAAATATCAAATTAGCCATGTTAAAAAATTAGTTTAACCTTCATCCAAAGGGAAAAAAACCAACCTTGTGACTGTGCAGTACAACTTTTAAAATGCTATCAAAAACACGTGGTTCTATAAGCAGGTATCTGCAAAGCCCCAAAAGTTACTGCTCTTCAGGTGTTTACTGGAGTATGACCAACAAGTGAGGCTTGGCAGGGGCAGTTCTTAAAGAAAGCATTTTTGGTTCTTAGCAATGTTAAAGTGAACATCTTTGGAAACTTCTTTTTTTTTAAAAAAAAAAAAAAGCTCCCTTTTATAGCATTATACCAAGTTATTTTGGTTCAAGGCTGTCAAACGTGCTCAGCACTTCCTGCCGGGACCTGCAGAACGGAGCTACATACACGGCTAGAATTGTGACATGCAAATAATTTCCCCAAACATAACACAGCTCTGCCTTCGCCTTTAACACTGAGGTGTGGTGGAAGGTACCAGGTTTTTGTCAGGCTCTTTGTTTTTTCCTTACCTCCCAAATCCAAGGAGAAATTAATAGAGTAACCTGATACTATGCTACAAAACGTAGCCTGGACAATATAGAATTGTTCTCATGCTTTTTTATTCTTACAATGATATTACATTTACGGCTCCAAAACTGAATTTCTGTTAAGAATTCTTTGAAATTAAAATCTGTGAATGCTAACAGTTATTCCAATAAATTCCACAGTGAAAAAATAATAAGAATATATAAACACATATGGATATGTTATACAATATTACACATTGAAGCATGTTGGTGAGCACAATGTCAGTGTGAAAGAATTTTTTTTTAATTTGGATCTTTTTACCCAACAGATCCAAAGTTTCAGTTTTATGTTTATAGAATGATACAGAAAGGATATTTAAATAATGTATTTTTTAAAACCCAAGATTAGTATGAGATTTGCAACTTAAGTGAAATTCCCAAACCTTTCAAAAGTTTATTTTTAATATCATTTTATATAGATATCTTCATGTATTTCACTTGTACATGAACATACTCAAATTAGAAGAATGCACATTTCACCAAGAATATTTATATAAAAATACTTACGAGACACTTATAACACACTAAATGAACAGTGTCAGGGATAACGAGCACTTACTCGTTAACACTTACACTTACTAACTCACATTATACCACCAGTTTTTGCCAAAAGGAGGTTAGCTGTTTTCCTTGAAATAAGACATTAACATACACTGTACTTGTGTTTTTTCTTGGTCTTTTTTTTCAACTATGCTTATGTCTTATGCTATTACTACCAAGTACTATTAAATTTCAACGCACTCTAGAAATGCTTCAGTTAAAATAACATTCTACTGTGGGAGTAAAGACTGGTCAGCAACTTCTCACTGCTCAGTTATGACAGGAGAGGAAAATACCATTTGTGTCCTGTTAACTAGTACTGTAAGTGAAACCTATGCCAGAAAGGTCCGAATGTGACTTCACATCCAAAGAAAACATTTTTTTTTTTAATTATTTATTTATTTATTTCTAAGTGCCACATTTACTAAATTGTATTTTCAAAATAAATGTGCCACCATCGGTTTATTCTAACAAAGTAAGTCAGTCAAAGAGAACAGAATTAGATAATGGAGTAAAGCACACTCCTTACTTTCCTGGTTTGTCACAGTTTAGGACGTCAGTGGAATCTCTTTCTATTTTTCACCTTGAACAGCCTCAACTTTCTCGTCTCTCCTTATCTAGATTCTTGAGCCATCTATAATTCGTCACACGTATTCAAACCTTTCAAACTGACCAAAATTCAACTGTAGTTATTTAAGATATTAATGACAAAAAATAGATATGCTAAGGACTACTTACTGTGCATAATAAATTTCAGTCCCTCTTTAAGTGTACTGAAGCATCTTATAAAGTACACCACATTAGACAGACATTAGAAAGTACCTTGCTACAACAACTCTGTTATTAATTTTTGAATGTGTTTAACTCCAAGTTTGCTGTGCCTGAGATATGAACTCCTTTTAGAGGAGTTCTGTATTCCAGTTCTCTGGAATAAATAAATTAACTCGCTTTGTTTAATTACTGAATTACCAGTGAACAGTATGGATAGTACAGAAATAGCTCTCTAAAAAAACGTGTCCTACATGTATTTTTTTTAAATTACATATCTATATACATATATAAATGTAAATATGTAGCTTTTTATAAAGAGACAGTAGATACACTTTTTTAATTCACACTATGCACCTATTCAATTAATCAGTGCATTGCAAAGGACCAGTGTTTCCAGAAACTGAGTATTTAAATGAAAATTAGATAGCACCCCACTCAAAAATACTGGCAGCAACTACATAAAGTCTCCACAAAGGGGTCAATTGTTGTAACTTGCTTCTCTTCCTGGAGAGAACTCCACCTGGAGTACTGCATCCAGTTCTGGAGCCCCTACTACAGGAAGGATATGGACATGCTGGAACGTGTCCAGAGAAGGGCCACGAGGGTGATCGGAGGGCTGAAGCACCTCTCCTGTGAAGACAGACTGAGAGAGTTGGGGCTGTTCAGTCTGCAGAAAAGAAGGCTCCAAGGAGACCTTGTTGTGGCCATCCAGTATCTCAAGGGGGCTACAAGAAAGCTGGTGACGGTCTTTTTAGGATGTTGCGTAGTGATAGGACTAGAAGGAATGGATTGAAGCTAGAGATGGGTCAGTTCAGACTGGACATTGGGGACAAGTTCTTCACCATGACGGTGGTGAGACCCTGGCACAGGTTGCCCAGAGAGGGTCTGGAAGCCCCATCCCTGGAAGTTTTTAAGGTCAGGCTGGATGGGGCTCTGGGCAACCTGATCTAGTGGGGGATGTCCCTGCCCATGGTGGGAGCGGTTGGAACTAGATGATCTTTAAGGTCTCTTCCAACCCTCACAATCCTATCACTCTATGATTAACTTCACATAAGCAGAACACTCTAGCAATTTCAATTACAACTATGAAAGTCCATTTGTCTCAGAGAGGTTCATAATCTATTTGCTGATACACTATTAACAATTTCACCTCCACATTCACCTGTAGCTTTCTAAATGGGGAAAAGATGCAAGTCAGTGCAAAAAAGCATGAAAAGACATAAGCAGATAAGTTCTTAGCTTGACATTCCATTTACCACAACAGAATACAAAAGCTTTTTAAACAGGCTATCTGACAAGGCTCTTCTGCATTCTAGTTTAACACAGACACAGTGTTAGGTGGAGAAGGTAGTCTTCACACCTACCATTCACAAGGCTGAAGTGATCGAAAAGCCTGGAGAGAGGCATCCATTCCAGCAAAATCCCAAAACTTAACATCATAGTCATATCCACCAGTTATTAAACGGGCACCTGAAGGATCCAACCCCAAAGCAGAAACCTGCAGAGAATAAATAAATAAGATCATGCAAGCTTTTGCCTCCTCCCCCTGTTCTTCAAGTGTCACCAAAACATAAAATACTGCTAACATAATAAGACAGTGTGCTAGTTTTGTCCTAAAATTGAGTCAACTGTATTTTGTTTTTGCATTTTCACTACCTGGTATAATGTTTGAGGACTTTGGAAGAGGTAGGGAAAATGGAAATGAGAACTACATAATTTGAATAAACCACTGAAGACAGCTGAGAAAAGTTACAGTGTTTGCTTTCTAATCACCTCATTTCAGAATCTGGATGTTTCATTTATGTGAAAATAATTGTACTCCAGACTTCTATCAAAAGTACAAATAATATTTCTAGCAAGATGCTGAAATGTCATTTAACCTTCATCAGCTTAAGATTTTGTGCTAACTTATTCAAAACAGTTTATGTGTGTATATACGTTGCTTGGTTAAAATTTTCTTCCAGAAAACAAAAGATGAAGTATAAACTTGATTATAAAAAAATAATAATAATCACAAACTTTTAAAAAAATACTATTTTAATTAAAATACCTAAAAAAAACCTTACCAAAACCTCCAAGAGTGAGAGTGAGTGTTTTATATACAAAATTAGCTGCTTAAAGCTACTCAGAATTTTCCTAGAATCAAAGAAAAGTTTAGATTGGAAGGGACATTAAAGATATAAGCAGTGCAGTCATTGTGGCCCTGAAACAGTGACTTACATCTGGCAAAAGTTCTAATTCAAGAAGTACATCTACTATTTACACTCCTATTTCATAGGTTATTCAGAATGGTTTGGGGTTGTAAGGAACTTTGAAGATCATTTAGCTCCAACCCCCTGCCATGCGCAGGGACACCTCCCACCAGACCAGGCTGCCCAAAGCCCCAACCAGCCTGGCCTTGGACACTTCCAGGGAGGGGGCATCCACAGCTTCTCTGGGCAGCCTGTGCCAGTGTCTTGCCACCCTCACAGAAAGGTGTCTCCTCATCACATCTTCTCCCCTTCTTCCCTGTAGCCCCTTCAGGCACCCGAAGGCTGCTGTAAGGTCCTCCTGGAGCCTTCTTCAGGCTGAATAGACCCAACTCTCTCAGCCTGGGGTGGTGTTCCAGCCCCCTCATCATCTTTGTGGCCTCCTCTGGGCTTGCCCAAGCAGGTCCATCTCCTTCTTGTGTCAGGTGCCCCAAAGCTGGACACAGTACTGCATGTGAGGTCTTTGAAGAAAGAGTGCGTAATGCTCCTTACTGAAATTTGTTATCCTCAAATACAACTTTGATTAAAATGGGATTTCACTGAAAACCCTGTTCTTATTCTCTGTTTGAAGATCTTTATAACAGTAGTGTTCAGATCACCACATGGCAAAGTGAGAGTAAAAGTCATCATTTTGTTCATTAAACATCCTCTCACCCTAAAATTGATTTCTTCTCTTTTCTCATTTGTGAATTTATCACCTACAACCTTGATTTCAAACATTAATTAAAAAAAAATCCTTACACACAATAAAGGAAAAGCTTTTATTTCTGAGTTAAATTTAACACCTGACAATAGTGTCCTGGCTACAGGTTAGCAATGCTTATCTTCTACCAGATAAAATAAACAGGGGGGGAAATCAGGCAAATGACATTGAAATGCGTAACTCTGTATTAAAAACTCCAGGTATTGATGTATCGAAATTACAATAATTTGCATATAAGGATGGTCATCTATAACTCCTTTACATGTACTGACAGCCAGTATGATTTAATGCAGGCACATAGAAGTACCATCAAAAAAAATTTGTCTCAGACATATATCAGTCTACAACCACACTTTTTTTTAAAGCTTTAGTATATACACTCTGTTATGGAGACTTTTAAAACCTACGTAAACTGTTGAACAGTTCCCACAAAAAACACTGTTTAAACAATGGAGTTTAGCAAGAGATATTCCCTTTCCTATGCCCAGTTGAAAGAGTAACCTACAAAAAATAAATATTTCAATAAAAAGATCAGTTATTGTTGGAATTAAATTTAAGATGGACAATTTGTTCTGCTAAAATTAAAGTTTCCTTGTATGAAGAAGTATGGTCATCTTCTGAGTTTTCTTCTTCCAGTTTCATGGAGAAAAGGTTCTTTTAGGAATTCCTTAATTTATCAAAGACTCATTTCTAGTAATCTTCTCCTTAAGTCACCTTCTGCTCATCAGGCATTCATGCAAAAATCTTATCTTTTATAGAAAGTCTAAATCTCATTCTTCTAAACAATGCAAAGGATCATCAGATGTCCTAATCCAGCACATCAAAAAAACCCCGATTTACAAAGTTTCTAATAGATTCAATAATTGTGGTTTTACTTCCATGATTCAAAGTTTTACATGTAACTGCTTTGTGCTACCCCTAATAATGAATGAAACTTCACTTAGTGATTATGTCACTGTGACCTACTTGATTTTTAAAAGAAACAGATGCAACCTCTTACATGTTTCCAAAAAAATGTCCCTTTACCATTTAAATGCAAATTTTAAGCCCTGTTCATTTCGTTTATGATTTCTAATGTGCAGAAAAACTGGGCATCTCCACATTAATCATGCACTCAACTAACAGATTCAAGTGTTCTATGCTACAATAACTACTATAGGAAGG